>NC_051175.1:86088053-86688053 GCF_013339725.1 Rhipicephalus microplus | reverse complement strand
CAACACACAGACAGCTGGTTCTCTGCCATGGGTGCCTGAAGATGGCGGCCACCATGATTTTTTTTTTATCGCATTTGAGAGTGCCAGTGTACAATGTAGCCAGTGCAAGGGACAACAGAGTCATTCATCCCTCGCGTTCTTTTGTGCCCTCCCCGATTTCTTCTTTTTGCCAGCCGCGTCAAGGGAGCACCGGCACTAATCTGATGTCAGTGTTTCTTGCACCGCGCGATCGAGCAAGAGTTCACGGATTGATTGATTGATATGTGGGGTTTAACGTCCCAAAACCATTATATGATTATGAGAGACGCCGTAGTGGAGGGCTCCGGAAATTTAGACCACCTGGGGTTCTTTCACGTGCACCCAAATCTGAGCACACGGGCCTACAACATTTCCGCCTCCATCGGATATGCAGCCGCCGCAGCCGGGATTCCAACCCGCGCCCTGCGGGTCAGCAGCCGAGTACCTTAGCCACTAGACCACCGCGGCGGGGCAGAGTTCACGGAGCATCTCAACTATTTGGTACCTCAAGATGGCGACCACAGTGACGTCGATGCAAGCTGTCGCGTACGTGCGGCGCGAGAAGCTTGATGTGGCACTCGGGAACGTTTACGGCTTTCCCTGTACTGGGTTTCCTTTCATTAATTTTTTCCCCTTGAACGTGACGTCACGTACAGCTATAGCGCTTTGGTACTTTGAAATTGGTACTTGCCAGTTGCAAACTGGCGTTCTTGGTCTCCTCTTGTTTCGTGGCCGTTCAACCAGGCTTCGCTGAATCTTCAGTCCTGGTTCCGATAACTTGTCCTCCCGCGGCTCTTCTCTTAGTGATGTGGTTCCGGGGGTTTGTCTGCACCCCCATACCAAATGGCATAGGGTCTATTTTATGAAATTGTTTTGCCATTTTACGTTGTCGCCCCGCCGCGGTGGTCTAGTAACTAAGGCACTCGGCTGCTGACCCGCAGGTCGCGGGTTCGATTCCCGGCTGCGGCGGCTGCATTTCCGATGGAGGCGGAAATGTTG
Organism: Rhipicephalus microplus; assembly: GCF_013339725.1. NCBI lineage: Eukaryota > Metazoa > Arthropoda > Arachnida > Ixodida > Ixodidae > Rhipicephalus > Rhipicephalus microplus. The sequence goes on along the minus strand of NC_051175.1, from coordinate 86,687,036 downwards.
TAGGCCCGTGTACTCAGATTTGGGTGCACGTTAAAGAACCCCAGGTGGTCGAAATTTCCGGAGCCCTCCACTACGGCGTCTCTCATAATCATATAATGGTTTTGGGACGTTAAACCCCACAAATCAATCAATCATTTTACGTTGTCGCATCCCATTGTTGTCTTGATATGAAATCTTAACCGTCGTTCGTTGTCGCCTACGCTGATAAGCACGTGGTGGAATGTCTTGTTCCCGGCTCGGGGAAGGAAAGGCCTGACCACACGTACGCATTTTCTGACGCGGTGCCGGCTCTCTCCCATATGGGGAGAGAGGGCGCGCAAGTTCGCGTAGACGCGCGCCTTCTCTCTCCGTGGGAAGAGGGCGCGGCACCGCGTCATGAAAAGCCACGTGACCTAGAAAAAAAAAAAGTGTGTAAGACGCGCCAAGCTCCGCTTGCCCCCGCCCCCCTCCCCATTTTCACGATAAAGCGATGGTCCCGATTTTCATTTTTTTTTGTCACCGAATCATAAAGTTTGCTGAGATTAGGTCCCGCGCAACTGGACTACCATGCTCCGCTCCTTCTACGCTTCATCATCAGCGTTGAAACCGCGGTTCGGCCGCACCAAACTGTGCGCGTACCAATTGTCAGCGAGGCTTTTTTTTTTTTTTTTCGGAAGCTGTCCTTCGTCCCCTCCGCGCGGGTAACAGCTAAATATAAGCTCGCACCGACGACAGGCTCATTCGCTGAGCTCGGAGAATACCGCAGTGGAACGGTGTTTCACGCAGCGACGTTTGCTGGCTCACGGAGGGCGCTCGCTTACGTGATACAGCGCATGTGAGCGGCATAGGCGTCGCTCCGAAACGAGACCTTGGTACGTTTATGCTGCTTGTTTTAGACGCCCGCATTTTTTTTTGTTTCTTCATTTGCTCGCTTGTCGACCGCCAAAGTTTTCTCACGTTTACCTTTGCGATGCCTGTCAGTTGGCGCCTTCAACCGTCGGCGGCGGGGTAGGCTGTTACTCAGTCGGCACGTTACACCGTACGTTGCATTACATGACTACACCTTGCCCATTAGTAGACGTAAGGTATGGTCTAACGTAGTCATGGTTAGACTAGACTATCGAGTAACATGGTTGTTTTGTTGTTTTATGAAAAAAAAAAGGATGACCGAGTGCATTGATGCACTCTAAGAAAAAAGTTACTCTTTTTTTTTTTCTAAGTCTGGACATGTCAGGTATATGACCACCTTTCTTTAAAAGGCACGTTAACTCTTGTGGTTGAGTGTGACGTCACTCAACTCTTGTGGGACACAGGACCCTCAAAGAGAATACAATGTCCCCTAAAGAGAGAAACAATTTTTTTCCCTGAGTGTACGTTCTAAAAAGCTGTATAGCGACACAGTTTTTGATAAATGATTATACTAATATATAGATAGCCACACTATATAAAACGTAGGCACTACGTTTATGTAGTGTGGCTACAGAATAAATACGTGCTCCGCCCCAAGTACTGCAGCGTGCCTGTCGTACACCTCTACAACAAAGCAACGATTGGCGATTTCCGTTCAAATCATAAAAACACTCAATTTTTCATTGATAACGCTAAGAACACGCATATTTTGAATTAGAAGTTCGTCGTTTTTTTGTGTGAAAAATCTTACGTTTGGCTGAGGAGCGAAGTCAAAATTTTTGATGAAGTTTCCCTAGAGGTAACGTTTTTGTTTTTTTTGACCCAAACTATAGAAATGAACACGCGCTCGTACGGCAAAGTTATATTACTGAAATATATGAAAGGTCCTGACGTCACGTGAATAATCGATTGTAATTTGCGGCGCACTTATTCTAAATCGTTAACAACTTTTTCTAAACAGACGCATGTATGAAAATTCTGCCTGGGTAGGATGGCGACCGCTGTGGGAGGAGCCTACATTTATTCTTAGCCTGTAAACCGACTATAGTGCGTGCAGTGTGCCCCGCCACGGTGGTCTAGTGGCTAAGGTACTCGGCTGCTGACCCACAGGTCGCGGGTTCAAATCCCGGCTGTGGCGGCTGCATTTCCGATGGAGGCGGAAATCTTGTAGGCCCGTGTACTCGGATTTGGGTGTACGTTGAAGAACCCCAGGTGGTCTAAATTTCCGGAGCCCTCCACTACGGCGTCTCTCATAATCAAATGGTGGTTTTGAGACGTTAAACCCCACAAATCATCATCATCATCATCAGTGCGTGCAGTCTGAAGACAGCGTAACCTTCCGGCGATCAAATGCGACTGCGTGCCGCGGAGCACGTGCCGCAGCTATGCCAGGACGGTCGCGACGTCTGAGGCTCGCGTTTCTCGTATTTTGATTGCGGGCGACGTGCCAAGAATCCCTTCGCCTCCGCGTCCTCTCGGGAGGACCGCGGCACTACTGTCGACGGAATATTTACGCTGCGGAACAGCGCCGCTGTTTACGCCAGCTGGAGTTCAACGTCACCACGGCGGCAGATTCGCACTGCGCAGCTACATAGTTAGCCGGCCGGATATAAACCGCCCTGTTTACTCTGGCTCCGATTCGAAGCCCATGCCTCATATTCGCCGTCGCTGCTGCGTGGAAAGCTTACGTTTTACGGCTGGAAAGTGTGCTGGTATTTATAAAGATTCGGGAGCACTTCCTGGTTCATCGAGGCGTATACGCGCACACGTTTGAGCCGATAGAAAAAACAAAGCAAATAATTTAGCGTTAGATTTATACTGTGTGCGAGAACGGGGAACGTTGGGTAACCGCAGGGGTAAGCAATTATAAGCAGAAGTCTTCTTTTAATATCGTTCTATTGGTACCATTTTTTTTTTTCACTGTAACATGGAATGCTCATACTAACGTCATCGTGGACACAACGCTAACCGTACATCGTGATATATACATCGTAATTTTAGCAGAGCTTCACACTCCCTCAAGTTGCTTCTTTATAAAACTGATTATGATAATATGTGGGGTTTAACGTCCCAAAACCACAATTATGAGAAACACCGCAGTGGAGGGGTCCGAAAATTTCGACCACCTGGTGTTCTTTAACGTGCACCCAAGTCTGAGCACACGGGCCTACAGCATTTTCGCCTCCATTGAAAATGCAGCCGCCACAGCCGAGATTCGATCCCTCGACCTGCGGGTCAGCAGCCGAGTACCTTAGCCACTAGACCACCGTGGAGGGGCTCCTTTATAAAACTCATGTGCGCTCTAGATTGAATTACGCTGCTGCAATCTGAAAAGCTCCCCATAAAAACCTAACTAGATCTCTCGATATAATTCAAAATCACTCCGTACAAGTTTATTCTGTCTGATTACAACCGTGCATCAAGCGCAATAGCAGTGAAGCACCGTTTGTCAGTGCGTGCTTTATCGCTACGTCGCAAGTACTTCCGTATTTGCCTTCTGCGTAATCTCTGCCTTCATCCATCACTCATTACATTGAGCTCATTACACCTCCCACTTATCATTCACCTCGGATTGACCACAAACACAAGATTAAGATTACAAACATCAGATGAATGTTATTGCATTTTTGGATTAGTTTTTTTCGTGCTTGTCTTCACATTTCGTATAACTTATATTCGCTGTTTCGTACTTATATGTACATTTTATATATCCTTATTTTTGTATTCCTACCACCGTTTACTATTGCGTTGTGTCTCTGAATAATAATTTCTGAGGAGGTCTCACTCACAATCTTGCGACTTTGAGACCTCCTTTTGTATTTGTCTTCAACACATGTAATTTATCGCTCGTATTTCCATTTCGAAATTTCAAATTCAAATTAAGGTACCTTCTGCAACACAAACACATTTTCTTACTCCTTCATAGCTTTACATCAAGTGATTGGGACCAGCTACCAAGTGACATGTTTCTATCTCTAATCACACCATGTTCTGTAATTCATTATCAGCTCACCTGCTTTGAGCTAGCTCTGCCTAATCACCTCATGTGTTTTCCTTCTTCCTACTGCTTTCGTTTGACACATGTCGAGATGATGCCAGCATTTTCTTTCTTTCTTTCTTTCTTTCTTTCTTTCTTTCTTTCTTTCTTTCTTTCTTTCTTTCTTTCTTTCTTTCTTTCTTTCTTTCTTTCTTTCTTTCTTTCTTTCTTTCTTTCATTCTTTCTTTCTTTCTTTCTTTTTCTTTTTTGCAGCATTTTTATACGTTCACATTTTTCTGCTTGTACTGTAAAATTTTACCGTGCTTTCAGTGTTAATTTCTGTTATTAACTTTCAGTTTTGTTGCACTTCATCGGCTAGAGATTTTATTTCGTTTAGTTTCGTCTCTTGTATAGCATCGCCCGTGTTTCTTTATTTTGAATTTTTTATATGTTGTAACCTGCTCCCCTCTACACAGCTTCAGTTATTGGGGGTTAAGTAAATAAATAAGTAAAAAATAAAAATTAATAAATAAATAATATCCCAGTTACGCACGTGAAACCTTAGACATTCTTGTTTGCGAAGTACGTGAACGGTCCGTGCGCTAGATGCGAATTTTGCTTCGTCACAGAGCGATTCCTTCTCATTTTATGAGTAAATATATATGAGACGAAATATTGTGCAATTGAAGGTTCTAATCGTAAATTACAGCGAGAAAAAAAAGTGGGGGGAAGGGGGGTCCTTATATCTTCGCCTTTAACAGTTGAACTCGATAGAGATGTCATGTTCTTAGTGCGTACTTCAAACACTTTGTACTTGAAATATTCGAACTTGCTATGCGCCCACTACGTGGCCTTAAGGGAATAGACGCAGTAGCTTGTGCGCCTTTTGTAGGGGGTGAACGGCTTTAAACCATGAAGTCATTATGAAAAATAACATGTTCTGACGCTCGAGTTCAATTGGCGCTTGTACCACGCATTATTGCTGCAATGCTTTATGTTGTATTGTGAAGGATGTATACAGGACGCTCATATGTTTGTAAAGAAGGAAAGTTACTTATGTGGTTGTAATGTGGTTCTTTAAGAGAAAAGACGAGAAAGTGAGCCCCGTGACTGTCTGCATTAGAGTGCGACACCTCAACAGTAGCTCACGAGGGATGGGGGTAAGGAGGTATTAAAAGAATAGGATTAAAGGTATATAAATAGAGAGAGGAAGGAGAGAGCGAGGCGCAGGGACAGCGAATGGCAGAAGACGACAAAAGGAAGGGGGAGATAGGAAAGATGGACACGGTCGCAGGAGTCCGAGGACGGGGCACTACTCAGTGAGAGCTCTTGTCGGCGGCAGGAGATGGCGTAGGGGGAGTTCAGTCGGCCAGAGCTGCGCTGTCGTCGGAGATCGCGGGGGCACAACTGGTCGGCACGAAATTCAGAGAGCGAGTCCCTGAAAATTACTTTCACTGCATTTCCCAGCAGAGGAAGTTGTTTTAGTCGTATTCACAAGCAGGCACGTGGCTCTGTGGTGGAACATCCGCTTGCCACGCAAACGTGCTCCATGGGTTCGACACCACTTGAGCCCAAACGACCCGAGTTGGAATCCCACTCGATTTTTTGGTGACGCATAAAATTTTTCGCTCGCATCCATGACGTCACTGCTTTCTGGGCATGCGCAGCCATGCTGCGCATGCCCGAGGAGCAGTGACGTCATCCGGTGCACGGCTGGCGCGCCGGAGAAGGCTTGCAAGCTCCTGGAGTGACGTGTAGCTAATGAGCTGGCGCTTGACACGCGCGAACTCGCCCTCTAGTCCACCCATCCGTCCGATCACCTGCGTTTCCGGACGTGTGTCTGTCTGTGTGTGGCTCACGATGCGTCTATCCTGGCATAGCCGAGCTGCCGCGTCCTACGCCTTTAAGGTGGTTCCACGCGCTTTCCGCACAGCCGCAACGCACGTGCCGGGACCCGTACCGCACGCAAGCGGAGGACAAATAAGCCAATCGACGACGCTGCGGAGGGTGAAAGAGCGTCGCCAGTTGGCTTATTTGTCTCCCGCTTGCGCGAGGTAGGAGTCCCGGCACTTGCGTTGCGGCTGTGCGGGAAGCGCGTGGAACGGCCCTTACTACCCCCCCCCCCCCCGAGCAGTATACCATGAAAAGTAATATCTCCAAAAAGTACTGCAGCACCTTTCGCCTCTCGTTTTTTTCTGCCACTTGTCTCACTGAGTGTCTCCTCCATGAGGCCACCTTCAAAGTATGCGCGACGGAAGCCCCCTCGGTTCATATTTTTAGTGGCCTAGGAATGGGACGGAGGGAGAGCCACCACCGGGCACGACATGCGTGTGTATGAAAGGGAGACGGAAAGAGTTTGCCTGCCTCGTTTTCCCGCTCTCCGAACACCGGGGGTCTAAATGCGGAGAGTCCGAGAATCGTCCTTTCGTGCTGCTAGCAGGTGGAATGGTTGTAAATCAGTTTATCTGCACCCCGCGCCCGAGTAAGATTTCTTAGTGCGAAACTCCGACGTTTCCTCCTCGTCTCCTCGTTTGCGCCTTTTCGCTCTGAGTACGAGAATGAGTCACCACAATCTGTCGGAAAATTTACAGTGCAGTCAAAATTAACCTCACGGGGTTCGCTTCTCACTCTCACCGTATATCATGCGAGCTTTCGGTATCTTCTTGAAGAAAAACTCCAACTGTCAGGGAAGTTTAAAGTTACTCCGACTAAAAAAAGTGTTGCAAGCTGTGTCTGCGAAAATACACTGTGTAGCCAGACGGGCGTACTTGGGGCGGGCTCCTGTCTTGTAAAAATTATAGTGTTCTGTATTCTGCCCCACCACGGTGGTCTAGTGGCTAAGGTACTCGGCTGCTGACCCGCAGGTCGCGGGATCAAATCCCGGCTGTGGCGGCTGCATTTCCGATGCAGGCGGAAATGTTGTAGGCCCGTGTACTCAGATTTGGGTGCACGTTAAGGAACCCCAGGTGGTCTAAATTTCCGGAAGCCCTCCACTACGTCATCTCTCATAATCATATGGTGGTTTTGGGACGTTAAACCCCACAAATCAACATTTCCCTTTCTTCATTTTTTTCTTTTTTTTTACTAGAAAGCTGCGCGTTTGCTGCATTCCTATCGAGGATGTCATATACTTAAGATATCCGCTCGCAGTTTGATAACGGTGAGTGGGTGGGCACGTGATGATCACGCGAGGAAATCACGTGAAACTTTGCTTTGGGACCGAAAGCCCCAAATACGTGATCTCCGTCTCAGACTGTCCAGTACAATACATTACATTACGGTACATTACAGTGCAGTACAGTAGTGTGCAGCACAGTTTAGCCGCAGCAACCACGCTGACACCAAATCAGCACGCAAAACCACCACCCCCCCTTTATCTAAATATTCGGTACTACCGTGTACTCGGTATCTGCCAGGCCTTTTGGTTTTTGATCCCATACGTGCGATTCAATGTTCGTACATGCATAAACCGCGATATTATCGCGAGACACGTAGTTGCGGGGTGCTGCGTCCATCTGTATGATTGTGCAAAGGCGTTTTATTTTATCGATTTCTTGGAATTCTGCTTCAATTAAATTAAGTCTTACGTGGCCAGGAATAAAGTATATGCTGGTAAGCCGTTCACGGCATGCCGAGCTACGCTGCAAGTTTGTGAGAGGACGCGCGATCCAAAACACGAGTGCACACGCAATTATGGCACGCAAACTGGCTGGGTCGGTAAGTAACACTTGCTAGTATGTGTATCGTGTGTGTGTTTTTTTTGTGTGCGTGTGACGTCCGTGTTGTGCAACAAAACTTTCGTGTAATTTCTACGTTGATAATGTAAGCCACTATTAATTATTTTTGCTGTCAGTAACGTTGTTAGTAACTAGCAGCAAACATCCGCATCATCTTGTGTGTGCAGCTGTGTTTGATTTTCTTTTTTTCACTCCTAACAAGTAACACTTGTACATTCGCAACCAAGCAAGAGTCGGGTCGTCAAACTGTATATCTATGGTGACTATTTTGGGAACCAAGATGCCTCGCACGCTTTTCGAGTACCTGTTCCGGAGGAACACCGAACTGACACTTCATAGTCTCTGCTTCGGTTTCTACAAAGAAAAGTGTTGTGTTCTGGGTTTCGGTTTCGGATTGACATGTGAGGATGCCAGGGGGCGCCGCTTTGGCATCTAGGATTTCAAGGCGACTGTAAAATAAAGACAGTGTGTGTTAGGTAGCCGTGGAGTGCGGTTGTTGTGCTTGCTTTCGGCGCTTCGCGCCAACCCGCGTGTTCGGGCTGGTCGGTGTCCCCGCCGGCCGCGTACGTCTCCGTCGGCCGTCTTCTTCTTCTTCTGCTTCGTTGGGACCAGCCAGCCCGCAACACAGCAAAAAAAAAAAAAAAAATTGCCCGCAGCTTCCCTCGGGGGAACACTGAGGAGGATGCGGACCATATAATTGGTTAACGGGGTGTTAAAGTGCGACTTACTTGGGTCGATGGCTAAATTGGTTAACGTGGTTGTGAAATGGGGTGTTAAATTGCGACTTACTTGGGTCGATGGCTAAATTGGTTAACGTGGTTGTAGGAGGGGGTGTTAAATGAGTGAACACGTACACACGTATGCGAAAGGGCGGCGCTGGTCGAAGGGACGTCGATCATTGTGTTTGTGGATTCGTTGGAATTCATTTCACCGCGACCTTGGACGTCGACGCGCCGTACAAACCAACCGACGAGCGGCAACTGAGCGAGCGAGCGCCGACCTGAGTATATATACAGCACGACGGCGCATGCACTGTCAGCTGTTGAATGTTCTCGAAGCGCGACGCCACATGCGCGTCCACTGGAGAATCAGGAGAATTGTAGATGTCGAACGCGGTGTGTAGAGGAGGAAGGGTGCACAGATGGTGGAGGAGTGAAGCGCGCGCGGTGTGTAGAGGAGGAAGGGATGCACAGATGGTGGAAGAGTGGGCGACGGCGCGACGGCGCATGCGCGCGCGTCAGCTGTCGAATGTTCGAGAAGCGGTGCGGATGGCGCGGACGGCGCGGACGGCGCACTACAAGGCGCGAGTATAAGATGCTCCGCATCTAAAAGAATCAGGCCGGCTCCGAACGTCGCTGCTCCGCGAACAGAAGACGACAAGGCGGGCGAAGCGACGTGCACCGTCTTATTTTGCCCTGAGCGTGACCTCGACGTTCCTGTTCGCCCCTCGCCTGTTCGCGGCCTGACAGATGAGCTTCGCGAAGCGCGGCGCCCTTCTCCGCGACGACGCCAGTGCATGGATGGGAGACGACGAGAAGAGAGAGGGGTGCAGGACGGGGGTGTGTGCTTATTTTGAGAACGCGGGCCCGGCGTTCTTGGGCCTCCCGTAACGCGACCAGCAATAGCCCCATTTCCCAACCGTTGCTTGTTTGGGTTTTCAAAGGTTCAGTGAGCGCGCGTGTGCATCCAGGATTTTTTTTTTTGCTTTAGCGCAGGACTGTGTAGGTGCCCATTCCTTGGACGCGTCGGCCAGGTGTTTGGCGCAAAACGATGAAAGATTTGGGATCGATGACGCCTTGCTCTATAAAGGCAAGAAGCTAGCTTGTAACAGTGCGGTATGGGTAGATTTCAAACCCGTTGTAGCCACAGCGTCGATTATCAATGAGCTCTTCTAACGAAAGAATGGGGCGCCTCACTATGTTTGACTTTTTTTGTTTGTTTTGGGTCGCGATGCGAAGACCGAGTGTGACCACCTGGTGTGACGCGATGTTGCGTGTATTTATTGTGCACGTGTAACGGAAACTGCGTTGACCGCGAAACGGTTTACGAGTAACACGTCTAGGCATGAGTTATGATTTTGTTGAACATCACTGAAGAGCCCATGTAGCCATTTACACCTCGTTCACACGTTTCCTTGCAGCTTCAGAGTGGTGGTGGGGCATCGTTTCTCCGCTTGTTTGTTCCCATCGAAACGCATAGACAGCCAGTGTTAGGTGGCGCTTCTTTTCCCAGCCCCGAATCAGGGAAACATCTATTCCATTCCCCCCCCTCCCCTCGCTTCCTTGGTTTCTTTTTATTCACGAAATAACTGTTCCATTTTACTCACGCAGTTCGTCCCGACGCCTCCCCTGCTTACAGTGGAGTGGGAAGGGGGGATGAGGCATTCACTGTTGCCCCCTCCCCCTGCTTTGTTGAGATTGGAGTAGAGGCTACTAGACGTATACACGCTAAGGAAATTAACTCTAGCCTCGAGGAATACAAGTCCCCAGGTCGAAACTTCAGCTCGAGTACACTACCCCCGTTTACGGATTTTTTTTTATTACAAGCTTCCTCGTTCTGCCGTTTTGTAGACAGACAATATTAATCATAATAATTCTCGTGGTTTAATGACCCAAAACCACCATACGAATATGAGAGACGTTGTAGTGGAGGGCTCCGGAAATTTCGACCACGTGGTGCTTTTAACCGTGCACCCAAATCTGAGCACGCGGGCCTCTATCATTTTCGTCTCCATCAGAAAGGCAGCCGCCATGACCGGGATTCGATCCCGCGACCTGCGGGTCAGCACCCGAGTACTTTAGCCACTATACCATCGTGACGGGTTTGTAAACAGCCGAGTAATCCTTGTTATTCGGCTAGTTGGTATACGCTCACTGTAATATACAAAACGCTAAAGCACTATTGAAGAAAGGCGAGACAAAAAAAAGTCTCTTTCTTTAGTCTCGTCATTTATCTGTGGTGGACGCGCGTATTGTTTATTCCAGTAAGCCGAGAAAGCAAGCAGTCCAGTGTGGTTAAATGCGCTGGTTATACAAATGATCCGCTGATCAAAATAATCAAGGATTTATTAGAAATCAGGTTGGGACCAACTCTCATTTTCATATACAAATAAATGTCTAGCGCATAGATGCTTTTGCTGAGATAGAGTTCAAGTCAATTATAACAAAATTTATTGCATTTAAGAAAGAAGATAGATAGCAGATGTCGCAGCATTGAAACCTGCATATGTTCGAGCACGTTATGTGGAAATTTTTAAGATTTGACTGCTTAGGACGCAATTCGTATATTATTAAGTAGAGTGATATATACAAATTGGTTGTTAATTTCGAAGCAATAATGATATGCGTTACGCTAAGTTGGTCTGCTTTCGAATAAATTTATATTGAGTGCAGAATATCGACCACGTAATTTATGCGCACCAGGGAGCGGAGGGGGACAGCAGCGATGGTGTCTCTGTAAACGAATTCACGGGAGTAGAAATCGTCTGCAGTTGCTTTTTTTGTGATAGTTAATACTGCAGTCGTAAGGCTAAAGCACATCGTAAAGACATGCTATCCAATAAAAGTAAGGTTAACCGTACACCGCTTTCGTGAAGTAATTAACACGTGCAAAACACTCTTACCGAATAACTAATTCGCGTAGATCTCGTTATTGAGAAGTTGGCTTCGCCTGTATGTTGTAATGTCCTAACAGGCAAACCACGCTTTACAGGCTGCCACGTGCGAGTGCATGGTGGTCGTTCGGTGCAGTGTGGGCACCTTTTCCGAATATGCGCACGCTATAGTGCACGTTGGCCCATAAAACAAAAGTTTAGAGGTTACAAAGGTTACCTGTGGTTCACACACGTTTTACCTTCCTTGAGATCGTAGTTATTAGTTCTTATTTCTGAGGTTCTTATAGTGCTGGCCTCATCGACATCAAATTTAAGTGTAGCTCCTAGCAATGCTATCTCTTCCACGGAACGTGCCATCAAAACATTAGTACAGGTGTCTTCGCGTCACTAAACGAAGACCTGAGTGATTTTGCGGGAAAGTAAGATTTTAGAACAATCTTGTTCCTTTTACACTCACCTGAAGTGTTCTTAGTGCAATAAACTTTCATTTCGAGTTGACTAAAAGTAAATGCGTGAGTTACGACACAATACTTAAGAAGAACTTCATGCACCTATGCCAACGGTCCTGTCATTGACCCGATTCGACGAGCAAATATCAAGAAAATATTGGAAAAGTAACCGGTGGAAAAAAAAAATGGCTGGCTGTTGCCAATAGCCTATTTCAGTCTTCGCTCACCGACGGGATAGCTGTTGGTGTTGCAACAGGTTTCTATTTCGTGAGCATTGAAGGTGAGTGTGAGATCCCACTCACTGCGGGTATTGAGATTCATTTCAGAAGACATGTATGGACATGTATGTGAAACATGTGTTATATGGCACTTGAAAACAGATACCAGAGCAGAATGAGGTTTATAGGGTATTAAAAATCACTCTGGACAGAAAAGTGAAGACATGCAAGCCTTATTTCTAAAAATATAGCTGTCAGTAATAAGGCCTATGAAGCCAGTTACAAAATGCACAAGGCAGCGTTCCAAGGCATGGTGTCAGTTGCCAAGTCGTGACGTCACCCATGTCTTGCGGCTGACGTCAAGAAGGCGCGTGAGTTGGTCAGTAAGTGCGAGTTGACAAAGCGTTCTTAGAAGACGTTTCTGGGAACCCTTGACTGATAATCTTGGTTGAATTGAAGACCATTGTACTGTGGCAAAATGGACAATTCATGTAGTGCCTTCATTAGACCATAACGCGCATGTGTAGCGTTTTTCTTTTTGGCAATGAAATTTGTTCACAACAACAAGAAGTTTCTTCAGAAACTCTTTCTTAGAGTTGTATGAGGAAAAATAAAATGTACGCTAGGTGCGTTTAAACCGTCAGTGTATGTTTCTTATTGTTTTTTTTTTCTATAATGTAGGCGGGCGTACTGAGGGTGGTGCACTACAGGAAGTCTTTCACGTAGGAACATCATTTTTTTTTCAGGATTCACCTTTATTAAAGCTTTATGGCAAACCAGAGCTTGAGTCGTCTTTTTGCGTTTGACTAATTAAAATTCAGATAAAAATAAGAAAAAAACACATTAACGTTTACAGCGCTTGTGGCCACTTTCGCTCAAATAATATCTCAGTCGTGTCAGTAATGGTGATGGGAAAAAGTGAAAATCAATGCTCCATCAATTTCAAGGCATGCTGCGATGTTATTCAGAATAGAAATTTTGGTTAAAATTCCATCTTGTTTTACACGTTGACTGTCATTGCATTGTCCTGCAGGGTTTCATTGCAACTTCATTGCATCGTCCTGCAGGGCTTTTGGCTAGCCGGCTACGTGTTCGATGTACCTGTTACTCCCCCTCTAGTGAAATCAGCCAAATAAGGAATGTTAGTATGCCATCGCATCGAAGTAAGCTGAAGTTGTAAGCCAAATAATCGATGTTAGCACGTTATAGTATATAAGTAAAAGCTCGCTGCATCCCCCCCCCCCCTCCGACATTCCCGTTTCTTATGCTCATTTAGAAATGCAGTAAAGTAGAAGCGGCTTCCGTAGGTACTGTTCGTTCAGTCACCATAGCAACCAGACTTTGTGGCGTGCTTTGTATGAGATACAAGCGAAGCTGCTGGGTAGTCTCGAAAGAAAAGAAAAACTTACTCTTGGTCGGAGCACTTTTTGGCTCCGTGCTACACGGAAAGGCTGTACTACCAGCGAAAAAAACTGCCTCCTCGTGTATACCGCTACGCGGGTCCAAGTTCTCGTGGGGCAAATGGGTGTACGGGATTCCTAGAGGGTGGGAGAGGGACGGGTCCAGTGTCGGCCGTGGCCGCGTGCGTCGCCCTGGAGACAAAGGTGACGTGGTTAGCACGGGTATCGAGAGTTATGCAAGGTTGAAGGCGTGGCTTTCGCGGAAGCCTGAAGCTTCCTACCCGCGACCGCGGCGTATCGTAGGCTATCTTACGGTTAACTTTTTAGGGCCGCCATCTTGGCCTTTTTAACGTTGCCGTTTTGTGTCTGTAGTAGCCAAATAAACGCTACCATGTTATAATAATAATCAGCATGACTACGCCCACTGCAGGGTCAAGGCATTTTACAGAGAGAGAGAGAGAGAGAGATAAAGATGCAAGGAAAGGCAGGGATGTTAACCAGACGCACATCCGGTTTGCTACCCTGCACTGGGGAAGGGATAAAGGGGAGAAAAGAGGTTGCAGAGAGTTAAAAGGTACACAATCACGAGCACACTCGTGGGAGCACACACAGTCTACAGGCGGTCACTCAGGTTTGTTGTCTTTAAGTAAAGTAGGAGTACTTAAGTCGCTTTGTGCGCAACTGAGGCAGATACCCAAGGTCTCAAAATATTCTGCACACAGAATGGTCTAGAGTCCAGTTGATTCAAAACCATCCGGAGCTGGCATTGCTGTGTGTCATAGCAAGCGCAGCTGCACAAGACGTGTTCAATGGTCTCTTCAGCTCCGCAGTAGTCGCATGTAGAGGTGTCTGCTTTTTCCATGTTTCTATGAAAGCTCTAGCCATGGGCTTGCTACGGCAACGTCGATATCCCCGCAAACTTCTCAACCTCATTTGCCTACCTAAACTCTACCTCCACATGGCGTGTTTCCTGTGTCTTAGAATCTAGTGCGTTATTCTAAATGACCAGCTGTTACCCTGCCTTCTCGCCACATGTCATGATCAGTATACTTCTAAGCACGGGAAAGAGGGTACGGGAACAACAGGCGTTTAGTGGCCTCGGTAACTCGGAGTTACGACACGCAAAACAAAGAAAGCGTTCACGTATGAAAGTGCCAAGATGGCAGCGCCCGTCTAAGACGAAGCCGCCTATACAGGAAGCGGCCATTCTGTGGGATGTGCCCAAGCGCTCGCGGCAATTAGAAAAAAAATAGTAGTGATTACTTATTGCATTTTTAATAAATGCTGCAATACTCAGAATACAGAGTGCAGACACTTGGCTGGCGTAGCAACACCAGCCATAGCCGTTTGCTTAACCGCAGTTCGTAACTGATCAGGCTGCATTTTCACGGTGCATCTTCGATTGACGAATAACGCGTTATTACAGAATACTGATGGCTATATTTCTCTTTTATTTCATTATGGTCGCTTGTCGGGAATTTTTTTTCTAGTTTGGCGTTTGCCACAGGGCGTTGCAATTGTCTTTGCCTGCTTCGTCTTAAATGCCAGCCGCGTTTCTCAACTGATGTTCTGCAGCACGTTAGTCTCCTCGCCAAGGGAAGAAGCAAGCAGACTTTATTTGTGTTCATTGATATTGATGGTTTCGTGTCAACAGCTAATCAAACCGTAGTTAATCATGGACAAGATAGTTACGGATGTTGGTATTAAACAAAGTGTCACAACATAGTGGGGTCATCGCAGTCGTTCACGTCTATGTATTTAACATGGCGTCGTTACACACACTTTTGCATCGTCAGGCATTATGAAAACACCGTGATTCATCGTAAAAATGTGCTGCAAAAATTTGTCGACCAAAACGTCACGTGATGACGTCACGAGAGGCGTGTCCTTTTTTATTAATTTAAAGCGGCAGTGTAAACTCACCAGTAACCAGTTCCACAAGTACGTGACATCGGAATGTTTGTTCAACATTTTTGATTCATCTACAAGATAGTGTTCGACTAAACAGTTGCGCAGGCCACGTCCTTTATGATACGTACACTCCCGCCGGTGCACATAACATACTATGGCGTCAGATCTGGCCATTCACTGCAGAATAAGAAAAAGGAAGACCATATTTGTGAGTACTTGTACTATCTGGCTGGTATTTTTTTTTCAAGGCTGCCAGAAAGCACCTTCTACTAAATGTCTTGTTGGTATTAATAAAATAAATAGGCCATATCCGAGCACCGAAAAGACACACGCAAAACAATTTAGATTGGCGCGCAGTATACAGCTGCTGTTTATTAAATAGTCTTTCTTGGGATTCTTGAACGCAGAAATTTTGGTCTGTCTGTCGTTTTTTTTTCTGTTTGTTTGTCTGTCTGTCACACAATTCAGCCACCTGGCCAAAACTCAAGCACTTGCTGAACGCATAGCCATCTTAGACTAGTGCCTGCGTTCATACTTGCGAACGTTGTCGATCAAAGAACAAATATTGCGCATATCTGAGGTGGAACATTTATACGTAAGTATTGGGCGGTGTGTTCCTCTACTAGAAAATGCAGAGATACGTAATTCTAAAGAATCCAGTGTTTCTTAGGCTGCACTGATAATGCGGCGATATGCACGAAACAAGGCCGGCAAAAAAATTATACGACATTCGCTGCGAAGCGCGTAGACACGCGACCAATTTTTCATTTTCACATTTCGTGCGATATTTAGAAACCGCTGCAGGCCAGAGGGCATTGAAACAATGTTTATTTGTAGGATAGCGTCGTTTACGCTTTCGTAGGTGTCCTATCTATGGACGCATATTAAGCAGGTTTATCTTTGAAGCCATTCGTTAGCTCAAACATTCTTGGTGTCGTACTATGGTTCTGCACTTACACTTTTTTCTACGAAACTAATTTGAAGCAGTCGATGATGCAGTTTGGGTACAAGAAAGGTGAATTCGCTGTTAACTCGTATTACTTTCGTTATTTCTGCATTGATGAATTCCCATGTTAGGGCGTTACCAGAAGTTGCGTGTACAAAAATAGTCATATCTCCTGAAAGTCGCGTTGTATCCACGCTTCTTTTTTTGTCGCAGGTCAAATTGAGACAAAAGCATATCTTATTGCCTAAGCTGCTTTTTCTAAGCGTGACATCTTTCGTTTCGGGATGAAAAGGGCACAAATATAGCACGTTACGACCCTGCAATGCCAAGCCCTGCTTATTCGACCATCAGTTCTGTATTATGCCAGGCTCACAAGGTCACGTGAGCGTCCTGCTATGTGGTCACTTAGCGTAGTCACTTAGCTTATGACCTGATTAATTATGAGTCATTTTTATCTGCGGCTCCCTTACCCAATTTGAGGACACAAGGACGCACTAGAAATTGCCTTCTCTTACCTCATCTCATGCTGAACGATTCGAGCTCGACGCATAAGAACGCTCAATCCTGTTTATAACTTCACACGTGACAGCTTACAGGGTATAATTACGTATAATGCACCAATCGAAACGTTTTGTATAGCGTTCTTGCTATTTTCAGACTGCTGAGTTTGGAATAAGTTCAATGGAATCATCAATGGAGACCAAGTGCGGGAAGAAATCTTCACTATCGGGGAGACAGGCTAACGAGACCTGTGTGTCGCGCACTGATGACATGATTTTCAAAACTTGCTCACTTGCGAGAAACGAATTAATACTATTCGGTCGTGGAACGGGACAGGACGGCATAACTTAGCGTGAAATTCCGATGTGAATGTGCGGAGACGAGAGAAATGTCAAGAACAAACAACGTGTACTCACTCCGACGTACAGGACCCATAAGATGAGCAGGAGCACGATCAGGATGAGGTAGTTGATGAATAAGCTCTGTCCTTCGCGGGAGTCTATTCCTGCCATGGCTTCGAGTTAGCACAGTGTCGTTGAAGCCACTATAGAACGTGCGTGCCGGAGTCAATCCGTTGCTGTGGATGCGGCCGACTTCGAAAGCGCGCCCCACTTAAGGCAAGCCCGCCGGAGGAGATCCCCTCTCCCCCTTCTCGGCTCGGCGCGCCGCTCGTTTCTGCGGAGCCACCGACGAGGCCCGTGTTTTGAGGGGGTTCTTTGGCGATCTGGGAATGCGATTGGCCCATCGCCCGGCTTCTGACAAGCGCTCGCCCCGACCACCAACGCGGCCTCCTTGCAGCGAGCGCTCGCATCTCTCTCGTATGATTGGTCTGTGACAGAGTAAGGGGGGCCCGCACCCTCACCACTTTGTAAATTTTAACGTTCTTTTCTTTATCTTAATTTTTTTTCTCTACTCGCGTTTCTGTTCTTCGGGGCGTCTCATCACAGCGGCTCGCTTGCCTTCCATTTTTCAGCCTCGTATCTTGCTTCTCCTTTTATTTTCTTCCCTCGTCGTTCTCATATTCTCTTTTTTTTCGTCCACCCCCCTTGTTGCCATTATTACTTCATATTTTGCCCCAACTACGTGCTTCGCGATGCTAGTCCCGTCTCCTCGAGAATAGGAATGTAGGTGATCTCTCTGCGTGTGTTTGTGAGTCTTGACGCACGTTACTTCAAATTTTATTATTTTAACAAGTGACATTGGTGCTCACGGTCTTTATTTTTCCGGGGGGAGGGGCAGGTGGAGGGTACTGTGTGAGCACAGACTAGTCTGACATTGCTTTTCTGTTTTGTGCAACTGCCACCGCAATTTGCTAGTGCAGGTGTGCGCTTCTCCTTCTTTCGTTTAATTTTTATGCGTTTAGGAAGCGGCAGAACTGGAGATTTTATTCAATAATTCTTTACTCTTAACGGCTTTTATGCCGCCGTTACCATAAAATGTTCAATTAATCAAATTATTTTCGGCTACTGCCCCTCCACTTTTCCGCCGCTGTCACAAACGAACTCTCAACAAAGCGCGTGTCTCCAAATTCGTGAAAACGTGAAATGGAGGCGCTGGACAGATGCGACAAAAGCCGGCGCAAACAAACAAAAAAATGACCACAGTTTCCCGAGTGGGAACACTGGTTAGCATGCGGAGTACATATGTTGAACTGCGATAAATGTGGTTTGTAATTTGCGACATGCGCGTGTGTTATGAGTGAACACGAGTGAACACGCACGCACGTATGCTGCCAAAGACAATGTTTATTGATGAGACGCTTTGGGTATTTTGAGCAAGATGACATTATGGTCCGTAAAGTGAAGGGTGAGTGGGTCTGGTTGCAGCGGTCGAAGGTCGAAATTTGCAAAGACGTGGTCGAAGCACGTCCAGCGAACCGTGGTCGGATGATGTTTGCCGTCGTGCGTTGCTCGTTTCAGAGAGTCCCGTGACTCCATGTAGTCGACCACCCAATCATCCTTGATGACGTCCACGTTGAAGTCGCCAACTATCACGAAGTGTCGTCGTTGCGGTCGTTGTTTTAGGTATTCTTCCACGGCTTCGTCGACGTACTTCTCCACGACGGCACGCGATTCGTTAGCATACATTTTCACCAGCCACATCGGACGTGGAGCGACCGCACAAACCAACCGACGAAGAGCGGCGCACCCCGACACTCGGTTATTTATAGTGAGCGCCGGCCCCGGCCTGCGCATGCGCGCGTTAGCATACAGCTGGCGCACGTAAAACTAAAGGTCGCGCGGCGCGCGCGGTGTTGAGAGGAGGAAGGGATGCACAGATGGCTGGCAGAGGAGGAGGGGAGATTGCGGACGGCGTCGGCGCATGACTAGCCCCTAGTATAACATGCTCCGCATGTAAAAATAAGCATTAAAAGACACCCCGCGCGTGCCTATTCTCTCTCCCAAAAACGTCGCCCCCACGCCGACCAACCTCCTCGCACCTATCGCCGAGCGACTTCTAGAAACATATCGAAAGGGCGTGGTGGTGCTAGGTTATGTCACGGGTCACGGAGAGTTTGAGAAAGGTTCCACCTCATCCCCAGCTTTGGCTTTGCTGCGCACCGACGAAGCGCCTGGAAGTTTCTGGAACACAGCGGCTAGTGCATATAAGCCAGCAGCGGAGGAAGTCGCAGGAGCTGGAGCAGTTGAAGAGAGTTTGCCGCCACCAGGCGAAGGCTTGTTCTACAGTGACCTAGCAGAGACGAAGTGGTTTTCCACCGGTGGGTGAAGGCTTGTTTTTCAAGCTGAAGAAGGGTATGTGTCTACCGCCCGTGGGCGAAGACGTGTTCTGGAGTCGCAGCGCGTGAATGACCGACGTGTTACCGGCGAAGAAGTTTTGTTATTGAAGTGCGGACATTTGGTGATGCGAGAGTTTCCTGGAAGAGAAACCTTGGACGCAGCGGGACGACAGCCGGTGCTGGACTTTGAATGAGTGTTTCCTTGAAAAGAAGCATTCAACCTTTGTTCCAAGAACTTTGGACTAAATACGTTTGACGAACATTTTAGTTTATAAGTGTCTTGGTTAGTCAATGCATGGAATCGCATAGTAGTGCGTGTTGTTTGAGCCCGTTGTCTTTAGTGCATCTTGTTGTTGTGTAGCCCGTTGTTTCAAGTATCTTGTGATTGATGGCGTATTATATTGTATTATTGCCGAGTGTCCATTTTTGTGTGTTAATTGTCCTGCCGTATTTGATAATAGATTTTTGTTTTGTTATCAACTGTCGGCTCTGCCTCGTTCTTTGGACCACAGCCAGCGTTAATTGGCGCGCCAAAAAGACCAATTCTAAATTGTCCGTGCTTTCGTGGTGCGCTTCGGGGTTCGATACGTTCGCCCTTGGAATCAGCCCGGCGAACTGCTTTCATAATTAACAAGGCCAGTGACAGCCACCCATTCTTTCTACGTGTGACCATGAAAAAACTTGTTCGCGGAAATATGCGATGATTATAATTAATAATACTTTACTGCTGTGCGCTGGTAGTGATACTTCACTAAGTGAAAATTGCGCTAATACAAGAAAGCGTATTTAGAATGGTTGGAAAAATGTAAATTCACTCGACGTTGCTATTTGCGTGGTTTGACAGGCAGGTGAGGTAAGAAATAATGATGCGGATTGATATAAAGACGTGGGAGATAAGACATAAGGACGTGGGGTGCGCGCGATAAGACACAAGTTTGATAGCATCAGCTGAATTAGAATACAGGTCATTAGAAAGATAGATAGATGGATAGATAAATAAATAAATAGATAGATAGACATATATATATATATATATATATATATATATATATATATATATATATATATATATATATATATATATAGATAGATAGATAGATAGATAGATAGACAGATAGACATATAGATAGATAGATAGATAGATAGATAGATAGATAGATAGATAGATAGATCCTATGAGTCAATAGGTGCGGGGTATCAACTGTGGCGTCTCCACCAGCGTTTTCTTCTTGCGCGTTTTCTCTTTTACCAAGAGTCTTCTCGTAATAAAGGTTGTGTTTTTGATATCGTGAAATAGTAATTCACTATTACGAGAACAAGTTGGCTTTCTTTTTAGTACCTAGCCCAAGAAATAATTTTTTTACGTGGTTTCGGTTATTTCTCAGTTGAAGTCGACGTTCTGCTCACGTAATATTTATACAGCGCTAATTCGGTCATTGCATCGTCCTAGCACACGTCCACGCCTGGCGTTTTTAAGATGTTGTACACATACCTGCGCGCGCATTCCAGCCAATAATTTTTTTCTCTTCTTCTTGCTTTTTCCGAGTGTTTTAACTGCGCGTTAATGCGCGGACCCTGTGTATACGTGTATCTCTTTACTTCTACATTTTCCTTCCTCTCCCTCATATTTGAGCTTCTTAAGTCGCGACGGTGCGTATTTTAAGATGGCCGCCACGGTGAGTCGGCCCCCTCTCAAGCCGAGGTCGCTTGAGCAATATTTAGAAAGCTGCAGCCGCTTTCAAAAGGGCCGTAGATGCAGCAAGTGCTTGCATTCCTCGAGCTGTTTGGTTTCGCGTTTTTTTTCCTCCTTCTTTTCTTTCACTGCGGCGTTGGTGTACTCTCTCTCTCTCTCTCTCTCTCTCTTTTCGTTTATATTTAACTCCTTGATTGTTTTCAAGCGCTTCGATGGTTATCTGCTCACGTAGGGCATATGGATAGCATCGCTATCTTCGGGATTTAAACTTTATTACCGCACTTGAAGGGCTCCTTGAACAGGATGTTAGGTCGAAGAAAAACAGCCCTGCTAAGGCAGCCTGTGCGCGTTTGAACCTAATGTTTGCGTGCATACTAACGAAGTCCTTACAAATGTCTCAGAGCCAGCTGTGCAATTAAGTCCCATTCTTTCTGAGCGAAACTGAACACGGAAAATAGTGAGGAAAAAAGGGGATGATCTTTTTTAGGGTTCTATACGCAGACCATTACCCTACGTAATAACAGCGTTGTGTTGAATTCCGATAAGGGTGCCGGCGTATCTGAAGCTCCCCTGTTGTACGCGTGGGCTAGAAAAGATGGGATGTTGTAGTTTATTTACGTTTTTTACGTGGTACCTACGGAAACGTGGTAACGGTGGCCCAAGGTCATTAAGAGTCAAGATGTCATCCTGACGCGAAGCTCGAGCTAACTAAAGACGTCCGAGCTAACTTTGTACCACCGTTTTTCAACCAACTTGCATCACTCTATTGACACACCTGATAACACGCTGAATTCTTTGCTCACAGAAAAAATGTCACAATCACGGAGTGTAATTTAAAAAAAAAAGAAGAATGAATGAAAAGAGGCCTGTTTTCATGCTATACCTGTCTGATATTTTGAGACACCTATTATTATAACCACCCGAAACTGTCTTCAAATACTTCGCAGCAGAATTTTGAAGTAAACGGTTGTTGTCTAGGATATCCAAGATTATTTATTTATTTATTTATTTATTTATTTATTTATTGCGAGAGCTGTGGGAGAACGGGCTTTAGAAAAGCGCTTGCTCTTTAAAAACTGTTTTTTAGAAGTTACGAATATGTTATGCAAATATTTATATTTCGTACGTGTCTTGCAAAAACCGCTGATTCATCCAAATCAATGGTTTGTTATGTTTTTGAAAAAGTTGTGTCTGATATTTTGGTCATGCGCGTAGGTTCTGTGTATAGTTTACCTACGAAACAGTGTGTTTGATAATTTTCATCCCGTCTGCATCGTAGGATGTTCCAAATATTGTTGTTTACAGTGGCGTGGCCAGGGGGTGGCACACCTCTCTTTCGATTTTTTTTTCAGTCTGCCATGGAACAAAGAGCACAAAACGACAGTTCATCACACTTACCCGACTGAATGTTAAGTCAAATCAAGGGTGTGCTCTCTTCCTCCCAACAAAATTTCTTCCCAACGCTACTGTATGCTATACACACTTGCACAATCCTTTATCCGCTACGAACTCGTTCCTAGAGCAACGCGTTCAGCTGCTAACCGTTCGTTCTGAGGCATACAACTGCCTTCGCACTGTCTGCAATATTTGGGGACTAAGGCCACTAACACATCCCCTACTTCATCACGACAGTAAGAAAAGATAGATATGAAGAACAAAAAAAATCTCTGCATATATCCACAAAGTGAACGACGACAATTGAGCGACAATTGGGCGACAATTGGGCGATAATGGGTGATAATTGGACGACAAATATTGGGTTCGTTCGGTGTGACCATAAAACTCCCGTGACATTGACCACTCACGCCTGTAAACGAGTGTCAAGACGGTGTACAGTTATATACAATGTTTATTCGTCATAACTGGTGTGTTGTGTTGAGTTGTGAATTTCGTTTTGTCTTCTTTATTATACTGCTTTGCGGTAACGTATCTAGCCTGAAGTTGGCAATGACTATAGGTCTGTGCACGTTCTCTTGGCGGTTGTTGGTTGTTTTCAGTCAGGCGAAGCGCATCGCAGAGCATCTCGAGACGTCGCGCACTGCACAAGCCAGCCGTTGTCCGTGATAACCATCGTTATTATCTTCATCATCGTGAGCGTCATCGTCATGACGTAAAGTGGGCACCTTGCATGTGATGTGCCTTGATGGCTGGGAGAGAATGTGTGGTCTGAAACGCGCTTGTCGTCCATCCTCATCAGCATCATCGTCATCGTGCTCGGCCACGGTGAACGCCAACGCCGCCAACGGACAAGCCTCGACCTTAAGGAGATTCGCCCTTACAAGAGGCCACTTACCCCCCCCCCCCCCCCCTTCTCTGCCCCAATGGCACAACACCACCACTTGGAAAACAAGCGACACCAGCCTTCCCACCCCTGTAGCCTTCCGCCACCACCATACAACAACGGTTCGTGCCCGAAAGTCAAAATTTTGCTGACACCCATGCTTCACAACGGCGCGCAAATTCATAGCCCGAGTCGCTTTGGGACGTTAAACCCCATAAACCAACCAAACAACTTATTTTCAGTGAAAGCAAACATACCAGTCTCTGAACAAACGCATTCCGCGCGTTTAGCGTTCGACGGGCACTGTAAATACTCTTTTGTTGATGCTCGCCGAACAGGCTCGTTCTAAGGCATCCACAACGCTCGTTATTTCGCCGCCATTCGCCCGCAGCTCCGCAGACGCCTCGTCTTGAACAGCGTAAACATATGTCTTCACGCTTGTTTTGCCTAACTATAAGCGGTTCCATTTTGCTCACCCAGAGTTTCTCGACGGCCGCAAATAGGAGCTCGGTCACCATCGGATGCTTCCATGGGAGGAATAAATGCGAAGCGCCTGATCACAATGGCGATCGCTGTTTCCGAACGTAAAGACGATCATTGTCATGTAATTGAAAACTGCGTCATGTTGCACGTGTGGGTCATTATGATAATAAAGCTCACATGTTTCCCCAATGAAATCGTCAAA
The DNA here is from genome assembly GCF_013339725.1 of Rhipicephalus microplus. Lineage (NCBI taxonomy): Eukaryota > Metazoa > Arthropoda > Arachnida > Ixodida > Ixodidae > Rhipicephalus > Rhipicephalus microplus. The sequence goes on along the minus strand of NC_051175.1, from coordinate 86,663,000 downwards.
GACGACGCGATCGGTGAAAGCTATCTTCGTCTCCTATTTGTTCTCGAAAACCCGAGGCTGTTGTGTCAGCGTAGCTTCGCTATCGCTTCGCAAAAGTGAAATGCTGTATCTTTCGAATTGGCGTTATTACGGCGACATGTCGTTCCTCGATACGTTAACTGGTTGCGTTTTGTCAGTACTTATGTATTGATACGCGAACGCAATATAATATGGTTGTTAGTCAGCGCCGGCGTATTTGTGTCATCGGCGTCTCCGTCCTGTTCCAGCGCTGTTTCTTCGTTCAAAATCAGTATCAAGACGCTAATACTGTTTCCGGTAAATTGTATCGATTACCCCCCCCCCCCCCCCATTCAAAAGCTTTCCAGCAGCCCACGTGGTTCTGTGCCGCCTTCGCGAACGGCCTAACTTGAAGCTAGTGACGGTGTCCTGTGATAACGCAATGATGTGACGTCATGTGTTGACGTCGTCATTGGATGATTATTTCTTGCATCCTTCGTGTTGACACTGACGCCGCCGATGACCAAAAGAAAGGGAGACATATGAGCAGGAAGGCTGTGAGGTTATGCAGATATTAGCATCGGCTTGCTACCCAGCACTGCTTGGGGGGGGGGGGGGGCAATGGTTGACAAATTTTTTCGCGATTTATAAGGCATCTAAGGCTTTAATAATTTGGCAGGGTGTGTAATGCGAGAGAAGGGTGTTTTATTACTTTTAATTGCTGCTAGTTGCCTTCCACTGATAAGCAGTGATCAGTAGTGGTGATTGTTGTTAGTCGAAATTATCAAACAGTGCTGGTATTATGCGACCTAGTGTATATACGGTAGCAAAACCGGGCTAGTAGCGTGCTTCACACGAACTCTCAGCATTTTAATTCGGGCCCTGTTCATTCTAATGCACAAAGAAAATTCGCACCGAACTTACAATCGGTGTAAAACGAATTAGCTTCCATGATGTGGTTATTTGAATGCTGTGCACTTCGCTGGTGGTTTTTACGTTGGTGACTTCGATAAATAATATGTTTTGATTGTTTATTTGACTCGCCTATTGCAATTAATCATACTTTGTCCGGGTAAGCTACGGAACTGGTCTCTAGTATCATTTTTTTTGAGAGACATTTCATGCGGCCACTATGAGTTGAAACACAACCTTGGAACAAACATGCATACTTCATAATAGGCTTACAGATTTAAGCTATTCTGGAAATCACTGTTGACATGGTTCTTGAATCTCGACGCCAAACATACTTCAGAAATTATCCATGTTTGATATACGGAAAATGCGCTCATTCAATCAAATCAGGTTGGTGACTACTCCAAAAATATCTATTCATATCTATTCCGTGCTCTCGATCGGGTAGACAACCCAACCAGGGCTTATAGCGCAGCCACTTCAAAGCCACGCCTCGGCCAAGGAGCGGGCACTCGGCATTTCATGAAGAAAAGCAGCAAAAAAAGCAGCAATCATGCCTGCGAAAAACCTAGCAATGCTGCCACAGCATAAGGAACACGCTTAAACATTCACAACACAGAAGTCGGCATCACAAAACACAATGAAGATTGGCAAGACGATGAGCTAGAAATATTCTTTGTGCCTCGTGCTAGTTATGCCTTAAAAAATGAATCTGAACGTTCATGTATACTATATACTGTAAACTAGCCTTCGCTTCGAGACTAGCTGGATACATGATAACAAATTCCACAAGACACCAATGAGCTACGCATGTAACACAGTTTTCTTACGTCGCATTTCTAATACACATAAACTCAGAAAGGGTTGTGGCTTTCAAGAGCGGGTGTATGTCACAGTAAATAAATAAGTAAACTTGCGCAGCACCACATTCTTTTACCCTCTGCATCGACGGTGGACCGATTAGAGACATGAGTATACATTGAAATTCAAGTTGTCTGCGGAGCATCGTTGAAGTTCTACGACACCGCCATAGCTTAGAGGAGGTTGCCATCGCGTTAGCGGCAACCCACCGGGAAGCCAAGATCATCACCACGCACCCGCAGGCTCGACACGATGAAGTGCGTGAGCTCCAAGGATCGCTAACAGAAAAGATCAGAGTAAAAGTAGCGGGGCCGAATAATCAATAACACCCTGTTTCGATATCTTAAAACGCGCATTATTTAAGGCAAACGATGACCAGATTCCTTTTTAGAACGCACTTCTGTGAAATTTTTCGTAGAGACGGACCAATGGTTGAGTCACACGCTAGCCTCGTACTGAGCGAACAACACCAGAGCTCGTACACTGGCATAAGTGGCACGGGCTTCGATGGAGATCGAAAGGGTTTACAATCCTCCCAGAAATTTATTTTTGTAGGTGTGTATACGTAAGCGCACACATGTGAACGTACGCACGAACAAGATGGGGGGGGGGGTCGCACCATTCCTCTTCCCCTTCTTAATGTTGTTATCTGGTGTACGTTTTACGGGCCAAAACCACAATATCATAGAGTTTCCTACAATACTTACTAGTGGGAACTCTGGCGCTAGTGTATATGGGAGCTGCAACCCACGACGCTTCAGCGAGCATGGGAGTAATGGGTAGTACACACATTTGTCTAAAATTCGTACTTTTGGCCTGCTTTTGGCTCCGTGTGTGTTCGTGTGGCTTGGAGCTGTTTTTTTTTTACGAAACAAGTATTAGCAAATGTTCAGCGGTTGCGCTTCACCATTTTATTTTTTTTAGCCTTACTTTCCAAATTAACTCACGAAGTTCAAAAGGGTTCAATATTTTTTTTCAAATCAAAACCGTGACCAGCAATAAACGAAGCCGCAAGTACGATTCGCCGCCCGCAAGACTAGGCAAGTGTGTGTACTACCCATCATTCCCATGGTCGCTGAACGATCGCAGCGCCAGAGTGCCCCTCTAGTTAATTGTGAGAAAATCTATTCACAATATGACTGCGAGGCACGTGATAATGAAGGAATGCGCACGTTTCGGCCATCTCATGTTCTTCAACGTGCACTAACATCGTGCAGTACATGGGCCTCTATCGTTTTTGCCTGGATAAAAATGCGATCACCGCAACCGGGATCGAACCCACGACCTTAGGATTAGCCGCCCAGCAGTCTACTCACCACACCGCCGCGGAGAAGCCCCCCCCCTTCCCCTCCCAATAGAAAAATATTCATGGCTTAAAGATGAGCAGCGCGGAGCACTTAAGGTCAGAAATACAGATATTGGTAGACTCAGAAAGCAAAAGGAGTGACCAACACGAATTCTTTTTCTTCCTCAGCAGTTCTTTACCTGTGTTTTTCGCGCTTCAGTACCTGACCCGCGTGTCGCGGGATCAAATCCCGGATGCGGTGGCTGCATTTTTGATGAATGCGAAAATACTGCAGGCCGGTGTGCTCAGATTTGGGTGCACGTTAAAGAACCCCAGGTGGTCAAAGTTTCCGGAGTCCTTCACATACGGCGTCTCTCATAATCATATGGAGGTTTTGAGACGTTGAACCCCACATATCGCTCGATTGATAAGTAGGGCGCCAAGTATATTGAAGTGATCACTTCAGTACTTGGCGCTGTTCATCTTCAAGGTAAGCGCGAATTCCAACTCGCCCACATTGGTATTTTTGATTCTCGTTAACTCCAGAGATGGCCTCTCTATTCTGAAGCTTTTACTGTCTAACCTCTATACACAGTCTCATTGATCGTACACATCTTTGTCTCTTTCATTCAATTGGATGGACATCCGTGGAACCCTTCGTGTCGTTTTCGATGTTGCACGATTCGCATACCACAGGACGAAGTTCATCTCCAGTGTCGGTTCGCGCCATACATTTCTCGCGGTTTTCGAGGCAATTTATGTTATTCTAGGAGCTAAACGTTTGCGTTTCTATATACTTTTACTTCTGAAGTTGCCAGGACCGGAGCATAAAGCATTGTAGTTGGCTCCAGTGAAATCAATCTGTTCGAACGTACCTTGTCCGTTGTATATTTAGTTGTTGCGCAAATAGCACGCGCGTAATTTTCAAGCGTATGTTGTTATCTCTTATTTACCGTTAAATAATACTTTCCTAGGTACTCAGCCTTTAACTGAGCATTACGAATGCGCAGTTCGAAAATCGCGTACTCAGGACCCACCAACAGCAAAGGAATTTCTATGGCGATTCCCATCTACGTCATCATTACTACACTACGTTTAAAGACTACAAATAACTTTACTTGTGCATTCATTGACTCAATTTTTTTTGTTGGATTCATAGGTTGTGTAAAGAAAAAAGCAAGAGAAGAGCCTCTCGAAGTATTTCCTTGTTTTTGTTAATCATTTAGCTGAAATATGCAGAAAAGTCGCGGAGCTGTTGGTCAGTGCATGCTCTTGGAAGGAGTGGAATGGCGGCCTTTGGAGACTGAAGCGCGGACATGCTGCTGTTGCACTGCATAGTAAAGCCACACAATTGTATATGGTGCATCTCCCGCAGTAAAAAAAATGAAAGTATCTAAATTTTGGAACTTTACTTGTAATGTACTTGTAAGGCTCTTTGATATAATTCACATCTTAGCCGACCATCGATACTCGTGTGTGAATCAGAGGAGGACAAGCACCTGTCCGTATATTTTTTTGTGTGACACGCACGATATTTTGTCGTAGCTGTGGGCTACAGTTGGGTGCATTACAATTATAGTATTTCTTTCATGAACCATTCCCCCCTGAACTGATTGTCCTTGTCGCTCGCGGAGCGGGCGAGTTTTGTTGCAATGTGAACGAGACGTTAAAAGGCACTGAGCACGTGCAAGATATAACGCGCTGTAACAGTGGCGCGTCAAAAAAAACCTTCACCGTTGTAGTTGGAGCAAAGTACGTGGCTTCAAATTTCCGAGTCCTGACCTGTTCCCGCAGAGTTTGAAAAAGACCCGTGCGACGGTTCATCTTTTAGCGAACAACGGACACCAACGGTCTTAACTCTTTTCAAAAGTTTGCAAGACTTGAAGAAACCTGGCTGAGTTCACCGTGATGTCTGCGATTTCAAGAGTGCATTGTTGTGAAATCCTCAGATGGGAATTACCCTAAAGAAATAAATATCGCCGCTCAAGAACTCTGAAGAGGTGGTTACCCAGCGAAGCCGAAGCGTGTGAGCATAGTGTTCATCTGTGGAAGACTTTTCTGTAGTAGCGTTTTCATTTCTACATGGGTGCTTGAAGCATTGCAATTGGTGACGTTAGTTTATAGGACATAAAGGACGCTTTATGTTCACAAAAACTGCATAGATACTAGTGCAAGTGTGGAGACCCGTCGATGAGACGTACGCTAGCATTCCTTCTTCGCTGCAGTTCATGCGCACTCGCGAACGACGACGGCTTCCCATCTTAGAAAACCCCGCTGTAAGAAAAAAAAATAAACGAACTTTAACGTGAAAGCGAATAGCCAAAAAACTCACTCCCGTGTAGAGAACCCATAAGATTAGCAGGAGGACGATGAGGACGGCGTAGTTTATGACCAGGCTGCTGGCTTCTCGGTCCATCGTGAGCTCCGAAGACGTGTGTAGCTCCCGGTTCCCGGATCGTGTCCCCGCTGTGTCGAACTAGAGTGCTGTGTTGTCTCGCGATCCGAGGTCCCCGCTGACTCTGTGTTTGCGTCGTTCCGGAAACACTTTGCCCCCCTCGTGTGTTGTCGACGGCGAAAGACGACGGTCCCTCAATCCCCTCACCCGCCCCGGGCCCTTTCTCTCTATATTGCGTCGCCCACCGCCTCACCTCCCCGGCTTCGCCGGTAGCCGGCAAATTACGACCATGATGTTCCTGGCACCGAACCATCACCGCGAGCATCATTTAACACCGCCGTCGCCAGAAATTTCCTCCTTTCCTTTCCTCTGACAAACACACGTGAAAGCACGACCACCTCCTTCTACATCCGTGGTCTTCATTGTGTTCTTTTTCTCCTATGCAGGACCGTACGTACTGTCTCTTCACACCCCCTCACTCTTTATCCTACGCTCATTCTTCATCCTCTCTCCTGTCCTATTCTACTCTCTTTCTCTCGCATGGTAAGAAACTCTCTCACTCCATGTTTATTCTGGATACAATCTGCGCGACCTTAATTCGCTGCACCCCTGGCCTCGCGCAACTCGTCTCCCCCTCTTCCAGTTGCTCGTTCTATTAACGTAGCTCCATCCCCTCCCGTGCTCCATCACCCCCTTCCCTTTGAATTTCAACTTCTACCTCTCTCGAACTTCCCTCCATACCACGGACGTCGTTGTCGCCACTGTGTTACGCGTGACGTGAGCCTGAACAATGCCCTGTGACGAAAGCTCGTTCGTGAGATTCTCGCCGCCTGGCCTCGTTATCCTGTCACAACATTGAAACTGTGTACAACGGGTTGACGAAGTTGCACAAGGAGTGGGCGCTGGCAGCAAAGAGGGGAAACAAAGTGCCGAGGGTAACGAGCTTGGACGGTGATCTGAAGTTGACGTCATAGGTGCGCAGCTAAGGGAGCTTAGAGTTGAAGACGTGTTTCAAAGACTGGGAGCACAAAACAGTGGTAACCTTATCACAGTATCGAATACTGTTCGCGATCAGAGACAGTCTTTTGTACCGCGTAGGGCGTGCAATTAATCCCGACTGTGGCCATTGGATCTCATTTGAATAAAGGAACACATGCCATCTGAATGTTCCAATTACGGCTTAATTTCTCGAGCGACAAGTAGACATAATTCGGCACGATCCGTTGATGTTACGCAGCCTGTTAGATCCACTACCCGGTTCTAAGCAGCAACGGGTTATATTGTGAATATTGAATTACTTGCCAGGAACCGGACCAATGGGAAACCTTTTAATGATTCACTATTTCATATATAAAAACCTAAGTTTACCTGAAGTCCCAGTTGTATATATTAGGTCAGGTTCACTTGCGCATTTAATATTTGTTTATAATCTTCCTCTTTGATTAGTATTTCCATCCCTCTCAACTAGGACTTTTTTATCCCATTCCACCGTCAATATTCAGAGTTGTATGTATAGGCAGTTAGATAAGCGTAAGTTAAAATCTCTGTTTTTCTGATAAAGAGTCTCTCTCAATTTCTCACCCGCGTGCAATGCTTGTACTCTTTCTTTTTTGTGCTCATCAAAAAAAAAAAGAAAGGAAAGACGGTACAGTCTATCGCCTGAAAAATGTGAACTTTTAAAAACAACTAACTTAGGCCACGGGTTCGATTACCAGTCACGTCAGCTTTGTTATACGATTGGAGAGAAACTAAATTACCTTCGCGGAGTACATTCCCACGTTACCAAGCCGCCGGTGATCGAAAAAAACAACAACGAAGAAGCTATATCACATTTAAAAATGATAGTGTTTAAGAATCACATAGTGCTGGTGATAGGCTGTCACTGCATATTCTGAGAATCAGTCAGTCAATCTAACCTGTTCGCCAAACTTCTAAATGCCGCTTACAGTAAGCAGAACATATGGTTAACCACAGAAGATTACAACTACGACATCTGTACATTCTGTTGCCGTCCACTTGACGTTTACTTTCTATGACGTCATCACAAACCTCCTCCTCTATCTTTCCATGATGTCTTTTTTTGTTTTTTGCCTGTTCGTTATTCTCCCTGCTTCACGTTCAATTTTATGTACTTTGTCGCTGGGCTTCTATATATATTTCTCCACTACTTTCCTAATCTGAACGTGTCATCGGGCCTCGATGCGTTCAACCTATTTTTATCGTACATTTTTGTAATTATTTCGCTTGTCCTTGTTTTTGTTTATGCCTGGAAGTTGACGCCTCAGCCCTCTTTATCTTGTTTTTTTATCTGACACGCTTGACGCTTTTCCTATCGCCGCAATCGCCAGCTGCACTCTTCCAGCTGCCAATAAGGTCCATCGCTTGTTTCTTTTTGTTTGTGACTTCCTCTACCAAGCTCCTCTCCCAACCTCTTTCCTTTCTCAAGCATTCACATCTTGTTGCTCCTACGGCAGCGTTCCTAGTGAACTAAGTTGTTAGTTTAGGTTAATTTAATTATTTCTAATATGGTACTCTTATTTCTTCTTGACATATATCATCCTGGCATGTTTCTTTGTTATTTTTTCTCATCTCGCTTCAGTCTGCGTCGTTAATTTTTTTTTTCATCGCCGTCCCTCACACTCCTCCGCTCCCTTAGCTGCCAGAGCCATCGGTGCCCGAACTACCTTATCGTCGTGCGGCATCTCGTTCTTAATAGTGCTATCTCTATTTCTTCTTGTCTCATTTTGCCCTGCATTTCCTCCTTTTATTTTTCATTCATTCTCTGTCTCAACAGTGCAATATCGCAGCTGTTGCGAACAGGGTGATCAGTGCCTTCAGGCACGCCGTCTGTATTTGTACGGTGTTTCATTATTTCAGTGGAGCGCTGCAGATACTAGAGATAAAAGTGGGGACGCTAGTAGGTTACAGAGTGGCAGAAGCCTTCAGAATAGATCGCTTGTGACTGGAGACTTCATGCAGGAAACAATTGCTCCAGGTTCCAATGTGGGTGACGTGGCTGTCATACTCAGCACATTTAATTGAACGAAGGAAGGGGGGGGGGCAGATGAAAGCATGGGAGGAGGTGGAGGGGGGAACGCCGATTTGGAGATTTATATGGACTCTTTTTTCTGCTTGTTTTCTGTCTTTAACCCTCCGTCCCCCTTCCCCCTATTCCTGAAAAGATTGGGCACCTTTGCGAACACGAGACCATGCACTGTCTACTCCTGCGATGTCTGGAAGGTCTAATTCCCTTGCGCATAACTCGTGGCGTAAAACAAGACATCCAATCCCGAACTAAGTTAATTCTTTCGATGCACAAGGAAGCGTTCGGCATAACGTACGTAACATGACAGTCACGCGAACTTAACGAGTACTACTGATTGGGCGAGTTGGCTTGCCATATTGTTGTGTTGCTTTAGCGCAACTCAGCTTGAGCATGAAGAAAGAAACGACATAAGCAAGAAAGAAAAAAAAATACAGCTGTCAGGATCAGCGGTCATTCCACCGCCTGTATTATAACAGCCAAGCTGGTTTGAGTCGAAGCTTTCACGTCTGTTTGCGGCGTAGCGCTGATCACGTGGCATCGCAGTGGGGCGAGAGTGAGGCTCATTAGAAAAGGGAAGGCTGTTCCGTGGGGCGATTGGTGAGGATGAAGCTTGGTAGAAACGGTGAACCAATGAGAGGCGCACCAAGAAGGGGGCTCCGAAGCTCGGCTGAAAGGGATAACCAATGAGAGGGCGCCAGGAAAGGAGTGCGAGGCTCAGCGGAAAGGGTCAACTCTATAGGGTTAACCAACGAGGGGCACGCCAGGAGGGGCAAGAGTGACGGCCAGCGGAGGCCCTCCGCTTTGCTATCTCGACAGTGTTCGCTAAGTAGATCCGACTGTAATTTTTTTCCTTTGTTAATTTTATTCATACTCAAACTGAGTTGCGCCAGAACAATACAAGACGTCTCGCGAAACGGGAGAGCTAAGATGGATGGTCATGTGGATTGATCGGATACTTCACGTTTGGATTTAAGGCGAAGACACCCTTCACTATATGTCGTATTATCCTTAATACCTTGCGCGATGTCCGTGTAAAGAACGAGGGCTCGCCCGTGATCTCGGTGTGCTCTCGAATAGAGAGCCTCATGTTGTCAGACCATACTTAGCCTGATATCGGCAACGCTGAAGACCTCCTACGTCAGCACGAGTAACGAGTTCGCTTTAGCGTGCATCAGAATTATAGGGCTTTTGGTATTTACTTTATTGGCTACATTATATACACCAGTTAAATTGAGTTACATGACATTTCTGCACAGATATGAGTGTATTCGCACACAAATCATGAGCCTCTGCTCCTATTCGCACGTGTTGCAATAAATTGTGAGATACAGAGAGAGAGAGAGAGAGAGAGAGAGAGAGAGAGAGAGATAGTAAGCTTTAAAAACTATACGATTTCAGAGACTATATATAACCAATATATACAATTGTTTTTCGACTGTAACCATTTCCGTGTCTATGGGAAACACTTCCTGGCCTTTAAGCTATATCAATTTGTTATTAAAATGTTCAATAATTTACCCTTTATGGTCATAGCGTACTAAGCGTGTGACAGTACAAACCTCGTTGCCTCGTTGATTACCTTCTTCTTTTTCTCTCCTTCTTTTGCACGAGAAATATTCAGACAGCATACATGTATACACCGATGGTTCCACGAACCACCAGTGTTCGTCAGGGGCAGTAGTTATCCCAGCAAGAGGTGTTACCATCAGCTTTAGGACTGACCACTCCACGCAATCTACAGCAGCGGAACTAGCTGCTTTGCGCGCTGCACTTTGTGTGGTCAATCGAGAACCACTGCAACAATGGTCGATTTTCAGCGACTCAAGGGCTGCCCTACAATCTGTGCTCTCAGCACTGCGTCGCGGCCCGTATGAACAGCTTGTTTTCGAAATTCGATGCCTTCTCCACACTTTACTCGAGAAAGGGCATCATGTGACGCTTCAATGGCTGCCAAGTCATTGCGGCATCATAGGGAACGAACATGCCGATACTGCCGCGCGGGCAGCCCTTGAAGGAACACGAGAAGAACCCATACCACTTTCGAGGACTGATGCTGCCAGTAATCTTCGACGACTTGCGCGTGAAATTACGTTTTCACTATGGTGCCCACCAAGCATCGATACGAATCGTCAACACCACCTGTCTTCTTTGATGGCTCTCCGCATGCCCACTGGACTCGACCGAAGAGAAGCCACCCTTCTTCATCGCTTATGGCTAGGAGTGGCATTTACAAAATCTTACTCCTTTGTCATAGGAATGGCCGACAACGCTCTCTGCGATGCCTGTCATTGCGAAGAGACGCTACACCACATCCTGTGTGACTGTCCATTGTATGAAATCCAGAGACAGTCACTGGCGTCTGCTTTTGCGCGCATGGACAACAGCCAAATGTCTGTGAACACTATTCTGTCAAGTGCCCGAGAGAAGACCTTGCAACAGAAGGCGACGAAGGCTCTGTTGAAATTCCTACGCGACACCGACTTGAACAAGCGACTGTAACAGCAATGTCACACACCGCGAAAGACAAGACTGGACTATGACTGAGTGTGCGCGCGTGTGCTGCCGAATGTGCTGTTTCTATCTTCCCTCTCCGCTCTCTTTCATCTCCCCCATCCCTCTCCCATGCGCAGGGTAGCAAACCGGCTGCCTATAGGCTGGTTAACCTCCTTGCCTTTCTTTTCCTTCTATTTTCCTTCCTTCTTCGTTGCATTCATTCAAGGAAGCCCGGAGCCCCGTATACCTGTCCGCACATCGTTTCGGAATCGCGTTTCTATATTTTCCCGCTACACCCCTCCTTGCGAGCCATTTCGGTCGTGCTACGAGCGTCACCGCTGCCTTGGCGCCCATTGTTTACTTACCCACAGGCGCCCGCAAACGGTCTTCGCTGCCAACTGGCACCACGGATTGCGTCAGCGCTTTTTTTCTTCCTCTCTGAGCTCTCGTCGTTTCTTTCTTGCCGGCTTCTTGAGTTCGAACAACCGGCGTCTTCGTGTGTCGCTCTATCAAGTCCTTTTACACCATGATTCTCTCGCTGTTTTGCAAGCGCCTCTGTGTAGCCAGGCCGCAGATCAACGCGTAGCTGTAGCACGCAAGCTTTGTTCAGGCACGCTCGGCATCTCCCCGCTGGAGCTTGTAGGCGTTCTTTGTTGCGGAGCTGAGTGGCACTGTTGTAACGTTTGATGACGTCTGGAATTAAGCGCTGGCGTCTGAAATTTAAGGAAGACATAACTTGGGAGTAAGACAGCGATCTTCTGTTGTTGATAGACACAGGCACTGAGCTGCATGCAGTGCGACCTTTTGGGATACAATGAAAAAAAAAAAAGCTGTCCCTGCAACTCGATGCTACTTCCAGGGAGTATAAGCCGAGACATGTTAAAAGAACACTAAAGAGAAATGGCGACTTAATTTAGATTGATAAACTGCATTCTGAGGACTCTAACGCCATAAGTTTCACTGTCATAAGTTCTTTGTTAGCGGAGAAAATCGAAATTGAAGTTTAGTTTTAAAATTTTGTGCCAAAATCTCCGCGCTTGACGAAACAAATATTCAAATTTGTTTTTCTTATTTTTCCCACTTTGGCTGGATAAAATTTTTCGAGACTTCGCATGCTAGATTTACGGTACCCACAGATGACTATGTACTTCATTTTTATCGAGTAGAAGCTACGCAGGACCAAACAGACGCCTTCGAAATTTACTACGTCACGCTGTTTGGTGCAGGAATCTCATGGTGGTGTCTCCACCCGCATTTTCTTTTCGGGCGTTTCCTCACTTATTAAGCGTCGTGTCGCAGTAGGAGTGGTGTTTTTGGGATTGTGATATTTTACTTTACTGATACGCGAGAAATTGGTTTGCTCTTCGTAGTGTAAACACGGACGTGTAAACACGAACGTCAGAGAGAGGTGAAGGAAACATGCATGGCGTCGTTCTTGTGTCTCTGTTTGCACGAGTAGTCTTTTAACGTGAACAGCTATTAATTAGCTTGGCTCTCTACAGGCGAGGACAGGCAGTTATGGCACGTCATATTGTAATTTAGCGTAACTTGGGAATTCACCCACGCTTAATATTCCCAGCCACTTTCACTCAAGAAACCCACACCAGAGACTGGAAACACTCACACACTCGGCCGCGCTTATACTCAAGAAGCACACACCACACACTAGAAACACTACTCGCACACGCTTTCACTCAAGAAACACGAACCACGCACTAGAAACACTACTCACACACACTTACACTCAAGAAACACCTACCGCGCACTAGAAACACATATTCACGCACGTTTCCACTCAACAAACACACTCTGCGCACTAGAAACACTCACACATTCACCCACGCTTCCACTCAAGAAACACACGTTACGCACTAAAAACACTACTCACACACGCTTCCACTCAAGAACCACATACCAAGCACTAAAAACACTATACTCACACACGCTTCCACTCAAGAACCACACACCCCGCACTAGAAACACTCAAACATTCACACACGTTTTCACTCAAGAAACACACCGCGCACTAGAAGCACTCACACATTCACACATGTTTCCACTATAGAAACACACACCACACACTAGAAACGCTCACAAATTCACACGTTTCCACTATAGAAACACACACCACGCACTAGAATCACTCACACAATCACCCACGCTTCCCCTCAAGAAACACACCACGAACTAAAAACACTACTCACACACGCTTCCACTCAAGAAACACCCACCGCGCGCACTATAAACACTCACACATTCGCACACATTTCCAGTATAGAAACACACACCACGCACTAGAAACACTCACACATTCACCCACGCTTCCACTCAAGAAACACACACCACGCTATAGAAACACTACTCACACACGCTTCCACTCAAGAAACACACACCGCGCACTGTGCTTGCGTGGGGTGTGTGTTTAAATAGTGAAAACGTGTGTGAATATGTAAGTGTTTCGAGGGATTTCCAAGTTGCACTAAGTTTACCTACAATATGACGACTTACCAACTAACCCAACAACAATAGTTTCGATAGGCTCGGGCACGCGACTGTTGTGCCCAGAATCACAGTTCCCGATTGTGCGGGCGTGCTTACCAGTCGTCAAAATTGGATTTTCGCTACAGCAAAATCCGCGGCGACAGGCTTGGTGACCGCGAATACTGGCGAAAAAATCATAGAAAGCACAGAATCAATTTAGAATAAGAAAATGTTGTTTTATAACTTTATTTCACGTAGATTCCGTATTAAAAGGTTCCGTTTAATAGTAGAGAAAACTAAAACTGAACTTTCAACCTGCCTATTTTTTTTAATTAGGCCGAACTTTTTGCGTCTATAGACACCGAAGTTTGACGGCACCGATATGAACGTGTCTTCTTATTTGGACCTGCTGCCGTACGGTGGAATGTATCGTGCTTTTATGGTGCTTTTCTAAATACAAATTCAACCTACTTCATATGTGGAAATCATGAGTATACGTTGGTCGGTTTACCCACCCTCTCAAATATGTTTAATTTTGCATGTGTATGCACACGTACAAACGCACGCACGACACACAACGTATCACACCCCGGCACCCCCCCCCCCCCCACTAATAAAAGAAGTGACTATGTTCTTCTTGGCAAGTGGAAAGCGACAAGTGTTGATGGAAATAGTTTCTGACGTTCGCAAACTGATCTTTCTTTGTAAATAATTTAGAGGAGCAGGTATATGGCAGCCGTGAATTTGTTACAACCTATGTAACGTTACACAATGCACCTGAGAAAGCGCAGCTGCGCGGTTTGCACATCTCGATACAAAGAAGAGAGATCAAATAGGTTTTACTGAGACAAACGCATAGTATAGCGCAACAAAACAAGAACACAGAAAGATGCACATAGGACAACCGCAGCGTCGTCCTGCGTGCACTGCAAGCTGGCTTCCTAACTGTGCAAGACTTCGTAAGGAGAAGCGCGCTTTACTCGGTTTACTCTTTCACGTTTGAAACATTTGTTTGTGGGGAAGGGCGGAAATGAAGGGGGGTGTGACGACCGGTTGTAACCTATTACGTTCCCATCACAGTAGGTGTAACGTTAAGAAGCTAAATAAGGCCGAATGAGCCGTTCGTGTGCCTAAGACCTACCCGGTCTCCCTTTCACACAACGGATGCATATACTACTCGTCATATACATATGTTCGCACGTCATCTGCGTAGACGACTAATTTTTCAGTGTAAGGGATACTGCAAATATTGTCTATATAAAGTATAAATAGTAAAATTCCTTATATAGAGCCTTGAGGAACGCCTTGTTTAAGTTATGTTTTTGCTGATGTTAAGCTTCCAAGTTTAATATACTGTTTTCTATAGGATAAGTAATTCATAATAGGTTTAAGAGCAGCACCACGCAATCCGTAATAATATGTATTTCCTTCGAGAACATCATGTTTTATGCTATCGAAAGACATATTCAGGTCAAAAAATAGTCAAATTGTATACAGTCATTTTGTTTTTCAAAATTACTTAGCCCCATTCAACCCGTGACGCCTCCCATGCGCATTGCTGCTGCAACGCATCCCATCAGGGTTCCCTTCGGGGAAATGGTCCAATTTTTTCAATTGTTCAGCGCCACCTCTGCGCAGATGCCCGTCAAGCTAATTCCAAAAACTCACAGTCGGCGAAAAAAAAAAAAACAAAGAAAAGGAAAACATTTTTATTGTTATAACGGGGCAAATATTTAGATGAATAAATCACCGGGCACGGTTTGCGGAAGATGAAACGAAGTATAACACTGGAAACGGTGTGATTTATCTTATTTATGCAGGAGGATGATAAAATTTCAGCACGCCATCTATGACTTGTAGTATATGTCGTTTGCAATCCACTAGCTCAAAATTATAAATCTTGCGTTCAAGCATGGCATTTTTCTTCTTGTCTTAAGATAGCCAAAGTACTTCCAGTGTTTGAAAAATGTAATCAACAATGTGTTTCCAATTATCGTCCGATCTGTATTCTTTCTTCCCCCAGTAAAGTCATCGAAAAATTATTTATAGTTTGGCTTAACAAGTACTTGAGTAAGTTTATTGTGTTGAAGTCCTGTCAATTCGGCTTTCGCTCTGAAGTTCAACTAACCTTGCCCTTCTTTCCCTTTCTGACTACATCAAACTCTCCATTAATTCAGAGTGCATCGTAGGGTCAGTTTTCTTTGACATATTCAGAGGCATTCGACACCATTAGTCGTCTCATTTTTTCCAAGAAGCTAGACACTTACGGTATCACTGGTCCATCCCTCAAGTTCTTAAACAGTTACCTGGCTAATATAAAATATATTGTACACATAGCAGGTTCATTTTCATCTACTAAAACAAGAAATCAAGGTGTTCCCATAGTTCACTATTTCGCCCCTTACTTTTTTTTACTCTACATTAATGACCTTCCTGACATTATAAACTAGGTTCACTGTGCTTTATATGCTGAAAATACTACAATTTATTTTGCTGATAGTTGTGTTACTAGTGTCACTAATAAATTAAATGCTACACTTTGCAACATATCTATGTGGGGTAAAGAAAATAATCTAGTTATTATATATTTAAATAAATCTAAGTTTATGGTTTTTAGATAACCTCAACGCAAGTTAACTTTATCACCAGGGATCACAATACTCTCATTTTATTAATATCAGTGACAGCGTATCATTTCTTGGTGTTATACTAGACACTAAGTTTAAATTCGACCTCCATATTGCTCACGTTAGAAAAATGACAGCATTCGACATTCGTGCATTACTTAAAGCTTGCTCATATTTTTCTCATAAAGCACTCTTTTTTTACTTCGCTTTCATACATTCTCATATCACTTACGGTATCACTTCATGGGGTAATACTTATCAGTGTCATCTTTGATCCTTGCAGCATTTACAAAATAGAGCCCTTCGCATTATTTTTAACTGTGCTCGCAACAGCAACATCACTCACCTCCTCCATTGTAATAACATCGTAAATGTTAGCAACTTAATTAGATATGATTTAATTATGTTTCTGCATAAACTAATAACACATAAAATTTCTACTAATTTCATTGAATATTAACTTTTAGTTAATACTAACACTACCAGGTTTGCGGCTAACAACTTCCTGCTTCCGAAGGTTCATACTAACTATAGTTAATAATCTTCACACTTCTGTGTAATCTCATTATAGAACTCCTTACCCTCATAACTAAAATGTAAAATTTCTCTGATTTCATTTAAAGAGTCATTAAATCACTATTTGTTAAATTCATGAAATTATTTTATTTAGTCTACCAGATTTATTGCTATACATTGTACTAATGATGTGTGTTTTAATAACATTTCTTTTCGTTTTTTTTCTAGTTTAGGCATTCTTTGTTTGTTCAGTTGTTCTAGTGTTGTGGTGCTTCTAAATTTACTCATTATATTGTTATGAGACAATGTCCCACAAAAGCGGTTAGATAGGAGCGGAGAAAGACGACGTGATTTGGGTGTAGAACACAGCACTCGTTCTCCAATAAATTCAGTTGTTTTATGTACGATTTTTTTCTTTTTTGTATGTTTATAAGTTTTCTTTTCAAGGTTTTTTTAGAAATTTAACACCTTTTTATATTACCTATATTACATATATTACCTAATTAATCTAACCCTCTCTTTCAAGAAGTGAATTAATTTAAAAAGCAAGGCACCGTCCCATTCATGGCCTATCCCTCTAGGTTGTTTGCGCCAAGGTGTTGAGGAACCGACCGACCGACCGACCGACCGACCGACCGACCGACCGACCGACCGACCGACCGACCGACCGACCGACCGACCGACCGACCGACCGACCGACCGACCGACCGACCGACCGACCGACCGACCGACCAATCGTTCTCCATCTTGGCTTGCGCGTTGGCGCTGTGTAAATATATCTTCAAGCGCCTAGTTTCGCGCGTATCTTCACGTAAAATTTTGGTGGAGGTGCTGGGTTACAACGCACGACGGAGTTACGGAGCGGATGCCTAGTCAGTGCTTCCGACATGTTCACCGGCAGCAACGCTTCGTCAACTGCCGCGCCCAATACATCAACGGCGCCGACCTCACCTGTTTTTCTCGTGGCTGCTCCACCCCGCGATCCCGGCAACTTTTCGGGAACGGAAGGCGAGGACGTGGATGAGTGGCTTAAACTCTACGAGCTCGTCAGCGAAAACCACAGGTGGGACCCAACCTTGGTGCTGGCAAACATCATCTTTTATTTGCAAGGAACGGCCAAGGCATGGTTTAATAACAACGTGGACGTGATCACGAGCTGGGACGTATGCAAGATCAAGTTACGCGAGTTGTTTGGTCAATCTGCCGGCTGCAAGCAGGCCGCTAGGAAAGAACTTGGCACACGTGTTCAGACGTCCACGGAGTACTACCTGGCGTATATACAAGATGTGCTGACCCTTTGCCGTAAACTTGACCGAACCATGGCTGAAGCAGACAAGATAGCACGTGCTCAAGGGCATCGCAGACGATGTATTTAACCTCCTTGTGTGCAGAGGCTGTTCTACCGTGCAAGATGTTATCTCGGAGTGTCAACGCTTTCAAGAGGCTAAAAGCCGTCGCACTGCCCACCACTTCACGCGCCTTCTCAACACTGCTGCGACGTCAACTTGCGAGGATCTTCGTATAGCGACCCAGCCCAATTCACACTCCGGTGACATCACGAGAATCGTACGCCACGAAATCGAGGCCATATCACCCGCACCCTTGAGAGCACTAGCACCGAGTGATCCTCATCCGACCATTTCGCTAATACAGACCGTTGTTCGCCAAGAACTGGCCAACGCGGGTATTCACGCGGTCTGTTCTGTGCACCGTCCCGACGCTGTCAGTTCGTCTACCTCCAGCCACCCACAGCATTATCGCCGCCCTGCTCCACGTAACCATGACCCAAATGCGTGGAGGACGCCTGACAACAGGCCGGTTTGCTTTCGATGAGAACGAGTGGGACATATTTCCCGCCATTGCCGAAGCACGTGGACCTCACCATATCGGGCAATCTCAAGCTTCTCCAACCTCCACTCACCAGCCCATCTCTATGGCCAGGAACTACCACGGCGTGAGGGCTCAGCTAATTACGACCCGACCACTACGACCACTGCCCAGTACAGTCATTCACCTTCACCTCGACGTAGATTTTCCCGGTCTCCGCCGCCACCCCGTTCTCCGTCCCCATCCTCTGCCCGGCGGTTTTCTTCGGAAAACTAACGGCTGCAGCTCCTGGAGGTGACGCTGCTGATACAACTTTCTCTCCAATTCCTCTGTTGACGCTGCCGATCAATCAAAACCTGATCGACGTTGAAGTGGACGGTTTATCTGTTAAAGCTTTGATGGACACTGGCGCCTATATTTCTGTGATGAGCTTGCACATTCGTGAGCATTCGTAAGAAAGTCCTTACTCCAGCCCCTTCACGCAGTGTTCGTGTTGCTGATGGTGGTACGGCTTCTGTTATTGGCGTCTGTACTACACGCGTCACTATCGCTGGCCGTCAAACTTCAGTTCTCTTCACTGTTCTATTTTACTGCACCAATGATGTGATCCTTGGTTTTGACTTTTTGTCCACTCATTCCGCCCTCATCGACTGCTCAGCTGGTACTGTGCAACTTGACATACCGTGTCCGATTGATCCGCCCAGTCCACCCCAAGCTCGCATGTGCTCTGCTGAGCATGTCCGTTTGTCACCTCAAACTGTGACCTGCATCACCGTGATGCCCTCACCACCTGTATCCGATGGCGACTATGTGCTCGCGCCCATTACATTCATTCTTTTGCCTCACAGTGTTACCTTACCACACACTGTTATTCAGCTACGTGCAAACCGCGCCTTGACTCCTGTGCTCAACTTTGCTCTGTGTCCACAAGTGCTTCCGCGTGGAATTGCCCTCGCAATGCTGACTCCCTCTGACGAATGCGTCATCTCAGCTCTATCTTAGAATGATGCTGGACACTGTAGCTACACGCATGCTCGATCTTCGCAAGCAAGCCCGTCTGCTGACGTTAAAAAAATGATCGCGTCAAAACTTTTGCCGCATCAAGCTGACGCACTCCTTCACTTCCTTGAGTCATACTGGGACGTGTTTGACTTTTGTGATCGTCCGCTAGGTCAAACCACTGCTGTAAAGCACCGCATTGACACCGGCGATGCCTCCCTTGTCCATCGATGGCATACCGCGTATCTCCAACCGAGCGTCACATAATTCAAGCAGAAGTCGACAAAAATGATCGCCAGAGACATAATTGAGCCATCATGTAGTTCATGAGCTTCCCCTGTAGTTCTTGTCAAAAAGAAGGACAACACTTGGCGATTCTGTGTTGATTACCGACATCTGAACAAGTATACTAAAAAAGACGTCTACCCGCTACTGCCCATAGACGACGCCCTGGATTGTCTTCACGGCGCTAAGTATTTTTCGTCCATTGATCTAAGATCAGGGCACTGCCAAATTGCTGTCGACGACATGGACCGCGAAAAGATCGCTTTTGTCACGCCTGATGGTCTTTACCAGTTTAAGGTCATGCCCTTCGGGTTATGCAACGCTCCGGCCACCTTCGAGCGGATGATAGACTCTCTTTTGCGTGGGTTCAAATGATCAATTTGTCTATGTTACCTTGACGACGTTATCGTCTTTTCTCCGACCTTTGAGGCCCACCTCAACCGCCTATCCTCAATACTGGCTGTTTTTCGCAATGCCGGTCTCTAACTGAACTCGTCAAAGGGCCACTTCGGACGCCAGCAACTAACCATGTTTGGCCACCTTGTCGACTCCTCTGGTGTGCGCCAGGATGCCGATAAAGTGCAAGCCGTACGGAACTTCCCCATTCCGACCTGTACCAAGGAAGTCCGCAGCTTTCTTGATCTGTGCTCGTACTTTCGACGTTTTGTGAACAACTATGCGGAAGAAGCCCGTCCTCTCACAAACCTACTGAGAAAATATGTCTCATTCACATGGGTTACTGCGCAGGCTACGGCGTTCTCTACACTTATTGCATTGCTAACAGAACCACCTGTTCTGGCCCATTTTGACAATGCCGCCCCTACAGAAGTCCGCACCGATGCCAGTGGCCAAGGAATTGGTGCTGTTTTGGTCCAGCATCAAAGCGGCTGCGCCCGCGTTATCGCCTACGCAAGCCGTCTCCTCTCGCAGGCGGAAAGGAATTACTTAATCACCGAAAGGTAATGCCTTGCTCTTGTTTGGGCAGTAGCAAAATTTCGGCCCTATTTACACGGTCGACATTTTACCGTCACAACCGATCACCACGCACTTTGCTGGCTCGCATCCTTGAAGGACCCCACCGGGCGCCTTGGTCGATGGGCATTACGACTCCAAGAGTATAACTACTCGGTGTCCTACAAATCTGGCCGCTTACACCATGACGCTGACTACTTATCTCGGAATCCAGTGGACCCACCTGAGGCGTTCGATGAAGCGCCATGTGTACTGTCTCTCTGTCCGCTTTAAGCAACATCCGTGAGGTTATTTTGCTATTGTGGACTCCGTGCTATTGTGGACTCCGACCAGGCGCGTTGGACTTTCTGAAAAACTGCTTTCCCGCTACTCGGGACCCTACCGCGTATTGCGCCAGGTGACAGATGTGACCTACGAGATAGCCCCGCTCCAGTCTTCCTTCTCCTCCTTTTCACTGTCTACAGACATTGTTCATGTATCTCGCCTTAAGCGTTACCACTCGGCAACATCATAGAAAGCACTGAGACGGTGCTTCAGCACCCGGGGGTTATGTTATGAGACAATGTCCCACAAAAGCGGTTAGATAGGCGCGGAGAAAGACGACGTGATTTGGTGTAGAACACAGCACTCGTTCTCCATCTTGGCTTGCGCGTTGGAGCTGTGTAAATATATCTTTAAGCGCCTAATTTCGCGCGTATCTTCACGTAACAATATGCTGTGTTTTTGTTTTGGTTTCTTAGATGCCTTTTTGGTTTTCATATTTGTTTTTTTTCAGTTGTGATTATATTTCTTTGTACATTCAGTCGTTCTAGTGTTGTGATGCCTCTAAGCTTACTTTTTATACGCTGATGAACCTCTGTTCATCGGCCTGTACAGCAGACTTCTCCGGTCAATTATCGCGTGACACCACTTGTCGTGCTAACTGACCGCCCTTACCGCAGCACCGAAGTTGTGCACGTCTCCCACATGAAGTTCTTCACTCAACGTTCCTTGTCACCTTGACTTGCAGCGGCCAGGCTGGGCGCTTCCATTTGGAGGGGAATGAGTGTAGGCATTGTTGTTGTTGTTGTTGCCCCTTCGCACTGGCACATACCCACTATGGGGGATTGGCCATGAAATCTAGAAGTATCCTAAATGATATATATTAAAAGGTTTATCCTTAATCAAAAAACTAATGATGTAATAGAAAATAATCATTAACTAAAAAGGAATATTAAACTAAACAAATAATTAAAGATTGAATCAAGAAGAGAAAAGGTGAGGTAATACTACAGTGGAAGACAGAAATTTTGAGTAGACCAGACAATCGAGCTTATCTCACCCGGTCACAATCAAATGAATATGCAAATTTCATTCAAAATTAGACAAGTGTCGTCAGAAATATATTTAAGCAGGCATTATTATGACATGCGCTTTGATTCTCGAATGAAATTGCATACAGCATCGAATACGCTCCTGTGGCAATGTCCCAAGCTAAAGGCACCGAAACTTAGAACATTATCTGCAGTTAAATTTAAACCTACTGCTTGAAAAGGAACAATTAAAAGTCTTTTCCTAATTAATGAATAGTTTTTACATGTTATAAAGTAATGCTCTATTGTTTCCGTTTCTTCACAGAATGGACACAGGGGGGATATCGCCAGACCAGCTCTGTGCAAGTAAAAGTTTAATGGAGGGACACGGCATCGAAATAAATCACAAACTTCATCCTCATTTCAGAGGCAGTCAGTCATCATCATCTGTTTGGGCTCCTAATCGTCATCGTTTTTCGGGTGTGTGGCACTTCACTTTCGTGGCGCTTCTTCGCTCTCGCGAATAAACCGAGTCGTTTTACGCGGCTACAACCGAGTCGCCATACAATAATTTTTTTTTCAAAAACTCAAAACAAAAAGGGTCTTTTTCGGTTTATGAGAACACGCAAACTTTTGCCACGTCCAACAAATAATGATAGTGAGATTATGTGTTTTGAAGAAACGAAGAAATCTTTAGAAAACATAGCTAAAGGCCTAGAGGGTCAATTTAAATCCACCAAGACGAACAATTTTCCAAAACCAGCGGTAATAGTGGGATTTACTAAGATTACGCTAGAAGAGTTACATCAGGTGATTCAAGCGTTACCTACATCAACTCCAGGTCCGGACGAAATCACAGCTCTTCTGATAAAAATAATATTTAAATTATCAGCATGTGACCTCCTATAAACACTCTAAATTTTTTGTTAAAAATATGCGTGGATTTTGCGTGATTGGAAATTAGCTAAAACAATTCCGATACAAAAAAGACAAAGATTCGGCTATAACATTGAAGAAATTTGACCCATTTCTTTTACTTCAAATATGGTGAAGCTCATTTAGAGGGTGCTGCATAAGAGAATTACTCTCTGGATGGGGGAAAGTTTAATTTTAAATCTAAACCGAATTGGCTCCAGGGGGGATTGCTCACTACGATCCACTTGCTGCCGGCAGATGATAGTGGAAAGGGCCCCAGTAAATTCATTCCTATTTGATCGAATGGTGCTCTAGGTGGTTCTATTGGTTGAAGAAGCCCCGAGGGCTTGAGTGACGGGGATTTGTGGCGTTGACATTCCCGGCAGCTTTTCACGTATCGCTTTACGGATGCGGAAAGCTTAGGCCAGTAGTACGCTTGTCGAACTCGAGCGAGAGTTCGAGA
This sequence comes from Rhipicephalus microplus, assembly GCF_013339725.1. Classification (NCBI taxonomy): domain Eukaryota; kingdom Metazoa; phylum Arthropoda; class Arachnida; order Ixodida; family Ixodidae; genus Rhipicephalus; species Rhipicephalus microplus. The sequence continues at coordinate 86,639,634 of NC_051175.1, read as the reverse complement.
GGAACCTAAGGGACCAGATGTGGGCTCATCGTGGCAGGCGAGAAGAACGTCGTCACGCATGTCAGTTGGCACAACTAGAAGATAGGTTCTCTCATTGCCGTCGAAGTTTTTCGTATACAGGACCCCATCTCGCAGACAGAATGACGACAGACGTCGAGAAATACATCGACCTATGAAAGAGTTGCGTCCTTCAAGGTTCTCGGTAACTGCGCGAATTTCGTCGTCCGCGCGCTGTCGTGTAATCAGATCCGTTGTAGTAAGGGCCCCAATATCTTACTCCACAATTCATCCTTATTCAATCGCACGCGCTCGTACAACTACTTTTGCTGCCTCATTTTTTCTTCGCACAGTAGTGGACTGGAATGACCTTCCCCGTGACATTGCAGCCATCACGTGTTCATCAATGTTTGCGCAAAACATAAATGCATATTGTTTGTCAGAAGATCACTCTCTGTAACCTGCATTTGTTAGCCCAACCCTTATGCAATACCCCCTCACCGGGGTTCTTTAGGTAATAAAGTGAAGAAGTGAAGTGAAGACGCAGGATGTTTTCACCCCAGTGTGTATCACGAGATGCTCAGCCCAGACGCATAATAAAAGATTATTGGAGAAATTAGTTATACCAATAGAAAATAATTATACTTAGCAGGGCATTAAAGCAGTATTGTGTGTTACCTTGGAAATGGTTCTTATTTGTTTTGTTGTTGATGCAACCACATAATTCTGTAGAACGTGAAAAAAGCTCCGCTAGCAATTTGTCACCTGAGCTGTAATCAGTTTCAGTTTCAGTTTATTTTTACTTTCGTACAAAACATACATGCTTACATAAACATACAGAAGGAGGTCCCAGAGCACTTGGTTGAAGGCGGACCTCCGATGAAGCAATCCCCATAGGGCTTGCTTCATCGTACATTTACCATGCAGCAGGAGGTTTGTTTTTATTTGCTGCATTGCATAAAACATGGCTAGAACTGTACATGGGTTGCACTTGTATGTATGGCATCAACAAAACCACTCAAAAGACAGAATGAAGAACATCAGTTTATTTTAAGGCACACAAAAATGTCACATTCTACTTTGATACTGACAGGTAAGAGATCGACGAATCCAACTTTTTTCATACATAATGTGAACAATTTACTAAATTTTTCGTTGCTGCAGACTCGTTCAGCAAGAAGGCAAGAGCCAGTGATTTGTGCAACATGGTAATCATATGAAATAAGACACACTGATTATAGGCTCGTTACAAGCCACTTCATGGTTGTTTTCTAGGAACACATGCTTTCTTAGCCCCTTTGCCAAAGCAAAAATGCAGTTCTACACAAGGCACCCAACATGTGAGGCTTTTAATATACGAGTGTTGTTTAGGTGCATTGGAGACCACTTCATAGAAAAGAGGACAATAAATCTATCTGCGATAGAATACAGTGTATACCATAGTGTAATCGACAATGCACCATATCCTGCTCCCTGCAGCAATATGAAGCACAATAAAAATAAGGCAGATCTTTCCTTTAAGAATGAATACACGTGGTAATCAAGCTTTCAGAATTGAAACGTTGTAACGCACTGATTTCATGTATTAGGCACCCTCTTGCAAAACAAATAGTATGTACCGGAGAAAAGCGGTGCTAGCTATATGTCAGTGTGAAAAAAAAATGACGTTAGCGTGGTTCGTGCTTGCTGGGTTTCTGCCTGAACGAGCTCGTTGTAGCTAACGCTTCGTCAATAATAATAACAACTCTTTGTATAGGCAAACTATCTTGTTGCATTATGACAAGTTGTAGAGAAGTGACTGTGGTGGCCGGGATCAAACTCCCGAACTTCGGGTCGGCAGGTGAGCATTTGAGCCCCTTACCCAGCGGGGTGGACGCAACTTCAAGCAGTCGTGTGGCTCAAAAGTAGAAAAATTGGCTACTTCACAGAATGCCTGGGTTCACTTTGCGCTTTAACCGTGATTTTTATTCTGTATGGTCCAGAAATATTTTACTCTCCGGCATTGGCACTGAAACAGGCAGCTGATTTTTTTTTACATTTAATGTTATCCTGGTAAGATTTCTGATGTCTGTTTTAGCGATACTTGAGAATAAAGCCCTACTGTGGGCTTATAACCTGCAGGACACGCCCAAATTCAGTTCAGGACACGCCCAACCTCACCTAGGCAATCATTGTTTTTTCTGAATAAACAGTGTATGAATGAATGAATGAAATCTTATGGGTCATAGGCACGCACCAGATATGTTTGGGAAAGGGTTTCATGATTTCACGCGACCGGTATTTCATGTCATTCAAGCCTTGACGCGTCAGTCATGTTTGTCTTACACTCATACATATGCCAGTTTTGGTACGTGCTAGTAAAAGAGGTGATCACCTGAGCACCCAGACGCAAGCAGCTAGATAGATGGATAGATCGAAATAGTCAAAATACCTTTATTTCCCTAAAAATGCTTTGATACTCGGATGGTGCACATACACTTAAGAACAAATTGAATGGGATGCATTAAAACGTGTGAACTAGAGATTGAGTGCAAAGATAGCAAAATGTTGGCAAAAAAAAAAATCTCAACGAGATGACATTCGAATCTATCTACTGACAATCAGAAAACAACCACTCGGCTATACAGGCACACGAGCAGAATTGATCATAGCATTTTATAGTGTAGTGTGCAAAGGGGTTGGAAAGCTAAGGGAGAGTGAGGAACAGGGAAAAAAGGGGAGAGGGTGAAAGTGTCGCATAGAAAGAATGAGGAAGGAACAGAATCAAAAAGTGAGGAGAAAGGTGAAAAAAGAGAAACAGAATGAAATCTAAAATAGAGACAAAAATAAATTGTAGGAAAGAAGACAGAAATAACAGATAAAAATAAAAAGAGGGGAAAAAGACTAATAACACAAAAACAAGGAAGTTTGTTCAGTATCATTTCTTTCAGGCTTGGCACCACTATTGCAAATCTTCCTCAATTTTTTGTCCCATTGTTATCACATGAGAACAACTCTCCGCACTGGTTTCAGATTAAATCAAAGGCCTGAAAAACGTGTCCCGCCGACCTTTATTGAGTGGCCAAGCCTGCACAAAACACTCTGAAGCCGATATTCTTACACTACTGACGAGGCCCTTCAATCGACCATGAGGATCGTCTCTGCATGCAGAAGAATACAAACATTTCTTCTTTTATCGCTGCTAAATTTCGCAAGGCATCAAGCGAGCATGTTTAGAACTTCAGCAGCTGTTTTGTACTTTACAAGGAAGAAAGTTGTGTCATTTTGCTAAATAGCACTCGCACCTATTTCTTGCCTCTTGCCCTTGATAACGTTTTCAGGCAAATCACACAGATGTAATTGGTCTCAAGCACACCATGCAGCCATAACATACCAACGAAGTAAATGCTCTTTATTTTGTAATGAGCATCCATATTTTAGCCATCCTGAATGTCGGTATCATCAACTCTCTCGCATTTTAATGACAAATCTCTCTCAGAAATGTCCCATATATAAGATGCGGTAAAAAGGCCTTTTAAATTACATTACTTGAAGTTTTTCATCTCTCCTCTACATAACATTTCTGCGCCATGCTAGCCTTTTCAGGACTAAACTTTGTGGTTGTGGTCCACCAGATCAGGGGAGTTTGATACTTTCGGTTTCCTTCTAATGGTGTGCTTTCTCATAAGGTTAGTGGTGAGATGGTGCAGTGGTGTGTATGTGTTTTTCTTGCGTCTTGTTTTTTCGCTGTGTCGATTTCATCATGCATACAATGCATCTGTGCAGAGATTTGAAAATAGTCAGCACAACTGCAGATAAAGCAACACTAAAGACACGAGGACAAGCACAGGCTTCCCACTGAAATTTTATACAACATACAATACACATCCAAAATATTAACATGCTCATGGTAAGAAAAAATAACTTAAGTCAAAGTGCACTGAAACAAACTGTAAAAAAAAGAAAACTAAGGCAAAATAGCACATGACAATGAATACAGGTAAGCCAGTTCTTTAACAGATTGGAACATCGAAGGTTTAATGTCACCAGCTTCCTTTTGCTGTTCATGCAGCCTCAAGAATAATGCCCCGCCGCGGTGGTCTAGTGGCTAAGGTACTCGGCTGCTGACCCGCAGGTCGCGGGTTCAAATCCCGGCTGCGGCGGCTGCATTTCCGATGGAGGCGGAAATGTTGTAGGCCCGTGTACTCAGATTTGGGTGCACGTTAAAGAACCCCAGGTGGTCTAAATTTCCGGAGCCCTCCACTACGGCGTCTCTCATAATCATATAGTGGTTTTGGGACGTTAAACCCCACATATCAATCAATCAAATCAGCCTCAAGAATAATGCTGGTGCTATCATAAAGGTGAGCTTCAATAGTTTCTGTTTTCTCGAACAGAGGCTGGCAACCACATTTATCAACAATCAGAAGCCAAAGAACCGTCTCCATCTGTGGTTTTTACCTTTTGACAATGTTCCTGCAACCCTATACTTAGGCACTTGTCTCTTTGACCCACACAACGGTGTCCACAGAACCAAGATATGCTGTAATCGATGCTTCCTGCACAGTCAACAAAGTATTGCTGTGCATAGATTGGCTATGGTTCAAAGCTCTTTTGACATAACAAGTTCAATTACATAAATGAGATTGTTTATTCAGTGCATTGGTAAAATGGGAAAGGATCTAAACATATGGTTACAGGGAAATTTGCAAAAAGTAAAATACATGGATAGAGACTTTTCTTTTGGTTCTCATAATTAGAAATACAATTGCCGGAGCCTGTTTGAGAAAACACAACTTCTTTTAACTCATCCTCATGATGGCACCCAGAACCTTCAATACTTTTGACTTCAAGGAACTGGTTTACCTGGATTCATTGGCATGTTCTATGTCACCACTTTTCGTTGTTTTTTTTTGGTCTCTGTGATTCTATGCTTCACTTCAATTTTTTTTCAGAATAAGCATGTTGTTTTTTATCTCGGGTGTAGAAAACACATTTGGGAGTTGAGATAAATTTCGATTGGATGTCGACGCTAATTCTCGTCTCACTTGTGCTGCTGCGTTTACCGCTAAGCAGTTTCAAGTGTGGAATACCAACTAGTCCGCGTCCGCATATGTTGCTCCATGCGCAGAAACCCTGGGGTGCTAGCCGCGTGCTCAAAGTAGAATGTTTTTTCATAGCTCGCGCAGCCATGGAAGCGAATAGCGAGACTTAATTGAGCATGCGGGTGTCACATGGGCACTTTCTATCGAAAGTGAATTTATGGACCATGATTGACTCATGTCCGCATCTAACGATATCAAGAAAGTTTGACTGAATAGCCATCGAAATTATATCGTGTGATGTCTGTAGTTTGAAATCGGAAATGGTCGGCAGATTTTCTGAATGATGTAATGGATAAAGTACCGCTCACTTAACAGCTCAGCTAATACGAGTTCGATGCTACTACGCATGTAAAATGAAGTATTCGACGAACAAGCGCGAGAATCTGAGCAGGTTGCCGAGCGGGCGCGCAAACCACAAAACTACAAGCGCACCCAGCAAAACTGGCAACACGTACGGACTACCCCACCGTCACCGCCTCACACACAGCAGGAGTAAATATCATGGATGTCAAAGAGCACTGAAGCAGGTTGACGAGTCCCAGACATCGTGGCCTTCATGCAAGCTTAGGCGAACCACAAAATTCAGCGGTTTCAAACGCGAACACAATCTAACTATTCACGTTCACAACGCACAATGACGTGAACACCAAGCCGACCATAAACACGACAAAAAAAAAAAGTTTCCATAGGTTGCCTTAACCGGCGTTGTAAACTTTAACGAAAAGCCGCAATGTTCCACAAATCCGCCTAGATACAAGCCAAGCTGGGTGAAAATAGCGCTTTCGTTTTGTTGACCGGGTGAATGTAGCATACTGGCTATTCTCACCAGGTCACAGAGGCGGCCTTCCTTTCGGACGGGGCCGGTATGTATAAAAAGTTATAAAAACGGTACGTATAAAAAAAGTTTATTTCCTCGATCTCTTACCTGTCAGCATCAAAGTAGAATGTAACATTTTTATGTGCCTTAAAATAAACTGATATTTTTAACTCTGTTTCCTGTGTGGTTTTGTCGATGCTTAATGTATGAAATCAGTGCCTTACAACGTCTCAATTCTGAAAGCTTGATTACCACGTGTATTCAACTTTAAAGGAAATATCTGCCTTATTATTGTGCTTCACATTGCTGCAGGGAGCAGAACAAGGTGCATTTTCATTTATACTATGGTATAAACTGTATTCTGTCGCAGATAGATTCATTGTCCTCTTTTCTATCAAGTGGTATCCAATGCACCCAAAAACACTCGTATATTAAAAGCCTCACATGTTGGGTGCCTTGTCTAGAACTGCATTCTCTCTATAGTAAAAAGGCTAAGAAAGCATGTGTTCCAGGAAAACAACCATGAAGTGGCTTGTAACGAGCCTCTAATCAGTGTGTCTGATTTCATATTGCCGCGCGTATGTGCCAGTGTTGAGGACAACGAAGCAGCGCGCGTGTCCTTGGCCGAGGGCAAAAGACGAAGAAGTCGTTGCAGTCTGTTTCCTGTTAACACGTTAACACGTGTTAACACGTGTTAGCCCACGTTAACAGATACTAAAAAAAAACCGGGTCGAAAAGTAATTTTCAATTCTGGATAAATCCGTGACATACCAAATTAATCGGGTTTGGCAAAACCAGCTGTCTGGTCGGCTCCCAAAATCAAGTTGTAGCTATTAGTGTCTACTTTGTTGTTGATTCTTTTTTTCAATATCTAAATCTTTGGTTTCTTTCTTTTTTTTAACATACTGTCTTTACTATCTTTTATCTGTGGTGGTGACTTAAATATAGATACACTGAAAAATGATGCCACGGCATGCAAGCTGAATGTACTGTTGAAGGTTTACGGTCTTATAAACGTAATAGTTGTACCCACAAGAGTGACCACTTAGTCATCATCCCTTATTGATATGTTTTTTACCAATTTAGACATCGATAAGATCAAAGCCGGTGTATTGACGTGTGACCTCCGCGATCACTTGCCGATATTCATTTGCTGTAAACAAAACGTGCGGAAGGTACGGCAGCCAATACAAAAAGTGCAAAAAATGTCGGAACATGCCTTGTTGACGTTTCGGGAGAGAATGAAGTTAGTGGATTGGTATGATGTGTGGTCCTGTAATGACGCAAACAGTTTCTATGAAACATTTCTCGCCATTTTGAGCTCTATCAAGAATCTTGCTTTCCTTATGTGCATATTAAAAGACGTAAAAACATACGGAAACCATGGGTTAGCCTTGAGCTTATGAAAAGAATACGAGAAAAAAACAAGCTCTACAGGCAATTCATTAAATACAAAGACCCAGACTTATTTCGAGACTTCAAAAAAATTCGTAACTGCCTCGACAAGGACTTAAAAAAAGCGAGGTGTGACTATTACTCTAAACAATTTGAATCTGCTGACGGGCGCGCCCAGCTTATCTGGAAAAGATTAAATTCCATCTTAAAACGTAACATCCCACCTGATAAAGTGAGCAAAGTGATTGTGAACGACGTACAGCTGACAGGGAAGTCTCTGGCAGACGCGTTTAATCAATACTTTGTAGGGGTTTCACAGCCTGCCACAGTGCAGAATGACGTTGAAAATATTGCGCAAAACAGCAGCTCTATTTTCCTGAAACCAGTTATTGAGGCTGAAGTAGTAAATATAATTCATAACTTAAAAACCAGTACGGCTAAAGATATCGATGGCTTCCAAATTAAACCCATAAAGTACACCTCCAATTTGCTCGCACCCATACTTACCCACATTTTTAACCTATGTTTGTGCCAGGCTGTTTTCCCCCGTAAAATGCAAGTAGCCCGTGTAACAGCCTTACACAAAAATTCCGCCATATCCACGAAGTGAATGATGATGAGTGGGCGAAGCTCCGGAGGTAAACCTGGTAAACCATGAATCCTCTGTACATTTTGCCCACTCGATTTTATTACTTCGCTCCCCCTAGCGTACGTCGCCGCACTAAATCGAACGATTGCCTTCAACCAATGACACGCGCCATATGTGACATCATTCCTATTTTATAAGATCTCGCGTCTTTCATCAACTACAAGTACCGCTTTCTAGTTTATAACATCTTGCATCTTTTCATCATCAGCTACAAGTACCACTATCTAGTAAACACTACAAGAACTAAACGAGAGGTGGCTACATACAGGAGACGGTACCGCCATCTAGTGAACACTGCAAGAACTAAACTAGAGGTGGCTACATACAGGGGACGGTACCGCCATCTAGTGAACACTGCAAGAACTAAACTAGAGGTGGCTACATACAGGCTACAGGGGACGCACAGCCCACGCCCTAAGGGGCTTCGCTCCTAAAAAGGAAACAAAAACGACATGGCAAATTACCGTCCCCTGTCTATACTGCCGGTCATGTCAAAGATGTTAGAAAAAGTTATTTTAAATCGTCTTACAGATTTTGAAGAGAAGCACAGTCTCTTAAACCGCTCGCAGTTTGGCTTACGCAAAGGACTTAGTACGGAGTTCGCATTGCTAAAACAAAAAGAGTCACTTTTGGCAGCGCTAGAACAAGGAGAATTGGTTCTTGGGCTGTTTATTGATTACTCTAAGGCTTTCGATCACATAAATCACCAAATTCTAATTAAAAAGCTAGACCGTTACGGTTTTCGAGGGAATGCCACGCACCTAATTACGTCTTATCTGGAACATCGGAAACAAAGGGTTCATATCGATGACTGTTTTTCCGATCTATTGCCTTTATCTTCTGGTGTACCACAGGGGAGCATCTTGGGACCATTTCTTTTTAATATCTATATTAATGACGTGGTCAGCATTAGCCCTAGCGCTGAATTTCTTATTTATGCTGATGACACCAGCATACTTTTTCGAGGAAATTCGGCGGACAAATTATTTGGCGAAGCAAATTTTATATTGGAAAACCTAAATAGCTGGACTGAGAAAAACCATCTTAAAATAAACACGAGCAAAACCAAATCTGTAATATTCAGAAGTAAAAATAAGAAGGTAACATTGACGCAACAAATACTGCTGAATTCGACCCCGGTTGATATTGTACCCAACATTAAAACACTAGGAGTGGTCTTCCAGGAAAACCTTTCTTGGAACGAGCACATCGACACAATATCAAGTAAGTTGTCTCAAATAGTGGGACTAGTCTACCAGAATTGCCTGATCCTTCCGAGACATGTAATGATATTAATTTACAACTCTTTATTTTCCTCAAGAATTAGCCATTGCCATCTAGTTTGGGCATCCACTAGTCAAGAAAACATACAAAAATTGTATTGTCTACAAAAAAGATTTCTACGTGCTGTACAGGACGTGCCTTCACATTTTTACACCTACCCGTTGTTTGAAAAGTATAATGTAATGCCTTTTGAGAAGATGTACAACTTTAGATTAACGAAAGCCTATAAACAAGAATTAAAGGGGAAACATGTATTCTTGACTGAACTTGCCAACCTTAAAAGAAATTGTCAGCCTTATAAAACGCGAAACTGCAAAATTTGAACTGTTAAAACTTGTAGAACAACATATGGGCGACATACGTTAGGAAACAGACTTCCGAGGCTACTAAATGCTTTATATGAATTTAACTTTCAGCTGGAAACCAACACTTTCAATGCAATACGTTCCTTTCTTGCAAATAATTACATTGACACTATATAATATCTCGCGCATGCCTATGAGTGTCAGCTATAGAGAATATGTCGGTGTACGCTAGGCATGGCGATTTGTAACCACCTCATATTTTCTCATATTTTCTCATACTTTTTTTGGGTCGTGTATTGAATTATTTGTGCAATTATATATCTATAGTGTACTCTATGTAAATTACAAAGTTATATTAATCTGTATGCATGTATTATGAAGGTAATCTATATGTACTGAGCTATTTAGTACATCCGTTGGTGTATATTTTCTTTTGTGTATGGTTTGTACGCAAGACGTGGTTATTTGTAGTGGGCTCACATTTTCCTTCGGGTCCTGTACTAAGTGATTTATCTGTTCAGTACATTTTTTTATTTTTTTGTTGTTGTTATTGTTGTTGTCTCTTTATGTACTGAGAACACCGTTGTACGCTGGTGCCAAAACGGGGGCCCGCAGCTTTGTCAAGCTATCCTTGCGATGGCTTTTTCTGCCGGCCTCCGGCATTGTGTACTATGTACATGATGTCAATAAAGTTCACTGTTCACTGTTCACTGTTCACTATACATCCCCCCCCGTTTTTTTTCGTTGTAAGCAATAATGCAGTTATCGTCCATATGAGACTACATGTTCTCTTGGCCAATCCCCCAGAGTTGTTTGAGGCGCTTTGTGTGCTCGTCAATCTCGCGTCGTCACACTGGCGGAGGAGCTGGGTACGTCTTCATGCTTGGCACCCCTTCGCGGACCCGACATTCGAGCCCGGAATCACTACCACCCGTCGACACACTAGTCCACGGTTCCAGCCACCGTCTGCGAGGCCTAGCTCCCGAGCTCAATCCCTTGCCAGAAACTGCCAGCAATCGCTTGCCTCCTTCAACCACCATGGCTACTGCAGCTACATCGCACATGACACTTCAGATTCCCATGATTCCTGACTGCTTTCATGGTGAGACCTATGAAGATGCACAGGACTGGCTGGACCAGTTCGAATGCTGCGCGAAGTACAACCAGTGGGCCACCCCAGAAGACAAGCTCGCGAATGTGTACTTCTACCTGAAAGACAACGCCCAGACGTGGTACATCAACAGGGAAAGAAGCATGGCTACGTTGGACGACTTCCGCAACCAGCTGATTGACACCTTTAGTAGTCTTGACAGAAAGGAGAATGCGTAACGTCTCTTGGAAGCCCGAATTCAAAAACCAAATGAGAGCGTCGCTATGTTCGCCGAGGACATGACCCGTATTTTTGGCAGAGCAGATCCCAAGATGCCGGAAGACAGGAAGCTGCGGTATTTAATGCAAGGCGTGAAGGAGCAACTGTTTGCTGGGCTTGTGAGAAATCCGCCAACAACAGTTGCTGAGTTCACGAAAGAAGCCACAGCTATTAAACGGGCCCTACAGCAACGGTACCGCCAGCAGAACCCGGTCAACGTTCGAGCGAGTAGCCCTGTTACGACTGCGGCGAGCCTCTGTGACAACGACAGGTCTCTGCGGGAAGTCATCCGCGAGATTTTGAGGGAGGAGCTTCGGCAACTTGGTTTAATTCCAGCAACTGAACCGACGCTGGCATTGTCTTTTGTCGCTGATGTTGTCCGGGATGAGGTCCGCCAGGCACTCTCTTAATCCGGCTATAATGGTGTGCGACGACATTTTACTTATGCTGATGGAGTCCGACGCCCCGTCGTCGCGCCTTCAGCACAGCAGACTCCAATGACTGGACCACCACCAACCCTGCAAACACAGCCACTGTCACCGCCGATGACTTTCCCAACCACACCAATGTTGCCGAGAAGACGAATTTCATTTAGCCAAAATGTGAAGCCCACAACGTAGTTCAATAGTGAGTCCCCATTTACCTACCAGCGTCGGAAAACCGATTTGTGGCGTACCGCTGGCCGTCGACCGGTATGCTTTCATTGTGGCGAAGCCGGGCACGTTTACAGAGTTTGCCGTTATCGCGACGCTCAGTACTCGATATTTCCTCGCTACCATGATTACGCTACGTACGACGATCGATGCACGAACAATGACACTCCTATGAACACACCGCCGCAGAATCCAATGAGGCCCGGGTCACGTTCTCCATCTCCTGCGCGGGGCACTTCACCTAATCATCGCAGTTTCGCCGACGTCACCAGGGGCAGGTCCCCTAACCCGCAACGGGGAAACTAGACGCAGTGACCTCGGGGGATGGGGTCACCATTAATCGAACTTCCGAACAGCCCCCATTGCAGACATATAACAGCTCGAAGCCACTGATGCCGAAGACGACGACAGCAACGACTAATCCGACAAATGGAACAACTGCCGACGTAACCGACGTTATCAGCGCTGACCTCGTCGTTCACATTGACGGCCACCAAGTGACGGCTCTTGTGGACACCGGCTCCCACTTTTCTATAATAAGCCTGCAGCTAGCCGACAGACTAAGGAAGGTCAAGATGCCATGGCAGGGACCCAATATAAGAACTGCAGGAGGTCAGTTGATGACACCGGTTAGAAAGTGCACGGCCCGACTCTTCATCGCTGGTTCCACCTTTGTCGCCACCCTCGTCATTCTTCACGAATGCTGTAAACGAATGCTTCACGAATGCTGGAATGGATTTCTTGCGCGAATACGGGGCTGTGATTGACATCCGTGACAGAAGCGTAACGTTCACTGTAAGCTCGGAGACTGCTACAGATGAGGAACACCAGCCCCTTCGCTTCCATATTGCCAATGACGATGTCATACTGCCGCAACGAAGTTGTTCCCTCGTATCCGTGCACTGTGACGAGTTACAAAACGGTACTGGCATCGCTGAACACATCAAGGAGCTCGCATTCACTAGCGGCATTTCTGTTGCCAAGGTTGTCATCACTGTTATTGACGGATGCGCTGAACTACTATTGACAAATTTCAGAAGAGAACGCCGAAATATTGTTAAAGGCACGGCTATTGCCTATTTTGACGAACTCTCGCAAACAGCAGATTGTCATTTAGTGGAGGAAGCAGCAGCGTCTACTATCACTACACCAACACCTGTCGACGTTGGTCCAATGTTATCTCCCATTGAGCGAGACCGCCTTCTCACGCTGATCAACAAGTTCCACGGCTGCTTCTCATCCACATCAAGAGTTGGTCAAACGGCACTGACGAAACACCGCATCATCACGGATTCCGACGCCAGACCCATACGGCAAAATCCTTATCGAGTCGCCCCAAAGGAGCGTGAGGCAATTCAAAAACAGGTGAAAACGATACTAGAAGATGGTGTTATTCGGCCATCTAACAGTCCTTGGGCATCACCTGTAGTACTCGTCAAGAAGAAGGACGGTAGCTTGCGTTTCTGCGTCGACTACCGTAAGCTTAATCAAATTACAAAGAAGGACGTGTACCCTCTGCCGCGTATTGATGATTCATCGGATAGACCACGAAGCGTACGCTACTTTTTGTCTATGGACTTAAAAAGCGGCTACTGGCAAATTGAAGAGGATGAGAGAGATCGTGAGAAGATCGCCTTTGTTACGCCCGATTGACTTTATAAATTTCAGGTTCTTCCTTTCGGTTTGTGTTCGGCGCCAGCAACATTCCAGCGTCTCATGGACACGGTTCTGTCGGGACTTAAGTGGCTAACCTGCTTGGTGTACCTCGACGACGTGATTGTCTTTTCGGCGACTTTCGAGGAACACTTACGAAGGCTTGAAGCAGTTTTTGAAGCAATACGCTTGGCCGGTCTTACTCTAAAACCTGAAAAGTGCCACTTCGGCTTCCACGAACTTCGATTCCTCGGTCACGTCGTGAGCAGCCAAGGGATCCGACCAGACCCGCATAAAATTGCCGCCGTGGCAAACTTCCCGACGCCATCAGACAAAAAATCAGTGCGACGTTTTTTAGGACTCTGTGCCTATTGCCGGTGGTTTATTGCTAATTTTTCGCGCATCGCATGGACATTGACACAGCTTACTCGGGAAGATACCCCCTTCAGATGGGGCGTGGACCAACAGCAGGCGTTTCACGAGCTTCGTCAGCGCATGCAAACACCCCCCGTGCTGGCCCACTTCGATGAAGACGCTCCAACAATACTTCATACAGACGCTAGTAACGTGGGTCTTGGAGCGGTGCTCGTACAGTCGAAGGACAACAACGAAAACGTGATCACCTACGCCAGCAGGACGCTGTCCCGAGCTGAAGCTAATTACACTACGACGGAAAAAGAATGTCTTGCAATGGTATGGGCAGTCCTGAAGTTTCGTCCTTATTTGTACGGCCACCCATTCACCGTTATCAGCGATCACCACTCTCTCTGTTGGTTAGTCAACTTGAAAGATCCGTCTGGCCGCCTTCCACGATGGAGTCTTCGGCTCCAAGAATTTGACTTCACTGTTGCCTACAAGTCGGGAAAACGACACACCAATGCCGACTGTCTTTCTCGGTCTCCTGTTGAGATGGCATCCCCGGACAACGACGATGACGACATGGCCTTTCTAGGAATTGAGGACACTGCCGACTTTTCTCAACAGCACCGTGGCGATGCTGAGCTGCTGCCACTTATAGATTACCTACAAGGGCGAACGAATAGCGTTCCGAAGTTATTTGCGAGAGGGCTGCCGTCGTACTGCTTGCGAAATGACGTTCTTTATAAGAACTTTTCACCAACCGGCAGCAGCTACTTGCTCGTCGTTCCTTCTTCGCTTCGCCGTGAGGTACTGCAAGCCTGTCACGACGAACCTACCGCTGGTCACTTGGGTTACGCAAGAACATTGGCGAGGATAAGGCAGAACTATTACTGGCGAAGACTTGCCGAAGTTGTCAAAACTTACGTGCAGGCATGTTTAGATTGCCAGCGCCGCAAGCCACCATCCATCAAACCAGCTGGCCTGCTGCAGCCTGTCCGAGGGCCGGCGACACCGTTTGCACAAATTGGCATGTATTTTCTGGGCCCCTTCCCAAGGTCTGCCATTGGAAACAGGTGGATAATCGTCGCCACGGATTACCTGACCCGATACGCGGAGACAGGCGCTCTGCCACGGGCAACGACAGATGAAGCGGCGCAATTTTTCATCGAAGCCATCGTCTTAAGACACAGTGCTCCCGCAATAGTCATCACCCACAGAGGTACTGCGTTCATGGCCGAGCTTTTGGACACCATTTTCCGACTAAGTGGTACAGCTCACAGGAAGACAACGGCGTATCATCCCCAGACCAACGGGCTCACCGAACGCCTCAACAAGACCCTGGCTGACATGATAAGCATGTACGTAGATGTAGAGCACAAGAACTGGGACATCATTTTGCCCTACGTCACGTTCGCGTTCAACACGGCTCGTCAGGAGACCACTCGGAAGACACTTTTTAGTCTGCTTTACGGACGCGAGGTTACGACAACGTTAGACGCAATGCTCCCTCATGAAAATGATGGCAATCAGACGGACGCCGAAGAGTTTACCCAGCTAGCAGAAGAAGCCAGACAACTTGCCAGGTTGCGAATCACCAAACAGCATGACGACGATGCTAAACATTACAACCTTCAGCACAGACACGTCATATACAACGTGGACGACAAAGTATGGGTCTGGACACCCATTCGTCAGCGTGGGCTCTCCGAAAAGCTGTTGCGAAGATACTTCGGACCTTACAAGGTTCTGCGACGCATCAGTGACGTCAACTACGAGGTTGTTACGGACGGCGTGCAGTGTTTAAAGCGGCGCAGACATTCACCAGAAATTGTCCACGTGCTTCGGATGAAGCCTTACTTTCAGTGACTAACTGTGCAGTTTTGGTTTCGCCTTGCTTTTCAAACGTTTAACATAGGGACGATCTTTTTTTTAAAGGGGGAATAATGCCGCGCGTATGTGCCAGTGGTGAGGACAACGAAGCAGCACGCGTGTCCTTGGCCGAGGGCAAAAGACGAAGAAGTCGTTGCAGTCTGTTTCCTGTGATCGATAAATCGTATTTGTTTGAGGCGCTTTGTGTGCTCGTCAATCTCGCGTCGTCACAATATGGTTACCATGTTGCACAAATCACTGGATCTTGCCTTCTTGCTGAACTAGTTTGAAGCAACGAAGAATTTAGTAAATTGTTCACAGTATGTGTGAAAAAAGTTGGATTCGTCGATCTCTTACCTGTCAGTATCAAAGTAGAATGTGACATTTTTGTGTGCCTTAAAATAAACTGATGATCTTCATTCTGCCTCCTGTGTGGTTTTGTCGATGCCACACATCCACGTGCAGCCCATGTACAGTTCTAGTCATGTTTTATGCAATGCAGCAAACAAAAAGAAACCTTCTGCCGCATGGTAAATGTACGATGAAGCAAACCCTATGGGGATTACAGCTCAGTTGACAAATGGCTAGCGGAGCTTTTTTCACGTTCTACAAAATTATGTGGTTGCATCAACAACAAAACAAATAAAAACCATTTCCAAGGTAACACACAATACTGCATTAATGCCCTGCTGAGTATAATTATTTTCTATTGGTATAACTAATTTCTCCAGTCATTTTTATTATATGTCTATGCAAAGCATCTTCTGGTACACAATAGGGCAAAAACATCCCGCGTCTTCAGCTTCAATAAAGTTTTTCCTTTTTTTTGCAGCCCTGCCTGTTCTAAAAAAATTTTGGACAGTAGCTTAAAAATGGGACTGTGCTGCATTTGCCAAACTGGATTATGCCATGCAGTTTCTTTATGAGAAAGAAATCAGACAGCACCATAACTAAAAGATGAGGTGATAATGGCAGACCTATGTTGTGTCTGTTGCCTTATCTTTAATGTATCTACAGTGTGGCATGATTCTCTCCTAAAATAGATGTATTCAATAGCACACCTTCAGTGTTTGCTACTAAGCACTTTGTGAAAAAATGATACACACAATAAATGAGGGAGTTATTCATTTAAAAGTTTGATATAGGAGCGGAAGCTTCACTTTGGTATGCATAGGTTCTATACAAAAGAACAGAAATGATTATACCACTCTTGCAGGAAGTTAAAAGCATGCCAGCGATTCTAAAGCATAAGAAGAAAGGACAAAGGATTCCAAAGAACTAGTACTTATATGTAATAGGATATCACGATTTTTTTCACTTAAAATAAAGCGATATTCATAACCTGAAGAGGAAGATGAAGAAAGTTTAAGCGGAAAGACAGCGAGGTTAGCCAGTTCTTAGACCGGCTGGCTACCCTGTGCTGGGGGGAAGGGGTGAAGGGAATGAAAGATATTAAAAAGAAATGTTGCGAAGAGAGAGAGAAATTACAAAAAAATTGCGACAGAGGAAAGGCAACATCAAAGAGTATAAGACACTAAAGTCTGTCTCTGAGGCCAGTTTGTCCGCCAAAAGCGCAGCAAAGCTTTCAAAGCCATCTGGACTGAGGATGGGCTCGGCCAATGACCCAGAATCCTTTGTTCCGACAAAGGCCGATCGTTTCAGTCTATCCAGAGCTGCAGTGAGTTCTTGTCTTTGCGCGTTGAAATGGGTGCACTCACACAGAAGGTGCGCGATGGTTTCTTCGCAGCTGCAGTAAGTGCATGTAGGAGAGCTGGCCATTCCAATGAGATAAGAGTATGTGTTCGTGAAGGCCACTCCAAGCCACAGGCGGCATAGAAGAGTCTCCTCAGCTCGAGATATCCTTGGGGGAAGACGAAGCTGCAGATCGGGATTCAAGTTATGCAGGCGCGCGTTTGTGAAGTCTGTTGAGTTCCACTGTACCAGTATGAGGTCACGTGCAAGCGAACGAAGTCTTGTAGCTGCGTCAGTTCTTGAGAACGGGATGGCTGTGTATTGGGTACCATCATGTTGCAGATCTAGCGGCCTCATCTGCGCGGTCATTGCCATATATACCGCAATGACCTGGTATCCACTGATACACTATGCTGTGCTGTTTCTCGATTGCTTGGTGATGAAGAAAGCATTATTTCAGCTACTAACTGTTCATTAGGTCCTTGGCGAAAGGATGACATAATACATTGAAGAGCTGCCTTCAAGTCAGAGAAGATAGACCAAATTCCCGAAGGTTCTTCCACTATAAACTTCAGATCTGCACGTATGGCGGCGAGTTCTGCAGCTGTCGACGACGTCAAATGCAATGTCATGAATTTAATTGTGATGTGCCTCGCTGGAATAACCACCGCCCCTGCAGAACCTACCGAAGACACCGAGCCATCCGTGTAAATGTGAAGACGTCCGTTGTGCTTCTCTTGCAGGAGGAGTAATGTGGCCTGTTTCAGGGCTAGATGCGACGACTTTTTCTTATTTTGGATGCCAGGAATTGTTAGAAGGGCTTTGAGTGGGTGTAGGCACCATAATGGTATCGGCGGCCGTGCTGCATGCGTGAAGTGTAATGGAAACACTGCGCAATACTGAGCTACAGTTGCGCTGAACGCTGAGTGGGGCCTAGAAGTTCAAAGTGAGGCGAGGTGATGAGATGGAAGCCGAGCGAAATGTCTTATGTGCATTCTCAAAGCGTCTACGCGGATGTATGTGTTGACTGGATAATCACGCACAATGATGACTGTCGCTGCTGTAGACGCGCATCTCGGGAGACCAAGGCATATTCTCAGTGCTTGGGCTTGGATCGACTGGAGGACGCGCAAATTTGTTCTTCGGATCCCGCAAAGCACGGGTAAGCTGTATCGCATATAACCGAGGAACAGAACAGTGTAGAGTTGAAGCATTGCTCGTGCCGATGCACCCCACGTTTTTCCAGTAAGAAACCTCAGTACGTGGGTAATCATGGCGAGTTTAGTTTTCATGTGGGCGATGTGAGGGCTCCAGGAGAGGTCGCAATCAACTATGACTCCGAGGAATCGGTGGGTCTTCACGTAGTTGATCGTGTGTCCGTTGATTTTAATAACATATGGGCTCATCGCCTTGTGCGTTTATGCTATAAGCGAGCATTTCTCTGATGACAGCTCTAGTTCCCGTTATTCCAGGTACTTTGTCGCTATTGTAGCCGCTCTCTGAAGCCAGGCACGCAAATGAAGGCGTGTTACGCCTGACGCCCATATGCAGATGTCATCTGCATATATTGATAGATGGACAGATAGTGGAAGTGCGTCATCCAGGCCGAGTAGCGCTAGATTGAAAAGTGTGGGGCTAAGAACACCACATTGAGGCCCACCACGACGGTTGCAATGAAGCGTTGTTGTGCCATTTTCCGTCTGTACAAAGAAAGTTCTGCCTTTCAGATAGCTGTGGATCCAATGGTAAACCCGACCCCCTAATCCAACATTTTCCATGACATCCAGAATGGCTTCATGTGATACGTTATTGTATGCACCCTTCACGTCCAAGAACAACGCCGCAGATAAACGTTTCAGTCTTTTTTGATGTTGAACAGAGAAGGACCAGGTCTATAGCGTTAACAATTGCGGACCACCCAGGCCGAAAGCCCGTCATAGCATGAGGGTATACCTCGTGGTGCTCCAGGTACCACTCTAGGCGAGTCAAAATCATCCTCTCCATCACTTTCTCGAAACAGCTGGTAAGCGCGATGGGGCAAGAAGAGGTCAAGTGCAGAGGAGATTTACCTGGTTTAAGCATAGGGACGAGGCGGCTGGATTTCCATGAATGAGGGATAAATACGCTGTTCCACGAGTCGTTGTACACGGATAAAAGGGTCGGTCGAGCTGCTTCTCCGAGGTTGCAAAGAGCCATGTATGTGATCCCATCCTGACCAGGCGATGAAGATCGTTTGCATGCATGTCAAGGCCGCTTGTCGATCCTAGCTCTAGAGAGAAAAAGGTGTCCATTCTTGAATCTCTGGAAACTGGCGCGTTTCCTAGGTGGCACGTGGTGCACGCGGACGCCTGACCGGCAACTTTCATGCCGAAACCTTCTGCTACTTTCGATTTCGGTGTGGCCCTGGTGGAGAGAAAGGCACTTGAAGGGGCGATGTTGATGTGGCGATGTTCGTAGGCCACGAACAATCCTTCATGTCAGCATCAAAGGCTTGTGTGGATCCAACGATTCGCACAGATATTTCCAGCGAAAGGACTGAAGTGAATTGATTCGCCACTGATTTTTTTTCCTTAGGCGCCTTGCCTCCCTCAAGCCGTGAATGGACTTAGTGTGCCTATACCTTCGTTCTGCACGACAACGGATTGCTCTGAGCCGTTCCAATGCCACTTGATGTTGATAATATTCTGAAGAATGTTGAATATGATAGGTCGCTTCTTGAGTAGCACCTCTAATCATATCCCCGAGGGTGTCAAGAGGAGGCGCTTTATTTTCTTGACACCTCTTTTCCTTTCAGTGACCTGAACTTTGTCGAAGTGTCCTATGTTGTGTCTATGTTGAGACCTGTATGTCTGTTCAGGTATGTTGAGTCTGTTCAGTCGAAGTGTCGTAGTTTGGCAATTTTCTAGGCCCTTGATCTTTAGATAAGTTGGTATGTGGTCGCTTCCATGAGTTTCATAGTCTGCGAACCACTTGACCTTTCCATTTCGGCTTCGTGACACAAATGTCAAGTCGAGGCAGTTGCAGTACGTCATTCCCCGTAGAAACGTTGGGCTTCCGTCGTTTACACAATGCAGGTGCTACACCAGAGCAAAGGAGAATACTTGCCTTCCGCGAACTGTCTGTCTTCTGACTTTCCCATAGTGGGTGGTGAGCAGTTGAAATCTCCGGTGATGATCCATGGTCCAGGGACGGTTGTTAACAGTGCACGTAGTCTTTCAGGTTCAAAACGGCTTGAAGGTGATATATATCGCCTATTAGCGTGAAATTTACGTCTCTACGTTTAACTGTCAAGCAGACATACTGGTTGTCATCGTGAGGTGCTACACGGTGCTCGATAAAGGTAAGGTCGCATTCGATATAACCTGGTTTCCTCTATGGCTTTGGTGATGCCAGGGGTGTATGCATTGTTCCTGTACTGCTGTAGCCATGAATGAAACACAGCAAAGAAAAACACTTTCTTCTATACACTATAAGTACGTCCCAAGAACGAGTATGGATATGGTGACTAATTACCAATTAGGCTATTTTGAACAAAGAATTAACAGAGTATATGTGGTTGTTTCAACAGGGAAAGAAATAAAACTTGAGACCAAGGTTACAAGCAATGTTGCACCTATGCTGTCTCCAATGTAGTTATTTCCTTTTGCCAGGACTTATATACCAGTCATTCTTTAGCATGTGTCTATGCCAAGCAATATTATGACTCATAATAGAGCCAAAATATGCTGCGTCAAGTAAGGGCAATGTTTGCTGGGTCACATTTATCAAATTTATCCCAATGGTTAGGCTGCATTTGCACAGACTTGATTTAGCCATGAATGTATCAGGACGACATGAATTGATCAGCAATATATGAAAAAAGGTGGGGCTAAAATTACAGACAGAGCATGTGTGTCCATTGCCTCCTCTTTATTTCATCGACAGCACTGTTATTCCCTCCTAAAAAAGGTATTATTCAATACTACACTTGCGTACAGATGTGCGTGTGCCACCAAGCACATTCCAAACAAGTGCTTCACAAAAAGTGTGTAAGTCACTCCTTTCAGGGCCAATTGCATGTGGTATCTAATAAGTATGCCATTTTTGCCAAAAAGTTATAAAAGCATATGCCAGCAATTCTAAAGATGGACAGAAAGGGAATTTCTTTCAAATGCTATAGGTATTTAATAGGCGACAAACTTTGAATACAGCTTTCTGAAATAATCAGATTTGCAAGGAACTGCAAGGTTAGTACTGTTTAGTTAGTACTGCAGATGACTTCAAGTACCATGGTCACAAATCACTTAGATAGTCTACTGCGCACATACATGTGCATCGTCACTGCACAACAAAAATCATTGCAGTTAATGAATCACGGAACCAAGTTTTTTGTAATAATTGCAGCCACATAAACAGCTTAGTTCATCTTAGATTCCAAAAGATACACTTTGCACTCGGACATACATGCAAGAGATGCTTGTACTGCAAAGGAAACAAGTCGTGCGAGGGATACGTGCAGGGGATAATTAACAGCATGATGTTGTGAAACCAACGTGATTATCACAACTGACATATTAATTATAACAGCAGGGTTTATTGTATGACTTAATTTTTATGGTTGATTTTTCCTGCGGTTGTAGAAAAGTTGTGAGTGAGTCGTTGAAAGAGATAGCGGTGATATTCCATGCTTGCTTATTTCTTTTTTTTCATATGGTTGTTTTGGTGCCATAGAAAATTGATCGGCGCAGGCCGCGCCAGAATGTTTGAGAAACATCTTGATTGTTTCGGACAATTTGCGTGTACGACTTGTACTTGAGGGTACTAACACAGGTTTTATTACTGTGCTCTCAACGCGAGCCTCTGCGATAACGCTCGTTTTCACTGACGGTTAGAGTATTGGTGGCCGTGAACTACTGCGAGTGTACGTGTGATCGAGTGAACTTGGTTTTCCGGGCACAAGTCAACTCGATTTGAAAGTTTCTTCTATAAACAGCTGATGACTGAACAGCATGCCATCGTAAACACACATGAAAATAGATACTGCAAGACTTAGATCGTCAGATGAGAAGCGGTTCTGAATGCCATGACGAATGATATACATCGAACTACGTACTGGACGCAAAGCGTGTGAGCTGAAGTGCGTTGGCTGGTTAGTTTGTTTATCGTACTTGTACGCGCGATAGCTTGAGATGTATTCATGCCATGTCATCACGAATATGGTCTCTAGCGATAATGTTGACTCTCATATCTATGGGTTCAGGATAGCTAGTAACGAGGAAAACAACCAGGGAGAATCTTTGACAGGTGGTATGGACAGATACGATTCCAAAGTGGCAGCAGTATCTAAGATAAGTAGAATTCGGGGCAGAAATAGACGTAGCCACGAGTGCCGAGCCAATTCAGACATAGGGTGTATTAACATGCAGGGTGGCAGGAACAGGCTGAAGTGGGAAGAGATAGAAGAACAGCTAAGAGAGGAGAGGCCGATGGTATACGGCTTTGTAGAAACACATCTTAGGGAACTGGAACAACCTCCTAACAATCCGAACTACGCGTGGGAATATTGTAATCGCGCAGAAGGCAGCAGAAAGGGGTGTGGTATTGGGGCATTAACATTCATTCATAAAAGTACAGACTGCAAAGGGTCAAGCAGGAGTGCAAGTAACATTTATGGCTAAAAAGGGAAAGTGGCAGGGCAGATGACACTCCTTGGTTTGGTGCACTAGACGGGAGCAAAGGCCAGAGAGGAAAACCAGGCAATGGTAGAGTGTATATCAAAGGACATTTAGGAGTAAGGAGGAGAGCGCGAGATACTTATACTAGGAAATATGAATGCGAACATAGATACAGATGGGTATACTGACCCAACAGGCAAAATGATCATGGATATGTGTGAATGACATGATTTGATAATTTGCAACAGTACCGAGAAGTGTGAAGGGCAAATAACATGGGAGGTAGGAAGGCTGCGGTAGACGATAGCTTACGCACTGATGTCACATAGGATGAATTATAAGCTCAGGGGAATGCACATGGATGAACATGGCTCCAGAAGTCTGGGTAGTGATCACAAACGTATCAAACTAACTTTTGGAAGAACATTGATAGTGGGAAGAAGGCAAAATGAGCAACTACAGAAAAATTTTTATTCAGAAATGCAAATAGAGATAGCTACTAAACAAATTGAGAAAGTAATCACTGAGTATAATAAAACAGTGTGGACATACACGAATCTAATTAGAGTGTTTGTGCTAGAGCTTGCTAAATCACGTGACAAGTCACCCCGGAAAAGAAGACAAAAGCCCAGGAGTTGGTGGGATGAGGAAGTTAAGAGAGCCATAGCAAAACGTCAGGAAGCCTCTAGGGAACAGACATGCTAAGCAGCGGGGTGAACCGACAGACGATGTTGAAAGAAAATGGGAAACCTTTCTAAGCTGTAGAAGAGATGCATCCCTTCTGATCAATAAAAAGATTAGAAGAAAGGGAGCTCAATGGCTGGTAGAAGTACATAAAAAAGACAGAAAGGCAGCTGCGAAATTTTGGAACCATCTAAACTCCCTGAGAAATGAGACGAGCCTAGAGCAGAGGTTTATAACTACAGCTCAAGGTACTAGGCTAGAAGGGGACGAAGCTATTGAATATATAAGAACAAGGGTGACAGAAAAATTCAACAAAGAAGTGCCTTATGCACCACAATAGACAAGGATGAATCAAGTGGCGCAATGGCTCCATTTTCACAACGAGAGTGGAAAAGGGCTCAGAAGAGGGTTCCTAGTAGTACGTGTTCTTTTAGGCTCCATTTAAAATCAGTTCGCGAAGTTCAAAAGGGTTCGTTCTTTCCTTCGGAAAAAAACCGGAACACAGCAATAAATGAAGCCATAAGTACGATTCGACGCCCGCAAGTACGAAGACTAGGCAAATCCATGTAATACCAATCATTCTCATGGTCGCTGAACGATGGTAGCGCCAGAGTCTCCGGCAGGTAAATTTTGGAATCTATACCACCGACGCCGAATTTGCTGCTCCACATTTAAAAGATATGTTGCTCTTTGGCCACCTATGGTAATTGTACCACAAAATTCCACTTATCATTAGCAGAACACCTTCCTTGAGTAAAAAAAATCTATATATACCACCTGCATTGAAACGTGTGTTCAGGTGTTCATGCCTAACTATCCCTCCATTTGGTGCCCGAGTTCTTTGGCGTGGAAGCTGCATCGTAGTGTTTCCAACTTGGTTATGCTACACTCCGCCTGCCGAGTATTCTAAGGGCGTTTTTCAATATTGCCCTTGAAGGCAACAAACTTTTTATCAGGCGCACCCCGCGTGAAACTTCGCAAAATACCCGAAATAACGGTTACTAGCACGGTAACACCAGGTGTGAGGATTCGAGAAAAAACGACAACGACGAAGGTGCGGGACAAGGCACGTGCGATTACGAGGCGACTGTGCGCCAATCAGCTGTTGGCGATTCGGCCACAGCATGAAAGGATGCAGATCACAGGCTTGATGTCGTCTGTGCGGAGAGAGTCATGACAGTTGCGATTGCAAATCCGATGACCAGAAGTGCTGCTTGTGTAATGGATCGCAACCTGCATACCCTGCTGAATGTGGTGCAAAAGAAAGAGAAATGGGTGTTCTAGAAATCATAGAACGCAGGCGTTGCTCTAGGAGGGAGGTGGTAGCAGAAATGCATGAAAGATCGAAAGGTTACGCAGGCATAACATCCCGGCACACAGCGGCAATGGATGCATCGCTCGCAAAGTCGATAACTGAGGCTATTGAAAAGTCCACTGAAAAGGCAATGCAGCGTCTGGCAGCTACTCTTTTTGAAGCCTTGGCTGATATGTTAACACAACAGCTGACACAAATTATTGGTACAGTTTCTGTGCAAAATCGGGATTCGCACGCTCTGTTGATTTCAAGGGGTACAGAGGAGGAAAATCAGTCAGTCAATCATAGATCTATCTCTCCGAAAGCAGGACCTTCAAAAAATAGAGTTCAGGCTGAGTCAGAACCTGTGACAGATGATTCAGGAGACTTTACAGATATGGACACAGAATCTCTAAGAACTTTGAAACGTAACAGATCTCCCCCTTCTAAAAAGTCTTCTCAGAACCCAAAATCCAAGAAATACTTGTCAAAGAAAGACTTCTTTGCGAACCTTTCAAAAAATGATTTCTTGAAAAAAGATATTCTGGATCAGGCAGTTTCTTCTGCCGGTATAGCATCAAAATAGGTTCCCTAAAAATTCTGCAGTGGAACTGCCGGTCTATTTGGTCGGCAACTACAGATTTACAATATATTTCTTCGCAAATTTCTCCCGACATAACTGCCATCCAGGAAACCTGGCTTGGTAACGGTAAAAAAGTTTACATGAAAAATTACCGATTAATACGGCTGGATCGGCCGAGTAGAGGTGGCGGTCTGGCTTTCTTAATATCAACTAAATTTAGTCACAGAGCCAAGATATTGTATCAGTGTATGGATACGAATTACGAAATTATGGTGTTAGACATAACACTACCAGACTGCTCGCCTTTCTCTTTTGTAAATGTATACTTTCCTGCAGGAGTTCAAGACACGAGATGCCTCGATATTATGGTAGCTTCATGCAGAGAAGAAATAGTACTGTGTGGTGATTCCAATTCACACCATATATCTTGGGGCTTCAAATCTGATGTATGCGGAAGACGTTTGTGGGAATGGACGCTTGATAATAACTTTTCCTGCTTGAACTCACACGTTGCTACATTTGTAAGAGGTAACTCTAAATCGACTATTGATTTAACATTTTCCAGCTCCACTTTAAGCATATCCTCGTGGAATATATTAGATTGGGCTACAAACTGCAACCACCTTCCCATTACGTTTAAAATTATGTTCCCGAGGTTTAGTTTGGCTGGGAAAGTTGGCTCATTCGTAAATTATGCTAAATTACAAAAAGACTTAAAATCTACGTTAACTTTTCGTGTGGAAATGCAGGAAGACCTTAGGGCTATGAGTCTATGTGCGGTGTTGAAACGATCACTAAAAAATTCAACGTTTACTGTAAACTCGAATACAGCGGGATCTTTTAGCCCGTGGTGGAACCAAGAATGTGTCAGGGGTATAGAAAGCGAAAAGCAGCTTGGAAAAAGCTGTTAACTAACCAATGCCCCAAAAATTGGAGTGATTATAAATTCATGGCAGCTGATTTTAAGCGTCTAGTGCGCAAAGGAAAAGAAGACTATGATATGAATAAATTTAATTATCTGTCTAAGACTAAAAATAAGAAAATGCTTCTCAGGTTTTTACGTACGAGAAAAATGATTCCACAGACAGAAAGCAGTCATTCCACCATTATGTCTCCTCGCGAACTCTCTGAATTCTTGGAAACTATTGCTAAAGGCTTGCAAACCAGGTTTACGACAATTATGCCAAAGCCCATGGTGAAATTAAGGGTGGATTGTGATTTACAGGAGGTATCTTTAGCTGAATTGGCGGATGTGATGAAGAGCTTACCGCCCGCTGCTCCCGGACCTGATGGGGTGACTTCTACAATGATTAAAGTGTTATACGAAATATCGCCACATGAAATCCGTAACATAGTTAATTATTCACTGAAAAATTCTTGGATTCCGGCTGATTGGAAGCTTTCCAAAATAATTCCGATACTTAGGAAACAGGGAATGGAGTTTACTCTGGATAACATAAGGCCTATTTCATTGACATCTCACCTGGTCAAGCTTGTAGAGAGAGTCTTGAATGCCCGTATAATAAACTACATCAATGAACATACAATACTAAACCCCAGACAAATTGACTTTAGATCGGGATACTCCATTTGGTGTGCACATGTGGATTTGGAAAGTCGCATACAGCTGGCTCGGTATCGCCACGAATACTGTGCACTAGTCACTCTAGACTTAGCTAAAGCGTACGACAAAGTGGAATATCCTATCCTAATCCAGCAGATGCAAGACCATCGCTTTCCAAATATATAACAGCATGGATTACAGAGTTTGTGAAAGACAGAAAATTTTATTGCTTCTTGGATGGATGCTCTTCTAAAAAATATAAGCAGACACGAGGGGTACCTCAGGGCTCAGTATTATCCCCGGTGTTATTCAACATATTGCTAAGTTCCATTCCAACTCATCAGGATATCCAAATTTACGTATATGCAGATTATATTGCTTTCTTCACAACAAACAGTGATCTACACTCATTGTATCAGGCATTACAGAATTACATGAACGTGCTAGAAGGATGGCTTGACAATATCCATATGTCATTGAACGTCAAAAAAAGCGTGCTTCTGCCATTCTCTTTTAAGGATAGTGTCAACATTTCCCTGATGTATCGTACCGAGCTCTTTCCCCAGGTCGATTTCCTGAAATACCTAGGCATCGTATATAATAGGACGCTAAATTGGAAAAGCCATATAGACGAGGTTGGCTGTAAAGCGTCACGTGCCTTGGGGTGGTTACGCTAATTGGGAAACAGAAAAATAAGATTGCGTAGGAGTTCATTGATAATGATTTACAAGATGTATGTACGGCCTATCATGGAATTCACGTGTGTATTATTTTCAGGCAGCGCGGCTTACAAGATGAGACAATATTATTAGAAAGAGAAGCTTTGCGCTTGTGTATTGGACTCCCAAAATTTGTGGCAAATAATGTTTTGTAGGTGGAAGCACGCCTTCCACCTTTGTTAACTTGGTTTAGAATACTTACAGTTCAAACTTTCTTAAAAATATACAATTCGCCTCAGCGACAAGCTTCACACGTTTTTATTCAAGAACCAACCGCATTCTTTGGAACACAATGGTCTAGACTACACTCTCCTCAGATTAGGTTCGTCCAAGCATTGCTAGAGCCTCTCAATGTAAATATTTATCAGATTTGCATAACGAAGACACCTAATTCAAAACTTGAAATTAAATTTGATGATATTTTCCCCTCTAATGCAAAACAACTGCCCCTTCAATATTTAAATATTCGGTTAAAATATTACTTGACTCATCTGTCCATAAACAACATTATTGCGACGGATGCATCTGTATTGAATGAAAAGGCTGGAATAGGCATTTTCTGTACTTCTCTCAACTGGTCTTTCTCAGTTCGATTACCAGATTACACGCCTATATTCATCGCTGAATTATTTGCTATAATTCTAGCACTTCGTAAACTTCTTGCAAGCGAATAAGAAGCGGTCATACTTACAGATTCTCTCTCAGTATGCACTGCTCTATCTACAGCAAAAAATTGACATTATTGAGTATGATTAGCAGTTTATTACCAGAAAACCTGAAAAAATTTCACTTGCTATGGATACCCGGCCACTGCGGGATTTATCCAAATGAGATGGAAGACTCGTTAGCCAAAGCATCTTTAAGCGGACCAATCTTACCTATTTTACCTGATTTTGCCTACGTAACAGCACTCAGATATAGAAAGGCTTGTTTGCACAAAGAAATGGAAAAATTATCATTGGATAAAATCAGAGACTTCGTACATCTAAGATATTGCTGGAACAAACAGTGGTGTGTATCTCGGCAGTTAGAAACTACAATCACCAGATTACGATGCAGAATTCCGCATCTGAATTACTACCTACATAAAGCTGGACTAACAGCATCGCCGTTGTGTCTCTTTTGCAAGGAATCGGAATCAATAGATCATTTATTCTTATCCTGTAAACGTTATGCTTATCAAAGGAAAAGATACCTGGTCGAACCTATTGAGAAGCTAGGTTTAAAAATAAACGTGGAACTAATTTTATCCTTCGGAGGGATTACATTAGGTTATAGCCACAGGGAGGTTTTCTCTGCTGTATGTGAGTACATAAGGGCAACAAAGAGATTACCCTGTGAGCCTGTTATTATTTACGGCTACGAGACTACCTGAATGCCTGACTGAACACACTTGGTGGTCCTGCCGCCCGGTTCTTGGCCGATCCCCCTTTGTGGGCGAGTGCCAGCAAAGCCGAAGGTTCATCATCATCATAATCATCAATCAGCTGATGACTAGCGGCGGCCTATAGAAGTGGCGTGCCACGATTGGGCCAAGTGTGATCTTTACGTGGCCGTAGGCTTGGTGGCTGGGGACGAGCTGAAGCAGCGGCAGACGGGAAAAAGCGGGCTGAAGCGTCGGGCGCAGGCGATCCAGGTTCCGGCCAGGGAACGCAGCCGTCCACGCTGTTGCCGTCCAACCACCAGCTGGGGCGGCATTGCCGGCACGAGTACTGCATCTCGGGGCGCGGCCTGGCCTGCTGTTCTCTTCCTTGCCGAGGACATCGCGGATCTCCGCGAGGCGTCTCAACGGTCAGCCGTTCGGCACAGCGATGAACGTGGCCTGGCTAATGGTCACGGTTGCGCCGAGCATCGCGTCTCGGCGCACGCTCTTCGCTGGACGGGCTGGCCATTCCCCGCATGGAGCATCGCGTCTCCGATGCGGGTTGACTGCTCCGTAGCCGAACCCATGCCGTCAAGCGCTGGTGTCACCAGAGCGTCGCACATCGGCAAGGGACGAGCAAGACGTTCTGCCGGGCGAGACGCGGGCGTGTGTTCGGTGGACCACGGAGCCGGGCGAGGTTCAGGGTGGACGAGGATCCAGGTGCTAGGGGAGTTCTGGCTGAATCGAGAATTGCCGAGCGGTGCCGAGGCGTACCGAGCGACGCGCCAGACTCGGACGTGTGCCGCGAGCTCATAAGCTGCAGTGTGCACCCGAGGGTACCTGGCGGTGCCCTGGCCAAGAAGAAGGAACGTGGGAAAAAGAGCTCGAGGGTTGAGGACACGAAGGCAGACGAAGCGTTGCGCTGCTCGAGAGGACGAGTTCCTGGCAGCGTTGCTGAGCCGGACGTGGGACCCGTACGTGTCGGCCAGGTTGAACCCCGGTGTGTCTGTTCGAGGTCGAGTCCATCAGCCTGTACAAGGTCCAAGGACGGGGCCTGCAGAACGGCTCCTGCCTTGGTGCAGTGGCCGGGAGCAGGTTCGTGGGCGAGACCTACCGGGTGTGGTCCTCGTGAGCCGTGGCCTGATCCTGGACCTCCGGAGTGGCGACCCTGACTGCTGGGTTGGCCGCGACGTCCGACTCAACGGTGCTGCACACGGTAGCGTATCCGTGCACCGTCAGCCGTTCCACCCGTGCCATCAAATAAATTGTTCATGTTAATCATTTCTCGACCGCTATAAGCAAACATAATGACGAACGTCTTTAACCATCACACCAGGCACCACAATGCAATGGCTTTTAAATACCTTTTATATTTTTCCTTGGAGCTGAAATAATATTCACATAAGAGGAAGCCCTAACTTGTGGAAGAAGCAAAAGAAATCGTGGCATATTCACAGAAAAAAAGATAACGAGTGGGCGAAGCAGTGGTGTCATTCGGTGTTAGCTTAACTCACACGTGACATTGACCATTCACGCATGTGAATGCGTGACGAAGCGGTGTATGGTTATATATACAATCTTTATTGGTCACTTTTTTTATGTTGTGCTGAGTTGCGAATTTCGTTTTCCCTTCAGATATCGCATCTAGGTGGCAATATGATTCCTCTGCACGTTTTCTTGGTGGTTTTTTGTTGTTTCCCGTCATACGAAATGCATCATAGTACACATCGAAACGGCATCTACTGTTCAAGACGGTCGTAGCCCATGATTATCATCGTTTTTACCGTCATCAGGGCTATCGTCATCTTCATGGCGTATTGTGGGTATTTTGCATGTGCTGTGCCGTGACGACAGAAAGGGAATGTATGGTTTGGAATGCGCTTGTTCTTCATTGTCATTTGCGTCAGCGCCATCGTATTGTCACGGGGTCGTGACGTGGCCGAAGACAGGAGACTTCGTGTTAGGATTTAACTGTTTATTTGGGCGAACCTGTGCCCGGTAAACTGAAAGTCCAATTACAGCAGCAGTCTCGCACAGATAGCAGTCTCGGACTGATAGCGGCGAACGGAGCGTCGGCCTTCGATCAACAACTGACAAGCGGCGAAGCGCGTCGGCATTTATACTCTTGCCGTCGAATGTTCTAGCGTTATCGCTGGCGGTGGCGTAGGTTCCAGAACAATCTGTACCGTTCGCATAGTGGGCGTGATTTTATCGAAATGATCTACTACAGTCCGGAACCTTCTAGAAAACTGCAGGCGCGGTTTGCGCTGAGAATCGTGCGGTGTTTTCGGACGATAACAAAAACTTGGGAAATGGAACGTGGCATTGCCTCCCTCTGAAAAAAGGCATCGTCCCGATGCTTTAACTAAAGATGAAAGTACAATAATAATGCAAGAAAGTACAATGAATAAATTACGATACTACAATAATACAAAAAAACACTAGTTTAGTTTGTTAACGCGCATGAAACGGCTTGAGGCGCGCGACATAGACGACTTCAGGTCGCGATCGGCGTCGTTGAGAGTTCGTGATGCCGTCGGGGACAACCTCGTAATCAAGTGGGCCGAGACGTCGAACCACCCTGTACGGTCCTAAGTACCGTCGCAGAAGCTTTTCACTTAGTCCACGTCGGCGTATCGGCGTCCACACCCAAACACGTTCACCGGGCTGGTATTCCACGAAGCGTCGTCGAAGGTTGTAACGGTGGCTGTCGGTCGTCTGTTGATTCTTGATACGGAGACGCGCAAGTTGTCGGGCTTCTTCGGCGCGTTGAAGGTACTCGCTCACATCGAGGTTTTCTTCGTCGGTGACGTTGGGTAACATGGCATCGAGCGTCGTTGCCGGGCTCCTTCCGTAGACCAATTTGTATGGCGATATCTGCGTCGTCTCCTGCACCGCCGTGTTGTTTGCGAAGGTCACATACGGTAGAATGGCGTCCCACGTCTTGTGTTCGACATCGACGTACATTGACAGCATGTCGGCGATCGTCTTGTTAAGCCGCTCGGTGAGGCCGTTGGTCTGTGGGTGGTACGCTGTCGTCCGGCGGTGGTTTGTTTGGCTGTATGCCAAGATTGCTTGAGTTAAGTCGGCAGTGAATGCAGTTCCTCTGTCGGTGATAAGGACCTCTGGGGCGCCATGACGTAGGACGATATTTTCGACGAAGAATTTAGCTACTTCGGATGCACTGCCTTTTGGCAGGGCTTTTGTCTCGGCGTAGCGGGTGAGGTAGTCGGTAGCTACCACAATCCACTTGTTTCCGAAAGCCGACGTCGGGAACGGCCCCAGTAGGTCCATACCAATCTGCTGGAAAGGTCGGCAAGGTGGATCAATTGGCTGCAGAAGTCCCGCTGGCCTTGTCGGTGGTGTCTTGCGTCGCTGACAGTCCCGGCATGTTCTCACATAACGAGTGACGTCGGTGGTAAGACGTGGCCAGTAGTACCTTTCTTGTATCCTCGCGAGCGTGCGAGAAACACCGAGGTGCCCTGCCGTCGGATCGTCGTGAAGGGCCTGCAGGAGTTCTGGTTGCAGAGCTGAAGGCACCACAAGAAGGTACTTAGCTCGAAGCGGTGAAAAGTTTTTCTTTTGTAGAAGACCGTTTCGTAGAAAGAACGACGCAAGTGCGCGCTTGAATATCTTCGGGACTTCGGCGGTCCTGCCTTCGAGGTATTCTATTAGGGCCTTAAGTTCCGGGTCGGCCCTCTGTCGTTCAGCGAAGTCGTCGGTAGTTATCGTTCCTAAGAAGTAGTCGTCATCCGGGTCGTCGGGTAGCGGTTGGTCGACAGGCGCACGAGAGAGACAGTCGGCGTCGGAGTGTTTTTTGCCGGACTTGTAAATGACAGTAATGTCATATTCTTGAAGTCTCAGGCTCCATCGTGCGAGGCGACCTGAGGGGTCCTTCAAGGTGGCTAGCCAACACAATGCGTGGTGGTCGCTCACAACTTTGAAGGGCCTGCCGTAGAGGTAGGGGCGAAATTTCGACGTAGCCCAGATGATGGCGAGGCACTCCTTTTCTGTTGTGGATTAATTTGCTTCTGCTTTGGATAGCGATCGGCTGGCGTAACTAATAACCCTTTCAAGTCCGTCAGCCCTCTGCACAAGAACGGCGCCAAGACCTACGCTGCTTGCGTCAGTATGTATTTCTGTCTCGGCGAATTCGTCGAAATGGCCAAGTAACGGAGGCGTCTGGAGGCGATGTTTAAGCTCCTGGAAAGCGTGTTCCTGCGGCGTTTCCCACTTAAACTCCACGTCGGCCTTGGTAAGGTTAGTGAGAGGATCGGCGATGCGGGCGAAGTTTTTCACGAACCGCCTATAATAGGCACACAGGCCCAGAAATCGGCGCACGGCTTTCTTGTCAGTGGGCGGCGGGAAGTCGGCGATGGCGGCTGTTTTCCGTGGATCGGGACGAACTCCAGACTTGCTGATAACGTGCCCCAGAAACAAGAGCTCCTCATATGCAAATCTGCACTTTTCTGGCTTCAGTGTGAGTCCGGAAGTCTTGATGGCTTGAAGTACAGCTTCAAGGCGCCGAAGATGCTCATCGAAACTCGAGGAAAACACGACGACGTCGTCTAAGTACACAAGGCAAGTCTGCCACTTCAATCCTGCCAGTACTGTATCCATAACGCGTTGAAACGTTGCAGGCGCCGAGCAAAAGCCGAAGGGCATCACCTTAAACTCGAAGAGGCCGTCCGGTGTTATGAACGCCGTCTTCTCTCGGTCTCTTTCGTCGACTTCGATTTGCCAATAGCCATCCTTAAGGTTCATTGACGAAAAGTACTTGGCGTTATGGAGCCGATCAAGTGCGTCGTCTATTCGTGGGAGGGGATACACGTCCTTTCTTGTGATTTTGTTCAGGCGGCGATAATCGACGCAGAAACGTAGGGTCCCATCCTTTTTCTTCACTAACACCACGGAGGATGCCCATGGACTCTTGGATGGCTGGATAATGTCATCCCGCAGCATTTCATCAACTTGTCTCTTCATGGCCTCACGTTCTCGCGTCGAAACCCTGTACGGACTCTGACGGAGTGGTCTGGCATTTTCTTCGGTTATGATGCGATGTTTCGCGATTGGGGTCTGCCGAATTTTCGATGACGACGAAAAGCAATCTTCGTATTGTAGGAGCAGGGCCTTGAGCTGTTCTTGCTTATCGTTCGGAAGTCTGGGATTGACGTCGAAAGCTATGGGAGGGGCTTGGTTCCTCTGAGCAGGTTCCGCAGAATCGGCGAGGGCGAAAGCACTGGTGGCTTCGACAATTTCTTCGATGTATGCGACCGTTGTTCCTTTGTTCACATGTTTGTACTCATTGCTAAAATTCGTGAGCTGCTTCGTTCATGTACCGGATGCCCCCGTCAAGCCGTGTACCCAGCACCTCCACCAGATGTCACGGGGTCGTGACGTGGCCGAAGACAGGAGACTTCGTGTTAGGATTTAACTGTTTATTTGGGCGAACCTGTGCCCGGTAAACTGAAAGTCCAATTACAGCAGCAGTCTCGCACAGATAGCAGTCTCGGACTGATAGCGGCGAACGGAGCGTCGGCCTTCGATCAACAACTGACAAGCGGCGAAGCGCGTCGGCATTTATACTCTTGCCGTCGAATGTTCTAGCATTATCGCTGGCGGTGGCGTAGGTTCCAGAACAATCTGTACCGTTCGCATAGTGGGCGTGATCTTATCGAAATGATCTACTACAGTCCGGAACCTTCTAGAAAACTGCAGGCGCGGTTTGCGCTGAGAATCGTGCGGTGTTTTCGGACGATAACAAAAACTTGGGAAATGGAACGTGGCAGTATGTAGTGATGGCTATGGGGCACAATAACGTTGCCACCAACACACAAGCCTCGACTTTAGGGAGATTCGCCCCTATGTGTTGATGGGAGATCTGTTGATCCTGACTAAGGATCGTGGCTCGAGTTGGCCTGTTTTGTTCTCGCACCTAAAATGGCAAATTCACCATGAGCCTGGGAGCCTGCATGTAAAACGATCATGTGCAGGCTCCCTACCATGAAAGGTCGCATTTGTGAGCCTCAAAAATGAAGACGTGCCAGCCGACAGAGTGCCACCCTCCAGCACTCTCTCCAGCACCTTCCAGAAGAGCTAGCCTGCTTACTCCTACCCTTACCTCCTCTGACCATCTCAAGCCCCATTTTTCGGAGCTCGGGTCAAACAGATCGGCCAGATGCCTGACTCTAAGGGGGACTACTTAAGTTGGCCTCCTTACCACATGCGCCTTTCACGGACACACCTCTGTAGCCATCGCAGTAACACCACGCAGCCACGCGTAGCCATAGCTCCACCGCTGGCAACTATCTATTAACCCTTCCGAGCCAACCTGGGTTTCACGACTTCACCTGTGCTGGTTAAAGACTCGCATGCGCCCAGCACATACCATTGCCAAGCCGAAATGTATTCTCAGTTTCTCAGTCATGACCCTGGTGGTTATTGGTAGCTTATAAAGCAACTATGTACAATTTGTAACCCACTTGGTTTTTACATCAGGGGAGTCAGATGACGAGTAGGTATTCCAAAGCTTACGGCCTGTTAGAAAAGCCTTCCCAATAATTATTGTTGTGTGTGTGTGGGGGGGGGGGAGAGCATAACGCCGTCCCGTCGGCCTCAGCACATACTGAACTGGCAAGGGCCGATAGGGCTGTAACTTAAAGCCCTTCAACACAACAATCAGCCACAACATCAATCAAGTGGGCAGCCACTAGGTGCGCGTACTGCTTGTGGTACTTAAGGTCCCTATAGATAAAACAAGTTAACTTGTTTCATCTAGGGACTTTAGTGGTACTTACTTACCTCGGAAATTGCTGATGATTTGTGGCAGGCGTCCGCAGCCTGCTGTCCATATGGCAGTGTTATGTGGCCCCCGGCACGAAGGCAACACTTCTCCTTTTCCTGGGACACTTTGTATCTGAGGGTCGACATGGAGTATTGACCTAATAGGGGGTTCTTACTTGGAACCTGTTTGATTGGAACTTCGTGTCATTAGTGCTGAAAATAAACATGATTTTTTGTTCCAATATGGTGAATAATTCACATCTTTCTGAAGGGAACTCTGATAAGATGCGAAGCAGCAGCGTTGCGCGCTGGTGGCGTCACGCGTTCAACGGCGCTAACGCAGGCGCTGCGGTGAGCGCCAGAAGATTCGTTTGAAGTGATGGCTGGCGTAGGTCTTGACGTTTCTTTCGGGTGGACACGGGTGCTAGACAGGAAGTTAGGCGCGTTTCGCCTTGATTACCACAACCTTGTGATCGATGAAATGCACGCTGAGAGGTTCCTGCAGCGAATGTCGAAATTGGCAAAGACCAGATCGATGCACCTTCACCTTATCGTGGTGGGTAGTTTCCGCGTGAACCAACGAGTCGGCGGTGTAGCGAGTGGTGGTAGCGCTAGCGGAGCGAGCGGTGGTAGCGGTAGGTGTGGCGGATGAACGGACGAGGCGGCTGCTGCGGGCGCAGTGGTGAGCGCACGGCAGGCGAGGAAGAGTGTGATGTCAGCGTGTACTGCGAGGGGAGCGTGACGTCAACGCGCAGCTGCGGCATGACATGCTTGGAACCGCTACAACACCTGCGGTGAGGCGAACGCGTAGCAGCGTGTTCAAGCGGACGCACGTACGTACGACTTTACACAGGCTAGTCAAAGAGCTGCTTCGCATCTAAGGTAGTCAACTCGTCGATTTTTTACGCTTTGCCTGCCTTGTCAAAGGTGATACATTCTAAAATCCCCAACACTGAGCCTCGTGTGAGCTCCCGGGATAAAATAGAGGAGGCGCTGTCCCGGGTCACCCAAGTTTACCAGGCCTATTTCATTTGATGACAACGCCAGGGAAGGTAGGCTAACGCAATCACTTGCTTTTTAGATGAGAGACAGCTTATGGCGAAGCTCGATCCGGTGTGCATAACTACTCTTACTACGCACACGCTACAGCTGGCCCAAGCATTGATTGAACCACGGTGTCGGTGTAAGATACAAACCTAGGCCAGAACGTGCTCACGCGTTCCGGTCTACCTGTACTCCATTTCATACATCAGGTGCAACGCGTTGATGGAGGCTAGTGATACTTCTTGCAATCAATGCGTTCGCACTAAGAAATAGTACGATGATTTTTCCATCTGATGCATGCTTTTATTCCATCTCTGGTCTTGATATTAAATTAACATGCGTTGGTAGTAGGAGGTAAAGAGGCCCAGTTATACGGCCGTCTATAAGTTGTTCTGGATCCCTTAGCGTCTCTTTGTTCTAATTTCTTGATGTTTTGTTAAGTATGAATGCACTTTATAAGCGACCCCAAACCATCCACCGCTGTCAGCGGCGTCCGCAGTCTTCTCTCTATCTTTAAAAGAAAGAGGACTTGGCGGGCCGCAGCGCGACGCTCTACCGAATAAGCCACGGACGCGACGCTGATATCCCCCTTCGCTCGCTCCTCCGCTCTCCTCGCTCGCTGCAGCTGCGCGCGCACCCCTCTCTCTCGCGCGCCCGCCTTCTCTCTCAGTCTCCCGTCGAGAGCGGGTCGTGCGATGCATGTCCCGGAGGCAACGCTACCATTAACAACGAATGCAGTACAACCGAATGCCAGCACTGCACCCATCGTTGGAGGTGACGGTACCGCGGTGGTTTCGCCGACGTTGGAAGACAAGGTGGCGCTGCGAAGGGCTCGTGAGACCGAACGTAAGCGGGCGAAGCATGCAGCGGATGCCGAACTGCGTGCTCGCGAGGCCGAGTGCAAGCGGGCGAAGCGTGCAGCGGATGCCGAACTTCGCGCTCGCGAGGCCGAGGACAAGCGGGCGAAGCGAGCAGCGGATGGTGAACTGCGCGCTCGCGAGGCCGAGATGAGGCGTCAGCATCGAGCCGCGAACGCGGCCCAAGAAGCGGAACGACAACGCAAGCGTCAGGCGGAGAAGGGCGATGAAGGCCGGCGTCAAGACGCCGCTCGCAATCGTCAATGGCGAGTGGACGTTCCCGAAGCCGTTCGAGCCAGTGAACGTGCCGCGCGGGAGAGGGTGCGAGCCCTGGACTTTCGTCCGGGGCTCGCATGCTATGAGGGGGAGTAAAGTTAAAATCCATTGGCATTCGCCAGTGAGTTAACGTGAACTCCCCCGTGTGATCAAATTGCGATTCCCAGGAACCATTACACAATAAAGGCACCATAGTGTGATTAATAAATATATTAGTGCGAATTAATAAATACCCCCCACAGCATCACCCCGTGCATTCGCACTTGACCATGTTCACCCTCGGGGAAATGCTTGGGAGTTTTTTTGTCGTCTTCGCGACGTTGTTCCAGCGCGTTCGTGCTTGTCTCGCACGAGCATATACAACGATGAGCCCCGCCGCGGTGGTCTAGTGGCTAAGGTACTCGGCTGCTGACCCACAGGTCGCGGGAACGAATCGTGGCTGCGACGGCTGCGTCTTCGATAAAAGCGAAAATGCTGTAGGCCCGTGTGCTTGGATTTGGGTGCACGTTTAAGAACCTCAGGCGTTCGAAATTTTAGAAACCCTTCACTACGGAGTCTCTCATAATCATATGGTGGTTTTGGGACGTTAAGCTACAGCGATGAAAGCCAAGCACGAGACGCACGTAGTCGCACATCTTTCCGATGCGTTGCACCTGATGTATGAAAGGGAGTATAAATAGGGGCTGGGAAAGGCGCTGTGGCCTCTCCCCCTTAGACTCTATCAGCAATGATGTGCAGCCTAGCAGAGTTTCACACCACTCACGTGGAGCGGACGTGTTTTTATTTTCGTCCACAGTCCTTTTATTTTGGATTTCTTGCCCACTTCCGTGGGCGCATTCTTTTATTTGTCGTCTAAATCATGAGTAGCATTCTCGAGTGGAGCCCTTTTTAGGGCTTCAAGGTTTAGCATATAACTTCCCAATCCCCCTTTTCTTTTTCTTTCTTTTTATCATCGTTAAATTTATTTTATTTCTATGGCACCACTCTCGACGGTCCCTCAAAGCTATCGCTAATGACGGGCGGCCTGCCTGAGGGCCTTCCTTCAGAGTATGTTCTCGACTTGGCAAAAAGAGCCAAGGCCTGCGGCCTACTGTTCAAAACAGCAGCACAGGTCCTGCACACAGGGATAGCCGGCCAACCAAGCCCGCCGCGTCCTTCACCTACTTCCAGCGCACGTACGAGGCAGGGAGATTCAAAGCAGCCGTGAGCTGGCTGTCCCAACCTCCGCTGCCAACCGCGAGCAACGCTCGCCCAAGGCTCCGGCCACTGACGGCGAAAAACTTCACACCGAAAAAGCGCAATGTCACAAAGAGACAGACTGCCGCCGCCCGCCATACTGCGAACCACTCTCCGTGCAGGGAGACAGAAATATGTATATAGTGATTGTTGGGGGAAAGGAAAAAGGCACCAATTTCTGCCTGCCCGTTGGCGACACGGCTAAGTGCCCAGAAATACAAGCCAGCAGCAGCAAGGAGGGTGGCCTCGCAGAAAAGACAAAAAGTGAGCAGTCTCCCTCCCTTCAGAAGAACGACGCCACCAGTGGTGCTTTTTCCCCCTCCACTGACACGTCCCCCCCTTCCTTCTCGTCGTGGTTCCACAACACACCAGCCTCCTCTCCCAAACCCTGCTCTCTCAGTCTTACTTGGGAAGTAAAAACAGCGCAAAAATGTAGACAAGGACAGAGGAAGAGACGACACCACGTGGTGCCATCTCTTCCTCTGTCCTTGTCTATATACGCGGTGTCGTGTCTTCCTCTATCCTTGTCTATATTTTAGAGGCGAAGCTCCTTATAGCGGCACCCATTCGTTCCTCGTAGCCGTATAGCAGTAGTGTGTAACCAGTATTACATATTGACCTCCAAGGTGTCCTCTCTTCCTCTGTCCTTGTCTATATACGCGGTGTCATGTCTTCCTCTGTCCTTGTCTATATTTTAGGGGCGAAGCTCCTTATAGCGGCAAACGTTCGTCCCTCGTAGCAGTATAGCAGTGGTGTGTAACCAGAATTACACTTTGACCTCCGAGGTGTCGTTTCTTCCTCTGTCCTCATCTATATACGCGGTGTCGTGTCTTCCTCTGTCCTTGTCTATATTTTAGGGGCGAAGCTCCTTATAGCGGCACCCGTTCTTCCCTCGTAGCCGTAGTAGTAGTAGTGTGTAACCAGTATTACATTTTCACCTCCAAGGTGTCGTCTCTTCCTCTGTCCTCATCTTTATACGCGGTGTCGTGTCTTCTTCTGTCCTTGTCAATATTTTAGGGGCGAAGCTCCTTATAGCGGCACCCGTTCGTCCCTCGTAGCCGTAGTAGTAGTAGTGTGTAACCACTGATACATTTGGACCTCCAAGGTGTCGTCTCTTCTTCTGTCCTTGTCTATATACGCGCTGTCGTCTCTTCCTCTGTCCTTGTGTATATTTTAGGGGCGAAGCTCCTTATAGCGGCACCCGTTCGTCCCTCGTAGCCGTAGTAGTAGTAGTAGTGTGTAACCAGTATTACATTTTGACCTCCAAGGTGTCGTCTCTTCCTCTATCCTTGTCTATATTTTAGGGGCAAAGCCCCTTATAGTGGCACCCGTTCATCCGTCGTAGCCGTATAGTAGTAGTGTGTAACCAGTATTAAATTTTGACCTCCAAGGTGTCGTCTCTTCCTCTGTCCTTGTCTATATTTTAAGGGCGAAGCTCCTTATAGCGGCACCCGTTCGTCCCTCGTAGTCGTAGTAGTAGTAGTGTGTAACCAGTATCACATGTTGACCTCCAAGGTGTCGTCTCTTCCTCTGTCCTTGTCTATATTTTAGGGGCGAAGCTCCTTATAGCGGCACACGTTCGTCCCTCGTAGCCATAGTAGTAGTAGTGTGTAACCAGTATTACATTTTGACCTCCAAAGTGTCGTCTCTTCCTCTGTCCTTGTCTATATACGCGGTGTCGTCTCTTCCTATGTCCTTGTCTATATTTTAGGGGCGAAGCTCCTTATAGCGGCACCCGTTCGTCCCTCGTATTCGTAGTAGTAGTAGTGTGTAACCAGTATTACATTTTGACCTCCAAGGTGTCGTCTTTTCCTCTGTCCCTGTCTATATACGCGGTGTCGTCTCTTCCTCGGTCCTTGTCTATATTTTAGGGGCGAAGCTCCTTATAGCGGCACCCGTTCGTCCCTCGTAGTCGTAGTAGTAGTAGTGTGTAACCAGTATTACATTTTGACCTCCAAGGTGTCGTCTCTTCCTCTGTCCTTGTCTATATACGCGGTGTCGTCTCTTCCTCCGTGCTTGTCTATGTTTTAGGGGCAAAGCCTCTTATAGCAGCACCCGTTCGTTCCTCGTAGTCGTAGTAGTAATAGTGTGTAACCAGTATTACATGTTGACCTCCAAGGGGTCGTCTCTTCCTCTGTCCTTGCCTATATTTTAGGGGCGAAGCTCCTTATAGCGGCACCCATTCGTCCCTCGTAGTCGTAGTAGTGTGTAACCAGTATTACATTTTGACCTCCAAGGTGTCGTCTCTTCCTCTGTCCTCATCTATATACGCGGTGTCGTGTCTTCCTTTGTCCTTGTCTATATTTTAGGGGCGATGCTCCTTATAGCGGCACCCGTTCGTCCCTCGTAGTCGTAGTAGTAGTAGTGTGTAACCAGTATTGCATGTTGACCTCCAAGGTGTCGTCTCTTCCTCCGTCCTTGTCTATATTTTAGGGGCGAAGCTCCTTAATTATAGCGGCACCCGTTCGTCCCTCGTAGCCGTAGTAGTAGTAGTTTGTAACCAGTATTACATTTTGACGTCCAAGGTGTCGTCTCTTCTTCTGTCCTCATCTATATACGCGGTGTCGTGTCTTCCTCTGTCCTTGTCTATATTTTAGGGGCGAAGCTCCTTATTGCGGCATCCGTTCGTCCCTCGTAGCCGTAGTAGTAGTAGTGTGTAACCAGTATTACATTTTGACCTCCAAGGTGTCTTCTCTTCCTCTGTCCATGTCTATATTTAGGGGCGAAGCTCCTTATAGCGGCACCCGTTCGTTCCTCGTAGCCGTAGTAGTAGTAGTGTGTAACCAGTATTACCTTTTGACCTTCACTGTGTCGTCTCTTCCTCTGTCCTCATCTATATACGCGGTGGTCGTGTCTTCCCCTGTCCTTGTACTATATTTAGGGCGAAGCGTTTTTAGCGGCACCCGTCGTTTCCTCGTACGCCGTAGTAGTAGTAGTGTGTAACCATATACATTTTGACCTCCAAGGTGTCGTCTCTTCCTTGTCCCTGTCTATATTTTAGGGCGAAAGCTCCTTTATAGCCGGCACACGTTCGTCCCCTCGTAGCCGTATAGTAGTAGCGGCACCCGTTCGTCCCTCGTAGCCGTAGTAGTAGTAGTGTGTAACCAGTATTACATTTTGACCTCCAAGGTGTCGTCTCTTCCTCCGTCCTTGTCTATATACGCGGTGTCGTGTCTTCCTCTGTCCTTGTCTATATTTTAGGGGCGAAGCTCCTTATAGCGGCACCCGTTCGTCCCTCGTAGTCGTAGTAGTAGTAGTGTGTAACCAGTATTACATTTTGGTGTCGTCTCTTCCTCTGTCCTTGTCTATATTTCAGGGGCGAAGCTCCTTATAGCGGCACCCGTTCGTCCCTCGTAGCCGTAGTAGTAGTAGTGTGTAACCAGTATTACATTTTGACCTCCAAGGTGTCGTCTCTTCCTCTGTCCTTGTCTATATTTTAGGGGCGAAGCTCCTTATAGCGGCACCCGTTCGTCCCTCGTAGACGTGGTAGTAGTAGTGTGTAACCAGTATTACTTTTTGACCTCCAAGGTGTCGTCTCTTCCTCTGTCCTTGTCTATATACGCGGTGTCGTCTCTTCCTCTGTCTTGTCTATATTTTAGGGGCGAAGCTCCTTATAGCAGCACCCGTTCGTCCCTCGTAGTCGTAGTAGTAGTAGTGTGTAACCAGTATTACATTTTGGTGTCGTCTCTTCCTCTGTCCTTGTCTATATTTTAGGGGCGAAACTCCTTATAGCGGCACCCGTTCGTCCCTCATAGCCGTAGTAGTAGTAGTGTGTAACCAGTATTACATTTTGACCTCCAAGGTGTCGTCTCTTCCTCTGTCCTTGTCTATATTTTAGGGGCGAAGCTCCTTATAGCGGCACACGTTCGTCTCTCGTAGCCATAGTAGTAGTAGTGTGTAACCAGTATTACATTTTGAGCTCCAAGGTGTCGTCTCTTCCTCTGTCCTTGTCTATATTTTAGGGGCGAAGCTCCTTATAGTGGAACCCGTTCGTCCCTTGTAGCCGTAGTAGTAGTAGTGCGTAACCAGTATTACATTTTGAGCTCCAAGGTGTCGTCTCTTCCTCTGCCCTTGTCTCTATACGCCGTGTCGTCTCTTCCTCTGTCCTTGTCTATATTTTAGGGGAGAAGCTCCTTATAGCGGCACCCGTTCGTCCCTCGTAGACGTGGTAGTAGTAGTGTGTAACCAGTATTACTTTTTGACCTCCAAGGTGTCGTCTCTTCCTCTGTCCTTGTCTATATACGCGGTGTCGTCTCTTCCTCTGCCCTTGTCTATAGTTTAGGGGCGAAGCTCCTTATAGCGGCACCCGTTCGTCCCTCGTAGACGTGGTAGTAGTAGTGTGTAACCAGTATTACATTTTGACCTCCAAGTGTCGTCTCTTCCTCTGTCCTTGTCTATATACGCGGTGTCGTGTCTTCCTCTGTCCTTGTCTATATTTTAGGGGCGAAGCTCCTTATAGCGGCACCCGTTCGTCCCTCGTAGCCGTAGTAGTAGTAGTGTGTAACCAGTATTACATTTTGGTGTCGTCTCTTCCTCTGTCCTTGTCTATATTTTAGGGGCGAAGCTTCTTATAGCGGCACCCGTTCGTCCCTCGTAGCCGTAGTAGTAGTAGTGTGTAACCAGTATTACATTTTGACCTCCAAGGTGTCGTCTCTTCCTCTGTCCTTGTCTATATTTTAGGGGCGAAGCTCCTTATAGCGGCACACGTTCGTCTCTCGTAGCCATAGTAGTAGTAGTGTGTAACCAGTATTACATTTTGACCTCCAAAGTGTCGTCTCTTCCTCTGTCCTTGTCTATATACGCGGTGTCGTCTCTTCCTATGTCCTTGTCTATATTTTAGGGGCGAAGCTCCTTATAGCGGCACCCGTTCGTCCCTCGTAGCCGTAGTAGTAGTAGTGTGTAACCAGTATTACATTTTGACCTCCAACCAGTATTACATTTTGAGCTCCAAGGTGTCGTCTCTTCCTCTGCCCTTGTCTATATACGCGGTGTCGTCTCTTCCTCTGTCCTTGTCTATATTTTAGGGGCGAAGCTCCTTATAGCGGAACCCGTTCGTCCCTCGTAGCCGTAGTAGTAGTAGTGTGTAACCAGTATTACATTTTGAGCTCCAAGGTGTCGTCTCTTCCTCTGCCCTTGTCTATATACGCGGTGTCGTCTCTTCCTCTGTCCTTGTCTATATTTTAGGGGCGAAGCTCCTTATAGCGGAACCCGTTCGTCCCTTGTAGCCGTAGTAGTAGTAGTGTGTAACCAGTATTACATTTTGACCTCCAAGGTGTCGTCTCTTCCTCTGTCCTTGTCTATATACGCGGTGTCGTCTCTTCTTCTGTCCTTGTCTATAGCTTAGGGGCGAAGCTCCTTATAGTGGCACCCGTTCGTCCCTCGTAGACGTGGTAGT
This sequence comes from Rhipicephalus microplus, assembly GCF_013339725.1. NCBI lineage: Eukaryota > Metazoa > Arthropoda > Arachnida > Ixodida > Ixodidae > Rhipicephalus > Rhipicephalus microplus. The sequence continues at coordinate 86,595,055 of NC_051175.1, read as the reverse complement.
AGTAGTGTGTAACCAGTATTGCATTTTGACCTCCAAGGTGTCGTCTCTTCCTCTGTCCTTGTCTATATACGCGGTGTCGTCTCTTCTTCTGTCCTTGTCTATATTTAAGGGGCGAAGCTTCTTATAGCGGAACCCGTTCGTCCCTCGTAGCCGTAGTAGTAGTAGTGTGTAACCAGTATTAAAGTTTGACCTCCAAGGTGTCGTCTATTCCTCTGTCCTTGTCTATAATTTAGGGGCGAAGCTCCTTATAGCGGCACCCATTCGTCCCTCGTAGTCGTAGTAGTAGTAGTGTGCAACCAGTATTACATGTTGACCTCCAAGGTGTCGTCTCTTCCTCCGTCCTTGTCTATATACGCGGTGTCGTGTCTTCCTCTGTCCTTGTCTATATTTTAGGGGCGAAGCTCCTTATAGCGGCACCCGTTCGTCCCTCGTAGTCGTAGTAGTAGTAGTGTGTAACCAGTATTACATTTTGGTGTCGTCTCTTCCTCTGTCCTTGTCTATATTTTAGGGGCGAAGCTCCTTATAGCGGCACCCGTTCGTCCCTCGTAGCCGTAGTAGTAGTAGTGTGTAACCAGTATTACATTTTGACCTCCAAGGTGTCGTCTCTTCCTCTGTTAGGGGCGAAGCTCCTTATAGCGGCACCCGTTCGTCCCTCGTAGACGTGGTAGTAGTAGTGTGTAACCAGTATACATTTTGACCTCCAAGGTGTCGTCTCTTTCCTCTGCCCTTGTCTATATACGGGTGTCTTCTGTTCCTCGGTCCTTGTCTATATTTTAGAGGGCGAATGCTCCTTATAGTGGAACCACGTTCGTCTCCTCGTAGCTGTAGTAGTAGTAGTGTGTAACCTAGTATTTACATTTTGAGCCTCCAAGGTGTCGTCGTCTCTTTCCTCTGTCCCATGTCTCTATTTTAGGGCGAAGCTCCTCATAGCGCAACCCCGTTTTGTCCCTCGTAGCCGTAGTGAGTAGTGTGTAACCAGTATTCATTTTGACCTTCAGGTGTCGTCGCTTCCTCTGTCTCATCTTATACGCTTTGTCGTGTTTCCCTTTCCTTGTCTATATTTTAGGGGCTAAGCTCTGTATAGCGGCACCCTTTCGTACTCGAGCGTAGTAGTAGTAGTGTGTAACCAGTATTACATTTTGAGCTCCAAGGTGTCGTCTCTTCCTCTGTCCTTGTCTATATTTTAGGGGCGAAGCTCCTTATAGCGGAACCCGTTCGTCCCTTGTAGCCGTAGTATTAGTAGTGTGTAACCAGTATTACATTTTGAGCTCCAAGGTGTCGTCTCTGCCTCTGCCCTTGTCTCTATACGCGGTGTCGTCTCTTCCTCTGTCCTTGTCTATATTTTAGGGGAGAAGCTCCTTATAGCGGCACCCGTTCGTCCCTCGTAGACGTGGTAGTAGTAGTGTGTAACCAGTATTACATTTTGAGCTCCAAGGTGTCGTCTCTTCCTCTGTCCTTGTCTATATACGCGGTGTCGTCTCTTCCTCTGTTCTTGTCTATATTTTAGGGGCGAAGCTCCTTATAGCAGAACCCGTTCGTCCCTCGTAGCCGTAGTAGTAGTAGTGTGTAACCAGTATTACATTTTGACCTCCAAGGTGTCGTCTCTTCCTCTGTCCTTGTCTATATACGCGGTGTCGTCTCTTCCTCTGTCCTTGTCTATATTTAGGGGCGAAGCTCCTTATAGCGGCACCGTTCGTCCCTCGTAGCCGTAGTAGTAGTAGTGTGTAACCAGTATTACATTTTGACCTCCAAGGTGTCGTCTCTTCTCGGTCCTTATCTATATACGCGTTGTCATCTCTTCCACAGGTCGGGCTGTCTTCGGCATTATTCTGCGCAAATTCATGCCCGTGCGCGCGTGCATGCTGACTGTTAAAAAATAAATTCACCCGTAGCATTGGTGGTTGTTCATGATGTCGGGATGGGAAGAAACGCACACAGTGCTGCACAAAGTTTCAATTTCGCTCTGGCCATTGTGAAAAAAAAAGATGCTAGAATGGTTTGCCTGTAGTAGCTTATATCATGCAACAAATAACCACTCGAAAAGAAATGCGGAAAACCGAGAATATATATGCTACACTGTTCTCGTTTATTTCCAACACCAAAGTAGAGTCTACTAGAACAAGGGGAGTGCCCGAAACAGCCGCAGCACCAATGCATTAAAATTGAAGCTCAAACAGGGTCCATCAGCTTGTGTTCTTATCAGTACTCTGTAATGTGTCGTTGTTTTAAAAACCGCGCGCAGCTTCACCAAAGTGGTTGAGGTGTAGAATGCTCGCTTCACACTTGTGGATGAGAGATTTACTTTTTTTCTTGATTTTACTTGCATAGGTGTTTTGGTTGGTTTCTCTTTATAAATTTGTGGTGCAATTATATACAAATTCCAAATCCGGATGAAGGCGGTTTTCCGTTGAGTCGCACGTAATCGACGAGTATGTATATGGTGGCTAATTACCAATTAGGCTATTTTGAACAAAGAATTAACAGAGTTTATGTGGTTGTTTCAACAGGGAAAGAAATAAAACCTGAGACCAAGGTTTCAAGCAATGTTGCACTTATGCTCTCTTCAATGTAGTTATTTCCTTTTGTCAGGATTTATATACCAGTCATTCTTTAGCATGTGTCTATGCGAAGCAATATTATGACTCATAATAGAGTCAAAATATGCTGCATCAAGTAAGGGCAATGTTTTCTTGGTCACATTTATGAAACTTATCCCAATGGTTAGGCTGCATTTGCACAGACTTGATTTAGCCATGAATTTATCAGGACGACATGAACTGATCGGCACTATATAAAGAAAAGGTGGGGCGAAAATTACAGGCAGAGCATGTGTGTCCATTGTCTCCTCTTTATTTCATCGATAGCGCTGTTATTCCATCCTAAAAAAGGTATTATTCAATACTACACTTGCGTGCACATGTGCGTGTGCCACCGAGCACATTCCAAACAAGTGCTTCACAAAAAGTATGCAAGTCACTCCTTCCAGGGCCAATTGCATGTGGTATCTAATAAGTATGCCATTTTTGCCAAAACGTTTTAAAAGCATATGCCAGCAATTCTAAAAATGGACAGAAAGGGAATTTCTTTCAAATGCTATAGGTATTTAATAGGCGACAAACTTTGAATACAGCTTTCTGAAATAATGAGATTTGCAAGGAACTGCAATGTTAGTACTGTTTAGTTAGTACTACAGATGACTTCAAGTACCCATGGTCACAAATCCCTTATATAGTGTACGGTGTCGTCTCTTCCTCCGTCCTTGTCTATATACGCGGTGTCGTCTCTTCCTCTGTCCTTGTTATATTTTAGGGGCGAAGCTCCTTGTAGCGGAACCCGTTCGTCCCTCGTAGCCGTAGTAGTAGTAGTGTGTAACCAGTATTACATTTTGAGCTTCAAGGTGTGGTCTTTTCCTCTGACCTTGTCTATATACGCGGTGTCGTCTCTTCCTCTGTCCTTGTTTATAGTTAGGGGCGAAGCTCCTTATAGCGGCACCCGTTCGTCCTCGTAGACGTGGTAGCAGTAGTGTGTAACCAGTATTACATTTTGACCTCCAAGGTGTCGTCACTTCCTCTATACTTGTCTATATACGCGGTGTCATCTCTTCCACAGGTCGGGCTGTCTTCGGCATTATTCTGCGCAAATTCATGCCCGTGCGCGCGTGCATGCTGACTGTTAAAAAATAAATTCACCCGTAGCATTGGTGGTTGTTCATGATGTCGGGATGGCAAGAAACGCACACAGTGCTGCACAAAGTTTCCATTTCGCTCTGGCCATTGTGAAAAAAAAAAGATGCTAGAATGGTTTGCCTGTAGTAGCTTATATCATGCAACAAATAACCACTCGAAAAGAAATGCGGAAAACCGAGAATATATATGCTACACTGTTCTCGTTTATTTCCAACACCAAAGTAGAGTCTACTAGAACAAGGGGAGTGCCCGAAACAGCCGCAGCACCAATGCATTAAAATTGAAGCTCAAACAGGGTCCATCAGCTTGTGTTCTTATCAGTACTCTGTAATGTGTCGTTGTTTTAAAAACCGCGCGCAGCTTCACCAAAGTGGTTGAGGTGTAGAATGCTCGCTTCACACTTGTGGATGAGAGATTTACTTTTTTTCTTGATTTTACTTGCATAGGTGTTTTGGTTGGTTTCTCTTTATAAATTTGTGGTGCAATTATATACAAATTCCAAATCCGGATGAAGGCGGTTTTCCGTCTAGTCGCACGTAATCGACGAGTATGTATATGGTGGCTAATTACCAATTAGGCTATTTTGAACAAAGAATTAACAGAGTTTATGTGGTTGTTTCAACAGGGAAAGAAATAAAACCTGAGACCAAGGTTTCAAGCAATGTTGCACTTATGCTCTCTTCAATTTAGTTATTTCCTTTTGTCAGGATTTATATACCAGTAATTCTTTAGCATGTGTCTATGCGAAGCAATATTGACTCATAATAGAGTCAAAATATGCTGCATCAAGTAAGGGCAATGTTTTCTTGGTCACATTTATGAAACTTATCCCAATGGTTAGGCTGCATTTGCACAGACTTGATTTAGCCATGAATTTATCAGGACGACATGAACTGATCGGCACTATATAAATAAAAGGTGGGGCGAAAATTACAGGCAGAGCATGTGTGTCCATTGTCTCCTCTTTATTTCATCGATAGCGCTGTTATTCCACCCTAAAAAAGGTATTATTCAATACTACACTTGCGTGCACATGTGCGTGTGCCACCGAGCACATTCCAAACAAGTGCTTCACAAAAAGTATGCAAGTCACTCCTTCCAGGGCCAATTGCATGTGGTATCTAATAAGTATGCCATTTTTGCCAAAACGTTTTAAAAGCATATGCCAGCAATTCTAAAAATGGACAGAAAGGGAATTTCTTTCAAAGGATATAGGTATTTAATAGGCGACAAACTTTGAATACAGCTTTCTGAAATAATGAGATTTGCAAGGAACTGCAAAAGTACCCATGGTCACAAATCCCTTATATAGTGTACGGCGCACATACATGTGCATCGTCACTTCACAACAAAAATCATTGCAGTTAATGAATCATGGAACCAAGTTTTTTGTATTAATTGCAGCCACATAAACTGCTTGGTTCATCTTAGACTCCAGAAGATACACTTTCCACCCGGACATACATGCAAGAGATCCTTGTACTGCAAAGGAAACAAGTCGTGCAAGGAATACGTGCAGGGGATAATTAACAGCATGATGTTGTGAAACAACGTGATTATCACAACTGACATATTAATTTTAACAGCAGAGTTTATTGTATGACTTAATTTTTATGGTTGATTTTTTCTGCGGTTGTAGAAAAGTTGTGAGTGAGTCGTGAAAGAGATAGCGGTGATATTCCACGCTTGCTCATTTGTTTTTTTTTCATATGCTCGTTTGGTGCCATGGAAAATTGATCGGCGCAGGCCGCACCGTTTGAGAAACTTCTAGACGTGGTAGCAGTAGTGTGTAACCAGTATTACATTTTGACCTCCAAGGTGTCGTCACTTCCTCTATACTTGTCTATATACGCGTTGTCATCTCTTCCACAGGTCGGGCTGTCTTCGGCATTATTCTGCGCAAATTCATGCCCGTGCGCGCGTGCATGCTGACTGTTAAAAATAAATTCACCCGTAGCATTGGTGGTTGTTCATGATGTCGGGATGGGAAGAAACGCACACAGTGCTGCACAAAGTTTCAATTTCGCTCTGGCCATTGTGAAAAAAAAAAGATGCTAGAATGGTTTGCCTGTAGTAGCTTATATCATGCAACAAATAACCACTCGAAAAGAAATGCGGAAAACCGAGAATATATATGCTACACTGTTCTCGTTTATTTCCAACACCAAAGTAGAGTCTACTAGAACAAGGGGAGTGCCCGAAACAGCCGCAGCACCAATGCATTAAAATTGAAGCTCAAACAGGGTCCATCAGCTTGTGTCCTTATCAGTACTCTGTAATGTGTCGTTGTTTTAAAAACCGCGCGCAGCTTCACCAAAGTGGTTGAGGTGTAGAATGCTCGCTTCACACTTGTGGATGAGAGATTTACTTTTTTTCTTGATTTTACTTGCATAGGTGTTTTGGTTGGTTTCTCTTTATAAATTTGTGGTGCAATTATATACAAATTCCAAATCCGGATGAAGGCGGTTTTCCGTTGAGTCGCACGTAATCGACGAGTATGTATATGGTGACTAATTACCAATTAGGCTATTTTGAACAAAGAATTAACAGAGTTTATGTGGTTGTTTCAACAGGGAAAGAAATAAACCTGAGACCAAGGTTTCAAGCAATGTTGCACTTATGCTCTCTTCAATGTAGTTATTTCCTTTTGTCAGGATTTATATACCAGTCATTCTTTAGCATGTGTCTATGCGAAGCAATATTATGACTCATAATAGAGTCAAAATATGCTGCATCAAGTAAGGGCAATGTTTTCTTGGTCACATTTATGAAACTTATCCCAATGGTTAGGCTGCATTTGCACAGACTTGATTTAGCCATGAATTTATCAGGACGACATGAACTGATCGGCACTATATAAAGAAAAGGTGGGGCGAAAATTACAGGCAGAGCATGTGTGTCCATTGTCTCCTGTTTATTTCATCGATAGCGCTGTTATTCCATCCTAAAAAAGGTATTATTCAATACTACACTTGCGTGCACATGTGCGTGTGCCACCGAGCACATTCCAAACAAGTGCTTCACAAAAAGTATGCAAGTCACTCCTTCCAGGGCCAATTGCATGTGGTATCTAATAAGTATGCCATTTTTGCCAAAACGTTTTAAAAGCATATGCAGCAATTCTAAAAATGGACAGAAAGGGAATTTCTTTCAAATGCTATAGGTATTTAATAGGCGACAAACTTTGAATACAGCTTTCTGAAATAATGAGATTTGCAAGGAACTGCAATGTTAGTACTGTTTAGTTAGTACTACAGATGACTTCAAGTACCCATGGTCACAAATCCCTTATATAGTGTACGGCGCACATACATGTGCATCGTCACTTCACAACAAAAATCATTGCAGTTAATGAATCACGGAACCAAGTTTTTTGTATTAATTGCAGCCACATAAACTGCTTAGTTCATCTTAGACTCCAGAAGATACACTTTCCACCCGGACATACATGCAAGAGATCCTTGTACTGCAAAGGAAACAAGTCGTGCAAGGAATACGTGCAGGGGATAATTAACACATGATGTTGTGAAACGAACGTGATTATCACAACTGACATATTAATTATAACAGCAGAGTTTATTGTATGACTTAATTTTTATGGTTGATTTATTCTGCGGTTGTAGAAAAGTTGTGAGCCTCTGCGAAAACGCGAGCCTCTGCGATAACGCTCGTTTCACTGACGGTTAGAGTATTGGTGGCCGTGAACTACAGCGAGTGTACGTGTGATCGAGTGAACTTGGTTTTCCGGGCACAAGTCAACTCGATTTGAAAGTTTCTTCTATAAACAGCTGATGACTGAACGGCATGCCATCGTAAACACACATGAAAATAGATACTGCAAGACTTAGATCGTCAGATGAGAAGCGGTTCTGAATGCCATGACGAATGATATACATCGAACTTACGTACTGGACGCAAAGCGTGTGAGCTGAAGTGCGTTGGCGGCTTAGTTTGTTTATCATACTTGTACCCGCGATAGCTTGAGATATATTCATGCCATGTCATCACGAATATGGTCTCTAGAGATAATGTTGACTCTCATATCTATGGGTTCAGGATAGCTAGTAACGAGGAAAACAACCAGGGAGAATCTTTGACAGGTGGTACTGACAGATACGATTCCAAAGTGGCAGCAGTATCTAAGATAAGTAGAATTCGGGGCAGAAATAGATGTAGCCACGAGCGCCGAGCCAATTCAGACATAGTGTATATTAACATGCAGGGTGGCAGGAACAGGCTGAAGATGGGAAGAGATAGAAGAACAGCTAAGAGAGGAAAGGCCGATGGTATACGGTTTTGTAGAAACATATCCTAAGGAACTGGAACAACCTCCTAAATTTCTGAACTATGCGTGGGAATATTGTAATAGAGCAGAAGGCAGTAGAAAGGGGTGTGGTATTGGAGCATTCATTCATAAAAGTACAGACTGACAAAGGGTCAAGCAGGAGTGCAAGTAACATTTATGACTAAAAGGTAAAGTGGCAGGGCAGATGACACTCCTTGGTTTGGTGTACTGGACGAGAGCAAAGGCCAGAGAGGAAAAGCAGGCAATGGTAGAGTGTATATCAAAGAACATTGAGGAGTAAGGAGGAGAGCGCGAGATACTTATACTAGGAGATATGAATGCGCACATAGATACAGATGGGTATACCGACCCAACAGGCAAAATGATCATGAATATGTGTGAAAGACATGATTTGATAATTTGCAACAGTACCGAGAAGTGTGAAGGGCAAATAACATGGGAGGTAGGAAGGCTGCAGTAGACGATAGCTTACGCACTGATGTCACATAGGATGAATTATAAGCTCAGGGGAATGCACATAGATGAAAATGGCTCCAGAAGTCTGGGTAGCGATCACAAACGTATCAAACTTAGTTTTGGACAAACACTGAAAGTGGGAAGGAGGCAAAATGAGCAACTACAGAAAATTTTTTATTCAGAAATGCAAATAGAGATAGCTACTAAACAAATTGAGAAAGTAATCACTGAGGATAATAAAACAGTGTAGACATACACGAATCTAATTAGAGTGTTTGAGCTAGAGCTTGCTAAAGCACGTGACCAGTCACCCCGGAAAAGAAGACACAAGCCCAAGACTTGGTGGGATGAGGAAGTTAAGAGAGCCATAGCAAAACGTCAGGAAGCCTCTAGGGAACAGACATGCTTAGCAGCGGGGTGAACCGACCGACGATGTTGAAAGAAAATGGGAAACCTTTCTAAGCTGTAGAAGGGATGCATCCCTTCTGATCAATGAAAACATTAGAAGAAAGGGAGCTCAATGGCTGGTAGAAGTACATAAAAAGATAGAAAGGCAGCTGCGAAATTTTGGAACCATCTAAACTCCCTGAGAAATGAGACGAGCCTAGAGCAGAGGTTTATAACTACAGCTCAAGGTACTAGGCTAGAAGGGGACAAAGCTATTGAATATATAAGAACAAGGGTGACAGAAAAATTTCAACAAAGAAGTGCCTTATGCACCACAATTGACAATGGTGGATCAAGTGGCGCAATGGCTCCATTTTCACAACGAGAGTGGAAAAGGGCTCAGAAGAGGGTTCCTAGTAGTACGTGTTCTTTTAGGCTCCATTTAAAAATCAGTTCGCGAAGTTCAAAAGGGTTCGTTCTTTCCTTCGGAACAAAACCGGAACACAGCAATAAACGAAGCCATAAGTACGATTTGACGCCCGCAAGTATGAAGACTAGGCAAATCCATGTAATACCAATCATTCTCATGGTCGCTGAACGATGGTAGCGCCAGAGTCTCCGGCAGGTAAATTTTGGAATCTATGCCACCGACGCCGAATTTGCTGCTCCACATTTAAAAGATATGTTGCTCTTTAGCCACCTATGGTAATTGTACCACAAAACTCCACTAATCATTAGCAGAAAACCTTCCTTGAGTAAAAAAAAATTACATACCACCTGCATTGAAACGTGTGTTCAGGTGTTCATGCCTAGCTATCCCTCCATTTGGTGCCCGAGTTTTTAGGGGCGAAGCTCCTTAGGGCGGGGGCTGTGCGTCCCCTGTAGCCTGTATGTAGCCATCTCTAGGTTAGTTTTGGCAGTGTTCACTAGATGGCGGTACCGTCCCCTGTATGTAGCCACCTCTAGTTTAGTTCTTGCAGTGTTCACTAGATGGCGGTACCGTCTCCTGTATGTAGCCACCTCTCGTTTAGTTCTTGTAGTGTTTACTAGATGGTGGAACTTGTAGCTGATGATGAAAAGATGCAAGATGTTATAAACTAGAAAGCGGTACTTGTAGTTAATGAAAGGCGCGAGATCTTATAAAATAAGAATGATGTCACATATGGCGCGTGTCATTGGTTGAAAGCAATCGTTCGATTTAGTGCGGCGACGTACGCTACGGGGAGCGATGTAATAAAATCGAGTGGGCAAAATGTACAGAGGATTCATGGTTTACAAGGTTTACCTCCGGAGCTTCGCCCACTCATCATCATTCACTTCGTGGATATGGCGGAATTTTTTTTTGGCGTGGAAGCTGCATCGTAGTGTTTCCAACTTGGTTATGCTACACTCCACCTGCCGAGTATTCTAAGGGCGTTTTTCAATATTGCCCTTGAAGGCAACAAACTTTTTACCAGGCGCACCCCGCGTGAAACTTCGCAAAATACCCGAAATAATGGTTAATAGCACGGTAACACCAGGCACCACAATGCAATGGCTTTTAAATACATTTTATATTTTTTCCTTGGGGCTGAAATAATATTCACATAAGAGGAAGCCCTAACTTGTGAAAGAAGCAAAAGAAATCGCGGCATATTCACAGAGTAAATGAATACGAGTGGGCGAAGCAGTGGTGTCATTCGGTGTTAGCTTAACTCACACGTGACATTGACCATTCACGCATGTGAATGCGTGACAAAGCGGTGTATGGTTATATATACAATCTTTATTGGTCACTTATTTTATGTTGTGCTGAGTTGCGAATTTTGTTTTGCCTTCACATATCGCATCTAGGTGGCAATATGATTCCTCTGCACGTTATCTTTGTGGTTTTTGTCGTTTCCTGTCATACGAAATGCATCATAGTACATATCGAAACGGCATCAACTGTTCAAGCAGGTTGTTGCTCATGGTCATCATCGTTTTTACTGTCATCAGGGCTATCGTCATCTTCATGGCGTATTGTGGGTATCTTGCATGTGTTGTGCCGTGACGACAAAAAGGGAATGTATGCTTTGAAATGCGTTTGTTCTTCAGTGTCATTTGCGTCAGAGCCATCGTATGTAGTGATGGCTACGGGGCACAATAATGTCGCCGCCAACGTACAAGCCTCGACTTTAGGGAGCTTCGCCCCTATGTGTTGGTGGGAGATCTGTTGATCCTGACTGAGGATCGCGGCTCGAGTTGGCCTGTTCTGTTCTCGCACCTAAAATGGCAAATTCACCATGAGCCTGGGAGCCTGCATGTAAAACGATCATGTGCAGGCTCCCTACCATGAAAGGTCGCATTTGTGAGCCTCAAAAATGAAGACGTGCCAGCCGACCGAGTGCCACCCTCCAGCACTCTCTCCAGCACCTTCCAGAAGAGCTAGCCTGCTTACTCCTACCCTTACCTCCTCTGACCATCTCAAGCCCCATCTTTCGGAGCTCGGGTCAAACAGATCGGCCAGATGCCTGACTCTAAGGGGGACTACTGAAGTTGGTCTCCTTACCACATTGCGCCTTTCACGGACACATCTCTGTAGCCATCACAGTAACACCGCTTAGCCACGCGTAGCCATAGCTCCACCGCTGGCAACTATCTATTAACCCTTCCGAGCCAACCTGGGTTTCACGACTTCACCTGTGCTGGTTAAAGACTCGCATGCGCCCAGCACATACCATTGCCAAGCCGAAAATGTATTCTCGGTCATGACTCTGGTGGTTATCAGTAACCTATAAAGCAACTATATACAATTTGTAACCCACCTGGCTTTTACATCAGGGGAGTCAAATAACGAGTAGGTATTCCAAAGCTTACGGCCTGTTGGAAAAGCCTTCCCTATAATTATTATTGTTGTGTGTGTGTGTGTGTGTGTGTGTGTGTGTGTGTGTGTGTGTGTGTGTGTGTGTGTGTGTGTGTGTGTGTGTGTAGAAAAAGTGCCTAACGATTTAGAGTACTTGGCACTCTGCTATGGGAGGGCAAAACGCCGTCCCGTCGGCCTTAGCACATACTGAACTGACAGGGGCCAATAGGGCTGTAACTTAAAGCCCTTCAACACAACAATCAGCCACAACATCAATCAAGTGGGCAGCCACTAGGTGCGCGTACTGCTTGTGGCACTTAAGGTCCCTATACATGAAACAAGTTAACTTGTTTCATCTAGGGACTTTAGCGGTACTTACTTACCTCAGAAATTGATGATGATTTATGGCAGGCGTCCGCAGCCTGCTGTCCGTAGGGCAGTGTTATGTGGCCTCCGGCACGAAGGCAACCCTTCTCCCTTTCCCGGGACACTTCGTATCTGAAGGTCGGCATGAAGTATTGACCTAATAGGGGGTTTTCACTTGGAACCTGTTTGATTGGAACTTCGTGTCACCAGTGCTGAAAATAAACATGATTTTTTGTTCCAATATGGTGAATAATTCACATCTTTCTGAAGGGAACTCTCATAAGATGCGAAGCAGCAGCGTTGCGCGCTAGTGACGTCACGAGTTCAACGGCGCTAACGCAGGCGCTGCGGTGAGCGCCGGAAGATTCGTTTGAAGTGATGGCTGGCGTAGGTCTTGACGTTTCTTTCGGGTGGACACGGGTGCTAGACAGGAGGTTACGCGCGTTTCGCCTTGACTACCACGACCTTGTGATCGATGAAATGCACGCTGAGAGGTTCCTGCAGACATTCGACATCAAAGACCAGATCGATGCACCTTCACCTTATCGTGGTGGGTAGTTTCCGCGTGAACCGACGAGTCGGCGGTGTAGCGAGTGGCGGTCGCGCTAGCGGAGCGAGCGGCGGTAGCGGTAGGTGTGGCGGATGAACGGACGAGGCGGCTGCTGCGGGCACAGTGGTGAGCGCACGGCAGGCGAGGAAGAGTGTGACGTCAGCGTGTACTGCGAGGGGAGTGTGACGTCAACGCGCAGCTGCGGCATGACATGCTTGGCACTGCTACAACACCTGCGGTGTGGCGAACGCGTAGCAGCGTGTTCATGCGGACGCACGTACGTACGGCGTTACACAGGCTAGTCAAAGAGCTGCTTCGCATCTAAGGTAGTCAATCCGTCGATTTTTTACGCTTTGCCTGCCTTGTCAAAGGTGATACATTGTAGAATGCCCAACACTGAGCCTCTTGTGAGCTCCCGGGATAAAATAGAGGAGGCTGTCCCGGGTCACCCAGGTTTACCAGGCCTATTTCATTTGATGACAACGCCAGGGAAGGCAGGCTAACGCTATCACCTGCTTTTTAGATGAGAGACAGCTTATGGCGAAGCTCGATCCGGCGTGCATAACTACTCTTACTACGCACACGCAACAGCTGGCCCAAGCATTTATTGAACCACGGTGTCGGTGTAAGATATAAACCAAGGTCAGAACGTGCTCACGCGTTCCGGTCTATCTGTACTCCATTTCATACATCAGGTGCAACGCGTTTATGGAGGCTAGTGATAATTCTTGCAATGAATGCGTTTGCACTAATAAATAGTACGATAATTTTTCCATCTGATGCGTGCTTTTATTCCATCTCTGGTCTTGATAATAAATTAACATGCGTTGGTAGTAGGAGGTGAAGATGCCCAGTTATACGGTCGTCTATAAGTTGTTCTGGATTCCTTAGCGTCTCTTTGTTCTGATCTCTTCATGTTTTATCTGTCGTCTTTCGCGACGTTGTTCCAGCGCGTTCGTGCTTGTCTCGCACGAGCATTTACAACGTTGAGCCCCGCCGCGGTGGTCTAGTGGCTAAGGTACTCGGCTGTTGACCCACAGATCGCGGGATCGAATCGCGGCTGCGAAGGCTGCGTCTTCGATGAAAGCGAAAATGCTGTAGGCCCATGTGCTCAGATTTGGGTGCACGTTGAAGAACCCCAGGCGTTCGAAATTTCAGGAGCCCTTCACTATGGAGTCTCTCATAATCATATGGTGGTTTTGGGACGTTAAACCACAGCGATGAAAGCCAAACACGAGACGCACGTAGTCGCACATCTTTCCGATGCGTTGCTACTGATGTAAGAAACGGAGTATAAATAGGGGCTGGGTAAGGCGCTGTGGCCTCTCCCCCTTGGACTCTATCAGCGATGATCTGTAGCCTACCGGAGAGCCTCTGTCACAGAACGAGCGCTAAAAATGGGCGCGCCGCCAAATTCTTGCGATAACGGGCGGGAGAAACGCCGCGAGGTAAAAAGAAAAAAAAAAGAAAACAAACAGCCAAGGCTCCCTGGGCGCGCGCTCTCCCCGCGGAAGCGTGGCTTCGCCGACGAACCTCCTCACCCCACAGCGGCGGCCGGGCAAGCACTGGAAAGTTCCAGAAGGAAATAGGCGTGGTCATACCGAGTTGAGTCATCTGTCGGGAACGGCCCCTGTACAGACTCGCGCCTCTCCCCAGCCTTCGCTGCGTATCGCGCCAACGAAATGACGAGAACTTTCTGGAATGTGGCGCGGAAGGTATTTAATCGAGCGGCCGAGACGAGAGAGCACGAGAAGACGGAAGTTTAGCGCCAGAGCGCGTCGGGATTCCGCTGTGTAGTCGGCGAAGGTTTTGTCCGTAGGGACGAAGCAGGAGATGAAGAGGATTTCCACCTGAGGGGTGACGACTCGAGCTACAGGCAAGAGTGAGTGTTTACCGCTATCGAGCGAAGACGCGTGGCAACAGCTGCGAGTGGGAAGCCGATGTTTTCCGGCGAAGAAGTTCGAAGTTTGGAGAGTGGCCTATTGAAGACGGGAGGTTTCCTGGAAGAGAAACTTCGGCGAGGTTTCCTGGAAGAGAAACTTCGAGGGCTGCGGAACGACAACAACGCTGGACTTTGAGTGAGTGATTCTCGGAGGAGTATCATCCAGACTTTTGTTTTAAGAACTTTGGACTGAATAGGTTTTCTATCTCTTTAGTCTTTAAGTGTCTTGGTTATTTAATGCATGGGACTGCATTGTAGTGTGTATTGTTGTCTGTGTCCGTTGTTTCGAGCGTGGCTAATTGTACTGTGTAGTACGTTGGTTGTTTGGTGACGTATTGTACTCAACTATTGTGGAGTGTGCATACGTGTGTATTGTCTAGAATCTGCAATTATTGAGAATATAATTTTGTTGTTTATCAACTCTCGGCTCTGACTTGTTCTTTGGGCCACAGCCGGCGTCCGCTGGCGCGCCAAAAAGGACCACTTCTAAATTGTCCACGCTTTCGTGGTGCGGTTCGGGGGGCCGATACTTCAGCCCTTGGAATTAGCCCGGCGATCGCCTCCCCGAATTAACGGGACCGGTGTGACAGCCTCACACCACTCACATGGAGTGGACGTGTTTTTTTTCGTCCACAGTCCTTATATTTTGGCTTTCTTGCCCACTTCCGTGGGCGTATTCTTTTATTTCTCGTATAAATCATGAGTAGAATTCTAGATGGAGCCCTTTCTAGGGCTTCAAGGTTTAGCATATAACTTCCCAATCCCCTTTTTCTTTTTTTTCTTTTTATCATCGTTAAATTCATTTTATCTCTATGGCACCACTCTCGACGGTCCCTCAAAGCTATCGCTAATGGCGGGTGGCCTGCCTGAGGGCTTCCCTTCAGGGTATGCTCTCGACTAGGCAAAAAAACCCAAGGCCCGCGGCCTACTCTTCAAAACCGCAGCACAGGTCCTGCACACAGGGAAAGCCGGCCAATCAAGCCCGCCGCGTCCTTCACCTACTTCCAGCGCCTGTACGAGGCAGGGATACTCAAAGCAGCCGTGAGCAGGCTGTCCCAACCTCCGCTGCCAACCGCGAGAAACGCTGGCCCAAGGCTCCAACCACGGAGGGCGAAAAACGTCACACCGAATAAGCGCAGAGTCCCAAGGAGGCAGACGGCCGCCACCCCGCCATACTGCGAACCGCTCTCCGTGCCGGGAGACAGAAATGTGTATATAGTGATTGCTGGGGGAAAGCAAAAAGGCACCAATTTCTGCCTGCCTTTTGGCGACACGGCCAAGTGCACAGAAATACAAGCCAGCAGCAGCAAGGAGGGTGGCCTCGCAGAAAAGACAAAAAGAGAGCAGTCTCCCTCCCTTCAGAAGAGCGACGCTGCCAGTGGTGCTTCTTCCCCCTCCACTGACACGTCCCCCACCCACTTCCTTCTCGTCGTGGTTCCACAACACTCCGGCCTTCTCTCCCAAACCTTGCTCTCTCAGTCTTACCTGGGAAGTAAAAACAGCGCACAAATATAGACAAGGATAGAGGAAGAGACGACACGGCGCGGCGTCGTCTCTTCCTCTGTCCTTGTCTATATTTTAGGGGCGAAGCTCCTTATAGCAGCACCCGTTCATCCCACGTACCCGTAGTAGTAGTAGTGTGTAACCAGTATTATATTTTGACCTCCAAGGTGTCGTCTCTTCCTCTGCCCTTGTCTATATTTTAGGGGCGACGCACCTTATAGCGGCACCCGTTCGTCCCTTGTAGCCGTAGTAGTAGTGTGTAACAAGTATTGCATTTTGACCTCCAAGGTGTCGTCTCTTCCTCTGTCCTTGTCTATATTTTAGGGGCAAAGCTCCTTATAGCGACACCCGTTCGTCCCTCGTAGCCGTAGTAGTAGTAGTGTGTAACAAGTATTGCATTTTGACCTCCAAGGTGTCGTCTCTTCCTGTGTCCTTGTCTATATTTTAGGGGCGACGCACCCTATACCGGCACCCGTTCGTCCCTCGTAGCCGTAGCAGTGGTAGTGTGTAACAAGTATTGCATTTTGACCTCCAAGGTGTCGTCTCTTCCTGTGTCCTTGTCTATATACGCGGTGTCGTCTCTTCCTATCTCCTTGTCTATATTTTAGGGGCAAAGCTCCTTATAGCGACACCCGTTAGTCCCTCGTAGCCGTAGTAGTAGTAGTGTGTAAGCAGTATTACATTTTGACCTCCAAGGTGTCGTCTCTTCCTCTGTCTTTGTCTATATTTTAGGGGCGACGCACCTTATAGCGGCACCCGTTCGTCCCTCGTAGCCGTAGTAGTAGTAGTGTGGAACAAGTATTGCATTTTGACATCCAAGGTGTCGTCTCTTCCTGTATCCTTGTCTATATACGTGGTGTCGTCTCTTCCTCTGTCCTTGTCCATATTTTAGGGGCGAAGCTCCTTATAGCAGCACCTGTTCTTCCCTCGTAGCCGTAGTAGTAGTAGTGGGTAACCAGTATTACATTTCGACCTCCAAGGTGTCGTCTCTTCCTCTGTCCTTGTCTATATACGTGGTGTCGTCTCTTCCTCTGTCCTTGTCTATATTTTAGGGGAAAAGCTCCTTATAGTGGCACCCGTTCATCCCTCGTAGCCGTAGTAGTAGTAGTGTGTAACCAGTATTACACTTTGACCTTCGAGGTGTCGTCTCTTCCTCTGCCCTTGTCTATATACGTAGTGTCGTCTCATCCTCTGTCCTTGTCTATATTTTAGAGGCGAAGCTCCTTATAGCGGCACCGTTCGTCCCTCGTAGCCGTAGTAGTCGTAGTAGTGTGTAACCAGTATTACATTTTGACCTCCAAGGTGTCGTCTCTTCCTCTGTCCTTGTCTATATTTTAGGGGTGACGCACCTTATAGCGGCACCCGTTCGTCCCTCGTAGCCGTAGTAGTAGTGTGTAACAAGTATTGTATTTTGACCTCCAAGGTGTTGTCTCTTCCTGTGTCCTTGTCTATATACGTGGTGTCGTCTCTTCCTCTCTCCTTGTCTATATTTTAGGGGCGAAGCTCCTTATAGCGGCACCCGTTCGTCCCTCGTAGCCGCAGTAGTAGTAGTGTGTAACCAGTATTACATTTCGACCTCCAAGGGGTCGTCTCTTCCTCTGTCCTTGTCTATATACGCGGTGTCGCCTCTTCCTCTGTCCTTGTCTATATACGCGATGTCGTCTCTTCCTCTGTCCTTGTCTATATTTTGAGGCGACGCAACCTATAGCGGCAACCGTTCCTCCCTCGTAGCCGTAGTAGCAGTAGTGTGTAACAAGTATTGCATTTTGACCTCCAAGGTGTCGTCTCTTCCTCTGTCCTTGTCTATATACGCGGTGTCGTCTCTTCCTCTCTCCTTGTCTATATTTTAGGGGCAAAGCTCCTTATAGCGGCACCCCTTCGTCCCTCGTAGTAGTAGTAGAAGTAGTGTGTAACCAGAATTACAATTTGACCTCCAAGGTGTCGTCTCTTCTTCTGTCCTTGTCTATATTTTAGGGGCGAAGCTCTTTATAGCGGCACCCGTTCGTCCCTCGTAGCCGTAGTAGTAGTGTGTAACAAGTATTGTATTTTGACCTCCAAGGTGTTGTCTCTTCCTGTGTCTTTGTCTATATACGCGGTGTCGTTTCTTCCTTCTGTCTTTGTCTATAGTTTAGGGGCGAAGCTCCTTATAGCGGCACCCGTTCGTCCCTCGTCGCCGTAGTAGTAGTAGTGTGTAACCAGTATTACATTTTGAGCTCTAAGGTGTCGTCTCTTCCTCTATCCTTGTCTATATACGCGGTGTCATCTCTTCCACAGGTCGGGCTGTCTTCGGCATTATTCTGCGTAAATTCATGCCCGTGCGCGCGTGCATGCTGACTGTTAAAAAATAAATTCACCCGTAGCATTGGTGGTTGTTCATGATGTCGGGATGGGAAGAAACGCACACAGTGCTGCACAAAGTTTCCATTTCGCTCTGGCCATTGTGAAAAAAAAAGATGCTAGAATGGTTTGCCTGTAGTAGCTTATATCATGCAACAAATAGCCACTCGAAAAGAAATGCGGAAAACCGAGAATATATATGCTACACATTTCTCGTTTATTTCCAACACCAAAGTAGAGTCTACTAGAACAAGGGGAGTGCCCGAAACAGCCGCAGCACCAATGCATTAAAATTGAAGCTCAAACAGGGTCCATCAGCTTGTGTTCTTATCAGTACTCTGTAATGTGTCGTTGTTTTAAAAACCGCGCGCAGCTTCACCAAAGTGGTTGAGGGGTAGAATGCTCGCTTCACACTTGTGGATGAGAGATTTACTTTTTTTCTTGATTTTACTTGCATAGGTGTTTTGGTTGGTTTCTCTTTATAAATTTGTGGTGCAATTATATACAAATTCCAAATCCGGATGAAGGTGGCTTTCCGTTGAGTCGCACGTAATCGACGAGTATGTATATGGTGGCTAATTACCAATTAGGCTATTTTGAACAACGAATTAACAGAGTTTATGTGGTTGTTTCGACAGGGAAAGAAATAAAACCTGAGACCAAGGTTACAAGCAATGTTGCACTTATGCTCTCTTCAATGTAGTTATTTCCTTTTGTCAGGATTTATATACCAGTCATTCTTTAGCATGTGTCTATGCCAAGCAATATTATGACTCATAATAGAGTCAAAATATGCTGCATCAAGTAAGGGCAATGTTTTCTTGGTCACATTTATGAAACTTATCCCAATGGTTAGGCTGCATTTGCACAGACTTGATTTAGCCATGAATTTATCAGGACGACATGAACTGATCGGCACTATATAAAGAAAAGGTAGGCAAAAATTACAGACAGAGCATGTGTGTCCATTGCCTCCTCTTTATTTCATCGATAGCGCTGTTATTCCATCCTAAAAAAGGTATTATTCAGTACTACACTTGCGTACACATGTGCGTGTGCCACCAAGCTCATTCCATACAAGAAGTGCTTCACAAAAAGTGTGTCACTCCTTTCAGGGCCAATTTCATGTGGTATCTAATAAGTGTGCCATTTTTGCCAAAAAGTTATAAAAGCATATGCCAGCAATTCTAAAGATGGACAGAAATGGAATTTCTTTCAAATGCTATAGGTATTTAATAGGCGACAAACTTTGAATACAGCTTTCTGAAATAATGAGATTTGCAAGGAACTGCAAGGTTAGTACTGTTTAGTTAGTACTGCAGATGACTTCAGGTACCCATGGTCACAAATCCCTTATATAGTGTACGGCGCACATACATGTGCATCGTCACTTCACAACAAAAATCATTGCAGTTAATGAATCACGGAACCAAGTTTTTTGTATTAATTGCAGCCACATAAACTGCTTAGTTCATCTTAGATTCCAGAAGATACACTTTCCACCCGGACATACATGCAAGAGATGCTTGTACTGCAAAGGAAACAAGTCGTGCAAGGAATACGTGCAGGGGATAATTAACAGCATGATGTTGTGAAACCAACGTGATTATCACAACTGACATATTAATTATAACAGCAGAGTTTATTGTATGACTTAATTTTTATGGTTGATTTTTTCTGCGGTTGTAGAAAAGTTGTGAGTGAGTTGTTGAAAGAGATAGCGGTGATATTCCACGCTTGCTCATTTCTTTTTTTTCATATGCTCGTTTTGGTGCCATGGAAAATTGATCGGCGCAGGCCGCGCCAGAATGTTTGAGAAACTTCTTGATTGTTTCGGACTATTTGCGTGTACGACTCGTACTAGAGGGTACTAACACAGGTTTTATTACTGTGCTCTCAACGCGAGCCTCTGCGATAACGCTCGTTTCACTGACGGTTAGAGTATTGGTGGCCGTGAACTACTGCGAGTGTATGTGTGATTGAGTGAACTTGGTTTTCGGGCACAAGTCAACTCGATTTGAAAGTTTCTTCTATAAACAGCTGATGACTGAACGGCATGCCATCGTAAACACACATGAAAATAGATACTGCAAGACTTAGATCGTCAGATGAGAAGCGGTTCTGAATGCCATCACGAATGATATACATCGAACTACGTACTGGACGCAAAGCGCGTGAGCTGAAGTGCGTTGGCGGCTTAGTTTGTTTATCATACTTGTACGCGCGATAGCTTGAGATATATCCTTGTCATGTCATCACGAATATGGTCTCTAGAGATAATTTTGACTTTCATATCTATGGGTTCAGGATAGCTAGTAACGAGGAAAACAACCAGGGAGAATCTTTGACAGGTGGTATGGACAGATACGATTCCAAAGTGGCAGCAGTATCTAAGATAAGTAGAATTCGGGGCAGAAATAGACGTAGCCACGAGCGCCGAGCCAATTCAGACATAGGGTATATTAACATGCAGGGTGGCAGGAACAGGCTGAAGTGGAAAGAGATAGAAGAACAGCTAAGAGAGGAGAGGCCGATGGTATACGGCTTTGTAGAAACACATCTTAGGGAACTGGAACAACCTCCTAACAATCCGAACTCCGCGTGGGAATATTGTAATAGCGCAGAAGGCAGCAGAAAGAGGTGTGGTATTGGGGCATTAACATTAATTCATAAATGTACAGTCTGGCAAAGGGTCAAGCAGGAGTGCAAGTAACATTTATGGCTAAAAGGGAAAGTGGCAGGGCAGATGACACTCCTTGGTTTGGTGTACTGGACGGGAGCAAAGGCCAGAGAGGAAAACCAGGCAATAGTAGAGTGTATATCAAAGGACATTGAGGAGTAAGGAGGAGAGCGCGAGATACTTATACTAGGAGATATGAATGCGCACATAGATACAGATGGGTATACCGACCCAACAGGCAAAATGATCATGGTGAAAGACATGATTTGATAATTTGCAACAGTACCGAGAAGTGTGAAGGGCAAATAACATGGGAGGTAGGAAGGCTGCAGTAGACGATAGCTTACGCACTGATGTCACATAGGATGAATTATAAGCTCAGGAGAATGCACATAGATGAAAATGGCTCCAGAAGTCTGGGTAGTGATCACAAACGTATCAAACTAAGTTTTGGAAGAACATTGATAGTGGGAAGGAGGCAAAGTGAGCAACTACAGAAACATTTTTATTCAGAAATGCAAATAGAGATAGCTACCAAACAAATTGAGAAAGTAATCACTGAGGATAATAAAACAGTGTGGACATACACGAATCTAATTAGAGTGTTTGAGCTAGAGCTTTCTAAAGCACGTGACAAGTCACTCCGGAAAAGAAGACACAAGCCCAAGAGTTGGTGGGATGAGGAAGTTAAGAGAGCCATAGCAAAACGTCAGGAAGCCTCTAGGGAACAGACATGCTAAGCAGCGGGGTGAACCGACAGACGATGTTGAAAGAAAATGGGAAACCTTTCTAAGCTGTAGAAGGGATGCATCCCTTCTGATCAATGAAAAAATTAGAAGAAAGGGAGCTCAATGGCTGGTAGAAGTACATAAAAAGATAGAAAGGCAGCTGCGAAATTTTGGAACCATCTAAACTCCCTGAGAAATGAGACGAGCCTAGAGCAGAGGTTTATAACTACAGCTCAAGGTACTAGGATAGAAGGGGACGAAGCTATTGAATATATAAGAACAAGGGTGACAGAAAAACTTCAACAAAGAAGTGCCTTATGCACCACAATAGACAAGGATGAATCAAGTGGCGCAATGGCTCCATTTTCACAACTAGAGTGGAAAAGGGCTCAGAAGAGGATTCCTAGTAGTACGTGTTCTTTTAAGCTCCATTTAAAATCAGTTCGCGAAGTTCAAAAGGGTTCGTTCTTTCCTTCGGAACAAAACCGGAACACAGCAATAAACGAAGCCATAAGTACGATTTGACGCCCGCAAGCACGAAGACTAGGCAAATTCATGTAATACCAATAATTCTCATGGTCGCTGAACGAAGGTAGCGCCAGAGTCTCCGGCAGGTAAATTTTGGAATATATGCCACCGACGCCGAATTTGCTGCTCCACATTTAAAAGATATGTTGCTCTTTAGCCAACTATGGTAATTGTACCACAAAATTCCACTAATCATTAGCAGAACACCTTCCTTGAGTAAAAAAAATATATATATACCACCTGCATTGAAACGTGTGTTCAGGTGTTCATGCCTAACTATCCCTCCATTTGGTGCCCGAGTTCTTTGGCGT
Organism: Rhipicephalus microplus; assembly: GCF_013339725.1. NCBI lineage: Eukaryota > Metazoa > Arthropoda > Arachnida > Ixodida > Ixodidae > Rhipicephalus > Rhipicephalus microplus. Next base: position 86,572,451 of record NC_051175.1, on the reverse strand, counting down.
GGAAGCTGCATCGTAGTGTTTCCAACTTGGTTATGCTACACTCCGCCTGCCGAGTATTCTAAGGGCGTTTTTCAATATTGCCCTTGAAGGCAACAAACTTTTTATCAGGCGCACCCCGCGTGAAACTTCGCAAAATACCCGAAATAATGGTTACTAGCGCGGTAACACCAGGCACCACAATGCAATGGCTTTTAAATACCTTTTATATTTTTTCCTTGGAGCTGAAATAATATTCACATAAGAGGAAGTCCTAACTTGTAGAAGAAGCAAAAGAAATCGCGGCATATTCACAGAGTAAATGATAACCACTAACAATAGGAGAACAACAACAACAACAACAAATGATAACGAGTGGGTGAAGCAGTGGTGTCAATCGGTGTTAGCTTAACTCACACGTGACATTGACCAGTAACGCATGTGAATGCGTGACGAAGCGGTGTATATACAATCTTTATTGGTCACTTATTTTATGTTGTGCTGAGTTGCGAATTTTGTTTTGCCTTCACATATCGCATCTAGGTGGCAATATGATTCCTCTGCACGTTATCTTGGTGGTTTTTGTCGTTTCCTGTCATACGAAATGCATCATAGTACATATCGAAACGGCATCTACTGTTCAAGCAGGTTGTTGCTCATGGTCATCATCGTTTTTACTGTCATCAGGGCTATCGTCATCTTCATGGCGTATTGTGGGTATCTTGCATGTGTTGTGCCGTGACGACAAAAAGGGAATGTATGCTTTGAAATGCGTTTGTTCTTCAGTGTCATTTGCGTCAGAGCCATCGTATGTAGTGATGGCTACGGGGCACAATAATGTCGCCGCCAACGCACAAGCCTCGACTTTAGGGAGCTTCGCCCCTATGTGTTGGTGGGAGATCTGTTGATCCTGACTGAGGATCGCGGCTCGAGTTGGCCTGTTCTGTTCTCGCACCTAAAATGGCAAATTCACCATGAGCCTGGGAGCCTGCATGTAAAACGATCATGTGCAGGCTCCCTACCATGAAAGGTCGCATTTGTGAGCCTCAAAAATGAAGACGTGCCAGCCGACAGAGTGCCACCCTCCAGCACTCTCTCCAGCACCTTCCAGAAGAGCTAGCCTGCTTACTCCTACCCTTACCTCCTCTTCTCAAGCCCCATCTTTCGGAGCTCGGCTCAAACAGATCGGCCAGATGCCTGACTCTAAGGGGGACTACTGAAGTTGGCCTCCTTACCACATTGCGCCTTTCACGGACACATCTCTGTAGCCATCACAGTAACACCGCTTAGCCACGCGTAGCCATAGCTCCACCGCTGGCAACTATCTATTAACCCTTCCGAGCCAACCTGGGTTTCACGACTTCACCTGTGCTGGTTAAAGACTCGCATGCGCCCAGCACATACCATTGCCAAGCCGAAAATGTATTCTCGGTCATGACTCTGGTGGTTATCAGTAACTTATAAAGCAACTATATACAATTTGTAACCCACCTGGCTTTTACATCAGGGGAGTCAAATAACGAGTAGGTATTCCAAAGCTTACGGCCTGTTGGAAAAGCCTTCCCTATAATTATTATTATTGTTGTGTGTGTGTGTGTGCTCCCGGGATAAAGTAGAGGAGGCGCTGTCCCGGGTCACCCAGGATTACCAGGCCTATTTCATTTGATGATAACGCCAAGGAAGGTAGGCTAACGCAATCACCTGCTTTTTAGATAAGAGACAGCTTATGGCGAAGCTCGATCCGGCGTGCATAACTACTCTTACTACGCACAGGCAATGCAGCGTCTGGCAGCTACTCTTTTTGAAGCCTTGGCTGATATGTTAACACAACAGCTGACACAAATTATTGGTACAGTTTCTGTGCAAAATCGGGATTCGCACGCTCTGTTGATTTCAAGGGGTACAGAGGAGGAAAATCAGACAGTCAATCATAGATCTATCTCTCCGAAAGCAGGACCTTCAAAAATAGAGTTCAGGCTGAGTCAGAACCTGTGACAGATGATTCAGGAGACTTTACAGATATGGACACAGAATCTCTAAGAACTTTGAAACGTAACAGATCTCCCCCTTCTAAAAAGTCTTCTCAGAACCCAAAATCCAAGAAATACTTGTCAAAGAAAGACTTCTTTGCGAACCTTTCAAAAATGATTTCTTGAAAAAAGATATTCTGGATCAGGCAGTTTCTTCTGCCGGTATAGCATCAAAATAGGTTCCCTAAAAATTCTGCAGTGGAACTGCCGGTCTATTTGGTCGGCAACTACAGATTTACAATATATTTCTTCGCAAATTTTCCCGACATAACTGCCATCCAGGAAACCTGGCTTGGTAACGGTAAAAAAGTTTACATGAAAAATTACCGATTAATACGGCTGGATCGGCCGAGTAGAGGTGGCGGTCTGGCTTTCTTAATATCAACTAAATTTAGTCACAGAGCCAAGATTGTATCAGTGTATGGATACGAATTACGAAATTATGGTGTTAGACATAACACTACCAGACTGCTCGCCTTTCTCTTTTGTAAATGTATACTTTCCTGCAGGAGTTCAAGACACGAGATGCCTCGATATTATGGTAGCTTCATGCAGAGAAGAAATAGTACTGTGTGGTGATTCCAATTCACACCATATATCTTGGGGCTTCAAATCTGATGTATGCGGAAGACGTTTGTGGGAATGGACGCTTGATAATAACTTTTCCTGCTTGAACTCACACGTTGCTACATTTGTAAGAGGTAACTCTAAATCGACTATTGATTTAACATTTTCCAGCTCCACTTTAAGCATATCCTCGTGGAATATATTAGATTGGGCTACAAACTGCAACCACCTTCCCATTACGTTTAAAATTATGTTCCCGAGGTTTAGTTTGGCTGGGAAAGTTGGCTCATTCGTAAATTATGCTAAATTACAAAAAGACTTAAAATCTACGTTAACTTTTCGTGTGGAAATGCAGGAAGACCTTAGGGCTATGAGTCTATGTGCGGTGTTGAAACGATCACTAAAAAATTCAACGTTTACTGTAAACTCGAATACAGCGGGATCTTTTAGCCCGTGGTGGAACCAAGAATGTGTCAGGGGTATAGAAAGCGAAAAGCAGCTTGGAAAAAGCTGTTAACTAACCAATGCCCCAAAAATTGGAGTGATTATAAATTCATGGCAGCTGATTTTAAGCGTCTAGTGCGCAAAGGAAAAGAAGACTATGATATGAATAAATTTAATTATCTGTCTAAGACTAAAAATAAGAAAATGCTTCTCAGGTTTTTACGTACGAGAAAATGATTCCACAGACAGAAAGCAGTCATTCCACCATTATGTCTCCTCGCGAACTCTCTGAATTCTTGGAAACTATTGCTAAAGGCTTGCAAACCAGGTTTACGACAATTATGCCAAAGCCCATGGTGAAATTAAGGGTGGATTGTGATTTACAGGAGGTATCTTTAGCTGAATTGGCGGATGTGATGAAGAGCTTACCGCCCGCTGCTCCCGGACCTGATGGGGTGACTTCTACAATGATTAAAGTGTTATACGAAATATCGCCACATGAAATCCGTAACATAGTTAATTATTCACTGAAAAATTCTTGGATTCCGGCTGATTGGAAGCTTTCCAAAATAATTCCGATACTTAGAAACAGGGAATGGAGTTTACTCTGGATAACATAAGGCCTATTTCATTGACATCTCACCTGGTCAAGCTTGTAGAGAGAGTCTTGAATGCCCGTATAATAAACTACATCAATGAACATACAATACTAAACCCCAGACAAATTGACTTTAGATCGGGATACTCCATTTGGTGTGCACATGTGGATTTGGAAAGTCGCATACAGCTGGCTCGGTATCGCCACGAATACTGTGCACTAGTCACTCTAGACTTAGCTAAAGCGTACGACAAAGTGGAATATCCTATCCTAATCCAGCAGATGCAAGACCATCGCTTTCCAAATATATAACAGCATGGATTACAGAGTTTGTGAAAGACAGAAAATTTTATTGCTTCTTGGATGGATGCTCTTCTAAAAAATATAAGCAGACACGAGGGGTACCTCAGGGCTCAGTATTATCCCCGGTGTTATTCAACATATTGCTAAGTTCCATTCCAACTCATCAGGATATCCAAATTTACGTATATGCAGATTTTTGCTTTTCACAACAAACAGTGATCTACACTCATTGTATCAGGCATTACAGAATTACATGAACGTGCTAGAAGGATGGCTTGACAATATCCATATGTCATTGAACGTCAAAAAAGCGTGCTTCTGCCATTCCTTTTAAGGATAGTGTCAACATTTCCCTGATGTATCGTACCGAGCTCTTTCCCCAGGTCGATTTCCTGAAATACCTAGGCATCGTATATAATAGGACGCTAAATTGGAAAAGCCATATAGACGAGGTTGGCTGTAAAGCGTCACGTGCCTTGGGGTGGTTATGCAAATTGGGAAACAGAAAAATAAGATTGCGTAGGAGTTCATTGATAATGATTTACAAGATGTATGTACGGCCTATCATGGAATTCACGTGTGTATTATTTTCAGGCAGCGCGGCTTACAAGATGAGACAATATTATTAGAAAGAGAAGCTTTGCGCTTGTGTATTGGACTCCCAAAATTTGTGGCAAATAATGTTTTGTAGGTGGAAGCACGCCTTCCACCTTTGTTAACTTGGTTTAGAATACTTACAGTTCAAACTTTCTTAAAAATATACAATTCGCCTCAGCGACAAGCTTCACACGTTTTTATTCAAGAACCAACCGCATTCTTTGGAACACAATGGTCTAGACTACACTCTCCTCAGATTAGGTTCGTCCAAGCATTGCTAGAGCCTCTCAGTGTAAATATTTATCAGATTTGCATAACGAAGACACCTAATTCAAAACTTGAAATTAAATTTGATGATATTTTCCCCTCTAATGCAAAACAACTGCCCCTTCAATATTTAAATATTCGGTTAAAATATTACTTGACTCATCTGTCCATAAACAACATTATTGCGACGGATGCATCCGTATTGAATGAAAAGGCTGGAATAGGCATCTTCTGTACTTCTCTCAACTGGTCTTTCTCAGTTCGATTACCAGATTACACGCCTATATTCATCGCTGAATTATTTGCTATAATTCTAGCACTTCGTAAACTTCTTGCAAGCGAATAGAAGCGGTCATACTTACAGATTCTCTCTCAGTATGCACTGCTCTATCTACAGCAAAAAATTGACATTATTGAGTATGATTAGCAGTTTATTACCAGAAAACCTGAAAAAATTTCACTTGCTATGGATACCCGGCCACTGCGGGATTTATCCAAATGAGATGGAAGACTCGTTAGCCAAAGCATCTTTAAGCGGACCATCTTACCTATTTTACCTGATTTTGCCTACGTAACAGCACTCAGATATAGAAAGGCTTGTTTGCACAAAGAAATGGAAAAATTATCATTGGATAAAATCAGAGACTTCGTACATCTAAGATATTGCTGGAACAAACAGTGGTGTGTATCTCGGCAGTTAGAAACTACAATCACCAGATTACGATGCAGAATTCCGCATCTGAATTACTACCTACATAAAGCTGGACTAACAGCATCGCCGTTGTGTCTCTTTTGCAAGGAATCGGAATCAATAGATCATTTATTCTTATCCTGTAAACGTTATGCTTATCAAAGGAAAAGATACCTGGTCGAACCTATTGAGAAGCTAGGTTTAAAAATAAACGTGGAACTAATTTTATCCTTCGGAGGGATTACATTAGGTTATAGCCACAGGGAGGTTTTCTCTGCTGTATGTGAGTACATAAGGGCAACAAAGAGATTACCCTGTGAGCCTGTTATTATTTACGGCTACGAGACTACCTGAATGCCTGACTGAACACACTTGGTGGTCCTGCCGCCCGGTTCTTGGCCGATCCCCCTTTGTGGGCGAGTGCCAGCAAAGCCGAAGGTTCATCATCATCATAATCATCAATCAGCTGATGACTAGCGGCGGCCTATAGAAGTGGCGTGCCACGATTGGGCCAGTGTGATCTTTACGTGGCCGTAGGCTTGGTGGCTGGGGACGAGCTGAAGCAGCGGCAGACGGGAAAAAGCGGGCTGAAGCGTCGGGCGCAGGCGATCCAGGTTCCGGCCAGGGAACGCAGCCGTCCACGCTGTTGCCGTCCAACCACCAGCTGGGGCGGCATTGCCGGCACGAGTACTGCATCTCGGGGCGCGGCCTGGCCTGCTGTTCTCTTCCTTGCCGAGGACATCGCGGATCTCCGCGAGGCGTCTCAACGGTCAGCCGTTCGGCACAGCGATGAACGTGGCCTGGCTAATGGTCACGGTTGCGCCGAGCATCGCGTCTCGGCGCACGCTCTTCGCTGGACGGGCTGGCCATTCCCCGCATGGAGCATCGCGTCTCCGATGCGGGTTGACTGCTCCGTAGCCGAACCCATGCCGTCAAGCGCTGGTGTCACCAGAGCGTCGCACATCGGCAAGGGACGAGCAAGACGTTCTGCCGGGCGAGACGCGGGCGTGTGTTCGGAGGACCACGGAGCCGGGCGAGGTTCAGGGTGGACGAGGATCCAGGTGCTAGGGGAGTTCTGGCTGAATCGAGAATTGCCGAGCGGTGCCGAGGCGTACCGAGCGACGCGCCAGACTCGGACGTGTGCCGCGAGCTCATAAGCTGCAGTGTGCACCCGAGGGTACCTGGCGGTGCCCTGGCCAAGAAGAAGGAACGTGGGAAAAAGAGCTCGAGGGTTGAGGACACGAAGGCAGACGAAGCGTTGCGCTGCTCGAGAGGACGAGTTCCTGGCAGCGTTGCTGAGCCGGACGTGGGACCCGTACGTGTCGGCCAGGTTGAACCCCGGTGTGTCTGTTCGAGGTCGAGTCCATCAGCCTGTACAAGGTCCAAGGACGGGGCCTGCAGAACGGCTCCTGCCTTGGTGCAGTGGCCGGGAGCAGGTTCGTGGGCGAGACCTACCGGGTGTGGTCCTCGTGAGCCGTGGCCTGATCCTGGACCTCCGGAGTGGCGACCCTGACTGCTGGGTTGGCCGCGACGTCCGACTCAACGGTGCTGCACACGGTAGCGTATCCGTGCACCGTCAGCCGTTCCACCCGTGCCATCAAATAATTGTTCATGTTAATCATTTCTCGACCGCTATAAGCAAACATAATGACGAACGTCTTTAACCATCACACCAGGCACCACAATGCAATGGCTTTTAAATACCTTTTATATTTTTCCTTGGAGCTGAAATAATATTCACATAAGAGGAAGCCCTAACTTGTGGAAGAAGCAAAAGAAATCGTGGCATATTCACAGAAAAAAAGATAACGAGTGGGCGAAGCAGTGGTGTCATTCGGTGTTAGCTTAACTCACACGTGACATTGACCATTCACGCATGTGAATGCGTGACGAAGCGGTGTATGGTTATATATACAATCTTTATTGGTCACTTTTTTTATGTTGTGCTGAGTTGCGAATTTCGTTTTCCCTTCAGATATCGCATCTAGGTGGCAATATGATTCCTCTGCACGTTTTCTTGGTGGTTTTTTGTTGTTTCCCGTCATACGAAATGCATCATAGTACACATCGAAACGGCATCTACTGTTCAAGACGGTCGTAGCCCATGATTATCATCGTTTTTACCGTCATCAGGGCTATCGTCATCTTCATGACGTATTGTGGGTATTTTGCATGTGCTGTGCCGTGACGACAGAAAGGGAATGTATGGTTTGGAATGCGCTTGTTCTTCATTGTCATTTGCGTCAGCGCCATCGTATTGTCACGGGTCGTGACGTGGCCGAAGACAGGAGACTTCGTGTTGGGATTTAACTGTTTATTTGCGCGAAACTGTGCCCGGTAAACAGAAGGTCCCATTACAGCAGCAGTCTCGCACAAATAGCAGTCTCGGACTGATAGCGGCGAACGGAGCGTCGGCCTTCGATCAACAACGGACAAGCGGCGAAGCGCGTCGGCATTTATACTCTTGCCGTCGAATGTTCTAGTGCTATCGCTGGCGGTGGCGTAGGTTCCAGAACAATCTGTACCGTTCGCATAGTGGGCGTGATTTTATCGAAATGATCTACTACAGTCCGGAACCTTCTAGAAAACTGCAGGCGCGGTTTGCGCTGAGAATCGTGCGGTGTTTTCGGACGATAACAAAAACTTGGGAAATGGAACGTGGCATTGCCTCCCTCTGAAAAAGGCATCGTCCCGATGCTTTAACTAAAGATGAAAGTACAATAATAATGCAAGAAAGTACAATGAATAAATTACGATACTACAATAATACAAAAAACACTAGTTTAGTTTGTTAACGCGCATGAAACGGCTTGAGGCGCGCGACATAGACGACTTCAGGTCGCGATCGGCGTCGTTGAGAGTTCGTGATGCCGTCGGGGACAACCTCGTAATCAAGTGGGCCGAGACGTCGAACCACCCTGTACGGTCCTAAGTACCGTCGCAGAAGCTTTTCACTTAGTCCACGTCGGCGTATCGGCGTCCACACCCAAACACGTTCACCGGGCTGGTATTCCACGAAGCGTCGTCGAAGGTTGTAACGGTGGCTGTCGGTCGTCTGTTGATTCTTGATACGGAGACGCGCAAGTTGTCGGGCTTCTTCGGCGCGTTGAAGGTACTCGCTCACATCGAGGTTTTCTTCGTCGGTGACGTTGGGTAACATGGCATCGAGCGTCGTTGCCGGGCTCCTTCCGTAGACCAATTTGTATGGCGATATCTGCGTCGTCTCCTGCACCGCCGTGTTGTTTGCGAAGGTCACATACGGTAGAATGGCGTCCCACGTCTTGTGTTCGACATCGACGTACATTGACAGCATGTCGGCGATCGTCTTGTTAAGCCGCTCGGTGAGGCCGTTGGTCTGTGGGTGGTACGCTGTCGTCCGGCGGTGGTTTGTTTGGCTGTATGCCAAGATTGCTTGAGTTAAGTCGGCAGTGAATGCAGTTCCTCTGTCGGTGATAAGGACCTCTGGGGCGCCATGACGTAGGACGATATTTTCGACGAAGAATTTAGCTACTTCGGATGCACTGCCTTTTGGCAGGCTTTTGTCTCGGCGTAGCGGGTGAGGTAGTCGGTAGCTACCACAATCCACTTGTTTCCGAAAGCCGACGTCGGGAACGGCCCCAGTAGGTCCATACCAATCTGCTGGAAAGGTCGGCAAGGTGGATCAATTGGCTGCAGAAGTCCCGCTGGCCTTGTCGGTGGTGTCTTGCGTCGCTGACAGTCCCGGCATGTTCTCACATAACGAGTGACGTCGGTGGTAAGACGTGGCCAGTAGTACCTTTCTTGTATCCTCGCGAGCGTGCGAGAAACACCGAGGTGCCCTGCCGTCGGATCGTCGTGAAGGGCCTGCAGGAGTTCTGGTTGCAGAGCTGAAGGCACCACAAGAAGGTACTTAGCTCGAAGCGGTGAAAAGTTTTTCTTTTGTAGAAGACCGTTTCGTAGAAAGAACGACGCAAGTGCGCGCTTGAATATCTTCGGGACTTCGGCGGTCCTGCCTTCGAGGTATTCTATTAGGCCTTAAGTTCCGGGTCGGCCCTCTGTCGTTCAGCGAAGTCGTCGGTAGTTATCGTTCCTAAGAAGTAGTCGTCATCCGGGTCGTCGGGTAGCGGTTGGTCGACAGGCGCACGAGAGAGACAGTCGGCGTCGGAGTGTTTTTTGCCGGACTTGTAAATGACAGTAATGTCATATTCTTGAAGTCTCAGGCTCCATCGTGCGAGGCGACCTGAGGGGTCCTTCAAGGTGGCTAGCCAACACAATGCGTGGTGGTCGCTCACAACTTTGAAGGGCCTGCCGTAGAGGTAGGGGCGAAATTTCGACGTAGCCCAGATGATGGCGAGGCACTCCTTTTCTGTTGTGGATTAATTTGCTTCTGCTTTGGATAGCGATCGGCTGGCGTAACTAATAACCCTTTCAAGTCCGTCAGCCCTCTGCACAAGAACGGCGCCAAGACCTACGCTGCTTGCGTCAGTATGTATTTCTGTCTCGGCGAATTCGTCGAAATGGCCAAGTAACGGAGGCGTCTGGAGGCGATGTTTAAGCTCCTGGAAAGCGTGTTCCTGCGGCGTTTCCCACTTAAACTCCACGTCGGCCTTGGTAAGGTTAGTGAGAGGATCGGCGATGCGGGCGAAGTTTTCACGAACCGCCTATAGTAGGCACACAGGCCCAAAAATCGGCGCACGGCTTTCTTGTCAGTGGGCGGCGGGAAGTCGGCGATGGCGGCTGTTTTCCGTGGATCGGGACGAACTCCAGACTTGCTGATAACGTGCCCCAGAAACAAGAGCTCCTCATATGCAAATCTGCACTTTTCTGGCTTCAGTGTGAGTCCGGAAGTCTTGATGGCTTGAAGTACAGCTTCAAGGCGCCGAAGATGCTCATCGAAACTCGAGGAAAACACGACGACGTCGTCTAAGTACACAAGGCAAGTCTGCCACTTCAATCCTGCCAGTACTGTATCCATAACGCGTTGAAACGTTGCAGGCGCCGAGCAAAGCCGAAGGGCATCACCTTAAACTCGAAGAGGCCGTCCGGTGTTATGAACGCCGTCTTCTCTCGGTCTCTTTCGTCGACTTCGATTTGCCAATAGCCATCCTTAAGGTTCATTGACGAAAAGTACTTGGCGTTATGGAGCCGATCAAGTGCGTCGTCTATTCGTGGGAGGGGATACACGTCCTTTCTTGTGATTTTGTTCAGGCGGCGATAATCGACGCAGAAACGTAGGGTCCCATCCTTTTTCTTCACTAACACCACGGAGGATGCCCATGGACTCTTGGATGGCTGGATAATGTCATCCCGCAGCATTTCATCAACTTGTCTCTTCATGGCCTCACGTTCTCGCGTCGAAACCCTGTACGGACTCTGACGGAGTGGTCTGGCATTTTCTTCGGTTATGATGCGATGTTTCGCGATTGGGGTCTGCCGAATTTTCGATGACGACGAAAGCAATCTTCGTATTGTAGGAGCAGGGCCTTGAGCTGTTCTTGCTTATCGTTCGGAAGTCTGGGATTGACGTCGAAAGCTATGGGAGGGGCTTGGTTCCTCTGAGCAGGTTCCGCAGAATCGGCGAGGGCGAAAGCACTGGTGGCTTCGACAATTTCTTCGATGTATGCGACCGTTGTTCCTTTGTTCACATGTTTGTACTCATTGCTAAAATTCGTGAGCTGCTTCGTTCATGTACCGGATGCCCCCGTCAAGCCGTGTACCCAGCACCTCCACCAGATGTCACGGGGTCGTGACGTGGCCGAAGACAGGAGACTTCGTGTTAGGATTTAACTGTTTATTTGGGCGAACCTGTGCCCGGTAAACTGAAAGTCCAATTACAGCAGCAGTCTCGCACAGATAGCAGTCTCGGACTGATAGCGGCGAACGGAGCGTCGGCCTTCGATCAACAACTGACAAGCGGCGAAGCGCGTCGGCATTTATACTCTTGCCGTCGAATGTTCTAGCATTATCGCTGGCGGTGGCGTAGGTTCCAGAACAATCTGTACCGTTCGCATAGTGGGCGTGATCTTATCGAAATGATCTACTACAGTCCGGAACCTTCTAGAAAACTGCAGGCGCGGTTTGCGCTGAGAATCGTGCGGTGTTTTCGGACGATAACAAAAACTTGGGAAATGGAACGTGGCAGTATGTAGTGATGGCTATGGGGCACAATAACGTTGCCACCAACACACAAGCCTCGACTTTAGGGAGATTCGCCCCTATGTGTTGATGGGAGATCTGTTGATCCTGACTAAGGATCGTGGCTCGAGTTGGCCTGTTTTGTTCTCGCACCTAAAATGGCAAATTCACCATGAGCCTGGGAGCCTGCATGTAAAACGATCATGTGCAGGCTCCCTACCATGAAAGGTCGCATTTGTGAGCCTCAAAAATGAAGACGTGCCAGCCGACAGAGTGCCACCCTCCAGCACTCTCTCCAGCACCTTCCAGAAGAGCTAGCCTGCTTACTCCTACCCTTACCTCCTCTGACCATCTCAAGCCCCATTTTTCGGAGCTCGGGTAAATTTTGAATCTATGCCACCGACGCCGAATTTGCTGCTCCACATTTAAAAGATATGTTGCTCTTAGCCACCTATGGTAATTGTACCACAAAATTCCACTTATCATTAGCAGAAACCTTCCTTGAGTAAAAATATATATATATATATATATATATATATCTATCTATATATATATATATATATATATATAATATATATATATATATAATATATATATACCACCTGCATTGAAACGTGTGTTCAGGTGTTCATGCCTAACTATCCCCCATTTGGTGCCCGAGTTCTTTGGCGTGGAAGCTGCATCGTAGTGTTTCCAACTTGGTTATGCTACACTCCGCTGCCGAGTATTCTAAGGGCGTTTTTCAATATTGCCCTTGAAGGCAACAACTTTTTATCAGGCGCACCCCGCGGTGAAACTTCGCAAAATACCCGAAATAATGGTTACTAGCACGGTAACACCAGGCACCAGAATGCAATGGCTTTTAAATACCTTTTATATTTTTTCCTTGGAGCTGAAATAATATTCACATAAGAGGAAGCCCTAACTTGTGGAAGAAGCAAAAGAAATCGCGGCATATTCACAGAGTAAATGATAACCACTAACAATAGGAGAACAACAACAACAACAACAACCAATGATAACGAGTGGGTGAAGCAGTGGTGTCAATCGGTGTTAGCTTAACTCACACGTGACATTGACCAGTAACGCATGTGAATGCGTGACGAAGCGGTGTATATACAATCTTCATTGGTCACTTATTTTATGTTGTGCTGAGTTGCGAATTTTGTTTTGCCTTCACATATCGCATCTAGGTGGCAATATGATTCCTCTGCACGTTATCTTGGTGGTTTTTGTCGTTTCCTGTCATACGAAATGCATCATAGTACATATCGAAACGGCATCTACTGTTCAATCAGGTTGTTTCTCATGGTCATCATCGTTTTTACTGTCATCAGGGCTATCGTCATCTTCATGGCGTATTGTGGGTATCTTGCATGTGTTGTGCCGTGACGACAAAAAGGGAATGTATGGTTTGAAATGCGTTTGTTCTTCATTGTCCATTTGCGTCAGAGCCATCGTATGTAGTGATGACTACGGGGCACAATAATGTCGCCGCCAACGCACAAGCCTCGACTTTAGGGAGCTTCGCCCCTATGTGTTGGTGGGAGATCTGTTGATCCTGACTGAGGATCGCGGCTCGAGTTGGCCTGTTCTGTTCTCGCACCTAAAATGGCAAATTCACGATGAGCCTGGGAGCCTGCATGTAAAACGATCATGTGCAGGCTCCCTACCATGAAAGGTTGCATTTGTGAGCCTCAAAATCGAAGACGTGCCAGCCGACAGAGTGCCACCCTCCAGCACTCTCTCCAGCACCTTCCAGAAGAGCTAGCCTGCTTACTCCTACCCTTACCTCCTCTTCTCAAGCCCCATCTTTCGGAGCTCGGCTCAAACAGATCGGCCAGATGCCTGACTCTAAGGGGGACTACTGAAGTTGGCCTCCTTACCACATTGCGCCTTTCACGGACACATCTCTGTAGCCATCACAGTAACACCGTTTAGCCACGCGTAGCCATAGCTCCACCGCTGGCAACTATCTATTAACCCTTCCGAGCCAACCTGGGTTTCACGACTTCACCTGTGCTGGTTAAAGACTCGCATGCGCCCAGCACATACCCATTGCCAAGCCGAAAATGTATTTTCGGTCATGACTCTGGTGGTTATCAGTAACTTATAAAGCAACTATATACAATTTGTAACCCACATGGCTTTTACATCAGGGGAGTCAAATAACGAGTAGGTATTCCAAAGCTTACGGCCTGTTAGAAAAGCCTTCCCTATAATTATTGTTGTGCGTGTGCGTGTGTGTGTGGGGGGGGGGAGAGTGGCTAACGATTTAGAGTACTTGGCACTCAGCTATGGGAGAGCATAACGCCGTCCCGTCGGCCTCAGCACATACTGAACTGGCAAGAGTCAATAGGGCTGTAACTTAAAGCCCTTCAACACAACAATCAGCCACAACATCAATCAAGTGGGCAGCCACTAGGTGCGCGTACTGCTTGTGGTACTTAAGGTCCCTATAGATAAAACAAGTTAACTTGTTTCATCTAGTGACTTTAGGGGTACTTACTTACCTCGGAAATTGATGATGATTTGTGGCAGGCGTCCGCAGCCTGCTGTCCGTATGGCAGTGTTTTGTGGCCCGTGGCACGAAGGCAACCCTTCTTCCTTTCCCGGGACACTTCGTATCTGAAGGTCGACATGGAGTATTGACCTAATAGGGGGTTCTCACTTGGAACCTGTTTGATTGGAACTTCGTGTCACCAGTGCTAAAAATAAACACGATTTTTGTTCCAATATGGGGAATAATTCACATCTTTCTAAAGGGAACTCATGATAAGATGCGAAGCAGCAGCGTTGCGCGCTGGTGACGTCACGAGTTCAACGACGGAAGATTCATTTGAAGTGATGGCTGGCGTAGGTCTTGACGTTTCTTCCGGGTGGACACGGGTGCTAGACCGGAGGTTACGCGCGTTTCGCCTTGACTACCACGACCTTGTGATCGATGAAATGCACGCTGAGAGGTTCCTGCAGACAGTCGATGTCGAAATTAGCAAAGACTAGATCGATGCAGCTTCACCTTATCGTGGTGGGTAGTTTCCGCGTGAACCGACGAGTCGGCGGTGTAGCAAGTGGTGGTCGCGCTAGCGGAGCGAACGGCGGTAGCGGTAGGTGTGGCGGATGAACGGACGAGGCGGCTGCTGCGGGCGCAGTGGTGAGCGCACGGCAGGCGAGGAAGAGTGTGACGTCAGCGTGTACTGCGAGTGGAGTGTGACGTCAACGCGCAGCTGCGGCATGACATGCTTGGAACCGCTACAACACCTGCGGTGAGGCGAACGCGTAGCAGCGTGTTCATGCGGACGCACGTACGTACGGCGTTACACAGGCTAGTCAAAGAGCTGCTTCGCATCTAAGGTAGTCAACTCGTCGATTTTTTACGCTTTTCCTGCCTTGTCAAAGGTGATACATTGTAGAATCCCCAACACTGAGCCTCGTGTGAGTTCCCGGGATAAAGTAGAGGAGGCGCTGTCCCGGGTCACCCAGGTTTACCAGGCCTATTTCATTTGATGATAACGCCAGGGAAGGTAGGCTAACGCAATCACCTGCTTTTTAGATGCGAGACAGCTTATGGCGAAGCTCGATCCGGCGTGCATAACTACTCTTACTACGCACACGCAACAGCTGGCGCAAGCATTGATTGAACCACGGTGTCGGTGTAAGATACAAACCTAGGCCAGAACGTGCTCACGCGTTCCGGTCTACCTATACTCCATTTTATACATCAGGTGCAACCCGTTGATTGAGGCTGGTGATACTTCTTGCAATGAATGCGTTCGCACTAAGAAATAGTTCGATGATTTTTCCATCTGATGCATGGTTTTATTCTATATCTGGTCTTGATATTAAATTAACATGCGTTGGTAGTAGGAGGTAAAGACGCCCAGTTGTACGGCCATCTATAAGTTGTTTTGGATCCCTTAGCGTCTCTTTGTTCTCATCTCTTGATGTTCTATTTGTCGTCTTTCGCGACGTTGTTCCAGCGCGTTCGTGCTTGTCTCGCACGAGCATTTACAACGATGAGCCCCGCCGTGGTGGTCTAGTGTTTCGCTTCCGATTTCGTGGTTGCCAGATTCGGTTTTATGAGAACTAATTTCGCCCTCATGGGCCGATACCCTGTGTGTAGATGTGTGGCGGTGTTCTGTGGTGTGGCATTGTACAGAATAAACCAGTTTCTGCTTGGCTACCGGCTTCTGCGTACCTCGTGTCGGCCGGCGCTTCAGCGTCGTGCCCTGTGTGCTCCGTACGGCGCGTATGCCGCACGATACAACATATTGGCGACGAGGATGGGATTCGAACCCACGCGAGCATAGCCCAAGAAGGCGCTGCTCCTGAACGCCTTGGATGTCTAGGGACTTAACAACTACCTGCGTGCCGCCGAAGAGGAGCCGGGAGCCGACCAGCAAACTCGGGAGACGACGCCGGACATGTACGCCGCAGCCCTTGCACTGCCTAATGAAATCTTTGACCCGCGACCGGATGCGGCGTGTCTGCGTACCCACTTAAAAGCCCTGCGTCTGGGCCCAGACCAGTTGGTGGTAGAACTTATACAGGAGGTACGCCGAGTAGCCAAGCTTTGTGAATTTGGCGCGGTGGGCGATATCCTCGCTTTTGACCAGATCGTCTGTGGCATCGCGTCGCCGCATTTTTAAAGAACTTTCTTCAAGATGGTCAAAGACTTCACACTACAGATGGCGCTCGACGTAGCGAGAGAGGAGGAGCGCGTCAAGGAGGTTATACTAAATCTTAATATAACCTCCTTGGAGCGCGTCGACCGCGCGTTGCTACAGTTATCTGTTGCATCTAGAACCTTGTCCCCGGCGGAACGCCGATATTCCGCAGGGGAGCACGAAGCTCTCGCTTGTTTGTTTGCGGTAGAAAAACGGCATAATCTTTGGGGTCGGCATTTTACATTACGGACTGACCACCAGGCTTTAACTACTTTGCTGTCAGCTGTCGTGGTGGGGGACGCCCCTTGCAAATTTCTCGATGGTGCGCCTGGCTGTTATATTACAACTTTTCTGTACAATATTGCAAAGGTGCCAATAATGTTGTAGCGGACGAATTATCTTGGCTGCCAGCCCAGCTTCCGCCAGCACAGGTGCCGAAAGAAGAGATTATTGCTTTAGTTGGTGCATGCTTAAATAAGGATGAGTTACAGGCAGCCACTACTAATGATGGTACTTTCTAGGAGCTTATTCAATACATTGCTGAGGGTTGGCCTCCAAAAAAGCATTTGACTTCAGTACTTGTAACTTACTTTGCAGTGAAAGACGAACTGTCTTATGCCGATGGTCTCATTTTCCGCGGGGCTAATTTTCCGCGTGTTACAGTTCCTGAGTCTTGCAGGGGGCAATCGATTCAGTTAGCCCATGAGAATCACCGTGGCATAATTCGTAAAAGCAGCTGTTTCGTGACACGTACTGGTGGCCGTTCCTTGAAAAACAAGTGGAAAGTGTGGTTCGGCACTGTTGCATCTGTCAGGCTGCCGACAAATCGAAGAAACCTGTCTTTGCACTCCTACAACCAGTTTAGTTTCCTGAGTAACCGTGGAAGAAGTTATGAATGGACATTTTTGGTTTTCTTTTAAATGTTCCCTCAGATTATCGCTTTGCAGTCACTTTGATTGACTATTACTCCAAATGGCCTGAGGTTTGTTTGGTTCGAGACGTTACGTCTGATGCAGTCATCACATTCTTGATTTCATCCTTAGTAGCAGGCATCCTTAGTAGCAGACAACGGTCCCCAGTTTGAGTCTCGTCAGTTTGAAACTTTTCTTTCTAAACGAGGCATTCAACACCTCTGTTCTTCCAACTACTATCCTCAAGCCAATGAGCAGGTTGAGTGTTCAACAGGGTAATGAAAGAGTACATTCAACTAGTCCAACTAGAACAACGTCTTCTAAAGAAGGCAATCTCAGAGTAATTAGGTACTTACCCTTTTTCTGCTCAGGTAACCACGGGATCGTCTCCCACGATGTTGCTTCATAAGCGTCAACCTCTCACAGCGGTTGACGTAACAGATCTACCGTTGCCTTCTACTTTGCAGTCACTTTCGGACAATACCGTAAGGATGCGAGTTTTTCATAGGCAGGAGTACATGGAAAATTATGTGAATCAGAAGCGAGGAGCCAAACCTCCAGTCATTCAGGTTGGCCAAAAAGTCAAAGTACGTGTTCCAAGGAAAAACACAAGTATAGAGGTCCGTTTACCGTTATGTCGGCAGTGGGATCCCAGGCATTTAAGCTCAGTGATGGATCAGTTTGGAATGCTTCTAAACTTGTAATCGTCCATTCCGAAAGGGAACCACCTTTACGCTTGCACTCTTCAATACCTTAGCAGAACCGGTCGGAATACTCTGCCTCGATTCCACGATTGGTTTTTATCCCTATTCCTGTAGTATCACCATATGTCCCTAGGGGAAATGGTATTCAGGCACCGGTTTCAAATCCAGCTGTGGTGCCCTGCAGCCACCATGTTTCACGGTGCACTGAGCCAGCGCCTCCTAGAATTTGCAAGGCCCCTTCACTCCCTTCGTTTCCTTGTCTGACGTCAGCACACCTAGCCCGACGAACTGGTGGGCATTGTGAGGACCGGTTGGGGAATGCAGGCTCAGTGACTCCCTTCATTAGGGCGAGCCTGTTAGAACTTGTTTGACCCTCGCAAAGCGAGGTTCTACGCTGCACAAGAATTTTGAAATAGTGCTGGTGGACGTTCTTCGGAGATATGTGCAAGTTTTGGCCCTGGCTGTGTTATTTGGAGTACAAGCAGTGAAGTTTGTTCGCGTAAAATTACCAGGAAGTTCACAGGATAGGCCGCTGCTGCGTGCCGTACTGTCGTGGAAATTATGAAGGTGGACCGAAGGTCCGCTTGTTCTCCTTCCCTAAAGACGACCGCAGGACAAAATGGAAACGCGCTATTCGTCGCGAGGACGTCGACATCGACACTCTGCGTGATCCGAAGGTAAGCATTTAAAATTTTTACCGATAAACCTTCACATAAAGCGAATTCTGTGTCGCAGATCTGTGCTAGTGCAGTGCATTACGGAGCAGCGTCACTCTAGATTTCAATCCTTGCTAATTATAACGTTCTAGAATGTAATCAGGCAGAAAAACATATATAAAATGTTGCTAAAAAATTTTAAAACATTCTTTTTGCTTTTGCATATCGCAGGTCTGCGAACTTCATTTCAAGGCACAGTATTCCAGGACTACCACCACTTACACGGATAGCAACGGAAAGACTATAGAAGTCAGTCGGTATTGCCTGGAGGAGCTAGGTTTTGAATATGTCTTGCTTGCAAAGTTTCAGACAGACAGCCTCGAGGAGAGGTTTGTTCGTTACCGTCGGCTATGTGGATCCAACTACCATATTTCCGTCCAACAAATATTTGAATCAGAAGCAAAACTGAGGCTTCAGAACTCGCTGGTTTTTCCAGATATGAAAGAACTGTCCCAACCTAGCAGTATTGTGTTTGATGCAGCCAAGGTGATAGAAGAATATGGCATTAAGTTGACTGAAGAGGACATGAAATCAAAAAAAGGAAAGCTTGCCTGCAATAGTGTATATTGCAGGTTACTGCGCCCACGCCGCTCTCAGGAAAATTCCCTGTGAAGATTGTGCGGCCAACATCACGAGACAAGATAGGGATATACCAATGGTTGATGATATGCTAATCGAAGGCCTCACAAGAGGGGTCCTAAAATTTCTCCAACCAGTAGTAATAAGTGCTGTTCTGCACACACAAATCGTGCTTGAAAAGCTGACCTCGAAAGACAACACCGCCCGGTTTCATGCAGCACGGCACCAAAGGCAGCTTCTTCTCAGTGTGGTGAAGCACCTTTTAATTGACAATGAAGGTTTGGACATTTGTTGCAAAGGACACCATCCGGAGACAGTGCTTCAAAACATCTTGTGGGCAGCCACCAACACCTTACTGAAAAACTACGTCCAAATGAAAACCGACAAGTTAACGGCGGCAAAGAAGGGCGCAACACTGAAGAGGAAACTGAAAACGCTCAATTAAGCTACCTTTAACGTCTTGAAGATTCACGTTAGAATAAATAAATGATGTCGTCTCCATGGAATATATATATTGGATCGTTGTTTATTTCTTTTTATTCAAAAAAATCGAAATGCGCCATACCATATTCTGGCACACTTCTAACGCTACGGCTTTCGGGCACAATAATCAAAGCTTCTTTTAGCATGTCTTAGTTTCACATAACTTGCCATCAAATTTATATCTGCACGCTTGGCAGAAAAGTACATATATGTGATTAGCACTCTGCGACTTCTGGAAGGCAACCCCACACACATCTAGTGCATGGAAGTGAGTAGAGCCTGGACGGCTAGCAGACAAACTTTTTCGCGAGGCGTGGCCCACTCGGGCAAGGTGCGTGACGTCACGGAGGGAGTGCGCAGGCCTTAACCTGTTCTAGGTGGCTTTGACTGAGCACGCTTCAGAGTCCTCGGGTATTCAGGTACCGGTTTTAAATACGGCTGTGGTGCCCAGTCACCATAAAGTTTTACCGTGAACTGAGCACGCTTCAGAGTCCTCGGGTATTAAGGCACCGGTTTCAAATCCCGCTGTGGTGCCCAGCCACCATGTTTTACCGTGCAATGAGCACGCTTCAGAGTCTTCGGGTATTCAGGCAGCGGTTTCAGATCCGGCTGTGGTGCCCAGTCACCATGAAGTTTTGCCGTGCACTGATCACGCTTCAGAGTCCTCGGGTATCCAGGCACCGGTTTCAAATCCGGCTGTGGTACCCAGCCACCATGAAGTTTTACCGTACACCCAGCATGCTTCAGAGAGCTCGGACTCTTCTCAGGCTTCGTATCAACACTTGACTGTCGAGCCTAGTTCCCATGCCAGTATCCCTTCTAACACTGATGACATGCTTCCTAACCTTCAGGTTCCCATCTTTCGCGTCAGGGTTCTCCATCCCCAGCTAGCAGCTGAGGAACGCTTAAGCGAGTCGTCGGACTCCTCAATGCTCTCAGAAGTGCCTGAGCAGCGCGTAAGCGAGCCAGTAGGATCATCCTCACATACCGAACTTTCTGCTCCGCAAGGGAGAACTTCAGAGCGCAATGAGCTTCGGCATTCGAAGCGTTCGCGTAAGAAACCGTCCAGGTTTAAGGACTTCGTGTCCTAAATTCGATTCTTACTCGTATGTTGGAATCTGTGCCATACGTGTGCATTTTTGAGTGTGTGCTGTACAATTTATTTATTGTATAAATTTATTAGGGATACACTGGTATGCTGTGACTTTTTGTTGTATTGTCATGGTTATTAGCCGTAAGCCCAACAGAGGAGGAAGAACCAGCATCACGAGTGGCAGTCTCTGGCGTTTTTCGGGGAAGACGACGTTATCTGCCTAAGTGCTTTCAGCCGTGGTGCGCTGTGTACATAGTCATGTTTTTTTTTTCTCCTTCTCATGCCGCTTCTCTGTTCTTCAATTGGTTACTTTACGACAAATGTAAGGGGATGTTAAGGTTTAAATACAGTTCTGTGTCATTACATTTTCCTAAAATTGTATAGGTTATAAAAGTTACTCCGGTTTCATTAATCCATTGTATAAAGATTTTAGAGCCACATTTGCCTTTTTCTTTCTAGGGGAGGGGGGATGATATGGTGTTTCGGTTCCGACTTCGTGGTTGCCAGATTCGGTTTTATGCGAAGTGTTTTCGCCCTCAGGGCGTGCTACCCTGTGTGTATATGTGGGGCATTGTACAGAATGAACCAGCTCCTGCTTGGCTACCGGCTGCTGCGTACCTCATGTCGGCCGGCGCTTCAGCGTCGTGCCTTGTGTGCTCCGTGCGGCGCGTCCGCCACACGATACAACAGCCATTTCCATAGAAATGTGGAATTCCTTCATGCTGACAAATCAGGATCTGCAAATCCGTCGGGCGCACAATACACACTGACGACTTACGTAGCCGAGCAGTAGACGACAGGTGTAAGTGTTCTCTACTTGCTCCTCACTATTCGATTGACACTAAGTGGTGGCGCTGCTGATGCGTTGCATTTGCAGCGCCACCACTTATACAATGATAAAGAACTACCGTCCTATAACAGTGACATCAGTGGTCTACAGGCTGGTGATGCAGATTATAAAGGAAAGACTGCAGGCATGGATAGAGGATAAGGGGGTGCTGGGGGAACTGCAGAATGGGTTTCGGAAACACAGAAGGTTGGTATACAACCTGTTCTCACTGACGCAGTGCATCTAAATAGCAGAAAAGGAACACAGGTACTATGTGGCTAGCATTTTTGGATATCAAGGGAGCGTACGATAGCGTGGTTCAAGAGGAATTGTGGAAAATACTGGACACACTAGGCGTGGAAAATGTAGTCACTAATCTTTTAAAGGATATCTATAAAGGTAACTAGGTAATTAGAAAGTGGGAAAAACAGGTATCCAAGCCTGCAAAGGTAAAACGGGGGCTTAGGCAGTGGTGTCCTCTGTCACCCTTATTATTCATGATGTGCCTACAAGGATTAGAGGCCAAATTAGAGGGAAGTGGACTGGGCTTCAACCTCTCTTTCGTCAATCAAGGAAAACTCATTGAACAGGCACTACCAGCATTGATATACGCAGATGACATAGTGCTAATGGCCGACAACAAGGAAGATTTGCAGAGATTGATGGACATCTGCGGTAATGATGGAGATAGGTTAGATTTCAGATTCAGTAAGGAAAAATCAGCAGTCATGATTTTTAATGACAATGAAGGTAGTGAGCTTAGAATACAGGAGGTCACGCTAGAGATAACGGATAAATACAAATATCTGGGCGTATGGATAAGCAATGGGGCCGAGTACCTAAAGGAACGCAAAATATACGTGACGACTAAAGGTAACAGGAACGCAGCGGTAATGAAAAACAGGGCACTGTGGAATTACAATAGATATGATGTTGTGAGAGGAATATGGAATTGGGTCATGGTTTCTGGTCTGACGTTCGGCAATGTGGTATTGTGCATGAGATCAGAAGTTCGAGCAAGATTAGAAATTAGGCAACGTGGAATATGTAAGCTTGCCTTAGGAGCTCACTGGGAATACACCAAATCAGGGAGTACGAGGTGATATGGGATGGACGTCATTTGAGGGCAGGAAAGCTAGCAGCAAGATAAAATTTGAGAAGCGATTGAAAGAAATGGGGGAGGAGCATTGGGCTAGGAAGGTATTCAGCTACTTGTACATTAAGAATGTCGATACAAAATGTAGGAAGCGAACCAGAAAATTGACTGGTAAATACCTAGAAAACATCAGGTGGCCAAACCAAAAGGTATTATCGGTTAAGAAGAAGGTAAAGGAAGCTGATACCGATATGTGGAGAATTGGCATGATTAAGAAATCCGCACTAGAAATCTATCGAACTTTTTGTAAGCGGGCCTGCAATCGGGTGATGAACAACGGTTATTGTGGTTGAAACGAAGTAGATATAGACAAGAATGGTGACGTAACAGGTCGCGTGATTTTAACGAAATGTTTGGTGACGTCGGAGTGACTCAGCCATGTTACATCTTCCTTTTTTTAGGGAAGCAAATAATTACACTCGTCTTTCTGGTTGTGGGTAGCGGCAGGGCTCCCGGCGTGGCCTTGTGCTTCTCCGAAGCTCTTGAGCGGGCTGGGCGTCGTCTAGTTGTTCGGACCCGTCACGAGGTCTCTCTTCGGGATGTGTAGGTGCGTCTCGCAGATGCTCGCGTGTGCCCTCTTCCGTCTTCACCACCACGGAGCGCGGCATCTCAGCTGGCTTTAGAACGAGCGCAGGGGTCCAGGTCTCTTCATGGGTATCGTATGTAGTCACCCTCTGGCCAGATGAGAGAGGTGGCAGGTGCCTGGAGCGACGATTCTAATAGATCCTCTGGTGTTGGCGGATTTTCTGGGGACGGTTATGGACGGCTCGGTTGGGCACAGTTTCCGGCACCAGGTGGCTTGAGGGTACGGGCAGCAGGGTCCTCGTCTGCCTTCCCATCAGTCTCTGCACAGGGGATTTCAAAACAGAATCTCGCGGTGTATTACGCCATACAAGCAGAGCCATGTGGAAATCAGGCGTTCTCAGAGAACACTTCTTTAATAGCTTTTTTGCTTCTTGCACGGCCCTCTCTGGCATGCCATTTGAGCGTGGATGATGTGGGCTTGACGTTACGTGGGTAATGCCGAGCCCATATAAAAAGTCTTTGAATTCTGTGCTGTTAAATGGCGGCCCATTATCGCTGCACAGTTTAAGCGGTAATCCATGAACCGAAAAAAGTTCTGTGGACCAAGACTTCAGCTGATTAGCAGTGGTATGGCGTAATTCCCTTATTTCAAAAAAGAAAGAATAGAAATCGACAATAATGGCAAACTGTCGACCCCCGTAAAAGAATAGGTCCATTCCTACAGTTTCCCAGGGCAAGTTTGGAACCTCATGGCTCAAAAGCGGCATCTTTGCGTTTCGGGGCTGATGCTTTTGGCACATTTTGCAGTTTTGGCAAAATTGCTCTATGTCGCTTGCCAGGCAGGGCCAGAACATGACGCTTCGTGCCCGCGCCTTCATCTTATCGGCTCCGGAGTGTGCGACGTGCAAAAGAGCCAATATTTCTGCTTTCATCGAACTTGGTATGATCACCTTGTTGCTGCGAAATAGGAGCCCGTCTTGTGCGTGTATCTCCTCCTGATAAGACCAGTATGGGCGGATGGCTTCTGGAACCTCGTGCTTCTTGTCAGGCCAACTGGTCAGCGCATATTCCCGCAGCTTGGAGAGAACGGTATCGTTGTTGATTGCTGCGAGAATACTTTTTTAGACGGTGTTCCGAGGCTGAAACAAATTCCAGCACATTTACTTGAAACTGCGCAGTTTCCTCGCACATGCTCACAGTGCTCGGAAAACGCGACAAAGCATCAGCAAGAAAAGGATCTTTGCCTGGCTTATAAACCAGTTTGACCGGATAGCACTGCAAGGTCAGCCTCATGCGTTGCCAGCGAAGGGGACACTGATGCAGCGGCTTGTTAAGTATTGGTACTAAAGGCCTGTGGTCGGTCTCTACAATCACTTCTGCCTGACGAAAAACATAGTCATGGAACTTAGTGCAACCATGCACTACCGCCAACATTTCTTTCTCAATTTGTGCATAGTTTTGTTGCGCCTCTGTGAGCGGCCGGGACGAAAAAGTGATGGGGCGGCCGTTTTGCATGAGAACGGCGCCGACTCCTAATTGGCTTGCGTCAACCGAGAGAATGAAAGGCTTTTTAGGGTTGAAGAAAGCCAAAACGGGTGCTTTCGTCAAGGATTGACGCAAGGTCTCAAAACTCTTTTGCTGCGCCTCCGTCCAAACCCATGCAATGTCTTTACGCAACAGTGTTCGAAAGCGGAGCGGTTACCTCTGACATGTTGGGAATGAATCGCTGCACGAAATTCATCGTACCAAGAAATACTTGCAGTTCTTTCTTGTCGTTCGGTTCCGGTATTCCAAGTAGGTCTTGTACCCTCTCCGGATCAAGGCGTAGGCCTTCTGTAGTGAGTATGTGTCTTAGATACCGGACCTCCGGCTGCAGAAACGCACTCTTCTTGGGGTTAAGTCGGAGGTTGTGCTGTTGACACCGGGATAACACAAGTTTTAAGCTGCAGTCATGCTCTTCTTTAGTTCTGCCCCATACTAATACGTCATCCATCACAACCGCCACAAAGGACAAGCCTTCCAAAACGCGGTGCATTGCTGCTTGGAATATTTCTGGGGCCTAAGCTATTCCGAACTGCATGCGAAGGAACCAATAGCGACCATATCGAGTGCTCATGGTGCAAAGTTTGGAGCTCGACTCGCTAAGCCGAATTTGCCAAAGCCCTGACGCTGTATCAAGCGTAGAAAAGAAGCTTGCTCCGGCAAGCCTAGGAGCGACATCCTCTAACGTTGGCATGGGATAGTTTTCATGGAGTATGGCTTGATTGAGCGATGTTGGATCCAGGCAAATTCAAACTTTGTCTCATTTAACAACGGTAACCGTATGCCGGAACCATTCTGTAGGCTCAGTTACCTCTGTTATGACGCCCTGATCCTCCATACGCTGAAGTTCCGCTCTAGTCTTGTCCTCCAGGGCCACGGGGACTCTTCGAGCTGGTACCACGACACCCACGGCACCGGACTTGAGTTTTATTTCGTACTCGTAGTCCTTAAGCTCACCCAGTCCTGTGAAGACATCTGCAAAAGGTTGGGCTGGCTGGTAAAGTTGATCGACATCAATGTGCTGTACCCGGCGGATAAATTCAAGGCGTTCGGCTGCTGAACCGCTAAGAGTCACTGCTGGTACACTTTGCTCTATGACGTACAATGTTTTGTGGACCACCCTCTCATTTGCTGAAAGCCGCAGGTGCACTTGTGCTTGGGCGGTTGCCTTGTGGCCGAAAAATGCTGTTAGCACGACCCAGCAAGCCTGCTCTGGTAGATACGGTAGCTTTGCAACGTCCCTCCTTGAAATGACGCAACAATCGAGCCCTCGTGTCTAATTTTCAAGTCATTGGTTGGCCTTCAATGCCCACCGTCACGCTCCAGTGGTCTGTGTTGACCATGCTCACCGTTAATGTTTGCAGAAAAAAATCGCCGTCTTCTGCGCATAGTTCCCGTACTTCTTTCTTCTTGTGAGAAATGGTTCGCGAAGGCGTTGCTGATTTGCATGCTCGAGCAAAGTGGTTAAATCCTCCGCACTTATTGCATGTTCTACCGGTGGCGGGGCATCTTTCGCCGCTGTGTGCGCGATAGCCAGCAGCTGCCGCAGGCATCCCCTTTCTTTGCGACTGCGTTAACTGCGGTGTCCTGCGCTGTCTCTACGGCTTCACGGATTTCACGAAACTGCTGTTTCCATTGCTCTTGCGTGCGACAGATATCGATAGTGTCCTTGTACGAAGGGTTTTGCGCAATCAGTTTTTACTGCAGCTTCTTGTCACGAATACCCAGAATAATACGACTGCGCAGCATCCGGTCTTTCATTACCCCAAATTCACAGTTTGTGGCTAACATTCGTAGCTCCGTCAGCCACTCATTCAAAGGTTCGCCTTCCCTTTGGTTTCTGGACCCAAATAGAAATTCATGATAGGTCAAGTTCGTTTCTGGCTTGTAGAACTCTTCAAACTTGGCAATTAAGACTTCTACGTTATTTTTGTCCTCTTCAGCCTCAAACGTGAAAGTGCTGTATATCTTCCTTGCCTCTTCGCCAATAATCACTAGCAACGTGGCTGCTTGCACTTCTTTCGCTTGTTTTGTTAACTGGGTAGCAGTGGAAAATAGCGTGAGCTCACTCTTCCAAGTTTTCCATGCAAGCCAGGTGTTGCCCGATGTGTCCAGTGGCTTTGGCGGCGGCAAGATTGTTGACGGCAAAATCGCTGGTGGCGTGGCCATTTCCGCTAGGCACCGCTGCCACCATGTAAGCGGGCCTGCAATCGGGTCATGAACAACGTTTATTGTGGTTGAAACGAAGTAGATATAGGCAAAAATGGTGACGTAACAGGTCACGTGATTTTAACGAAATGGCTGGTGACGTCGGAGTGACTCAAGCCATGCTACACTTTTAAGCAGGAAATTAGCAAGGAAAGGATCTATAATAATACTCGGGGTAGTTCTCTACTGTTTGAGGCCAGGACGGGAGTATTGCGAACCAAGACATATCGGGCCAAATACGAAGGGATAGACACGGTATGCAGTGCGTGTGGAGAGGAAGAAGAAACTGCCGAACACTTGATAATGTTCTGTAAAGGAATTCACCCTATAGTTCAGGATGATGGCGCAAAGTTTTTCAAAGCACTGGAGTTTAGGGACAGGGAGGGCAAAATAGACTTTAAGCGGGTAGAATTAACTAGAAGGAGGTTATCTGATTGGTGGCTAAAGTAAAGGCACGAGGGAAAATTAGAACCTTCACTGCAAAGTAAAAATCCTCAATCGCACTATTTAAAAGGAAAAAAAAATAAATCTAGTTTTTGGATCATTAAGTATTACGGCTTGGTGGCGCTAGCCACCGCCCGATTTAAAGGGTGCAGCCATATCCATCCATCCATCCATCCATCCATCCATCCATCCATCCATCCATCCATCCATCCACCCATCCATCCATCCATCCATCCATCCATCCATCCATCCATCCATCCATCCATCCATCCATCCATTTGCACCCCGAAATGGGTGCCGAGACACCTAGCTACACCTGCTGCACCAGGTGTCGGCACCGGCTGCACCTTTTTTTTAATCGAAAAGGCGAGCAGGTGTCCGGAATCTGTCAACCAACCTTGCACGGCAGTTTCATTTTTTTTTAAACGAATACTGCTGTACCGCTGCAGCCATGTTGAACTCGTGAAACGAACGCCAAAGTGCAGCGCCTCCGTGAACCGGTTCACGAAGTGCAGGTGAAACGAACAGGCCTACTAGGCTACCATCTATCCAAGGCAGCTGAAGGAGCGAGGGTGCTTCCGCACGATGGAACAGCCGTGAATACCCCTTTGTGTGTAGTGCGTTTGTAGGCACGCGCATCCGAAGCCGCGTGACCTTGAGAAAAAGAACCAATAGCGTGCGAGCGATCCTGACGGAGCTAACGGAGCTGCCAGCTTTCTCCTCACTCTCTTTCTGTTCTCGGTCACGGGCACTGCGGCACCAGCATTTCAAAATACGCCACCGGAAGAAGGGAACGTGCGATTTTTGGGTTTTGGCTACGAAGGAGATCTCAAGTACAGATGGTTCAGAAGCGGGTCAACTTCTTCCCTGAGCCTTTGAAATTTGCTTCCGACAATAGCGTCACTTTTTGTCGTTTAGCAAAGCCGGATTCACCTTGACCAGCCGAAAAAGCTTTAAAGCTGAATGTCGGAAAGCTGAACGATCAAGGGTAAGACTAGCAACGCGACGACGACAATAAAAAACGTGATAGACCGGATTCAGCTTTGCAAGGGTGAAATGCTGATGTCATATGAATATAAAGAATAAATTAGTCGAGTGGCTTTGTTTTGAACGACTTCCAATGCACGTGATTACATATGTTTGAGGCGCGCTCCAGATGGCAAATGCATATTCTAGTTTTGGTCTTATAAGTGATTTATATGCAAGTAATTTAACACGAGATGGGGCGAGTTCGATGCGTTTTGTTCGATGCTGAAATTATGTTAGTAATATGGGTGTGCCATGATAAATTAGAAAAAAGGGTGACTCCTATAGATATTTATAGGCGTCTACTAACTTCGATCGATCAATTTGAAACGCGGTAGCTGGAAGCGAGAAGGGATTCTGACTACGAGAGAAGGACGTGTTTACATTAGTAGGGGTTGAGTCATTAGCCAGACGTTACAGCAGTTTAGTAAATTGTTAAGGTCACTCTGAAGGATGGAATGGTCATGATGCTTAGTAACGGTATGGTAGATTACACAATCGTCAGCGAACATGCGAATTTAACAGGAAGCATGCAATGGTAAGTCATTATTATATATTAGGAAAAAAAGAGGACCGCCAGAACACACCATCGGGGGACTCCTGAGGTTACTGGGAGGGGTTTAGACAGTGAGAGCGGTTAGTTAACAACTCTTCAGGCCGCTTGAGGATGTTAGGATATAAGTTAAGCTTTGAAATGTTTAGTAACAAACGCTGGTCAGAAACTTTGTCAAAAGATTTTGCGAAATCAAGAAAAATTTAATCGTTTGGATGTTGCATTCAAGACTAGCCTGAAGGTCATGAACGAATTGTGCTAACGGGGCTTCGCAGGAGAGGCCTGTACGAAATGCCACATATGTTCACGTTTGCTCGCATGTGCAGCTCTTACATCCTAACTGTTGTAGCCGAGGTTCGCGGTGTGTCGTAGATTCAAAATTATCATCATAATGAACTGGCACACGCTCAATAGCCACCTACGCATTCTGTGTGAATGGTTAACAAGAGAAACTGAAACGTGGCCACCAGCTCTTCTGTGACTCAGCCTTGCGTGTCCTCGTGATAGTTATAGATCCCTTTGTTGTTCTTTTTAAATTTTAGCCTGGTGACTCACCTTCCTCGATCATTGCTTGCCAGGCAACGCGTGTAGTATTACATATGCGATGACGGCCCATAAGAGGTGGTGGTGTGACTTGGGATGGGCAATTGCCGACGCCCGTGCAAGCGTGTGTGTTTGTTTTATTTTAAGCAGTTCTTTATGAAATGAACGTAGAGAAGTTGATAAGTTTATTCGGGAAAACACTGTCAGCCGCGTGGCTGACAGTGTTTTAGCGCGCTTGCTCTTACCTAAACGACAATATAAGAGGATACCAGCTAGTTCGTAGTTTTCATCAATTGATTATCTGCAGGACAGTGATACAATAAAGCTTTGGTTATTCGATACAAAAAATAAAACGTATACTTTTTGCTAGCGAATAATATCCGCTCTTTCCGTCAGTGTATAACAACACAAAAGCGCTCAAAGTAGTGTAAAACAAACAAGCAAACGATATATGACACAAGTATGAGGCATGTCGTCTGGACTAGTTATGTACCATCTGGATTCTTTAAAGCAAATCCAAATCTAAGCTCGCGAGTGCGTCTGTATACATTTATTAATCACCTCCACGATATCGCGATTTCTAAGTGTCAGAATTCACTGACAGAATTTTTTCGCTATAGTGGGACCAGAACCTTACAACAAAAGATATTTCAACTACAACTAAGGCTCGTCGCATAAACGATAAGCAACAGCGCCGCAGTAGGGTCCGTAGCCGCAATTATGCACCTAGCAACAGTGTGTTCATGGCGTATAGAGTCTTGTTTTCGTTTACCATATTCCCTAAAGCTCTGCATTCCCGCAATACCTACCGCTCCTCGTGTTTCGGATGACGCCCAGTGCACTTTACGATGTGCTGCAACTAAAAGTGGCTCCTACACTATTGAATAAGCTAAAACCTTTCTATGCCTACATTGAAATAATCCCGACGACGTTACACATCAATATCGGCAAGCACATAATCTGATCTTATTGCAGTGAATATACAACCGAGCACGGCCAAATGCTTCTGTATATCGTGCTAGGGATACTTAAAAGCAGTTAAGCTTTAACAGAGCGGGACTAACCGCCCTTTGGGGATGAGCGCGACGTTAGCGCACATGCTAGCTTTGCTTGCGCGGCAAGCAGACGACGCAGCAGTGGCCACCAAACGGAGCAGAACGACGACACAGAGACAAGAAGAACACGAAGGACACGTTCTGATCTCGCGCTATAACTATAGTCATGTGAGACCGCGCTGCTCTCGACCTAGGCGACGGCTCCAGTGCCGACGACGTGGGACATAAAGACACACCTACTACACACAACGAGATTACCAAGTATTACTACATGGCGAGGCGGACATTCCCAATGCCACATTCAAAACTCAGTAGAGCACAGGCCGTCTCGTTGCGCTTACTTCAAACCCATTCGTACTCGTCGTTAGCATACCTAAATGCAATTTATCCTCACAAATTCCCCGATGCCGCCTGCGCCGCTTGCGGGCAGACCGCTACAGTTAGCACACATGCTCTGGGAGTGCGGGTCGCTTGGACCGATTTATAGCAAATCCGAGTGGGATGCGCTTCTGCACAGCCCAGAACTTCATGACCAAATCCTGGCCGTCCAGTGCGCCCGCGACAGGGCCGTCAGGCTAGTCCTGCCGGTCCCCACGTGGGAGTAGCCGGGTGACGCGTGGCAACCTCAGCGTCTGCACTGGACCATAATAAAGTTGTTCTCACTCACTCACTCATAGTCATGTGATACCAACTAGCCCAAGCTGCCCCACCAAACGGAGACAACGTAAAACTCCACTCGATCTCGAGGCAAGATTGTAGCTAGCCTGCTGTAGCCGCTTCCAAAGCCAATTCACTTCATTGGCGCAATGGCGCCTCTGTGATTGGCAGCGCCAGGGTTACCAGGTTGGGCTATAAATGACCAAATTGGGCAACTTTTTGTTTTTCGAGTTGGCGCGAGTTTTCATCTTTGGCTCCGGGGGTGTTGAAGTTGTAGCGGGACGCGAAGAGAGACGTGAGATGACGTCGAAGGCGGCCGCTGGGGCTGTGCCGATCTCGCCACTTTATTGCAGGCCTGAAGCGGAGCCACGTCGGCTACCAGCGTCCGCCACGCCAGGCGTGTCAGCTCGTTCTCATTCTCGCGCAGCTCGAGCTCGCGCCAGCTGCGCGAGAGACGCGGCGCGGTGATGGAAAAAATGACGATGGTGATGATGGCACTACAGGGCTCCCCCCCTAGCGCTTTGCGCGATTTGAACGCATATGAAAAAAAGAAAGAGGGCGACAAATGCTATGTACATGAACGGCAGTCCATAAAGTGTTCATTTGGCAAGTCCAGGTTGTCAACGTTTATAGGCCATCGGTAAGCAGTGTGTCTCTGGTGGGCGACTCTGGGAGTTGCGCAGAGGACGCAGGAGGAAGTGCCGGGTCGCTGTGGCAGCCGAGATGGCGCAACTCTACCGGGAGGGCGTCGAGAAGAATGGCGTGCATCTGCAGCTGGTCCGTAACGCCATTCAGCGCAAGAACGGCGTCGAGCTGCATAAACCATACCTTGGGGTAGGTCGATTGGAACGGCGGCACTGGCGGGCAGAGTTGCGGGAACATGGCAGCGGGCCGTTCGGCGAAGGGCGTGTTCTCCGGGTCACCAATGTAGCGACGAGAGAAGAGAGACGTGAGATGACGTCGAAGGCGGCCGCTGGGGCTGTGCCGATCTCGCCACTTTATTGCAGGCCTGAAGCGGAGCCACGTCGGCTACCAGCGTCCGCCACGCCAGGCGTGTCAGCTCGTTCTCATTCTCGCGCAGCTCGAGCTCGCGCCAGCTGCGCGAGAGACGCGGCGCGGTGATGGAAAAAATGACGATGGTGATGATGGCACTACAAAGTCATACAGTTGGCCCTATGTCGCTCTGCAAGCTGTGCGTGTCCCACTCAGAACAGATGAAGGAAAAACGGAATGTGCCGGCTCTTAGCAGTCGTGCCGCGTGTCAGTGTCGCTAAGTCGTGTCCCCCCCCCCATTCCTTCCCCCATTAACAAGAAGCAGAGAGTAAAGACTTGCTTTTTTCCCAATCCGGAGTTACGAGGCGGCACGTTCAGAGTGCAGGGGAGGGGGGTGCAAAGAAATGGAGCTTGGTCCTTTTGTCGATGCATCGGGACGCATGCCATCGGGACCATGGAAGAAGGAAATAATTGATAGAGGCACAGACCATAGCGCAGTAAGAGTGCCTTTCCAAAAGCACAACTGGGCAGACATGCTGGTGTGTTTAGGAATTAAATATCACGCTCAGTAGGGTGTCAAACTCGATGCTACCAAGCAACGTAAGGGATAGGCTGGTCATCCTTCCTTTACCGAAGAACATGCACCCCGAATACCACAGGGGTAGACGGGGAAAGAGCACAGGACATACAGAAAAAGTATGGAAAATGTAATGAGGCAGTGTTCGTTGACGCGGCCAGGTATGCGCACAGGCGTGGCTTCGTGGCCGTTGTAATAGATCACCAGAATGTTTGCAAGACTAGCGCCACGGTACGCACGGAGCACGTGGAGACAGCATAGGAAGTGGCTATCGCGCTCGCAGTGGCCACCATCAACGGCCGAAGTGGTTATCAGCGACTCTAAGACGGCAGTCCGCAACTTCGCCAACGGCCACGTCTCTCCCGAGGCGTTACGAATTTTAATTGCGGTCCAAATTGGAAATAGTGATATTTACGTATTATGGGCATCTGCCCACACTTCCTCGCTCACCGTCCTACGAGGCGGCGCACCGGGCGGCTCGAGGGCTTAGGGCCGTTCCACGCGCTTCCCGCACAGCCGCAACGCACGTGCCGGCACACCTTCCGCACCCAAGCAGAGGGTGAAAGAGCGTCGCCCATTGGCTTCTTTGTCCCCCGCTCGCTTGCGGCAAAAGGTCTCGACACGTGCGTTGCGGCTGTGAGGGAAGCGCTTAGAACCGTTCCACGCGCTTCCCGCACAGCCGCAACGCACGTGCCGGGACTCCTACCACACGCAAGTGGGGGACAAATAATCCGATTGGCGACGCTGCGGAGGGGGAAAGAGCGTCGCCAACTCACTTAAGTGGGGAACAAATAAGTCAGTTGGCGACGCTTTTCCCCCCTCAGCAGCATCACCAATTGGCTTATTTGCCCCTGCTTGTGTGCGGTAGGGGTCTCGGCACGTGCGCTGCGGCTGTGCGGGAAGCGCGTGGAATATGGACCGAGCCGCCACCGCCACCGCCGCGGCCGCGACGTCGGGTTAGCAACGGAAGTGGGAGGATCGCCTCACCATGCAGTTTTAAAGATATTACCCAGCGTTACAGATCGGCCAGGCGCAAATTTCCGCCATCACACCAAAAACTGAACAAAAAGCAGGCGGTCACGTTAGTGACAGCTGCAGTACTAAGACGTTTCCAAACCCGGTGATCTTAAATCTCTTTTAACCAGAGCTTTATGCGTCGCGCTGCAAGTCTTGCGAGGCCAGAGGCAACCATGCTATGGGAGTGTGGCAGAGGTGGGGCTCCAGACGGGGACGCAGCCTCGAACCGAACGCTCTGGGAGAGTGCTCTGCTCAGGCCATACCCTCGAAGGCCAACTGTGGGCCGTCCAGCGGGCCCAGGCCGCCGCCAGAGCTCAAGGGCTCGTGGCCAATACCTAGGCGGGGATATGTGCCCAGATCCCTGAAGCAACTCGCCGGATGTTCTTTTTTTTTAATAAAGTTGCGTCCCCCTCTTCTCTCTCTCCTCCATGATCGAGACAGCACACAGCTTGCTTCTCACTGGGGAGGGAACTCTCACTTATCCTGACACAAGTTTTTCATGTAACCACATTTTTCCTCTTGTACTTGTTTCAAGTGCTCGATCTGTCTCTTAATACATTGCATATTTGTTTTCTTCGTATGTGAACTCGCTTTGCCTCACTTGATAATACATAAAGGCGTTTTATCTGTATTTCTTCTCTTTGGGCTATTTTGGGCGATTTTTATGAGTGGCGTTTGTCTATTTTTGGGCTACTGATGGGCCTGAACTTGGCGGGTTGCTTTCCGAGAACCTGGCAACCCTGCGGCAAGCTAAGCACCCGTCTCAAAAGAAACAAGTGTCTGCGAGTGCGCGAAAAGAAGTGCGACTCGTACCGTTGTGTTATTTTCGTTTGTCTTGTACGGGATGGCAGAGTCGAAGAAACGCGCCAGGCTGACACAGTCAAGGCTGAGTTTCCCAAAGTCTTCGCAGTCATCCGCGGTAAGCCACCAATTTGACTTGACAGAGAAGACATTACTTGGGGAGTTGCTCTTCGTCAATGAGTTACATTTGTCCGCTCTCTTATTTCAGA
Source organism: Rhipicephalus microplus (assembly GCF_013339725.1). Taxonomy (NCBI): domain Eukaryota; kingdom Metazoa; phylum Arthropoda; class Arachnida; order Ixodida; family Ixodidae; genus Rhipicephalus; species Rhipicephalus microplus. The sequence goes on along the minus strand of NC_051175.1, from coordinate 86,537,576 downwards.
AACGCGGAGATGCCGAGAAAAGCGGGTCCAGTGTATCTACGGAAGATCTTGAACGTATGGTGAGGAAGCTGTCAAGTTCGCGTAGCGCTTTAAACGTATTGCGTCACGGCTAATCGGCTGATGCTACGGTGCATGTACCGCTTTTCTGCGAATTATTCGCGGGCATTAAACGACCATATTCAACTGGCTCAGTTACGTATATCGGAATGTGAAATGTTATGAACGTAAGTGCTGCATTTCTCGTCTTTTCAAGGTTAATGACACAGTCTACTACCTTTTGATCTCGGACCAGCACAAGGAGGCTATCAAGAAGAAAGGTGCGGGCCTTCTAATTTTTCTAAAGATCGCTCATGAGTTGCTTTCTAGAACGCGGTTACGCACTAACACTAACGCACCCAATCGAAACGCAGTTCGCACCGCATAGTTTCAAATGCGTTGCAGTTAGACGACCCATGAACGAAGAATGAACTGACCGAGTTATGACAGGTTATAGTTATGACAGTAAGACGATAGTCTTTTTTGGGGACCTTCGATGCAAAACATTTTTATTTTGCTAAACTGGTACTAGCATGCGACGCACCTGTCATATTTGCAAGCGTAAACCAGTTCTAGTTTTGCTTAGTCTATATGGCATGCATGTACAAAATGAAAATATATATATATATATATATATATATATATATATATATATATATATATATATATATATATATATTCACCCTCACACTTGTAGCATAAAACTTTAAAAAGTACAGTTTAATTTTACTGTGTTAGTTTCTCCTGGAGGCTTCAAAACATGTACAAAATTGCTGACCCGAAGATCGCGGAATCGAATCCATGCTTTGGTGACCGCATTACAATGGAGGCAAAAAGGGAGAGGCCTGTGTGCTTAGATGGAGGCACTCGTTCAAGAACAACAGGTGGTTAAAAATATTGGAACCCTCGACTACAACGTCTCTCACAATTATATAGTTGTTTGGGGATGTTAAATCTCATGAATTGTGTTATTATTATTACATGATTGTCCAGCATTGCATCATGCATAAAGTCTAGAAGAGAGCAGCGTTTCGGACCATAGATCAACTTCTGTAGGTCTAGCAGACTGCTGGGGGGAAGTCCCACACGCTGTAAGTCCTCCCGCAAGCTGTTTGTGGTCCGCCGCAGTGGTGTAGCGGTCAGGGGGCCCGGCTGCTGACCCGAAAGTTGCGGGTTTGATCCTATACTGTGCAATGTCGGTGCACATAAAAGAGCACCACATGGACAAAATTTTTGAAGCCCTCCAGTACGGCATTTCTCATAATCATATTGTGGTTTTGGCACGTGAAACACCAGTTGTTATAATTATATTATTAAACAAGTTGTTTGTGGCCCAGGGCAGGTCCCTAGATGATGACACCAGCTAGCTCTTCGCACTGCTTCGGAACAGAGAAGCAGCTCTAAGCAATTTCAATGTTGTACCACTTGGTGCGGATCGACGGTATAACAGCTGCACTTGGGCGAACCTTTGGAACGGCACCTTCCTCTCAATTGGGTTCAACTGCAAGGCTATGTTTCTGGTAAAGCCCGGTGTGCTTCCTGTGCTTTGAGCAGTCTACCAATGTGCCGGTACGCTGCGGTCTTCTTGTCTCCCAGTTACAGTGGCGTAAATAAAGCAGAGTCTCAGAGACAGGCATCGTCAGGGTGGCCATTTTGTTTGTATAGATGTCTCATTTCTAATTATATAAAAATTCAATTAATGTTTATTTATTTATTTATTTATACAATACTGCAGACCAATTTAATGGTCCAAGCAGGGCGGGCAGAAAAAAGAATGTTCACGCACATACAATGCAATGCAATGTAACAAAAACAATGAAGCCAAGAAACGCAGAATTCACTTGGGACTACAAAATAAACAAGCCACGGTGAAACCGACTTTTCGCACAAACATAGCAGGGTTTCAATCCAAATAAAACTAGAAAATCACGCACAACTTCAAGAAACATTGCTAAAAACCCGAACGTCAGTAATTAAAAGTTTCTAAAATGATCGTGTAGGGCTGTCATAAAATTTCCACTAAAAATTCTTTCTGGCAATTTATTCCAGTCATCTACCGTGCGTGGAAAATATGAAAACTTAAAGGTATTTGTTCGGGCAAAGAATGGGGATAAACTGTGGCTATGTGTGTGTCGTGTTTTCCTCGTGGTGGACGGACTAATGAATGGAGTGGGTGATAATCCAGTTTACACTTAATTAGGGATTCCATAAAAGCTAAGCGGGCAATTTGGCGTCTAATGTGTAGTGGTGTAGTGGTTGGCGTCTAATGTGTAGTGGTGTGTAGTGGTTTGAAATAAAAGTTCTAAACTAGTGTTGATTCCCAGCTCACATATTTGCATTGTGCTGCTCAGTCTTCTCAGAAACCGGTTCAGATTTTTCATACGGCCTGACACAGCTGAATGGTGCAAAACACAAGTACACACTTAAAACTAACAGTCGTTAAAGAAAAGGCTGGAGAGTCAGGAACCCCCAGACACCACATGGCGGTTTATGCCACTGCCCAGTCAACTGAATGATGGCGGGCGAACCCTATTGAAAGATATTCGTCCTGGTTTCAAATCCCGAACAATGATAAGATTTCGCTCAACTGCAAAGCTTATTTCTCAAAAACTCATGCATTTTTTTTGTAGCATTATGGTGTAAACATGTAAATGAGAAAACTTTTTTCTACCTTGTCAGCTTGCGGGGAAATGGTTTGCCATGTGGTATGTCTTAACACTCATGTATGCTTCTTTATTTCAGACATACAGAAGCATGTCCTGAACAACAGTGGAAAAGTAATGCGCAGTGTGCTTGCCTCGGCTAAGAAGAAACTTGACGAAGTAAGTCTGAATTGCGAGCAAATGCCATCGCCGTTAAGTGTTCTGCATTGGTATTTTATCGCGATTGCGTTTCCATGACCGGGGCATTTTTTTTAATGGTACAGTAATACCTCGTTAACTCGAAGTCGTAATAACTAGGAGAGTTTCTAGATAAACAGATTATTGAGATGAGCAAAGTTGCGCTGATCGCTGGAAAAAATGAGCGCTTTTCAGGAAAATCACTACTACTTACCCGCTTTTTAGCGGCAGTCTCTAACCTTTCTTCTCGTGCAGGTTTAATAGAGAAAAAAGTAACTTACGAAAGACTTAATCGGCTGGGTTTGGCTGGACTGCCATAGTATTTAACGTGGAAAAACTGCCAAATGCTCGTCTGCTTTGCGGTCGTACTCGGGCCTAGGAAGGCGTGCTCCAACTGCTTGACGCATCGCATCAGTCGATCTTCTCTGCCGCTGCACTCTACTTTATTTCGAAGCAAGCTCTGCAAATTTCTTGTCCCGGAAGACATCGGCACCTCTAGAGGTGGTTCGTCATCGCCGACCCCTACAGTCAGTGGCCGTTTGCAACTATTTTGGCGTTAGTCGTTGCTCCGGTCACCGCCACATCCTGCTCACACAGCGTGTACTCCAGAAAACTTGCGTAATTTTCGGGGGCACCGTTACCGGCACCGTAAGCTTGATGACCTCTTGATAGAGTTCCGTCACAGTCCTGTCGTCTCTGCTTCTGGCAAACTGGCGGCACGCGAAAAGCCAGCGTGCGCAAAGCAGTTGGCCGATAGCTGCTGCGCGAAGTTGCTGCGAAGCGCTGCTGAGGTGGTGTACTGCTCCCAGCAGGTCAATTTCGTAGCCTTTGCCTGTTTTCATAAGACAATAAAATTATGCAGAAAAGGCTCTCTCAGTAGAATTATTCGGGCCACTTCGATGACACCTTGGTCCATCGGCAGCATAACAGATGCCAGTATTCGCTGGTAGACACTCAACTGTCGCTGCCTCCAAATTCTCTATTTAGCTGTCGCTTGGGTGGTTGCGGACACTGAACAGAACTTTTCTGTTTTTGCTGGCCATCTTGTTTCTATAGTGCGAACGTACTCTTCAAAAAGAGTAGCACTAATCCACGCTACTCTATTCGTGCGATAGATAACGCTATTTGGCATTCGTGCATTTCTAAAACACCTATGCTTAAGGGCTTTGCTAATTATGAGTAACGGCAGTTTCGCTTTACCTGCAGCATTTGTCCCGAAAAGGATAGTGACCATGTCCTTCTCTTATTCTACTCCCGAGCACGCTCCACCCTTGGGTGTCAAGGCGTGGCTCGGCAACATTTTATAAAAGAAAGCGCTGGCTCGTCAAGGTTGAAAATGTCTCTGTCAGCCTAACTTTCCCACAACTCAGCGAGCCGGCTGCTCCACCAATTGTCTGCAGTGGCTGCGTCGACTGTCTCACCGTGCACCGGCTTGGACTCCACACTGTTCCTTTTTTTTGAAGCGGTCAAACCAGCCACTGCTGCAACTGAAGTTCGTGCGCCCTGTTTGCAAAGCCAGAATGTGTGCCTTCTCCATCATTATTGTTGTGGTGACGGGAAGGTTGGCTGCTCTGACATTTCACAGCCATAACATCAACACCGCTTCAACGTCTCGGCTCTTTGACCTTGGAACCCGCTTACGCTGGCTGGAGAAGCTGTGCTGAAATCCATCCAGCATCTTCTGCTTGTTTTTCAGCACCGTCGAAAGCGTGGCCAAAGGGATGCCGAATCCCTGCGCGATGCTTGATTTTATTAGGCCTCCCTTTCTCCTCTTCCTTAACTTTTGCTGCTTTGACGCCATGCTCGCCGCACTCTCGCTAAGTTGCCACTCCTCACAGTCAGCGAGAAATCTGTACAGCTCATTTTGCACAGATGAACAACAAGTCACGCCTCAGGGAAAAATCACGAGCACTACTGCACCGACAATCAGGGAAAAATTCGTAACGTGTGGTTTGTGTAGATGAATGGAAATCGTGCCTCAGGGAAAAGCATGTGCACTTGACACAGTGAACGAGACAAATTACGCCAAGCATGGGCAGATGGCTTCCCTGCTCAGCACGTTTGTCACATGACGTGCCGCAGGGTTTCTTGACAAAATTGATATGTCGTTGGGCTGAGACTTCGTGCACTTAGCGTTCGCTGAAAGCATTATCGTGGTGGCAGGCATGGCTAAATAAGAATAAAAAAATTGACGGACTTCAGGCATGGCAGCATAATGCGAATTGTGAAATAGTCTGGCGGCGGAATTTTCGCTCCACACCCAGTCAAGATTTTAAGTTATCCGCAACCCGACCCAAAAATACTGAAATAAAGGCAAAAATATACATGGGGCGTTTAGAAATATGTTCGGTGCCACAGAAAATTAGCCCATTTTTCAAGATATGCGAGTTTGATAAACGAGGTATTACTGTGAATGAGTCAAAGACCATGTGACAGATAACACTTGCCAAAGTACTTGACAAGATAACTCTTGGGATGACGAAAGCATTTGCAGCTTCGAAGAAGACAAGTCCGCTTGTCGAAATGTGGGCTCCAGCCCACACTTCTTGTTTACGATTTTTTCATTGCAAGCTTTCGTCTTCCTGGGACTCCTGGCTCTTTTTTTTTTTTTTTTTTTTTGTAGTAACACTTCACAAGACTGAAAACAAGAAAATGCGGGGGGTGGCGGAGACTGAAAACAAGAAAATGCGGGGAGGTGGCGGCGATACCTTAAAAGTTCCCACATCCAACTTGACAAGTTGGCCTGGGTTTCGATCATATCAGCAAAATTTCGTCAGTTTGGATATTTGCTAGTTAAAACGAGTTGCATTGGGTTCTAAGGGAGCTATGAGGGGAATCAAGTCAGGCTAAAATGCAAATCTCTCGAAATTTTGCTGAACCAGTATATGGCCAACACGTTAAAAAATACTCTGTAATTCGTGATGTTCCACTTACACTGAGATGCTGGGGCTTGGGAATGAAATTTGAAAGTGAGATGCACTTTCTCTTTTGACATTGAACCTATGTTTGAATACTTAATGACAGTAGAAGTTTAGTTTGAACTATAAGTTAAACCTATTAGTTTAATAGTTTAAAAATAAACGATTAGTTTAAAAAAATGATCCTGACCTATAGTGTATGAAAGCAAACAGATATTTGCATGCTGAAGTAGTCTTTGCCTATACAAAATGAATTATCGCAGAACATCTTCATAAGCAGCTTTACTACTAGGATATTTCTATGAAGAGATACAGCAATAAATCTGTTGTCGAATGTTCTTTTTGTTTGCTGCTTGGCGTTCCGCGGCAGCCAGGGAAATATTCAACTCCCTTTGCACTGGTTGAGGTACAGCTGCACGAAAGACGACCATATAATGACCATGTTCATGTGAAAAATGGTAGTGATTGGGTGCCCATACCAACTGACTATGTATTTGCTTACGAACCTAGGTTTTTATATCCCTGGCGTATTTTTTACACGGCGAGCTGTCAACAACTGTATGAGTTATTTTCCGTTTTCTCAAGCTTTAGCCATACCTCAGGTTAAAAAAAAATGCTTCTGGCATGTCTGCAGAGGCATTGGGACTGCTAAACATACCGTGCACCTTTCGCTGTTGGTTGTCACTTTCCTTGCAGATTACAGGAGAACATGTTTATGTAATGTAGTTTTTTTTTCTCAGGTATTTGGTTACGAAATGGTTGAGCTTGACGACAAGCAAGGCTCAGTGATACTTGTCAGCAAAATCGACCTTTCTGACTACAGTCAGTTCCTAAGAAGGTAAGCATACTTTTCGACCTTGCTGCAAGTTGTACAGGTGTCATCCTCATAAAAGAGAACATGAAACAGCGTGGCAGATAGCCTCGTACTGCAAAAAATATGCATATTATTCGAGGGTGAGACAGCTGCGCACATTGCGCATTTCTTATGCGATTTCGTTTTTCTGTGCCAAGCTTCTGCAAAAGCATAAAGTTGCAAAACTTGAACCGAACTGCTCCAGAACAGCCTCGAAAGCAAAAATTCTGTGCCTGCGTCTGCTACAGTGAGAAAAAGCCTAGTTGACATGACTTTTCAGGTATGGACACTAAGAAAACAAGACAGTAAAAATACATAGACGTGCCCAAGCGTCTCTCGTTTATACACCTTTTTAATGAGGGCTTCTATGGTGCCGCCATAATCTCCTCTGCACTGTTGTAAATATGCGTGACCCGCCCCTCCGAAAATTTGGTGCCACTCCATGAGAATGCTGCTTCCACTTGCTCAGCTCTGGCATGCATGCCATGGTTGACTCAGATTTGCTGTTGTGTATAGCGTCATCATCCAGTTCCCATGATTTTCATGTTGACGGTGCCGATCACGCATTTGCCACGAGAGTAGTGTTCGTGCAGTTACGTGCCACACCGTGCAGGTATGAGGTGAGAATCATATTGCGTGAATGCAGCGACAACCGGCTTCCCGCATACGACGCGTATCTGCGATACTCCAGTAGAGTGGCACGAGAGGGCGGCAGCGGAGTGACGCGAAGTGCGTTTGTACACTCCCCTAGTTTGTATGTCACTGCGGCAAAGTTTCTCGGCCCCCACACTGCACTCTTGAAGGTGGTCTCGCACGAGATGGCAGTGAATCACTATTCAGTGTGCTATTGTTGTTGCTTTTCAGAAGCACGCAGCACACTCTATTGTTGTTTCTTGTTCAAAGCATGCGGTACACTCGATGTTATTCCAGCCACATGGCCAAGCAGATAGTTAAAGGTGCTTACAATGATGTTCTCCTGACAAGGAGTAAAACTGACTTACAGGAAGGCCTAGGGAAGCTTAAAAAGCTAAATAAGCGCAGACATACAAGAAGGCAAAGTAGTAGTCTGCTAAATCGTATTGCTGTTGTTGAGCAACGGCCTACTGTAATGTAGCTACTGTTCTTATGCAATTAAATTTTAATTTTGTCAAAAATGACATGCTTTCTCACTTTTCTTTTTTTTTTAATTTTCATCAAGTGAACCTAGTAGTTTGCAGAATATTTTTTCTATGATTTCACATGTTGTGTTTTACTCTGGCTAGAATAGGTCATGTGGTATATAATGCAGTAGTTTATTTTGTACCTGGGAATAATCTGCAAATAATCTTTATTCAAAAGCTGTCTCAGTGTTATGTGTGTTCTAATTAGAATGTGTACTTGTCTCCACAAGTTGCCACAATTTTTTTTTCAGGCTCCTAAGATGACATATTAAAATCACACAAATTGCTCCAAATCAGTGTTCTACCGCAAGCGTGAGATTGTGCTGCTCCAAAAACTGCTTCCATATTAACTTCAGCCTTCTCGTCCCTGTTGTTCGTTGAGATTTTCTGTCATTGTGTGCTGCAGGAAAAACTGCTCTAAATTGGAATTTTTTCCTGTGCAAACACAGTGCATGCTTGCTTTATAGGTTGTGGGCCAAATTTCAAGTTACGCGGTTGATGATCTTATTTATTGTTTCGTAAATTTCAGGAGTGACAAAGATCTTGCAAAGCAGGGTCTCATAATCATTGTCTTGGCTCTTATCCTCATGAACGATGGAACCGTTCGTGAAGGTATGTTTTTTTCTTTGTTTTATGATACCGTATTTACCCGCCTAATCCTCGCACTTTTTTTTTTCGAAAAACTGATGAAAAGTTGGGGGAAGTGCGAGAATCGCGCGAGAAAATTTACCGCGAAAACATACAAAGCAAAACGGAAAACAAAGCGGCCGCAAATTGGGATTCTCAAACCAGCAACTGACAACCTTTGAGGAGTACTAACCTAGGCCTACCTTAATGAAACCACAGGTTCAGCACAAAGTAAGATATATTTGCAGACACTAAAGCCACTGTCTCAAGGGTCTTCACGGGCAGACCCTTGGCGTAATCAAGAAGTGCTGCCTCAACCTGTGGGTGTTTTCCCATCTGAGGTCCACGGAAGACCCGACGCGTTTTGTTGGTGGCTTTCAGCTGCTCATGCTGCCTTCGCCAGTAGTGAACACAAAATTTGACGACTCAATTGCGTGCCTGCGGCCCTGTTTCCATGGTTTTCTGTATCAATCACTTTAAACTTGAAAGCAGCCGTGAAGCTTCCGTATTGATACCTATCGTGTAACTGCAGTACAGACACAACAATACTACATACACACAATGCATGTATTAGTACTAACACGCCGCAATGCTCACTTGCCTTTTTAGTTTGGATTGGATTTAGGCTCGATGCATTGATAGTATGCATGATGCTCAAGAGATGGCGCTAGGCTGTGATGCGTTATAAAGCCCCTAGAACTTCGTAAAGTAGTGACACTCTCCTCCTCTGCTCTTGTTTCTCCTCGGTCTCCTCTTCTTCACACTCGCATTTAAAATGTGGTGCCACCTGCATTGCTTCTGCGTAGCAGACGCCCTTTCACGAAGAGAGCACTTGCTCGGCAGGCAGCGCGCTGAGAGCATTCGCGCCAGTCGTCTAACTCATCCTAAAATTATCTTAACTAGTGTAGGGTCAGCCCATATCAGCTCTGTTTAGTGCCACGCGCAACGCGTATTTGTGATCAGGCCTAGATCGAGTCACTCGGCATTGCAGTGACCGGATGTCAACTTTGTGTGCATCACCCTTTAGTATGTACATAACGTAAAAATGTGATCATTAGTGAAAACACCCATTTTTTCTTGGCCCATCGTTAAACACATCTCCAAATAAGCTTTACACTCTAAATGACATCACTGAAACGTTCATGTGCGGCTGCTATGGCTAACCTTTTTGTTAGCTGGCGCGATAGCGCTCGAAGGGACAGTGCGACTGTCTTGGCGCAGTGGTGGTGCAAGCTTCACCGTGTATAGGGTACACAATACGTGCAGGGAGCATTCACAGGGACTGTCATCTACTGAAACAACTCGCGTTGGCGCTATTGATGGCCAATTTTAGCATTTGATGAGGCATATAAAGCCCTAATAATGTGTCAGAAGGCGCGTATTTGATACATTTGGACAGCTGTGGTTGTTTCAGTGAAGTGGTTAGACGCATCAATCATGTTTCAAAAGTGCGCCTTGTGGACGTATCTCACATATGAACTATATCGCCTAAAGAATGAGCTAGCGTATTAATGAACTAGTGTGCCACCATACGTGATTACTTCGCGAGAGCTCCACACGCGGATATAAACCTTCACACGAAACAGCAAATAAACTATCACACGAAATGACACGTATGTCTGAGGTTTCTAAACGATGCACGTACCCAATGACTTCGAAGGCATGCACGCTTGGCGTAGCTGCATGCCCTTGCATCGTGAGTCCCCCGGCTGATCGGTCGATGTAAAACAGCCACTGAGAGCGATTTGCTCTAAAATATACGAGCACGCAACAAAATCCAATGGAGAGTACCAAACTTAATTTGAGTTGCTGCACTCCAGTTTTGTTTATTCAGGACAGCAACGCAAAATATCTGATGTTCTGTAATCACAATTTCGAGCGTCTTTCCGCGTACATTCTAAGCGCACAAACCAGTACCGCGAACTCAAACAAGTTGGTGCATAACGACAAGCAAAACACATAAGCATGTATCGAGGGAAAAAAAAACTTTGCATTAGCGGTAATGAAACCTGAGTGAGAGATTGCGACGTCCTGCGCAATTAACTGCGACCTCTATCACAAGGCGCAACAACCACTCACGGCGACAAATCGTGCCGTCATTCTTGGGTGAAAAGTATTTCACAGCGCAGCGCGCACGGAAGGACAACTTCGTATCCGTCAAAACAGATGCACTGCGCCCCAAGGAGTCTGCGCCTCCAGAGCAAAGATGGCAGTCGCGAGTGATCGTAAAAAAACGAACACTGTGAGTGATCCCATGTAACGGCATCTGGCAAATACCGACGTGGCGCCGGCCTCGGAGAGGTGTGAGGAGGGAAAAAAGAGAGTAGGCGCGTGAATAACCACGTACATCACTACTTTACGAAGTTTTAGGGGCTTTAATGCGTTATCATGTAATAATTAGGTACTTCTGAAAAAAACAATTCGTTGGGCAATTCAGGGAGGGGGGGGTGCGAGAGCTATGCGAGTGCGAGGATGATGCGAGTAAATACGGTAGTATACATCCAGAATTGTATAATTGAGTACAGTGCTTAGCATACACATTCAGAAGTGTCTCGTGCCCAAAAATAAGATACGTTCAACTTCTTGTTGGCTGATTTGACTGTCTTCGACATTTTCATATAGTATTCTCATGTGCGTTATTTGATCAAAATCTGAGCGCTGATGAACTGATGAGAATTGACTGTGCTTACCATACTAAATCAGGACAATTGCGATGTAATAATGAATGCACGAAGGAGTTCATAACAGTCTGTGTATTGGATAATACTGATCAGTAATTAATATCATTGCATTGTGACAAAAATTTGCACGAGATGTGGTAGTATGATGAACAGCATGGCTTTCTCGTGGCAACAGTGCTAAAAAATTGTGTCACTGTGTGGCATGCCATTTTGCTGGCGCTCTTGATGAAATTGTCAAATTATGGTGTGCCAATACAACTGTACAAGGACATAGAAGGGTGCCAACATTACCGCTCAAGGCTCGCCTTCAGCATAGGCGTATCGCGCAGCAATTCACAAAATAAGAAAAGGTAAGCGCAACGCCTAAAGGCAGTAAGATGGCATTTATGAATGACCTGATATGAGTGGTGGACATTCTAACCGACATTAAAAGCAAGGTGCTCTGAAATTTCACTTTTGCAGCGAAAGCTTTTATGAGATCACCACAAGGGGCACGTGCGCCGTAGTTGTCTGCCGTCGCCACCGCCGGTGTCTGTAACCATTATCGCGCAAAATAAGAAAAAAGCTAAGTAAATAAAAAACACCAAGGAGACAATGAGATTCGAACCCGGGTCCGCTGCATGCCAGCCCAGTATTCTACCACAGAGCCATGGTAATGTTTGAAACTCCGTTGCGAACTGGCCTTAGGAAGGCTTGATTTTGCGAAATGAATCGCATTAACATGAGCGATAAAGCGCTTTAGATCAGCAAAGGAACAACCAGTCGTCACACAGTGCAAATTGCATAACGAGAGGGTTGTCGAACGCTCCAACCCTACTACGAAAGCTTCAGGCATAATTCTTCATCGTCGTCAGCCACAGCAAAGAAAAATGATAATAATAATAAATAAAAATGAGCAAAACTCGTTGCTAGTGTGTAGTGGGCGCCACATTTTTCCGCAGGATGGCGTTGTGAATGACTTCCCACTACACAAAAATTATGATAAATAATGGCATGGTGGGTACCCTGCAAGTGTGCTTGTAGCAGTTCCCCAGAATTTGCTGTAAAAAAGGCTCTGAAAGGCCACCTTTCCAGCTTTCGCTGTGACTGGGCTGCGTGTTCCGTGCAGGCCTGGCGGTCTTTTGTTATGATTATTATGAGCGAGTAGTATATACGTTTGCACCTCATTGTAATGAAACTTGTAAAATCTGCGGTTTGCCTTATCTTATTCTGCCTAGAGATGACGCAGAAGTTCACAGACGCGCCAGACTTCCCATGTGCCACGTTACGGCCACATGTTCTCTCCCCTCGGCAGAAGGTGCTTGTTAGCTGCGAGCTGCAGTTGTCTCTAAGTGCTGAACTTGGGTTGTGGGTTTTGTCAGCTAAGTCAGTGCTCTACATTTACCCATCTGAACCTTGAATAAACGAAGGGTATCGCGTATCTGAGCGCAAATAAAAAAACTTGTTGCACTTGTCCCATTTTTGGCTTTATCTTCAGTCTAGCCTATGAGATTCATTTTGCAGGCTAAGCCGATCTCGGGTGCCCCCAGGAAAAATAATTCTGTCCCCCTGGTAGAAGATAGATGCTGGGACAAGTTTAAGATAATTGGAGATTGCTAAGAGACGCCGTTCTTCAGCTGTGGACAAAAGTGGACAAAAGTGAATGGTGGTGACTAAATTGAGCTAACTGCTCATATGTGTACCACACTTCTGACGGCTCCAGTCCACAAGGCACATTACCATGGCACCATGATGTGATCTGTGAATAATTGCTATGCTTGTGTTTCCTGCAGACTCGCTGTGGAAAATGCTGAGGTTTTATGCCCTTGACCCAAAGTGAGTCTTTTCTTTACTTCTTGAGATAATTTTGTGCTTGTTTTTTTTTCAGTGAGGTTCTTTTGCTAGGTCAGGCTTTCTCATTTGACAGGTCAGCAGCTGGTGTGTTGCAAAAGCTTATATCATTGCCTTGATAGTGCATTACCATGGGATATCTATTTCGAAGGGCAATTGGCTGCCACACTGTTAGTTCAGGAACGTTCTGTGGTGTTTTATTATTATTTTCAGAAATGTTCTGTGTGTTTTTTTTACTTTCTCCAGTTACATGATTGGTAAAGCACTTGCAGGTTGATGACGTCCAAGCTGACGCATCCTGTGGGTACCGTATTTACTCGTGTAATAATTCATTAGCATAATAAATGCACCCCCAACTTCATTAGTGAAAATCTGGATTTTTTTTCTCCCGCGTAATCCGCGGCATTTTTTGCCGTGTCGCCAGGGTAGTGTCTGACGTCTATTCTCGCTTCCGTGGGAATTTGTTCTTGATGTTTGTTATCTGCCCGTACTTCCTGGAACGCAAGATATAGGCTACCTTTTCTACAGGAACTTGTCATGTGAACAGCGAGATGGAAGCCTGTATTTTGTCGTTAATCTTGTTATCGGCAGTTTGTTTTGAAGCCTCGGTGGTAACTTGGCGCAACGTAAACGGCGTCATGGTGCTCGTCATGCGAGGTTGCCGCGAAGCTGGCTAAGTTCGCCATAGCACACACTTCTGGCCGCCCCTCCAGATCACAGCAGATAGCACATGTTGTGGTTAAACAACTGCGAGAAAAGAGAGCCGCAAAATACTTTTATGGAGTATGCGGGCGACGCAGAGACAGCTTGCAGAAAATAGTGCCTTCAACCAGGAAACATTAGTGAAGTGCCACTATTTCCAGACAGTGTACGCTGTATGTCGATTGCGAAGGGCTAAGTGACCAAACTTTTTTTTCCATTACTGCATTTTTTTCTTCATTAGTGCAGGAATTTGTCTCACATAACAAGCACACCCCCAAATTTTCTCTGATTTTTTAGAAAAAAGGTGTGTTCATTACGTGAGTAAATACCGTAATTATGCATCTTCGTTAGTCTCGATAATGAAGCATAACCTCGGCAGACTGAGTAAATAGTGAGCTTCACGGGCAGAGCACACAAACTGTGAAGTCTCTTACAAACTTTTGCTGGAGTGAAGGGATGTAGGCACTCAAGAAAAGTGTGTGGTCACAAAGAGAACTTAATTATGAAGAGCTCTGTAATATATATATGTCACTGCCCCGCCGCGGTGGTCTAGTGGCTAAGGTGCTCGGCTGCTGACCCGGAGTTCGCAGGATTGAATCCCGGCTGCGGCGGCTGCATTTTCGATGGAGGCGGAAATGTTGTAGGCCCATGTGCTCAGATTTGGGTGCACGTTAAAGAACCCCAGGTGGTCGAAATTCCCGGAGCCCTTCACTACAGTGTCTCTCATAATCATATGGTGGTTGTGGGACGTTAAACCCCACAAATCGATCAATCAATTTGTATGTCACTGGGCTTGGTCGGCTGCTCTCTCTGGCTGGTGATCATGTGCTCCGATTGGTCTTTGCGGTCGATGTACCTTCAGGTGCATTGGCGATGCAAGGCAGGCTGAGTATCATGAGCATATTTAGTGAGGGCCCCTTGTTTCTATATGGGAAGTAGCCACCAACGTTCTTGACAGAGAAAGAAAATGGCCAAGATCATTACATGCAGCGAAACAGCTAATGGACATTGCCCCTTGCTCACACCTTGCTGTCTCACCTGTCTTTATTGGTTTTCGCGTGCCTCTTTATATGAAAGGAGAGAGGCACTGTTACTCGAGCGGTGCGATGGCTGCCTGTAACACTGCCTATACTTGAAGGATCTGAAAAATTTTTGAGGCAGTGATCCTATGGTGAGGTCTGTGTATGTTTACTCAGGAAGCTGTTTCAGGGTCCATTCTTCTAAGTAATCGTCAAATGACCTTGGTATCACTTTATTGCCTCATGAATCATTTGATACAAAATTTTCTGGAATCTGTCGAAAACTTGCGTAATTTCAGAGATTTGTTTATGCTTTAAGTGCTTTCTCTCTTTTCTCATCCTGACATGCATGCTGAAGCTTCACAGCACAGGGAGGGGTAGCTAGTGGGCAACTATTTACATTAGTTCATGCCATGACGTTGAGCACATGCCTGGTGAAACATTTTCGTTCTCTCCTGCTGCGATACATGTGCACAAGCGCAGCTACTGTCTAATGCTCTCACATTATGGAGCACATTACTGGCGCATAGAGGCACCCCATAGTGAGAAGTGCATCTTATCTAAATGCCGCTTTTGATTTATGTCGGCTATTGGTCATTAGCACACTCTCTACTGTTCAAGGTCAAGCAGCAGGCATCCCGCCTAACGAAGAGAATGGGCTTCAGAGAGTGAGCTTGCAAAAATGGTCGTTTCGCACTCTTATTCTAAACTCTCCTTACCGTGCATGACTTGACTTGGCCTTTCACGGCAGTGTCTACTTTCCGCAGCACCTGTTTTCTCACAAAGCTTGAGGGGTGGTTTACGACTCTTTAATGTGACACTTTGTGACATGCCAAATGATGGACACTTGTGCACACAGTTGAATCCCTTTATGAGAGGCATGCACCAGGGAGCACTAACCTCTCTGCCCTTTTCCTTAATATGTCTCTTCCTGTCTTTCTCTATCTAGTTGCTATGCTTTCAACAATCTGTTGCCGTATGTGAGCATTTCTGAAGTGGTTGGATTTTTCGGCTGGCTGTATGCACATGGCAATGTTTTTTGTTCTTGTTTTCAGCGTGACAGACCCAACCTTTGGCGATGTGAGGAAGCTGATATGCACAGAGCTGGTCAAGCAAGCGTACCTCGAGCAGTCGGTGGTTCTCGGGTCCGATCCGCCATTGAATCAGTACTACTGGGGCGTGCGGGCAAAGAAGGAAATCTCGAAGCGCTCTGTCCTCGAAATAGTTTGCAAGGTACGTTCAATTTCACCGACAAGCTTTGCTGCCACGACGTTTTGAGGTTTGAGGCATGTTCTGAGCGTTCAGGTTCAGACTTGTTTGTGTACTCGCTTGTTTGATGTGTCATGCTAGGGTGTTACATGAGCAAACCTGTGGGTGTATCATAAACTACTAAACAAACACCCCCTCTCCTCCCGCCATTTACAGTCAACTCTCGTTAATTCAAACTATAAGTGACCTCTGAATTTGGTTTAAATTATCAAGAAGTTTGAATTATCAGAAGTTCTCAAATAGATGACTCCAGGCGAGTGACACCCCACATTATGATTGGGCATTGATTTTAACACATTAAAAGTTTTAGGTGTTTTTAAGCCCTAATTGCATGCAGTGAACAGAAAGCAGAAGTGTAAAGTCCACAAGTTTATTGGCCATTTACTGCTGATCAGACCTTTTAAAAAAATCGTTAATTGCCAACTGCTTCTTCGCTATAGGTATGTGCCTTCAGCACAAAGCTATCTACACCAATTGAGAAGCATCACGGTTTACCATGCATGTGCTTCATTTCAAACGTTTGTTTATTTGCATAACTTTTTTCCTTGAAGGCGTCAGGTGCTTGTTTTGCATTTTTAGACTGTTAGGATTATATCAGCACACAAATTTTTAAATAGTAGTGGAAAAGTAGCAGATATTTTCTGATGTGGGGGGACCTGCAAAAAGTATGAATTAATGGAATGATGGAGTTTGAATTAAGAGGCTTTTAAATACATCGAAAGAATAGAAAGCCAACCAAGAAATTGAGTCTTATTTGAATGAGCCAAAAGTTGGAATTATCAGAGTTTGAATTATCGCAAGTCTACCTTAATAATTTTTATTTATTCTGCTCTTCGCTACAGAATTCTACAGCTGCGGTTTTTAGGAGTCTCATGTTCAGAGTCTAGATGTGCGCACGATCTTTTGGTGCTGTTACAGTGTAGTGCCGCGGGGCTCCATTCTGAGTTGTGACAAATTGTTGGGACACTTGAAGAAACAAACTTTAGGAACATTGAAGAATGTCTTTCCCCCTTGTCATTACACATGGGATTCCACATGAGGACGGCCTCTGGGTCAGTAAAAACAGTAAGTGCGTGCGTGTTCAGCGAAGGATTTCATTAGAAGCACAGGTAGGCATTCTTCTTGGAAGCTGCTTTGAAGTCATCTTGAATTTCGCTTTGTGACCAAGCAATGGCAGGGTGTGCACAGGTTCTTGAAACCTTTGAGTGCCCTTGAAAATCAAGTCTATTTTCAAGGCCCTTAAGAACCTTGAATTTGGAACAAGTCCTCGAAAAGCTTTGAATTTTTTAAAGGCTAAATTTGAATTGGTATTCGTTATCATGAAAATAGTTTTCATTGCTCAACTTTTGTTTTTTGTTAGAGTTCTGAAATGCGACCAACAAACTGCCAATTTTTATTCCCATCTAGCCAACTCTCGTTAGGCAGCTGGCAACATATCACTTGATGTGAGTCTCAGAGGCAGCGTTCACTGTACACATCGTGTCAGTGACTGAGAACAGTCGCCGCCGCTGCTCGCGGAAGTAGTATCAGCTGCGAGCGCAGTCACCCCATCGCTATTGCATGTCTATTGCCTTCGTCCAAGCGCAGTGTCAGCCTTTGTGCGCGGACATTAACTCTTTCGTTGCCGCGAGAAAATGGTTGTTATTCATGTGTCTCGGAAAGAAAGTTTGGCCAGTTTTAAAAGTATTCCAGCACTCATTGCAGCATACCAAGTTGTGTATAATGATAGGCTCTTTCTTTAAAAATATTATTTGTAGAGCGAAAAGAAAAATTTTGGAATGTGTAAAAAATATGATAAGTGTGCAATTTTTCATTGGGATAAAGAGAGTCATTAAAAATGCTATATGAGCCAAAAAACTCAAAACAAAGGAAATTCAAAATGTGCACTTTGAAGGTAAATGACCGAGGAATAGTATAAAAATAAGAAATGTTCTACACAATCTTCCTACTGACATAGACATAGATATCTGTACCAATGTACTGCTTCATTCCTCTAGTCATGCGGTGAATCATTTCCTGGTATTCTGATATATATTTTTTGTGCAATAAATGTAACACCTTGCAAGTGCACCATTCTCAGGATTCTCGGGATTTAAAAAAAGTGCACATTGAAGAGGGCCTTGAAAATCTTTTTATAGGGGCCTTGAAAGTCCTTGCATATCCTTGAATTTTTCTCTTGTGAAATCTGTACGAACCTTGAAGCAAGCACACCTCTCCTTCCATTCCTTCCAAATTTCGTGCAGCTATCTTTTATTGTAGATGGGGTGGGGCGCTTGTTTGGGATTTCACGGTTAAAAAAAAAATTGGGAAACAAACAAAAAAAAGGTTTCAAGAGCAGAAAGCAAGTGTAAAGGGGAATTGGCTAGCAAAAGAAGAAAATACTAATTTGCATGAACAGCAATGTAAAAGGTGTGCATATATTGATTGGACTATGCGATTTGTAGTATTTAGATCTTATCTACAAAGCATTTATTTGTTACTTTGCTTATATGTGATGTTCGATTATTTGAAACTACTAATCAGATGTTTAAAAGAGCATTTATGGGAACCAGTTCTAATTTTTTTCTCTTTTAGTTCAGGATATAGCTAGCAAGTCGTAGCAACAATGCACTGCAGTGGCTTCGGGCGTTGTTTAATGTCATTGGGCATTACTTAGTGTCATTGCTGGCAATCCACTACTGTTAGGTGAATTTTTATTCAACCAGTGACTTCGTGCTGTGTTTTGTAATATACATCCTAAGCTTGCATCATGACTGCATATGAAACGGCTTGCTTGTCCACAGTCCACAGACTATCGCATAACTAATGTGATCATTATGGAAAGACATTCACTAGAAGAGACGTCACGCTGAAACAATAACAACGGCTTTCGTGAACGAACCTATCAGTTGCATCAACACACCAACACCAGTAGCTGACCACCGTCGAAAGGCATCCGACAACGTTGAGATAAAGGCGTGGTATCGCGGAGCAGTGCCTTACGCTATTCTTATCATCTGCTAGTCGTGGCTGGCTGATTTTGCTGTAAACGTGGACGAACAGCCCTGGCCGAGCGGGAAAAGAACTAAAAGCATTGACGTCAAAACAGGCATTGTAGGAAATTTGATGAACGCAACTGAGTTTCATCTTTGGATGGCCTATGACTCAGAAACAGGTCAGTGGCAAAAACAGGGCAGTCTCCACGATCTACTGTACGCCTGACCTGCCCCGATAACAGGGTTTCAATGAGAGCGCGTGTCCCCGCTCTTGTTCAACCGCTCGCTGCCGGTAGCGTTACTTATAAGCTGTTTATCAGTTACTCTACAGCAATTAGGGCGGCGCTGGAGTAACGCCTGCTCTCTGTGACGAACTGCCGGCATATATGTGACTGTTTCTGCAAACTTAAAATGGGCTCGTCAAGTAAGCCATTTTGTGCAATTGAGTGTTTGTTGCACGTTGGTTGACCAACGTAGTGTAGCGAGGTGTAGGACAGCCTATGTGGTGTCCCGTCCATCCAATGGCAAAGAGTTTTCGAGTCTCTTCTAGTGTATTAATTTCCAAATCATTTTGCATTTATGGGTAATAATTACACATTGTAAGTGCTCTGTTGCCCGAAATATGACCACAAATGTTGAAGCTGACATTAGCGAACAGGCGCTGACTAGCACCACGCCGCCCATAAGTTACGTCCCTAATAGCGCAAGGTATGAACTAGTCGTGGGTGCTGGAGAGGGGACATGTCAACAGGTCAGGATAATAATAGGCCATGGCAGTCCCATTGCCATTACTTTCGAGCATGGCAGCCCCATGCTTAGCAGAAAGCGGTATACAGTAAGCAGTGGCAGTTTCTGATGGTGTCAACGCGCGATTTAAGACTTCATCGATGTGTTTTTATGTTCTGAAAACCTATCAAAATGTTCAAGATAGTGTTTACTGCATGGCATTGAATATGTGAGCCTGGAATTGCATCGTGAAATTTTGTTGAAGCAGGACGGCAGAAGAAAGTGTTGGTTGTGATGAGAATATTTATCCATTGACTCGTATGGACTGCTGACGGGCAACCAAGATTTGTTCGTTGGTGTGGAAATTTCGTTGAAGTGGCATTTGTTTCAGCAGGGTCCGAGTGTATTTCATGTCCAGCACATTCGGTTAAAACGGGCTCAGAAAATGCACCAGGGAGGGCATTTATTGTGGATAAAACATGGGCATGGGGGAACAACCCAAATGTTATAAACCTAGAAGTTCCTATCAAGTAATTTTGTGCGAATTTGTTAATGACAGGCAACTTTCCTATATGCCCGTATGACCTAATCGTCTGACGGAGTCTTGGGGACACTAAAGAAAGGGACGTTTTTTTCTACCATTGCTAAATTACTCTTTTGTCGACACCAGAGCCTCTAGGCTTGCCGCATGTTAAATGAGATGCTTGTTTAGTGGGAAAACATGTGACAAGAAAATGAGGATGGAGACACCACCTTGAATTCCTCGCATCAATCGCCACGACGCCATCAATTTCAAAGGCATCTATTTACCAAACTCTAGTAATCGATAAAAATGAAATATGTTGTTCTCCGAGGGGACCAGAGACTTAATAATCTAAGTTTTAGCAAGCCTAATTGAGGCCATGTGACCAAAATATAAAATAACATTGAAATTCATGATGTCACCTTCGAAAATTCTGGCTCGAAATTTAAGGCTGATACATTTGCCTTACTTTGCTTTATTTACTCTTGTATTTAACATTTAATGGTTTAATGAATGATTGCAGAGTTCTTGGAGTGTAACTAATTAGATTATGCTGATTCATTGTTTATTTTAGTGTCTCTTTAAGTGTTAATGACAAAGGAAACTGTTTCTGCAGATCATGGGCCAGGGAGCACAACCAGAACACTGGGCGACTGTGTACGAAGAAGTTGTGCGTTCAGAGAACGCCAACTGACAAGGAGTTTAAAATCATTATATGGGCGTATATGCGCTAGGTATAACACATTTTAGAACGAAATGTGTGTTACTGTTTGTAACTTGCGCCGTACTGCTGTTCAGAATTGCTTCCTTTTTTGCACCAAACAAAAAATTACGTTTTCACAAACCTTGTTGTAACTTTTAAAAATCTTGCACAAGTAAGTTGGGTGTTGACAAAAATTCCCATATTATATTTGATATCCACTCAGCCTTCATTATATAGGTACATTCCTAACACCATAGCAGTTGCAAGACTATTGTTTCGTTATATCAAGGTTTTAGTGTATACTATTCAATTGAAAAATTATTCGATCAAATCACCATTTGCTTCAAATATGCTTCAAACCTCAAATTTACTAGCATTTGCCCATTCCTATGTAACTGCGAAAACCTTCCTTTTGAGACACGAATGCGTCCTCATTTCTCGTTGACTGACTGAAATCTTGAAGTTTTATGATGCTGGTTGAATTAATGGTAAAAGATGTAAATGTGATTATCTGCTTCAGACTTGCACACCAGCTATAACCCTTGCAAATGGTTTGGACTCTTGCACTGCAGTTTATAGTACATGACACAGGCAGTGGTGTCAATTTATCATGATTGGTGCTTTTAAGTGTTTGCTGTGCTGTATTGTACAGCTGTATAATGATCTTTTTTTTTTTCAACTTTACTTGTGTGTGTACATTTCGAAAAGGGTGAAATGCAAGAATCGCTAGTGCACACGCTGAATACTTATTCGTACGGGCAAAAACCTGCCCATAATAGGAGTTTATTCAGTCTTCCTTCACTGCAGTGTCTCGCATAGGTTGAGTGCTAACACAGTGAGGGAATTGCATCTCAAGTCTTTTTCTTCATGGCTATGACTTGCCTCCTTTGTAAGCTTAATTTATTGCCCAGAATTTGTTTCTTTTTCCGCATGTTTCAATAAAGGATGCGTAGCTTTTATAAACGATTAAAAAAAATTGGGGAGAGAAAGCGATGTTGTGTTGTATTTATTTCTACTTCTTCAGCTTACAAATATGCTCTCAAAGTGATGTGAAAGTATGGACACAGATGGAGCTGTTAGCTTTTTTCTTTTCTTTTTAGATACCATGTTCAAGTATGTTGAAAAGATAGAGACAGACTACATAAGTTTTGTGCCTCTTTGTATTTCTAGCTTTTGTTTTTCAATGCCCAAAAGTTCAATTTTAAATTGCAAACAAAGGCTTGTTTAAAGATGACTTCAATTTGAGTGGAGTTGTGTGATGTAAGTACCGTATTTACTCGATTCTACCGCGCCCTCGATTGTAACGCGCACCCGATTTCCACCGCGAAAAAAAAAAAAAAAAAAAACCGTAAAACATCGATTGCAACGCGCACCCATTTTTTTTTTTTTTTTTTGCTGGCCCGCACGATCACCCCACTCGAAAAAACGATTCCTTTCGGGATTGTCTTCCATTTAATTATGAGGTACGGGCGAAGCTTGTGCCCATCTGACGTGTAAAAGAGCATTGCCGTCACTGTAGTTTTACCGTGGACCGATGTCAGCACGCGAACTTGCTTCGCCCCCTTCTTCTCGACAGTTGTGGTGCCAGGCATGTCGAAGTAAAGAGGCGTCTGATCGGCATTCCAGATTTGCCCAAGCAGGTAGCCGTTGTTGCGCCGCAAGTTTAGGACGAACCTCTGAAAACTGTAAAGCTTTTCATCGTACTTCACCGCAAAAGTTTTCGCATATGCATGTTCCCCTTCGGAGGGAAGATCCTTTCCTCTTCATATAGTTAATTAGCCAGCACCTGCTCGCTTTAAACAGGCTCCGCATTAGACTTTTTTCTAAGACTAATTGCATAGCCCACACTTGGAGCAGTTCTGTCGTCATGGGCCGCTGTGCCTCTCGCTCCTCAAGCACATACTCGCGGAGCAGCTTTTCAATTTACGGAAACCGACCCTGCTGTGGTTCACTGAAGCCTTTGCGTGAATCTTTGCTGTCGACAATCTTCTGCTTTTGTTTCCGCCGGTCCCGCACGCATGTTTCGAGAAGGACCGCGATGCGGCCCGATTTCCGTCCGTTTCTGCACACGCGATGACTTTTCTTTTAAAAGCGGCATCGTGGTGCACTCGAGTTTTTGGAGTCGGCCCTTCCACGTCGTCGATGCTAATGCACTACTAGATGACGAACTCCTCAGCACACGTACGAAGTGCCGCACATGGGAAACACATAGGCAGAAATAGCCGACGCACCATGCCGACGCACATAGGGGGCGGCCATTTTGGATTTGCGATGGCAATAGATTGACCGTAATTTTTTTGTTCGTACTCGATTCTAACGCGCATGCGATTTATGAACTCGCTTAACCGGAAAAAAGGTGCGCGTTAGATTCGAGTAATTACGGTATACTGTTTCTATCTGGCATCCTCATTTGGTGCTTGTTTTGAGCCAGACTGCTTCAGCCTAGAATTTTTTCTTGCGTGATGAAGTCAGCACCTAAAAATTTTCACTTTAGGTTCCATTGTAATCTTTTTTGTTCATCACACACAAGAAAATACACTGTGATATGTATATACTTGACTTGCCAGGTGGCCTGACCATGAAATGTCTTTTGTAACTAGTTTTGTAAATAATAAAGATGTGTAAACTTTTCATACCTGATGCCTGAAGAACTTGGTTATCTGCAAATAAAGATCGCATCGCGTTTTTCATGTTCAATGCAAACTGAGCTTGTCTAATATTGTGACATATGCAAGGGAATTAGCGGTGATGTAATTGCTGTGCCTGTTGCGCTAATATGTGGAGCCTGCTACACCTTGCTGCATCTCGGCAAATATTTCGTTATTTGCACCAAGCATGCACCACAACATTGTTTTTGAGGTGATCTTTCGGAGAGAGAAACAAGACTACAAGCGCTCGAAATTTGTATATTACCGCTGTAGCCGCAACTACTACCTTGACCACAAAGTGGTCATTGCTGTAGATAGGAAATCCAGGTGGCTTGTGCTACCAGTATTCTAACTAAAGCGTCGGGGAAAAGCCAGGGCTGTTTACAAATACTAAGTGAATTCCTGGGAAGTCTTAAAATCTGTACACAGCGGTTGTGTCTACCTGACATTTCAACAAGTAGACTAGTCTTCCTCAGGACTTTTCTGTTCTGTTCTAGCATTGAGGAAGACAAGTCCGCCCATTGAAACGTCGGCTCGACACAACAAAATTTTTTCATTGCAAGCTTCCATCTTTCCCTTCCTGCTGGTTTTTGGAAAATGTTAGATGACTTGAACCGACTGGACTTAAGAAGACTCGGAGACAAGTAACCATGGAATGAATTCACTGGAGGAGCTTATTGCCTTACAAATTCAACGCCAGAAAAATTTTAAAAATCCGTCCAGTGCGAGTGGAGTTACAAAGATTTGTCACATGCTTCAATTGTATTCTCTCTTCTCTCGTCCTTACAAAAGCTCTGGAAGCTAATCAGGGAGGGATGGCAGAGGCCAAGAAACTATGTCACCTGTGCCTCGTGACCTTAAGCACTTTTTTTTTCCTTCGAATGCGCAGCTCTTTCAGAGTGATCGCTTGTGCATGCGTTGACAAGTCACAGCCTCCTGCGTTGATCTCTGTAATGACCAAGCGCGCCATATTTAAATCAGCCAATGACTGTTAGATGGGTTTACTATGTGTGACTTTTTGAGCGTCTTCTGTCGTTTGTCGAGAAAAGAGAAAGCAATTTTTAGCTGACTTTGATAATTTATTGTGAATAGGCTGCGTGCTGCGCTATAATATTTGGCTCGCGTGTTATCGGGAGCCTCTACTACCGATCGGCAGCGTTTTCTGACCATGATCAAGAAATTTCGCAGGGCCCCTTTAATAAACTTGGGGATGTCTGCAAAAAAAAAAAAAAAGTGAGAAGCGGTGACGTAATTTCATTTTTAGGAGTGTTTCAAATAAAGATGCATGCATGCTTGCATAAAGTGATTTTGTTTGACATGTGGTGCAACAGCTTCTGCTTGGAGACAAATATTTGTGTCCGAAAATGTGTTGCAAGTAACTTCTCTAAACGGTTGCTGTCCACCACCGCCAAGAGACCCGCGAAATGGAAAGATGCCTATAGCCTTGATCAAATTTCACATAGAAGGTGTGGTTATGGCTGAATTAAAAGCTGTGAGCATTGGAGATCTTTCGTAAATATGCAGAAGCTTGTGCAAGATCTTTGTTTTATTTGCAAGTGCCATAATGGACTACGAAAATTTTGTTCGTTCACCCAGCTCTACGAAGGCCATCTAATCATCTAACTGTTAGCTGCAACTGCGAACCACATGCAAGATCTAATAATACCTGAGAATTCAAGAATATTTGAAAATCTGCCTGTGCTTGCAGATGATTCTTTGGTTGCAGAGGATATTCGAAACGCCTTCATATTTCAATAGAATGTGAGAGGCCTAAGGTCCCGGATATCGGATTTCCGGCAGTTCGTCTTTGAAAATCGCTTTTCGATAATGGTAATCTATGAGCCGAACTCATTGACTATAAGAATATCAAGATACAAGTCTTTTGTTTCGACCATGAATGGTGGCAGCAGCAAAGTTATTGTTTACATTCGCAAGGACTTTACTTATTTCGCCCATGCTATACTGCCAGATGACGAGAACCAGTACGTGTGCATTACCCTGAAGAAGAAGCGGTTGTCTTTTATACTTATTGGCGAATACGTATCCCCTGCAAGTCCATTTGATTGTAAGTGACTAACAGACATTATGGCAGCTGTTCCAGGCCCTTGCAATACAACAGGTGATTTCAATGCACATCATCTGATATAGGAAAGATTGAGGACAAACTCGAAGGGGCGCTCACTGATAGCGTTCGCGTCATACCTCAACCTGCGCCTCCTGAGTGATGGTAGCCCGACATACCTGCGAAGAACGACATACAGCAGCTGCCTCAACCTGACACTGGTGTCGTGTTGCCCAAGTTCAAAAGTGCAGTGGTTTACAGATATCGAAACCCATGGTAGCAATCGCATTCCGACTTATGTCAGCAGTGATGGCCAAGAGACATCGTCCTCGTCGGTCTCTCGGTGTATAGACTGGACATTTTATGAAGATCAAGTGGTGGACATGTACAGAAATGATTCCTCGTGTGGGTTACAATAAGTAATTGTAGATGCAATGCCAAATTGTACGTGGCGCTTCACACACTCACAGAAGCGCACGGCGTTTGACATCAAATTAGAAAGGCTGCGGGCTTTACGTAGACGTGCTGAGAGAAGATACAGGCGTACCTAGTCGATTCTTGATTTCAGAGTAGCAAGGCATATGCAAAAAAAAAATAAAAAATTCAGTGCCGAATAGACAAGCTGCAGGATCAAAGATGAAAAAGCTTTTGCGAGTCATTAGATCCACGCAAGTCATTGTCTCAGGTATAGAGATCTCTACAGGGTCTTTGCTCAGGCGCCATGCAACATCGTCCCTTCAAGGCTCTCGCACTTCATCTTAACGGCTGTGAAATTGACGTTGCAGAAGATTTTTGCGCGAATATCACTGGCAGGACAGTCCTGTTCTCCGATATGCTTTTATGTGATATCCCCAGTCCACGAGATATAAGTAGGGATGCTCCATTTTCTATGAAAGAGCTAGAAGCTGCACCGACACTGTGTAGGCGTTCTTCTTCAGCAGGACCCGATGGGATAACGTATATGGCTCTGCGTCACGGCCAAGCAGCTAGACGACAGCTGCTAAATTTATTTATTCGTTCATGGGAAGATGGCGTTGTACCTCAAGAATGAAACGCAGCTATCTTGTGCCACTTCTAGAAGCAGGAAGATCCTCCCTTGTGTTGACATCATACTGGCCTGTAGCTCTCGCCAACTGCGTTGGGAAGCTGTGTTGAGCGCATGATTCTCACGTGCCTGAAATGGTTCCTTGAACGGCACAACATTTACCATGACTCTATGGTGGGATTTTGATGAGGCCGTGCATCGATTGACAACGTCATCGATTTGGTTTCATCAGTAGAACAGCAGAAATTCAGGAAACGACTAGCACTAGCTCTCTTGATGTGAAAGGTGCACATGACGTTTCCCATCAAGCTATAATAGACACACTACTGCTGATTGAACTGGGAGGGCGAATATTTTGATGGATCCGAGGCTACCTGACACGAAGATCCTTTTTTGTATATACTGAAGATGGCCCAACCTCAAACCAGTACACGTGCCGTGGCGTCCCGCAAGGTGGTGTTTCAAGCCCCAGTTCTTCTCAACCTTACCTTGCTTGGCCTGGCGGAAGCTCTCCCGGAAACAGTCAGTGTTTCGATATATGCTGATGACATCAGCGTCTGGGCATCAGCATTTACACGCTTACAAGTTCGAGCAGGGATACAGAGAGCAGCATGGCAAGCATCTGACTATCTTCACACGCAAGGTCTAAAAACCTCAACAGAAAAATCTGCACTGGTGGCCTTCACGTGCAAGGCGATGACAAGTTACCCGATAAGCAGTAATGGCCAGCCCATCTCTTACAAGCATAGCGATCCTTTTCTAGGTGAGGATGTTGACTACGATCTCTCCTGGAGCCCTCACGTGACTCACTTGAAAGTGAAATCGGTATCTATTGCCCACATCTTGAAAGTCATCGCTGGAAAAAGATGGGGTTCGTCATTGAGCTCCATGCTACACCGATACCAAGCACTTTTTATTGGTGTACTGTGCTACAGTTCTCCTCTGCTTACTAAAACTTGTAAGTCAAACATTCGAGCACTTCAGAGCGTGCAAGCACAGGCACTACGTGTTTGTCTTGGCCTACCACGAACTACCTCAATTGCTGGAACAGTTATATTGGCTCGGGATCGTCCGGTTACGACATACGTCACAAATGACGTGCTTAGAGCACATATTCGGCACATTTCACGTATGGTATAGAGCCATTTAGCATTTCTGCCAGAACAATGACCGCTGGCGTCATTCTCTAAGGTCGTCACCTCCCATTGCGCTTTGCTACCATCCGCGCTTAGCTACCACCCTTGGCACATTCACCTCCCGCCTTGTGGAGCCTACGGCAACCCGACGTGCCCCTTTCCGTCCCAGGAATAAGAAATAGAAAAGTTCTTGCTATTTTGGCCTTCAAGCAAGGAACTCTGGACTGTTTGCACACTTTCTATGCTGACAGAATCCACGTATACAGGGATGGCTCTACCACCCAGACAAGCTCCACTGGCGCCGCCGCCATCCCATCGCAACACATCAACATCACCCACAAACTTTGTCACAGGAGCATATTGACTGGTTCGGAAATTGTTGCCCTGCGAGGTGCCATCAATTATATCAAGCAACAACTGGCTAATCGATGGGCAATATTCTGCGGCTCCAAGGCAGCTCTACAATGTCTTTCGTCGGCACTACGTTGTGGGTCGTACGAACAACTGCCGTGGTAGATCAGAGAAATACTGCACTGTGCGACCGAACAAGAACACAACATTGTGTTTCAGTGGATGCCAAGTCATTGCGGTATCTCTGGCAACGACCTTGCCGATGAAGCAGCCAGAAATGCACATGTAAAAACAAACCCTGTTTCCATGCCTTTATTTAGGATTGACGCGGCTAAATACCTAAGTAAGCTGGCGCAGAACATGACACTCCAGAAGTATCAGTCATCACAGTTCGCACATCATCGACTATATTTTCTCAACCCATCTCTACAACTGCGGCTACCCTCTGTTCTCTCCAGGGAGGAAGGCACAGTGTTGTGCCGTGTGCGTCTGGGCGTATCCTTCACCATCATCATCATCATCATCAGCCTGACTACGTCCTCTGCAGGACAAAGGCTTCTCCCATGTTCCGCCAGTCAACTCGGTCCTGTGCTTGCTGCTGCCAATTTATACCCGCAAACTTCTTAATCTCATCTGCCCACCTAACCTTCTGTCTCCCCCTAACCCACTTGCCTTCTCTGGGAATCCAGTCAGTTAGCCTTAATGACCAACGGTTATCCTGCCTACGCGCTACATGCCCGGCCCAGGTCCATTTCCTCTTCTTGATTTCAGCTATGATATCCTTAACCCTTGTTTGTTCCCTAATCCACTCTGCTCTCTTCTTGTCTCTTAAGGTCACACCTACCATTTTTCTTTCCATTGCTCGCTGCGTCGTCCTCAATTTAATCCTGAACCCTCTTTGCAAGTCTCCAGGTTTCTGCTTCATAGCTAAGTACCGGCAAAATGCAGCTGTTATATACCTTCCTCTTGAGGGACAGTGGCAATCTACCTGTCATGATTTGAGAGTGCTTGCCAAATGTGCTCCACCCCATTCTTATTCTTCTAGTTACTTCAATCTCGTGGTTCGGCTCCGCGGTTATTACCTGCCCTAAGTAGACATAGTCTTTTACAACTTGAAGTGCACTGTTACCTATCTCGAAGCGCTGCTCTCTGCTGAGGTTTATGTTCATTACTTTCGTTTTCTGCAGATTAATCTAAGACCCTTCTTTCTTCTCTGCTTGTCTAACTTCGTAATCATGAGTTGCAATTCGTCCCCCGAGTTACTCAGCAATGCAATGTCATCGGCGAAGCGCAGGATACTAAGGTACTCTCCATTAACTCTTATCCCTAACTGTTCCCATTCTAGGCTTCTGAAAACCTCCTGTAAGCACGCGGTAAATAGCATTGGGGAGATTGTGCCCCCTGCCTTACACCCTTGTTGATTGGTATTTTGTTGCTTTCTTTATGAAGCACTATGGTAGCAGTTGATCTCCTGTAGATTTCTTCCAGGTTGTTTATATATGCTTCATCGACGCCCTGATTCCGCAGTGTCTGCATGACGGCTGATATTTCTACCAAATCAAACGCCTTCTCGTAATCTATGAAGGCTATGTATAGTGGTTGGTTATATTCTGAGCATTTCTCTATTACCTGATTGATAGTATGAATGTGGTCAATTGTTGAGTAGCCTGTTGGAAATCCTGCTTGTTCCTTTGGTTGATTGAATTCTAATGTTTTCTTAACTCTGTTAGCAATTACCTTTGTAAATAGCTTGTATACTACGGAGAGCAAGCTGATCGGCCTGTAATTCTTCCAAGTCCTTGTCATCTCCTTATGTATCAAGATAATGTTAGCATTCTTCCAAGACTCTGGTACTTTTCCCGTAAGGAGGCACCTTGTAAACAGAGTGGCTAGTTTTTCTAACACAATCTGTCCTGCATCTTTTAGCAGATCTGACGTTACCTGATCTTCACCAGCAGTTTTACCTCTTTGCATGCTCTCCAAGGCTTTTCTGACTTCTATCATTACTGGTGGGGTGTCATCCGGGTTACTGCTAGTTCTTATAGTATTAAGGTCGGGGTTGTCCCTGCTACTGTACAGGTCTATGTAAAATTCCTCCACTATTTTAACTATACTATCCATATTGGTAGTTATTTTGCCTTCTTTGTCCCTTAGTGCATACATCCGATTTTTGCCTATCCCAAGTTTGCTCTTCACTGCTTTGACGCTTCCTCCGTTGACTTGGCTTGCCTCAATAAATAAGGTTATGGCATTAAACGTTGCAAAGTTCAGGTTGCAATGGCGGCCTGTCCGGATCCTGAAATTCTTAGCACCCTCTGCTGCGTTGCAGATCTGACCTCCGCCGTAGTCATTTGCTTTGCGGCTGCTGGGGACTGAGGGTCGTGTGTAGACATATGCATGTGGGAGGTAGTGGCCAGATACTGCTCCAGGGTTGCCAATCCTTCTTTGGTGAGGCAGTGCGTTATCGGCGGTGGTCACCAGTGAGGCCACATCCAAGGCCTCTTAATGCAGTTCAATCGCCACGCGAATTTTCCTTTTTTTTTTATCCTGTTGGGAACTGTGCGGCACCGGGATTCGAACCATTGCCTACTCATTTGAGATTGGGATGGCCAACAGAGCAGAGTGCAACGACTGCGTCATCGATGAGACTATTAAACACCTCTTATGTTACTGCCTGGCATACACAAACGAGAGGCTTCACCTACGCAGTGTTCTAAATCACCTGGACAGAAGTGATTTCACTGTCCAGAAAGTATTGGGACCATGGCACTGCACATCCCAATGCCAAAAGGCAACGAAAGTGCTGCTGCATTTTCACAAAGACACCGGCCTGTTTCATCGTTTGTGATGTGAAACTGTTAAGCATTGGCCCAGTCAGTGATCTTTTCCTCCTCCTCAATAACTTTCCTTCACCAGTGCAGGGTAACCTACCGGGGCTCAGCCCTGGTTAACCTCCCCTCAATTTTCCTTATTTTCACTCTCTTTGGCATCATATTTGAAGACTAAGAAAAGTCACATGTCAGGTTTTCATTTCTTCTGCACTTTCTTTCAAGCCTTGGAAAACTACAACCGTGACAGTGTTCACACAACCTATTGGGATACTTCTTGAATACTCCCGGCAATTTTTTTGTTGGAGATCATCAGTACATTACACAGCATTCTTAACTTTCCTTAAGATCACAGCACAAAATACTTTGAGCTACAAGAGAAGACAATGAGATATATAATGTGCGCTGCCAATTACAAACATGAATATACAATGTGGTTACATTACCACAGTGTGCCTATATTAGCTTTTTTTTGTAAATTACAAATAACCTATACATGATACCAGTACACAGGGTTATAAAGACGAGAAAAAAACTGATTGTTTATTATACGAGAGTATTAAATGAAATCGGTTCACACAATGCGCATATTCACAGAACATTCATCGTCGCATGGCGAGAGACACACGTTCAAGTGTCTTAAAGTAGTCCTTCAACTTGTGGTCGAGTTTCTGATATTGGCTTTCCATGTTGGCCGAGCTCTTCAGTGCCACGAGGAGGCGGTCGAAGGTTGTGTGAGGCAACCAGACAGGAGGGGAGCTGGCATGCAGAGACGAGGTCAAGCCAAAGTATTCTTTTCCTTTTCCCAGCACAGCATCTATGTACTCAATCGATATGTCTGTTGCCTTTTCCAGGCGCGAATACGCGATCAGAAGCCGCAGGAGCTCTGGAGCGTCGCGCTCCTTGTAGGATTCGATCAGCCAAGGTGGAAGCAAGAAGCCGTTGCACAAAAGTTTGCTCGCAACGAGGCGATGGTAACGAGTTGTCCCACGCTCCTTCTCGTACTGCTTGAGGTAGTGTCGAAGTAGGAGCCATGCCTGTCCAGGAATGTCTAGCACTGCCTTCGGATTCTCTATGATCCACTGCGGATTGATCGCCCTAGCACCCTGGATCGTTTGCACAGGTAAGCTTCTTAAGCAATGCTGGACGACACCCTCAAACACGGGATCCAAGTTCAGAGAGAACTGCTTGCAAATGTGAATGGCAAGGTTGAAGTAGCCGGCGCCCACCAGGAGGAGAACGGTTTCGTCGGGAGAGAGCGGCAAGGTTATGGGGTCCCTGCTAGAGCCGCTGAGCAGAAGCCACGCACGCACCAGACTCAACTTGCGCCGCATGTCTTCAACTTGGATGACCTCCACTTTCCTGGTCAGTGCATGCGGAATCTCTTCACCGGTGCTGTCGCGCTTTGGCGACCTATCTGCCCTGCTAACGGGTAGGGGCATAGCAACCCAGGCATCTTCAGACTTCACAAGCAGCAGGCAGTTGATAGCAGCAAGGAGACACAGTTCTTGCTGCTTGAGGGCTTCCAGTGTGCCAGCTTCCTCCTGAAGCCGCAAGGCGTGCTCGTACATTGCCGATGCAGCTCTGCGATACTTCTTTGCATTGACGTGCATGCAATAGAGAACATCATAGTAACGCTGTTCCAGAGCATCAGTCGCTCTAGCCCGTGTCTCCAGGATGTGGATAACATCACTTTCAACGCCTTTGAATGGGAAGTTGACCAACGTCGAAAGCTGACCCCGTTCGCACAACACAATAACTAACTGTTGCAAACAGTTGTTGCGGTGATCGGCAATGGGATTCTGTATCATGGCATGATATGCTTCGGTGATGTGACCCAGCTGTAGTTGGTGCTTAAAAAGCAGTGACCACAGCACTGGGACATGGGGGTCATCCCTGGGCGTGCGCTTCAGAGCTGCTTCTGCCAGAGTGATTATGCAGTCGGGGGCATCTGTGAATGCCTTGATCACATGTTGATAGTACAAGGGCAGCAGGGATTGTTCAGGCGATGCATCGCTGCTTTTCAATCTCTGAATCTGCTGCATTATGTAAGGTTCTGTGGGAACGTGCTCGTATGCCAGCTTTGATAAAGCATGCAAGCCTTGTGGTACTCGTGACACACTAGAAAGCTGGTGGCTAGAAGGTACATTCTTGTCTCTCGATTGTTGCTGCACCACTCTGCCAACAGCCGCACATACTCTTGCAACTGAAGATGCTGACCGAGCTCTAGCAAGGACCTCGGGAAAACACAGTTATCCGAAAGAGGCCAGATAAGCTCTGCAACTGCGGATATGAATGACGGAAGGATGGGCGCCCAGATTTGGTTTGCCACAGGCAGGCCCTTTTCAGAGAGTTGTCGCCTCACCGCTTCTCCACCTCCATTCCTCAGGAAGATCCACACAAGGCCACACTGTTCTGCATTCTGGCTCATGACGCCAAAACCATCGGCACTGCTGCTTATGGACATCCCTTTGATGCCTCCTTCAAGGAGATTTGACAGAGGGCCGCCTTCGGCTTCTGTGACCCACAGGGCTGCAAAGTACGCTCGCACAAGTCTTTGCGTCTCGGGAATAAGCTTTCGGCCGATTAGGCTCAGGTGACGGCCTAAAGCACCCCTGCTCTGTCCAGCAGCAACTATCAGACCCTGCAGCACTAGCAAATTTCGGCAAAATGTGAAACGAAACTGCATCACTTGCTGCACACACGCGGACATGAAACCGCAGCCAGTAGCACTCCCAAACAGACAGTGCCACGCATTGGAGTTGAGACCTTGTGGTCTTGTGCATGGGTTCACTTCTGAAAGGTCCATGGAATCAATAAGATTTTTAAGTGATGGCAGGTTAGTGTGAATGTCATCAATGATTTTTTTCACTACGACGCTGTACTCCAAGCTCAGGAGGTGGGAAACCACCCTGTCAACCAGGCCTTGAATGTCCTCCATGAAATACAGGCCCTGCGAAAACTCAGCCACCACGTCTTGAGTCAAGCATGAATCGATCATCTTGAGGCAGGACACAATTATCTGCACACCTTCATCTGCCACTTCACTGCACCAAGGTGGAAGTTCTTCAGAGAGCATGCAGCTCTCTTGCCATTCGCATGGCCTCAGCAAAGACAAGTGGTCACGTCGAATGAGGGCTGCCATCCCCGTGTTTGGGTCCACGAACAAACCTAGTGGTTTCAGGCCAACTGCATGATACTCCGAGCAGGCGTAATCAAATTTTCCCCAGTGATGTAAGGCGAGGTTCACATAGTCCTGGTCACTAAGCTCAAGCTCTCCAATGCCAGCACGAATTTCTGCGTCAACGGTAGCCATGATTTCCTCTTTTAGATTACGACTGCCGTGATCATAAGAGTGCTCTGCACGCCGGGCGTACGTGCTCAGTACTTTACAAAGGGTGTTGAAGGAGTAGACATTTCGTCCAATGATTTTCTCGATGTAATGCTCTCGCGGGTCCAGTGGGGCAGGCCCATAGTCCCTATCTGGCAGGACACTGGGCTGCAGATGGACGCCGGCCCATTTGCCGCTGGGACTGTCCAGCGCGTCAATGCACACGGTACAGACGAGCGGCTCGTCGTTTTGCTGGACCCACAGGGTCCATAGAGTCGGACCCATCAGACAGAAGTCGACGAGGTCGTTCTCCGGGGCTCGGACGCTCGCCAGGAGAACCATCTTGTGGCCTCCGCCCTGAGGCTGGATCGGCTGAAAGACGAAGAACTGGTTGCCCTCCGGAAAGCACGCGTACACTCCGAGGTAGACGTCGATGCCCGACGACGAGCTGTCGGTCGCCTTCACCATGCACGACTGGCGGCCGCCGAGTCCCCACGAGGTGGACTTGGACGCCGGCCAGTGGTCCAGCACGGAACACACGGAGAGCAAGTCTTGGCTCCTGTACGACCACTGCCGGATGCGCAGGTCCTTAGACAGGGCGAAGATGAAGATGTCGTCGTCCGCCTGGTGGCACACGAGACTGAGCGACGCCTCGTCTTCTCGCATCGACGCCGGCAGGATCCCGCTCAGAAAGCGCGTGACGCTGGCGCTCTTTCGAATCTCCATGGTGGACACCTTGCCACCCACGTCCTGCGGGTCGATGGACACCACGAAGAGCGAGGAAGTGTTAGTACCGAGCACGAATATCGCCTCGCCGTTGGCTCCCAGCCAGCTGCACGAGTTGTTCGACAGCGTGGTGCCGAGACCGGCGTGGTTCAGCTACGTGGTAATCTCTAAGCAGCGTGGCCGACGTGTCGAAGAAGACGGAGCGCATGCTGCACGTCGAGGTGGACCCGACGTTTGGATTCAGCAAGCGAGGGTGCGGAAAGGAGAGTCGGTGCACGCTGGCGATGGTTGCCGCGAGAACGACGAGGTTGTTTCGCGTCTCGAAGATGGACACGCCTTCCAGCAAAGGCGTGTGCTGGAAACGCAGGCGCAGCCTGTTCCCGACGAGGTCGACGTCGAGCGATTCCTCGGCTAGCTCCAAAACGTTGTGGTTGGTCTTCCAGTAGATGAATCGGTTGCGCGTGGCTACACCCGACGCCGGGTCCTCTTGGTAAGCGTAGCCTCCGGCTCGCTCCGTGAGCTTGATGTCTTCGAGCGTGCTCTGCGCTGCACCCGTGTTGATGGTGAGTTCTTTCCATTTCGGCGGTGAGGTCTCACGCAAGGGGACCTCGACTAATTTGACGAATTTGCTACCTACGAGCATTGTGAAGCGCTCCTGTTTGGAAACGTTCCATGCGTCCAACCCGCGCGCGCTGGTTAATAGGCCGGCACTCTATGCAGCTTATTGTAACAAAAACGTTGCGGCGCTAGTAGACAATCACTGCAATGAGCACACATGTGTTTCTTACAGGCTGTCAAAACATTTCAAAATACACTATAAATTATGAGTAAAACAAGCGTTCAACTAGCGTAAAGTATTTAGTATAAAGATAAAATATACTTTTTGTACATACATTGTGGCGCGTCGAACGTTCGCTGCAGCCTGCAGCTTGTCAATGGCGGCTGCAGCAGCAACTAGCAGCTCGGTAAGCTCCGCGAATTTCTGTTTGTTAGAGACGTTTTATTCTCCGCTCCGCGGTAGCAAGTGTATTTACAGTGCATTTTGAACGGCGGCGGCTGCATTTCCGATGAAGGCGGAAATGTTGTAGGCCCGTGTGCTCAGATTTGGGTGCACGTTGAAGAACCCCAGGTGGTCGAAATTTCCGGAGACTACGGCGTCTCTCATAATCGTATGGTGGTTTTGGGACGTTAAACCCCGCAAGTCAATCAAATCAGTCAACAAGTGTATTTATCAACCACTGAGCGATCTGAAACTTGTAATGTGAATTGGTTCACATTCTCTTTGCTGTGAATTGTTTTCGGTCGACGCGTTCGTGCAGCCGCGGTTCGAACAGCTTGTCAAGTGGTCGTTCTATAATATGCCTTCGTGATTTCACGGCTCGCGTCTGTGCTAGCGTTTTGCGTAAACCGAGTCGCGTTTCTTCTAACCTCACTTATTTTCTCTCGCGCCAGCAGAACTCCAGCAGCACTGGTGGGAGCAGTAACCAGGGTCAGGAGTTCATAGTCCGGGTACCCAAGTAAGTGGAGCGTTTCTCGCGTGTGTAGGTTGCACTGATCGTCCGTGTCGCGCGGCTCGATCGCGTGGCAGTCTGTCCTGTCGCACGCTTCGACGTCTCTTTTTTTTACGCGCAGTATTGTGGCGTTTCATCCAGGCAAACCAAGAAAAGG
Source organism: Rhipicephalus microplus (assembly GCF_013339725.1). NCBI lineage: Eukaryota > Metazoa > Arthropoda > Arachnida > Ixodida > Ixodidae > Rhipicephalus > Rhipicephalus microplus. The sequence goes on along the minus strand of NC_051175.1, from coordinate 86,500,919 downwards.
TATCATGTCATGCGGTTCAATGCAGCGCACAAACAAGACATATCCAAGTGGATGCAGGTGAGATGCATGCTTTCGTGTCGGTGCACCCGTCTGTGTTTCGAGGCTCTGAACCTTGCGGTTTTGGTGAAAAACCACTAAGTGAAGTGCATTTGCACATGCGAGTATGTAATACACCCTCAGGCTCATTTTGTGGTTGCCTTAATGTACTCCGTGTTATAGTTCTTGCAATATGAACTAGTGCATGGCGTGGTTACATGTGGAGGCCGAGTAAAAAAAATAAAATAAATTATATGTTGCAGCAACACTGTGAAATTTAACCGACCATGTTGTGCAGTTCCTTATACATTCTTCCTATTTGTTTCACGTTTCATTGTTTTTTTTACTTCTGGGCTTTTTCATTTTATTTGCAGCCCGTTGTGGCACTTCCGGGCTCAAGCTTGTGTGCACATTTGCGACAATGAAACACAGAGAGAGGTCCATTTAGGGAACTTCTTGTGCAGTTTTCACATCATTGCAGGCTGTGTATGAAACTAATAGGGTGTAGCTCTGAAGAAAGGATTGATGATTATTTCAAAAAGAGTGTAGCCACTAGTCTCTTGACATACTGGTGGGCTATACTCGGCAACAAATTTTCTTGGCATTAGAGCGAAAGCTACAGAGCCAAATCGTGGGCATCCTACTGCCAGTGAATGGCCCAGCCGCGGTGGTCTAGTGTCTAAGGTACTCAACTGCTGACCCGCAGGTCGCGGGATCGAATCCCGGCTATGGTGGCTGCATTTCCGATTCAAGCAGAAATGTTGTAGGCCCGTGTGATCAGATTTTGGTGCACGCTAAAGCACCCCACGTAGTTGAAATTTCCCGAGCCCTCCACTACGGTGTCTCTCGTAATCATATGGTGGTTTTGGGACGTTAAACCCCACATATCAATCAATCAATCTACTGCCAGTGAATGTAGTTCTGCAACAGCGCCCATATTTACGATGTTAAATATAAAAGTTCCTCTTGTATTTTCTATGTGGAGCTATTTGAGACAGGACGCAGCTCACAGCATTATGACATTTGTATTTTCTTAAATTTAGTCGTTGTGACTTTGTGTTTTAGAACGAGCTAAAAAGTCCCGCCTTTTTACGTGCACCTCAAATGCTAAGTGGCATCTGCGTCTTCACGAAACGCTGATGGTGCACCCCCGTCACTTTCCACAGCGTTACAAGACGCGCGCCAAGACAGACTGCTGCGCGTAGTGCTACGGGCACGGGAGCTCCGCCTCCTTAGCTTTCCCTTGAGGGCCGAGAATGCTACGGGCACGGGAGCTCCGCCTCCTTAGCTTTCCCTTGAGGGCCGAGAAAAGTTGTCGCCGAGCATAGTTGGTCCCTGATACCTTATCGCTGTGCACATCAATAACAAGGGCGAAGTGGCACATAGGGAAAGACATAGGCATCGGCAATTACACCTATCACCTTCTTTATGTACATTTCATCTTCTGTCTTGAATGCACACTGCCATAAGCCACTAATTCCTGGCTGCCATAAGCCACTGGTTGCTCTAAGCCACGAGGTTCAGCGGAAAGAGGGGGGGGGGGGGGATCATTGTAACGAGGTTTTGTTGGTTGTGAGGCGAGTTGTTTTAGACCAGGTTTGCCATAGACTTTTTTGTGCCTTCAGGTTCGCATGGAGAGGGAGAATAACATGAAGGAGTTCAAGATGGAGGACGAAATGCCCAAGTTTGGTGCGGGCAGCGAGTTTGGCCGGGACCAGAAGGAAGAGGCCCGACGCAAGAAGTACGGCATCATCATGAAGAAGTACAACCCCGACGACCAGCCCTGGCTCCTCAGGGTCGGAGGCAAAGGAGGGAAAAAGTGAGTGCCTGGACCTTGGTGGTTGTGGTACTCGACTGCTGACCCGAAGGTCGCAGTATCGAGTCCAGGTTGTAGGACCGCATTCCAGTCGAAGCGAAATGCGTAGAATTGGGTACGTGTCAAATAACGTCGGGTTTTTAAAATTTCTGGTGCCCTCCACAGCAGTGTCCCCCATGATTATACAAAACCTCAACAGGTATTATACTATACTAGATTATGCCCTATACTAGAATATGCTTCGTGTGTCTAGAACCCGTATAAAACATGCGGTGTCAACAAAATTGAATCTGTACTAAGGAAGACGGATCGTTTATTTGCCATCGCTATTATCGTAACTTTCCACCTTCATCTGCAATGAATTCCTTGAAACTCCCTCTCCTATCCACCAGACGGGATATCGATTCCTTGAAGCTATTGCACTAATTTATTTTTACTTTTCTTGTTGACTATCTTCAGATGATTACATCTCATCTGCTAATACTCTTTCAACTAGACATTACCACAGCCTCAAATTGAAGCCTTTCTTTACGCACACAAACATTTTCAAGAACAGTTATTTTTCTAGAGTCATTGAAAAGTGGAACGAATTACTCGGTAGTATTTGTGAATTGTCGTCTGATTTTGTAGATGCACTGTTACAATAAGTAATTGTTTCGTTGTTTCTTTTTTTTTAGCTATGATGCCAACCTTTTAATCAGCTTATTTTGTTCATGTAAATGTACCCCACACCTGAAGTAGCCCTGTATAGGGCTGCAAATTTGAAGGTAATATTTAAAAAAATTGCTGATTCTAGCCGCAGGGTCCGTGGCCAGTTTTGCTCATAATATCCCGATTTGGGCTTCTTTTATGCCCAAGTCACTTGTATAATTTTCCTGTTGCTTGTCGTGTTTTCTGGACTAGTTCGCGCTTTCCTGCCAATACTTTAGTACTCATCACATTCAAAATAGCATGTTTGTGTGCCACTGTGTAGTTGAGTATTGAAGTCATCTGTTGTTCATGCACTATCAAACATGCATTAAACTAAGTGGTGACTGCCCTGGAGACGATGTTAAAAATTAAAAGCAGTAAAAGCTTGTTAATTCAAACTTGTGATCAATTCGAACGGACGTTCTCGTACCGCCACGGCCCTGTGTATTTCTAGCGGGGAAAAAACTCTTGGTAGTTCGATTGTATCGATAACCACAATGGTTCATTCGAATTGAGAGTCCACTGGCTTTCATCCCTCTTACAGAAGTTGGCCCAGAGTGATACCAAACCAAACTAAATTTTCTAGTGATTCAAAACAACAAAACAGCAGCATTTCTCTGCAGATGAGAATTTGGACACTGTGCAAGAGCTATTTCACAAGCTGCAAACAATGTTGATTGAGTGTCGCGACAGAAGTACAAGCAAATGCATATTACTGATTACTTTTAATTTTGATTTTGCTGATCTGCTATGTAAGTGAACGTGCTTTGGAGCATAAATAACGTTATAATATTTCAACGTTAAGGCTCACTGCTCATGTGAAGGCATGTTGGTGCTTGTTTCTGGCGTACTAGTGACTGATTGCTTCATTCTGCTTGCTGTTTGAGGTTCATATACTTAATTTACGAAATCACCTGCCACAAATGCATAGTATCGCCTAATTCACACTAACGAGCCCAAAGTGGCTCTGTAGGATTCTGCCTATGCGATGTGGCATGGCGTCAGTTCATTCTAGCGCCCGCCTAGTAATACGAACTCTGCCTAATTACAAAATATAGTTCCTTTATAAAATTTTTTTGCAAATTCCTGTACAAAATTATTAGTTTTCACCTTCCATCATGTTTCAGTGACTTTATTATTACTATAACTAAAAATATTTTCAAGAATTAGAAAACTTTGTAAGCTTCCACTTCTTCTGACCTTCTTTACAAAGGTCGCGTCGCTTTTTTGGGGGGTATTTTGGAAAAGTTATTTGCTTGTCAGCTCGGTAGAGTTTGGCAACTCCCACTGTGGTTGATGTGACGGTTCTGGTGTAGCCTTGTGATATGCAAGGTCATGGGTTTGACTCTCAGTTGTGGTGGCCACATTCCATTGAAGACAAAACACAAAAGATGTCGGCTATGGTGGCACTGTTTCCCGCCATGACTGTCTGCATGCACACTGTGCACACTTCTCGTCGAACTGTGTAACTGTGCAACTTCTGGTCGAAGTCCATAGTTCTGTGGTGACCAAGTAAGTGTGTGCCAGGCAGCTGTGTGCAAATTCAATGGTTCCACGGGCCGGACCGCATATTGCCGTTGTGCCTGATTATCGTTCTTTATTGTCACGAGCGCTCGAAACACCGTAATCTTTCGTAGCTTGTTAACAGCAGCATCGAAAGGGCTGCCATTGTTTGGGCCGAAAACACAAACTGCGCGGCCAAACACTAGTTTAGTGTTTTGCAGGGAGCGGTGCGGCATTGGGGACTGCAGTATGATGATATTTTCGCATTTGGAGTCGGGCACTGGGTGTTTTGTGGGTTGAAGTGTAATGCTTGCTGGAGCCTACGGCACATGTGAACAAATGGTCGGTCTCTCGCCTCGTGATACATGGAATTATTGCTAAAGGAGGCAGTTTCTTAGCATAAAAAGCACAATGACAAGTATATTTTTGAAGGCCCTTAGGGCCTGGGTATCAAAGCTCATAAAGAAGTGTGGCGGTTCGGGATAGTTGGTATGACGGTAGATAGTATGACTTGCCCCTTTGTGGTCGTTCTGTTCTCGCGATATATCTACCATCATCTCATAAAAAAGGCTGGCTTGAAGATGAATGAGCTTGTACGGTCTGTCCAGCAATACGTATAAGTAAGTTTTCATTGTAAAATGCAGGTTTCGAATGAGTCGGCCAACATTCAAGCTCAGTTTTACACGAATACTACATTAGGTTAGTCATTAGGAACTGCAAAAATGATTGTAAATGTAGCATTTTAGCTATTTCAGCATTATGCACTGTCTGAAGGGCAATTTTTTTGTACTTGTGCCTCTGTGTTGCCAATGCAATACTTTCATTTATACACTGTTAAGCTTGCACAGCTTTTTGTACCTTTGCGTTTTGTGAGGTTTGTTTTGACTTCGCTAAGAGCGTAATGCGTGAACCGAAGGGAAAAGTGATAAAATTTCAGCGCAAGTGTTTTAAACTTTGGCAGTGGAACTTCCGTGTTTTTCTTTAGAGTTCATGATTTTTCTTTCCTGTGGTGTTAGCTGAAAATGCGAATTTATTTGAACATAATTTTCATCACTAATTGAATCATATTGGGTTCTTGTAGTGCCATTTCATAGGCATTTTCGGTATGGTTCTCCTGGCATCTTCGATACATGGCTCGGGTGCGTGGTGGGATGCCCAGTTGCTGCAATTATTGGGGCTAAGTGGCGAAGGGAGGGCCCTGGTGCGCACCAGCGTAATTCATCGGAAGATGCTATTACACTTTCAAGGAGGTGAAAGGTGCGCTGCTATTATAGTATAGTTCTGTTCGTTAATAGTGCCATGGCTACTGCCTCTGAAGAGTGGCTGTGATGAAGACAGGAACTAACAGAGCCAGACACTGGATGGGGATAGTATGACAAACACCCCACTGAGTATTAATACTGGTTTATTGCTGGCAAGTGTGATGTTTGCTCCCTTCTTAATGGTGGGCCAGCCAGCCCCAGTTAGGTGCTAGTCATAGTGATAGTGGGGATAGTGCTAATGATAGTCTAGATAGCTGCTGATGGCTGTAATAGCGAAGCTCACAGTCGCCCTACTGGCCGACACTTGCAGGTTCAAGGCCATACGCGAGGGAGGCGTTTCAGAGAATACGTCTTTCTACGTCTTCTGTAAGGCCCCGGACGGTGTCTTTGAAGCTTTTCCCATTGAGGAGTGGTACAACTTCAACCCCGTGAACAGATTCAAGGCTCTCACCGCTGAAGAAGCAGAAGTGGAGTTCGAGAGGTGAGTGGGAACGAGTTGCACCGGTTGAGAGAGAAGAAGGTGAAATTGTGTGTTCAAGGAGCACTTTTATAATTTTAGAAAGCTCAGCGACTCTCTCTCGTTGTCCTACGCCCTATTAGGGTTGCGTTGCAGTGATTTTACTGACAAATTACAGGCAGCACGCTTGCTTGCGATTCCTGGGTAGGTACTCCATTTTGTTTTCACTTATAACATTGGCACAAGTCACTGTGGTTGCTAGATTGCGGAAGAATAGCCTGAAGTTTTTACTTGCGGTGCACGCTGTTCTATTGATTTGTTGTTAATGTAGAAGACATGATAAGCATGTCATTTTATTTACTGCAGTACTAGGCTCTCTCAAGCTAGTGGGAGTAGTGGAATAATGAGTTTATAATGATCTTGAATACTGAGTTTTTAATGGACCTGGTGAAATAAGGTTGTGGAAAATACACATTTGTAATTGAGATTTGAAGCAAATTTTTTGAAATGCCTTGTTGCGTGACAGGGAGACATGGCACATTTTTTAAAATTTGCGTGATAAATTTTGAATGAAGCTTGGTAAGTGTATTTACATTTGTGTGCTGGTTTCAGGCATACAATTATTTTTCTAGTGTAAGATGTAGTTTTTGAAATACAAAATGTGCCGTGTGCCTTTTGGAGAGTAACTATTTTCTAAACTAAGAGAGTTACATAGTAAATGAGCATATCACAATAATCTGGAATCTGAACCATGTGAGGTTCAACAAAAATGGATGCCCTTAACCCATTAGAAGAGAAGTTATGGTATGTTGAACATTCGTGAGTGAAATTTCAGCTTGAAATTGACTGAAAGTGACAGTAGTTGGACGGAAGCCTGTCTGGTCAGAAGCAGACATGAATACAATTAAAACAACACACTGACCATGATCAAAAGCAAATAAAAGTGGGACATTTCGGCCCACTTACGGGAGCCTTGCACATGGGCTGGGCGTGTAGCGCATAGGCAGGATAACCGCTGGTCGTCAAAGGTAGCTGACTGGATTCCCATAGAAGATAAACGTGTGAGCGGGGCGACTGAAACTTAGGTGGGTTGGTGACATTAAAAAGTATGCAGGCATAATGTGGCAGCAAAAAGCACAGGACCTGGTTAATTGGTAGAACATGGAAGAGGCCTTTGTCCTGTAGTAGGCATTGTCGGAATTGTGATGATGATGGTATGCTGTTTAGTCGGCGAGTGGCAATATTCCCCAAAGACTAAAACAGCATATGTATAACGTAAAAAAAGAAGGTCTCATTGAACGCACTGGCCGAACAAGCAGGAACGTCTGGACCCAAAATAGACTGGGATAACGCAAGAATAAAGAGAACTGGTCCTCTCGGCTTCATCTCGAATCTGTCACAAACCAGACAATGACGCACACACTCAATCGAAATGACGAAAACTCAAACACGCCGTCACATTTTATAATATAGTACATAACTGAACTACTCTTGGGCTGATTTTTCACTTGTGACTAAGGCTCCCGTGCGGGGGCCAGATCGTCTTGCTTTTATTTGCTTTATTGTGGTCAGCGTGTTGTTTCAGTTGTCTCCTTGAAATTGATTCGCCTAAAAATTGTCATCATAGCAGAACTTTTGGTCAAGTATGTTTAAAACATTTGTTTTTGTTGCACTTCACACAGCTCTGATTCCAGATTATTGTGATATGCTGATTTACTTTGTAACTCTCATTTTACACAAAATGTTGCTCCCTAAAAAGCACATGAAATATTTTGTGTATCAAGAAGTACCTATATATTGCAAAAATAATTGCATATTTGAAATCGGCACACAAATATGCATACTCCCCAAGCCTCATCAAAATAAATAAAGAAATAAAGAACTTCTTTTTTAAGAGTAGCGTCCTACCGTATGTTTCTAGAGTTTTACAGAAATCCCTTGATTTAACAAAAACGTGTAATCCCTGCCGAAATATAAATTCTCTAGATCTTGGGATGGATCTTCAGGGTTGGGATCAATGCTAACTAGTCACTGACTGAGTGTGGGGTTTCGGGACAAGCGGCACCACTTACTTTGAGAAGGCTGTCCATTTCAGTTGCATGAGCTGTTGTGGTGTTGCCTTCGGCTTGTTCCTGCAGGAGAGACAAAGTGATGAACCACTTCTCCATCATGGTTCGCAAGAAGATGTCTCTCGAGGAAGAAGGATCTAAGGAGGAGGGAGAGGAAGAAAAAGGAAAGAAGGGGAAGAAGGGAAAGAAGGAGAAAAACCGAGAGTTTGTGAGTGGCCCCCTTCATGTTGTATGCTGATGAAGCTCGTGAATAAAATTGACGGCTTGGTCTCCGGACCACAAGTAGTTTGTTAACAGCTGTGGACCGTCTGTGGAGGCAGAGGCAGTTTCAAATTAATGCCGTATTCGCTCACATAGTTTGCGCATTCCTAATCTTTTGCCAGCTGTACTAAAAACAAAAAAATATTTACTCGCATAATTTGCGCTCTCTGGCCCGCCCGGGCCAGCTCGCGACATGTGCACGAAGAGGCTCTGGACGAGCGCGCCTTGGTGAGCAAGCGAGCACAGTCAAATGGGCTGCGAGAGCGGAGAACCTTCTTCTGAGGAATTACTTTGAGCGAATTATACTCCTTGGAATACCGTACCCGACGGTTGCTGGAACGTTAGGTGATGAGATAAAGGAAAGCAAGCGCTTGAGCAGCTCCCCATCTCTACCACTGTGAGAGTGCACGCTCATGTCGCAGCATGAACAACTTTTTGCATCGGAGGCATGCAAGGGCCTGTCGCGCCAACTGTTCCCCTCTTTCTCTGCGTCCGCGTCATAACGCACACTTGGTTGATTTCAGAACTTTAGGTTTTGCCAACTGTCCTTCGCGTTTTTACTGTTTTGTTGCGACAGGCCGCAATAAACATGTATATACGACGAAATTCAAGCTCCCTGCTTTAAAGCTTTCTGAAGAAAATGGGAACCGTGCCACTGCCATGCACTTCTGCGGGAAGTTCTTCAGTGTGTGACGATCGGTACGGGAGAAAGCAGAAGAGTGCGCGCTTGCTAATACGAGTTTCCTGCCGTTGAAAAGGGGCTTTTCAATCATGTGCGAAGGCTTAGGTCTCTCTGGTATGGCTGTGTTGTGTGACCTAGTTTCTCCCAACACTGTCGAGAATAGCTTAAAGTATACGGGACACTCGAACCCGCTTGACAGAACGGAAGACAATGCGCTATGAGCGGGCGGTGACAGTTGCCGTAACGATGATTCCCAATAGGACCTCTCAATCAATGATTCCGACTAGGCAACGTTTGACCGGATCTGACTGGTTAAAGTACATTCTAATTTTGTTAAATATACTGGTACACTTCATTCGTGCACCAATCTATTATTTTTTTAGAAGCATAAACTGTCTGTGTTAGGACTATTGCACATTATTTTGTATGAATTTGCAAAATCCCCATGTAATTTACCCACCCCCTTCTCAAAGCCCCAAAATCGTGAAGAAAAAGTGCGCAAGTTATGTGAGTAAATACGATAATACTCGTTGAGCAAGAAGTGAGGTAAAACTCAGTTTATTGACATGGGAATGTGTCAAAATTTTTTCTTTGGCGATTGTTCTACTATTGTTAATAGTTTCCAAGTCTCCTCCTTGTGAAGCACACTCTAGTTTTGACTGTTAGTGTCATCCCGCCAAACAGCAAGCGTTACATCTTATAAACTATTGCAAAAGTTGTCTTTTATTTCGAAGTGTGAAGATTAACAGTATTGATTTAAGGGGAAACCCTATTTGTTACAATTTTTTTTTCTGGATGAATTTTGACAAAAGTTGCTGAGTTTAGGCATGTTTTTTTGTCGGTTTCAAGTATATATGTAGTAATGTAAATTTTCAATATGTAGGTTTTAAAATATAAAACATCCCGTGTGCCTTTTGGGACCAAGAGTTTTTTTTCTTAAGTTGGGATTACAAAGTAAGCCTGCACATCACAATAATCTTAAGTACGAGCCTATGTTCTAAACCCATTTGAAGAAATGTGATGGCAAGTTCAACATTCATGAGTGAAACACTAGTGTGACATCGGCTAACTTGCGAGTGTTCATTTATACCATAACTTAAAACTACTAGAAATAAAAATCAGGAACAACGAGCTTCAGACAAAGTGTCGACTGAAGAAAAACTGTGAATAGGCATGGATATGGAATTCTAAAATAGCACTTATAATGTTTAGAACGGAAAAACTCAACATAATTCACCGAAGCACACAATTGCTGTGATCACCTAAAAATGATCTACTGATGCATTTGATTCTCATAGCACAACGAACCAGAGCGGGCAGCTATTATTAGACGTATACTATCTGTTGCGCAGACAAGTGATTGGGCAATTTATTTTCTAGCAAATCACCGAGATGGACGACTGGGTGAGCGACTCGGACGGCGATGGCGACGACGATTCTGACGGTGATAGGGATGATGACGGCGATGGCAGTAAGAAGAAGAAGAATAAAGGTAAAGCTGGCAAAGACGATAAAAAGAAGAAGAAGAAAAAGAAGAACGACTCTGACGAGGAGGCCCTGGAGGAAAGTGACGAGGGAGACTTCGATGACAGGGAGGTGGATTACATGTCAGCCTCCAGGTAAGGGACAGAGCTCTATACCTCGTTACTGTATCTCCGGATCAGTGCAGTGGCAGTGATGATTCATGTCGGTCAATCAGTGATGACCGTGGCTGTCGATCGTTCGTTCTTGGTAGCACTACGTGATGTGTGGCATCTCTTGAATTAAGAGGCCGTGGAAGGTTGACTGTGCAATACTGTAACTATAGGCGAATGTTAGAGCACGTTGAATATTCTAATGAATATTACCACATTTGAAGTCACTATAACGGGAGCTTGAAAGTTTCAGAAAATTTCCGAAACTGATCGAAACGAGCAGCAGCTGTACAGTCTGTTTCACACTTAAGGGAATATCAGAGCGTGTGGCATGGCGGTGTGGCCAGCACTGCCTGCAGTCATGCGCCGGTAGCAGCTCGCCCATGAGAAGACACTTGAAGGGCGTACAGTTGAACTCCACTACAACGTACGCCGCTTCAACGAAATTTCAGCTACAACGAAAAATTCACAATTCCCCATCAGCAATCCATAGTAGTCAATGCATAAGTATTGTCGCCACAGCGAAACCTTTTCTTCGATCTTCCCGCTTCAACGAAATTTTATGATGCGATTCCAGGCTCATATACTTATTGCTATGCAGTTAACCCAATCTTTAACATATCGATGCATTTTGAGAGCCTGAAAATGCGTCAACGAAGTCTAAAATACGCTATGGCACCACCAGAAACCGCCGCTGTTCAACAAGCATGGGCGCCGCCATTGCTCGATAGCGATGGCAATGAGACTGCCCTGCTTTTTCCACTGGCTTATTTTGAGCCGCAGACAATCCGAAGCTGAAGCTCAGTCACTCTGTTCATGGTTTCCTTCACGCAGCTGCTGGATACAACCGCGAAACGATGCTTTTTCAGATTCGTAGCTTATCATTATGTTCGTGCTGCCAGTGTGGTAACTAATCAGAGCGGCTGTTCGTCCGCATTATCAACTAAATCAGCTAGCTGTGGGTGATGGGTGATAAGAATGGCATCATCATCATCATCAGCCTGACTACGTCCACTGCAGGACAAAGGCCTCTCCCATGTTCCGCCAGTTAACCCGGTCCTGTGCTTGCTGCTGCCAATTTATACCCTCAAACTTCTTAATCTCATCTGCCCACCTAACCTTCTGTCTCCCCCTAACCCGCTTGCCTTCTCTGGGAATCCAGTTAGTTAGCCTTAATGACCAACGGTTATCCTATCTACGCGCTAAATGCCGGCCCATGTCCATTTCTTCTTCTTAATTTCAACTATGATATCCTTAACCCCTGTTTGTTCCATAATCCACTCTGCTCTCTTCTTGTCTTTTAAGGTTACACCTACCATTTTCTTTCCATTGCTTGCTGCGTCGTCCTCAATTTAAGCTGAACCCTCTTTGTAAGTCTCCAGGTTTCTGCTCCATAGCTAAGTACCGGCAAGATGCAGCTGTTATATACCTTCCTCTTGAGGGACAGTGGCAATCTACCTGTCATGATTTGAGAGTGCTTGCCAAATGTGCTCCACCCCATTCTTATTCTTCTAGTTACTTCAATCTCGTGGTTCGGCTCCGCTGTTATTACCTGCCTTAAGTAGACATAGTCTTTTACAAATTGAAGTGCACTATTACCTATCTCGAAGCGCTGCTCTCTGCTGAGGTTTATGTTTATTACTTTCGTTTTCTGCAGATTAATTTAAGACCCATCTTTCTTCTCTGCTTGTCTAACTTCGTAATCATGAGTTGCAATTCGTCCCCTGAGTTACTCAGCAATGCAATGTCATCGGCGAAGCGCAGGTTACTAAGGTATTCTCCATTGACTCTTGTCCCTAACTGTTCCCATTCTAGGCTTCTGAAAACCGCCTGTAAGCACGCAGTAAATAGCATTGGGGAGATTGTGCCCCCTGCCTTACACCCTTGTTGATTGGTATTTTGTTGCTTTCTTTATGAAGCACTATGGTAGCAGTTGATCTCCTGTATATTTCTTCCAGGTTGTTTATATATGCTTCGTCGACGCCCTGAGTCCGCAGTGTCTGCATGACAGCTGATATTTCTACTGAATCAAACGCCTTCTCGTAATCTATGAAGGCTATGTATAGTGGTTGGTTATATTCTGAGCATTTCTCTATTGCCTGATTGACAGTATGAATGTGGTCAATTGTTGAGTAGCCTGTTGGAAATCCTGCTTGTTCCTTTGGTTGATTGAATTCTAATGTTTTCTTTACTCTGTTAGCAATTACTTTTGTAAATAGCTTGTATACTACAGAGAGCAAGCTGATCGGCCTGTAATTTTTCAAGTCCTTATCATCTTCTTTCTTATGTATTAAGATGATGTTAGCGCTCTTCCAAGACTCTGGTACTCTTCCTGTCAGGAGACATCTCGTAAACAGGGTGGGTAGTTTTTCTAACACAATCTGTCCTCCATCTTTCAGCAGATCTGATGTTACCTGATCCCCACCAGCAGCTTTGCCTCTTCGCATGCTCTCCAAAGCTTTTCTGACTTCTTCTATCATTAGTGGTGGGGTGTCATCTGGGTTACTGCTAGTTCTTATAGTATTAAAGTCGTGGTTATCCCGGCTACTGTACAGATCTCTGTGAAATCCCTCCGCTATTTTAACTATCCTATCCATACTGGTAGTTATTTTGCCTTCTTTGTTCCTTAGTGCATACATCCGATTTTTGCCTATCCCAAGTTTCCTCTTCACTGCTTTGACGCTTCCTCCATTTTTCAGAGCGTGTTCAATTCTCTCCATGTTATACCTTCTCACGTCGCATACCTTACGCCTATTAATCAACTTTGAAAGCTTTGCCAGTTCTATTTTGTCTGTTGTACTTGAGGCTTTCACGATTGGACGCTTCTTAATGAGATTCTTCGCTTCCTGGGAAAGCTTGCCAGTGTCCTGTCTAACTACCCTGCCTCCAATTTCCACTGCACACTCCGTAATGATACTCATCAGATTATCATTCATTGTATCTATGCTAAGGTTGGTTTCCTCACTAAGAGCCAAGTACCTGTTCTGAAGCGAGACTCTCAATTCCTGCACTTTCCCTCTCAGTGCTAGCTCATTGATTGGCTTCTTGCTTATCAGTTTCTGTCGTTCCTTTCTCAAGTCTAGGCGAATTCGAGACCGTACTATTCTATGGTCACTGCATTGTACCTTGCCAACCACTTTCACATCCTGCATGATGCCTGTATGTGCACTCATTATAAAGTCTATTTCGTTCTTATTTTCGCCATTAGGGCTCCTTCATTTCCACTTGCGGTTTCTTCGTTTTCGCTAGAAGGTATTCAAAATCCGTAAATTGTTGCGTTGTGCGAATTCTACTAGTAGCGCTCCTCTGGCATTTCTAGTACCGATGCCATAGTCTCTTGTTGCCTGGACTCCAGCCTGCTTCTTCCCTACCTTTGTATTAAGGTCTCCCATCAGTATATTATACTGTGTTTTTACCTTACTCATTGCCGATTCCACAACTTCATAGAAGCTTTCAACTGTAGTGTCATCATGGCTGGATGTAGGTGCGTAAGCATGTACCATCTTTATCTTGTATCTTTTGTTCAGTTTAATTACGATACCTACCACCCTTTCATTAATGCTATAGTATTCCTCTGTGTTGCCAGCTATGTTTCTGTGAATTAGGAACCCCACTCCCAGTTTTCTTCTGTCAACCAAGCCCCTATAGCAAAGGACGTGCCCATTATGTAGCACCATATAAGCCTCATCTGTCCTCCTAACCTCATTGAGCCCTATTATATCCCATTTAACACCCTCTAGCTCCTCGAATAGTACAGCTAGACTTGCCTCACTAAATAAGGTTCTAGCGTTATACGTTGCCAAGTTCAGTTTCCTATGGCGGCCTGTCCGGATCTATTGGTGAGCAATCTAGTAGTGTAACCTTTACCCGTTGCCCCATTGAATTCGGGACTGCTTGCGTGGCTATCACTGCAAAATGACCCGAAAACCTGTTCCGAAGATTCTAATTGGTTCAAAGGTTTGAGACTGAAGTCGCACGACTAAGAAATCGAGTACACTCAAACCTCATTAAAACAGAGTTGCATATTATACGAAAATAAGTTGTTATATCTTGTTACATCCGAAAACTCGCAATAAAGGTTCGTTCCTAACACTGCATCTATTGCAAGACTAATGCTCATGTACTTCGTTAAAAGCCATATTTCATTATATCTGGGTTCATTACATCGAGGTTTGAGTGTAGTAAGAAACTGAATTGAAGCAGTCCCTTTGCGACTATCTTGGTCGCACGAGCAGTGCTAGTTGCAGGTGTGAATGATCCCTTAGATATGGCGCACCACCCTGTGATAAATGTACGGTAAGAGTCATGAAAAACTTCACCTTCACGTTGCTTGATCTTGGTAGCTCGGAGGAAGAGGAACCTGAAGACGAGAAGGCAAATCGTGAGCTGAAGGGTGTCGAGGACGAGGACGCCCTCAGGGCCGCCGACCAGTCGGACGAAGAGGAGGAAGGGGAGAAGGAGGAGGAGAAGCCTGAAAATGAGGAGGAGGCCGCCAAGGACGAGAAGAGCGCTGAGTCTAAGCCCAAGTCGAAGGCCGACAAGAAGGAGGGTGAGTGTGCGTATAGGTGTAGCAATGATACACTTCTGTGCTCCTATGTCGCCTGTAGTCACGCCAACTTGTGCGGAAAGCTTTTGTGGAAAACTAGAACAAATATGGAGTACACAACTCCTGTTTACGTATTTTTCTCATCGCAAGCTTCTGTTTTCCCCTTCCTGCCGTTATATGAAATACAGCAAGTTTATTAATATGGGGCCCCTGGTCTTGAAATTGCATCACAAAGGGGACTCACTACGAAGTCAACAGAGTCTTAGCAATGAAATTGACAGACCAGCCCTGCTTTCTTTTTCCACTATGTATTTAGATGGAGAGGGAAAATTTAGGACTTTTGCTTGCAGAATTGCCGTAGGCCACATGGCAATAGGTGTACAGCACTAGACAAAGCTCTCCCGCTCTTACAATACAGTGAAGCAGACATAGCAGAATGAACATTTTGGAACTAGATACACACAAATGTCATGATATCAAAGTGGCATCTCACACAAAAATAAGTTCGTTATATCCTGAAATTTGTTATTAAGATATATTACTAACACTATATCTATTGCCAGACTATTCTTAATTTACTTTGTTATAACCGATATTTCTTTATATCAGGACTTAAGTGTAGTACTAATATGAAAAGCAGTTGTATAATTACCGTGAAAGCATTGTGTTTCTAATCGTTAGCACTTCATTTTGCACTTAGCTGCTTTTTGCTTTTTCTAGATTACAGATGGGCCTGTAGCGAGCCTCTACTTTTCGTACTGTTGCAGGGGGATACAAGGGCTCGCCTTGTGGCGTATGTGGGGGAAGGTGGGGGGGGGGGGGGGGGGCCGCTAATTTACAACTGCCTGGAGAGGATCATTTTATCGACCTTCAAAGCTTTTATTCAAAGGGTGTGGGGACCTGGGTTGCCTGTCGGAGCTGAAGCCTACCTGTCGTAGGGAACAATGTGCACACAGATAATTTCTACTAAAGCTTTCTCTTTATAATACTCCTATTCATGCCCGTGCCTGAAAGCAAGACGTGGTCAAACTAGTGCTAAATGACTCTCTCTATTGGTCAGTGTCCAGCTGGGTCTCTCTGCCACTATATCGAGCATGTACGTGACAAAAGGGGGCCATTCTGATCGGTCTCCGCAGAAAGCGACGCACAGCGCGCCGTGAAAATGTACACACATAGCCAATCTTGTCGCAGTATGAAAGTGCTGCTACACAGCAGCTTTAGAGGCTAGCGTGTTGTCGACGGCAGCCACACATGTTTTTTGCTAGTGTGCTTTTAGACCTTAATTAAGATAGGATGTCAGTGCTACATTAAAAATCCTATAGGTGAAGGGGGCAAATTGTGCCTACGATCAAAGGAGGACTGATATCGTCTTGATGTTTTCTATTATCTGGGAAAAAGTCGGATGAGAAAAAAGCAACATACTCTTGGAAATTGTTAGAAGAAGGCGAAATCAGCTTCAACAGAATGCTTGCAAAAATGAATGCTTGTTGCTTGTGGAGCAGCTTTTCAAATATGTAAATGAAAGTGTAGTGTAGTTGTCCACGTTCACATGCCTAGTTCTTGCTTAAAAGCTGATACTTTATGAGAAAATAAAAAGAAATGTGGAGTGGAAGGAGTAGGTAAGATGACACCCTCCTCTCGTTTTCGAGATTTGTTTTCTGTGAAAGAAAGGGTCGAAACTAGTCAACACATAGCTGACACCCCCCCCCCCCCCCCTCCCTAGCCCATTTACTTTTTTCTTTTTCATTAATGTTAAGCTAAGCCTCTGAGAAGGGCATTTAATGCAGTAAAGTATAATCGAGTAAACTTTAGCTTCCTGTTGTGTGTTGGTTAAAGTTGTCAATTTTCGAGGCATTGAGGTGTGACTTTATGCAAGTTTCCAGTGGCAGCAATGCAACACCTAAATGCAAGTAGGCTTTATGCTCATAGTTTATATAGGTAAGGTAATTAGACTGTCAGTGTTTGTGGCATTGTTTGGTTTTGTATAAGTTTATGATAAAAGCAATATTTGCAACAGCCTTGCTCTCCTGACTCTCTTTTTAAACTTCTCGCAGGGGGCTCTTCCAAGAGCGCATCGAAGGGCAACTCCTCGGGAGAATCCAGCTCGGAGTCGTCGGACTCGGACTTTGACGACTCCAAGTTTCAGTCGGCCATGTTCATGCAGGTAATAAGAGTCCAGTTTCCACCTCCTTCCCGCTCGTGTGTGTGTCC
Source organism: Rhipicephalus microplus (assembly GCF_013339725.1). Lineage (NCBI taxonomy): Eukaryota > Metazoa > Arthropoda > Arachnida > Ixodida > Ixodidae > Rhipicephalus > Rhipicephalus microplus. The sequence goes on along the minus strand of NC_051175.1, from coordinate 86,483,752 downwards.
ATCTGGCAATAAGAACAGTATCATTTCTGATTTAAGTCTTCCGCCCGGCAGAAACCAAAGAAGAAGAACGGCTGCGAGAGCGCGAACAGCAGTCGCGCCAACACACCCACAAAGCACGTGAGTGACGAGAAGAAGAGCAAAGGTGAGTGCGGCTGCTGTCTCACTTGTGCGCGACAGGGTGTATCATGGTTCTTAGTTTTGTTATTGTTTGTTTTTTCCTGGTTTTTTACCATATATTGTTTATTTTATGTTTGGAAATGCCATAAGGCATCATGTGAGGTAGGGAGGAGGAGCATGTTATTGTATCTGGCTTTAAGAACAAAAATTTCTCTCTGGAATGTGTGAGGAAAAAAAAAAGAGAAAATGAAAACGATTGCAGCAACTTAAAAACAGAATAGATTGTACAGAAGCAATGCTGCAAAAGCTAAAAAAAAAAAAACATCATCGAGAAGTTGTCGCATGAACAGGGCAAAAGAGAAGATGGTAATACACCGATTGTACAGCTGTACGACCCTGATGTCCTCCAAAATAGCATGTCAATTCGCTTGTGATTTCTTCTAAACTGGTGGCATTTAATTTCTTGGCACACTCTTACTAGTGTATACTATATTACACTTTAGCTTTAAGGGGGAACATGGGTCTCAGGGCTCTCTCATTTATACTGTACTGTACTGACGGCGATGTGCGAAGAGTGTGCGTGCGTAATCAACGATCCGTTGAATAACACGGCTATGTTTTCCAGCTGGTCCAGAATGAGTTACCCGTAAATGTCGCAAACCAAACTTGCTCTCTCGCTCATCAATTTCTAGGCTACGCGAGTCCCGAGGTGTAAGACTGCCACATTCTCGAGGGGAGACCACGACGTTGCGAACACGTCGTTAAAAGCAGTCTTCTGTTGCCAGTAGCCTTCATTGCGTGGGCGGTGAGCACGTTTACTGCGAACAGACTGACTTTCTGTTGTTCGTCGACGCGCAGCATACTCCACGCTGACGACCCGTTGCGCAGTTCAAGGTCATTTCGTCAGGCGGGGGGAACCGCGGCATCGGCACGTTTAGCGATAAGACTGCACTTTCGTTCCATCACTACAAAGATTGATATCTCTTGTAGCTTCACTTCTGCTTTTACTTTTGCTTTTTACTCTAACTGATGAGGCTGCAAAACAGTAACGTCGGCAACCAACGGGCTTTTACGTGAGTTAGGCCTACACCGGCGACTCGGCGACCGCCGTTGACCGCGGTGAGTTCGTTATCCTAGTTGTCCTGAGCCATAGCGGGGCTCATTGTGAAGTTCACAGCGAACAAACGATCGCCACACCCGCTTCACAAATTATGTAGCCCGGAACTTCTTTACTGCCATAGGCAGTCACCATGACAAAACGGCGCATGTCCGTGCGCGTCACGATGGTGAAGCTGATGCCGGAAACATCATTTGGCCAATCGGATGCCTAGGTTTTGTCACGTGCCCCAAGCAGCCAATAGAATCCCACGCTAGTGCTTCTCGATGACGCATTTTTGTTGAAACACCAATGAGCAAGGCGAGCCAGCGGTGGCAGGAAATTAAAGATGAAGAACAGCACTTCCAAGCGAGACCAAGATGAACACGATAGCTTGTGTGTAACGGCAACAGTTCGGCGCGGAAAAAGCGCGATTTTAGCATCTATTTGCGCTCACATTCATCTCACAGGGATGTTATAAATTGATTTTGCGCCAGAAATAATGAGGCGAGAAGCTAGAAACTTCTCAGATAGGTGCGAAAATAGGTACAAAATCCGAAAATGTCGGCCCCAAAACGTCAATTTTTTTGCTATTGTTGGCCTTCTAAGACCTGTGTCCCCCCTTAACCTGATACAGAGTGGGTGGGAAGATGTTTGCGATAATGGCAAAGGCCGTGGGTTGAAATTTTATTGTATTATAGCACTACTATATCTCTTAGTTGGGTGCAAAGGAGTTGCAGATATGCCATTTTCGTATTGTCTTGTAGGAAATGCATATGATGGCTGATGCAATCTTTTAACATATTTTTACAAATAGAAGGAAGATGTTTCGCAACAATACAAATGCATAAAAAAGTTCGGGTTCAGGAGCTGATTTGTGCAAACTGATTTGTGCAAAAGCATTGATAGGTCTTGTTTAAGCTTAAAGTATTTTGCACGTTTACAGTCAAAGGTATTGTGTGAGGTGCGTATTATGACTAATTAGGTTTTTTCATCTTGCGACGTACTTTGTCAGGCAAGCAAGCACTGTCATTTTCATTCGAAAATGTGGCGTGTTAATATGTTTTATTGTTTTGTAGCTCTTGTTGTAGTCGCCAAACGTTGTAACTCAGAGCTCATAAGCACAAAACTACACATCCATCACCTTTCTAGCTGGCACGTCATCTCTCATCTCATCTAATACTAATTGCCATAATAACGAGCTTGTTTTTTCTACATGGCTTTTTGGGCAATTAGGCGCTTACGAAAAGTGAAGTACCTAAGGGCACTATCTAGTTTTGGTTAAAAGGAGACATGGCACTAAAAAATTTTTCATTTCTTGATCAATTTTGATGAAATTTAGTGAGTTTATGTATATTTGTATGTTGATTTCATATATGCAGCTATCTTTATTGTATAAGGAACTGTTTCTAAAATACAAAATATGTCATGAACGTTTTTGGGAGCAAGGTATTTTTCTAAACTAAGAGAGTTACAAAGTAGATTAGCATACCACAATAATCTGGAATCGGAGCTGATTGTAGTGCATTGAAAATGGATGTTCTAGGCCCATTAGAATAAAATTTGTGGTATGTTGAACATTTACCATTTAAATTCTAGCTTGAAATTGACTCGCTCACAGATGTCCAACATACCCTAACTTCTGTTCAAATTGATTTGGAACATCCTATTTTGTTGCACTGCAATCAGCTTTGACTCCAGATTATTGTTATATGCCAATTTACTTCCTAGCTTTCACAGTTTAAGAAGTCTTTCTATGCAAAATAGGACTTAAAATATTTTGTGTTTTAGAAACAACACGTCATACAAGAAAAACAATTGCATATTTGAAATCAGCCCAGAAATATAGATAAACTCACTAAGTTTCTTCAAAATCAATCAAGAAATAAAAAACATTTTTTAAGAGCAGTGTCTCTTCTTAATTAAGTCATTTGCCAGCCAATGTTTGAACGCCCTCTCGCCCAAGTGCTCACTATGGCGCACGTACAATGACACAAGCAGGAACTGTAAGACAGGTAGGCCTCCTTTAGCTTCCTATGTGTTTTCTTTGTTTTTGTTTTGTCCAGCTTTTTACCCCTGTAGGCACATCTGACACTACGTGATGTACAGGCTGTCTTTTTACCTCTAATAGATATCTTATTATGGCCTGCAAACATTCATTCGTCCTCATTACTAACTGTATTTTACTTTGTTTTATTTTTGCTTCTCTTAATCACCCTCATCATCATAAACTTTGTTTTTAACAATCGCTGAATCATTTGCAAGCATGCCTAACAACTCGGCAACTTTTGTCTTTATCTCCAACTCACTTATAGGGCATGGGAGTGTGGTCCAAGAAGCATGGGACAGTGATAAGTATCTTGACAAATTTAATTGCACTAGTAATTTCATGCTGTGTTTGGTAAAGAAGTGTAAGTTAAGGCACAGTTTGGCAATTGATGGTGCTTTGAAAATAAAAAGACAATCTCGAAAAAGGCACCTTTGCTTACCTGTAGACTGTCAATGCCAATTTGTTGGCTGGAGCAAGTTAATTATGAATGTACCTTGAAGTTTAGGAAGCATTTAATAATTGATGGAGTATTAAGACTTGAAATTTGTGGATACTACAAATTAATACTCTATGCCAGGAAGTTATCAAATATAACAGCAACCGAAGAAAAGGGGAGGTAACAAAATGTTGCCCAGATTTCGAGCTTCTAGAAACACCAGGGGCAGAGCTCTTCGCAGTCTCAAGTTTTGTATCTTCTGCAGTATCCCCCATCATTTTTCCGGCCTCACGTGTTTACGCACTCTTTTCACCTCTTCTCTGTGCTCTTCCATTTTCGCAGTCATCATTTTCAGTTTCATCTCGGAAGCTTAATACAGTTAACTGCCGATTTTTCGGACACATGAATTTTCGGACATGCCCGATAATTCGGACATCTTCGCGGCACCGCCACGAGCCCCATAGAATCTATGTATAAGGAAGTCTGAAATTTTGGACGCTCTAACACCCCGGAGTCCAATTTTCCACTTTTTGACACGACGGAAGATTGGAAGTCACCACTGACCTCCAGTGGAAGCCATCACAACTGCGTCACACGCGATTACGATCGCATAAATGAGCGCGCCGGTCTATTGTGGCGGCATCTCTTGCTTGGACTGGTTGATCGTTAGCGGAGAAACACACATGACCTCAGAGATTCCTAAAACTGGCCGTGTTTATCGTTCAAGAGTGCTTCGTTGACAATCGAAACTATCCACCGAGAAATTTTTTGGCGCCAATAAAGTTCCTTTCGCTTTAGCGCTTGTGCTCGTGCGTGCCACTCTGGCTTCCCGGGCAGCGCTTTCGCGAACCGTTTCACCACTTCGAACTAGAACTAACTGTCGCACATCGATTTGGTCTGGCTATGCTGGCTATCTTGAATGTTTACCAGTGCCACCGTCACCTGCCGTCGCGCCATTTTGTTTACGCAGCCCACATGATGTTTGGCTAGCCTAGTGCGTGGTTGTGTGATCGTGTGAAGTGTGCTCTGCAACGCTAAGCCTAGGTGCTTCGACGCTCGTCAGCAAACTTTTTGTTCACATCGTGAGAATTTCGCTTGCCTGCGATGGCCCCCACTTCGCCTTCGTCGTCCTTGATGATGACATCGAAGCGCGGAAAACAGCACCGTCGGTCAACGATGGAGAAGAAAGCCGCCATTATTAAGTTAGTGAACAGCGGCCGATCGCAGGCTGACGTGAGCAAGGAGTTCGGCATTTCCAAGCAAACAGTTTCGGATTTCCTGAGGAACAAAGACAAGATCTTGGAAGCGACCGAAAAACCATCTGGTGCCCAAAAGATGAATGCAAGCCAAGGTGTTCATCAAAAGCTTGAGGACGCTCTTGTCGTGTGGCTTAATTCAATGAGCTTCATCGATTTACCACGTCCCGGATCACTCGCGGACGGCCCGTGGACGCGAGTGATCACAGGTGGCTACGTCACGGCTCACAGGTGGCTACGTCACATGCACGTGATCTAAAAGTCCCGAGCCAGCCCGAGTGGCTCCGGGCCATCTGGCGCTTGATGCTGACTGCATCCGCTGTGGTGTCTGCTATGCCTGGCTATGCCGTCTGCTCCCTCCATAGCTGAAACACAGGCCACAACGCTGACTCATTTGCAATCTAAACAGCAGTTAGGTAGTGAATTATACCTATTTCTGTTGTGATGCAACTTACTGTAAGTGAACTACTCGAGCGCGAGCGCATCGTAGACCGGCGCGGTCGTTCACAGCTGTTTCTCCTAGCAAACATAACGCGTGTTTGCCCAACCGTCAGGAATACACACATGCCCGACGTGGCTCAGAACACCAATGACAAAAACTGGGTGCACTAACAATGCGAAATCCAGAAACATGCGAGAAGCGGACAGAAAAGCAAAGAGAGCAAGAGCGCATCGAAAATTTCCAGTGTCTTAACTTAAGATGGCCGCACAGCATACGCACCGCGCTGTCATCTGCCAGCTTCCCGAAAGAAATTGCTTTGGGCGGTCCCGGGCCGCCCGCAGGCCGCCAGGCACGCGAAAAACGAACATGCGTCCGAGTGATCTCGAACCAGTGGGCGGAGCTTCCAGTTGGTCCCTGAGAAAAACGAATGCGGCACCGGCGTCCGTCCGGGACGTGTAAATCGATGACGCTCAATAATTGCCAAGTGGTTGCCAGTCTCGGGCTGCATCTTGAAACAAAAAGCGGAAACTCTCGCGCTTGGATGGACATCATGGATTTTAATTTCAGTGATGGATGGCTGAGAAACTTCAAGCGCCAGAATGACCTCCAGTTCAAGAAGACGTGTGGCGAAAGCGGCGCCGTTGACAGTGCAGTTATTGCGCTGTACCGCAGTGGAAAACTCCAGTCTTTGTTGCAGCAGTTCTCTGCTGACATTTTCAACTGCGATGAAACTGGCTTGTTTTACAAGCTGCTGCCGGAAAGAACACTCGCTTTTGCTGGTGACGCATGCCATGGTGGCAAGCATAGCAAAGAACGGCTGACTGTTCTTGTCGGCAGCAACATGTCTGGCAGCGAGAAACTTCCTTTGTTAGTAATCGGGAAGTCCAAGAGCCCGAGGTGTTTTAAAGGGGCAACACTGCCAGTGTTATACGAAGCCAACAAAAAGGCATGGGTAACGCAGCAGTTGTTCGAGAACAGAACAGACGTGTTCTGCTCTTCGTTGACAACTGCCCTGCTCATGGTCACATCAATAACTTGAAGGCTATCCAGCTGGAATTCATGCCACCCAACACGACTGCAATCCTCCAACCAATGGGCCAAGGCGTTGTCCGTTATCTGAAACTTTTGTACCGTTCACGTATACTCAACCGCATGGTGCTGTGCTTGGAAAACGGAAAAGGCTACAGCGTTGACCTTCGGTCTGCTGTCGGAATGCTTGCAGACGCATGGAAGGCAGTAACGCAAGACACGATTCGCAACTGCTTTCGTCACGCGGGCTTCGTACTCGGCACAGAGGCAGCAGACTTGCCTGAAGAAAGTGACAGCGTGACTGACTTGTGCCCTCTCATGGACGATATTATCAACGACCTCCGCTCTGCTGGTGCTTCCATGCCCACGAAAATAACTTTTGAGCGGTTCGTCGACGCTGACACCAAGCTTGACTACTGTGCAGAGCTAACCGATGATGAAATAGTCAGTCAGGTTATAGCAGATTCAGACGACTCCGATGTCGAAAAAGAGGACCAACGCCTGGGCCACCTACGACCGCCGAATTGATGCGAGCATTGATGACGCTGACATCGGTGTACAGTAATGACATGACGCTTGCTCAGATCGAGGCGAATGTAATCACATGCAAGCGGAACGCCGTTCAAACAAGGATCAACAAGTTTTTCAAGCCACTGCAGCTCTAACACCGGCTGCCCTGACGGCACCCGCTGTCAGCTGCATGCATTTGTTTTAACGGCTCTCTTCAGAGTCACCCCACTGATGCTTTGGCAGAGTTTCGGAAGTCTGGTGCTTCGATCTTGACCCTCTTAATCCGAGAAATGTCAGTAAAATGGTGCGTTTTTTTTTTTGCTTGCATTGAAAATTATCAGCAAAATAATGCGTTTTTTTTCCTTGCATTCATTTTTTCGGACTGCCCGAATTTTTGGACGGTTTTTCGCTCCCTAGAGGGTCCGAAAAATCGGCAGTTGACTGTAGCACATCTAGTGCTTTCGGGGTGCGAGGAACCCTGCCGACCTTGCCTTTTCTCCCCTCTGTCTATACAAATGCTTTTTTTCTTTTTTTTTTTTGGAGGGTGGTGTGGAAGGTTGGGTGTTCCATTTCCAGTGCCACTAAGGCACCCACTAGTCTTTCTTATCGAGAGGGAGCTACCCCAACCTTGTGCCTGGTGGTGTGGATGCTTGCATTGAGAAGGCGGCTTTGCCTTTCCACTGCCTTCCATGTTTTACTGTCCTCTTTGCTGCACCGAGCTCCCTTACAGTTTGTAAAACAAGGCTTATTGACTAGCCTCAAATGGGCTCGGCTGCTGACCCGCAGGGCGCGGGTTTGAATCCCGGCTGCGGCGGCTGCATTTCCGATGGAGGCAGAAATGTTGTAGGCCCGTGTGCTCAGGTTTGGGTGCACGTTAAAGAACCCCAGGTGGTCTAAATTTCCGGAGCCCTCCACTACGGCGTCTCTCATAATCATATAGTGGTTTTGGGACGTTAAACCCCACATATCAAACAATAGCCTCAAATGGGCGGGTCTGCTTTTTAGACAGAGCGGGAAAATGCAAAAGAGAGGCGCGTGGCCTGTGTTAATTTAGGTTTGCTATGTAATATTTAATCTGGCAGTGTTACGTAGACATCGTTTTTTCGTTATTTCGAACCTCTCCACACATTGTATGTTGCTAGCACCAGCAATAATGCTACCACCTCAGGCACTGCTTTGTAGAAGTTGCTACTGAATGTTTACCGCTTGCCTGTTGAAACTGCACTTGCAAGCATAAATTAAACATGCTTTGCACGGCTGCAGTGGGCCTGCAAATCACAATAGTGTCTCGTGCGTCGGTGATATGGCTGTCACGTGGCCTTTTTGTTAGCTCACAGACTGCCATAGTCCAAATAAGGTGTACAGGGTGCAGTGCATTCTAAAATGCAGCACAAGATTTGTTCCATAAAATTAGTCATCAATTTAGTTTTTGGAAGTGTGTATGGGGCCGTGCACATTGTGTGTTTGCTGAAGTACAAAGTGCCCTATGCAAAACTAAGTTAGAGAACTCATGCTTTACAGCATTGCCGGTCCCCCATAAGTTTTAAGATGCAGGCAAGTTACTCGTCCGCAGAGAGATTTTCTCTTAACAAATCATCAAGCGCTGTTGTATGCAGATATTTCAAAACACCTTTAAAGACTTGTTTTTTTTTTTTTTTTTGTAATTGCAGACATACTTAGGCAGCAGAAGCAGATTTATGAGCAGAAATGCACAGTAGTATTTATGAGTAGCTGCAATGATTGCTACTTCGCTTACTTTACCCATAGTAAATTTTCAGACCGCATTCGCATGCGAATGCGTAAAGGTGTAAATTCAACTCGTAGATCTAGCATTAGTACTTCAAGTGCCATCAGACTGAGGTGGAGTGTATAGTAATTTACGTTACTTTACAGGGAATTTACCTCAGCGGCATAACCTTGAAGCATTACTTCATTTGACCTCACTGACCACCTCGTCCTCTTTACTACCATGATTTTGCACTCATTTCCCATGAGTATGCTAACCACTTTCGCCTCATGCAACACCTTTTGTTACTTTAACTTTCTCACTATTCATACAAAAATAAAATAGTCCTTTTTTCACACCTGTGCTTTTTCAGAACAGCACCGAACATTGGACATTTTTATAGTGCATCCATTTCCTTTGGTGGACACACAGTGACCGTCATGTTTCTATTTTCAGGCAGTAGCAAAGCTCTGAAGCGCAAAATGATGGAGGAGTCTCCATCAGCTTCGAAAACGGACGGGTCAGCGCCCAAACGTCCACGAAGTGAATCAAACCTTCCGTCCACGCCTTCCATGCCTAGCAGGTGAACATCCTCTTTTTTTTTTTGCCCTTTTCAAGGTATTGTCTCCTTTGGCTAAGACCTTTCAATACAGGAAATACCTACTAAGTGGCCAATGTCTACCCAGCCACGTTGGGCTTCAATGGTTAGGTGGTGTCTATAGTTCATATATTTTTTTTTTTTTTTAGTTTGGCCTGTTAGGCTGTTGAGCTTAAAAACAGCACTGAAGGCAACACACGCAAGCTGTTTTTAACAGTGAAGCTGTCCTTTATGGTTGCTTTCGTGTCTGGGATCCATGGTGATGCAGGTGGGCATCATAAACGAATATACGCCACAGATATTTGGTAAACCCCTTTTCACGCCACTGATCCACCAAAAATGAAGGCAACTGTTAGCCCAACAAAGGGGTATGTACCACAGAAATCATTGTGGCCTATCATAAAGCTTTCATCATAATACGCGTGCATCTGTCGCTGAAATAGGGCAAATACCACTGCACACGATTTCCTTTAAAAAGAAAATGCAGGGTTCGTACAGGTCCTTGAAATCTTTGAAAACCCTTGAATTTGAAAAATGCATTTTCAAGGCCCTTGAATGTCCTGGAATTTTTTGCCATCCTTGAAAATCCTTGAATTGCCAGAGCAGTGCACTCTCATATCGACATCGCAACCTCCTTAATGTGGTACATCGGTGTGTGAACCTGTTAAACACCCCACTTATGAAGCAGTAATGTGGCGTGGGGTGCACATGATCCCATTTGGCAAAAGTGCATGTGAAAAAAAGTTAGCTTGTGGGGAAGGTGAAGCAGTGAATGTGATAGAAAGAAATTAACCGTATTTACTCGCATAATCGGTGCACTCGCATAATAGGCACACCCCTAGTTTGGTCGCGGAAAATTCTATTTTTTTTTTAAATTCCGCACATAATAGGCGCACCCCGAACTTGGCCGTGATCAGAAACGATTCTACCCCCCAGCGGTACAGTTGGAACGTGGTCCCGGTACCCTGAAGAAAAAAAGAAGGCAAATCGACGAGCAAATAAAAAAAATTCGAAGTGCAACGACCTAACCAACCTGTTTGTCGAAATAAAACTTGCAAAAAAAAAAAGCGTCCATGAGCGAAAAAAAAAACGGCTGTTCCATCAATTACTGATACCCCAAATCGCCGCGCTTTTTGGAGGTCATGTGTGCAACACCGGGGGCTCGATCGCCATCACCACCATCAGAGAAAAAGAAAGAAACGCCATTTTGCAAGCGGTGTGCGTATGTTGTGGTCGTGTATTGAACTTTGGTTCCACCATGGGGAAGTACGCGAGCTACACGGCTGGGTTTAAACTGAAGGCAGTGCAGTACGCGCTGGAGCACGGCAACCGGGCTGCAATCAGGCATTTTGGCGTTAGAGAAACCAGTATTCGGTACTGGAGGGATCAAGAAGAAAAACTTAAGGCGACGAAGAAGACACGACGGGCTTTCCGCGGTGCCAAGACCGGCAGGTATCCGAACGTCAAAGAGCAACTGGTCCGGCATATACGGGAGCTACGACAAGACGGCTGTGCTGTGTCGTTGGATATTGTGCAGACTGAGGCGCGCAGAATAGCCCGAGCGCAGGGCATCGAAGCAAAAGAGTTCAAAGCCAGCTCCGGATGGACAACTCGTTTCATGCGGCGCCATGGCGTCGCACTGCGAAAGCGGACCACCTTGTGCCAGTGCTTGCCCGCAGCATATGAGGACAAAGTGGTGGACTTCCACAGTTTTGTTATAAAGCTCCGACAGCAGAAAGACTTCATTTTGTCCCAGATCGGCAACGCTGATCAGACCCCCCTTTGCTTTGATAGGCCGTGGAACACGACAGTGGAGGAGAAAGGTGCACGGAGCGTCATCGTCAGAACGTCTGGCGCTGATAAACAACGATGCACCGTAATGCTGGCGGTGACAGCTGGATGGGCGTAAGCTACCGCCTTACGTTATTTTTAAACTGTAAGACGCTCCCAAAGGCAAAATTCCCTCAAGGCATCTACGTCAGAGTCCAGGAAAAAGGCTGGATGAGCGCGGAACTCATGGTGGAATTGGGTGAAAACAGTCTGGGGTCGGCGGCCGGGTGGTCTGTTAGTTGCCGTCCATGCTTGTCCTGGACAGTTTTCAAGGGGCACCTAGTAGACCGCGTACGAGATGAGCTAAAGGAGCTGCGCACAGATCTGGCAGTGATTCCGGGCGGCCTCACATCGATACTGCAGCCTTTGGACGTGTCCTTGAATAAACCTTTCAAGGACAATGTTCGAAGGCTGTACACCACCTGGAAGGCTGGAGGACAACATCAGCTGACTACAGGTGGTAAGATTAAGAGGCCGCCTGTGGAAATGCTGTGCGCTTGGATCGTGGAAGCATGGCAGGCGATCTCCGACGAAGTCGTCAGGAAAAGCTTCAAGAAGACGGGTATCTCGAACGCACTGGCATGCGAGTGAGGATGACATGTTGTGGGGTGCAGATGATTCGGACACCGAAAACGAATCCCCGCTCGGCGAGGATGAATGTGTGATCTCCGACTCGGACTCCGAATAGGGAAAAGGAGGAACAGCTACGACTTCTGTGTAAATAAATTTTACGTGTGTGTGTGCAGTTGACGGCTCTCGCTTGTTCATTAAAAGGTACGTAGGTATGTTTGTTTTATGCTGAATTAATTGGTAAACGATAAAGTCGGCTTTTACTTGACAAGTGTGCAGATTTAAAGCGTGAGAACCGAGTAGAAAAAATTTTCGAAAATTTTACCCCGCGTAATTGGCGCACCCCTAACTTCGAGCCGGATTTTCTGAAAAAAAAGTGCGCCTATTATGCGAGTAAGTACGGTAGAATGTCACACGAAGATGGGCAAGCAACTCCATACATGAAACGCACCGCTCAAGCACGAAGAACGCACGAAAAGAGAGCGCACAGGAGAAGTGCTGGTGAACGACTGTCATAGCTCGACACTGGAAGTGTGCTGCTTAAACAAACCAAGAACGGTGCTAGAAAAGAACACACGTGTATCCACAGGATGAGTGTAAATTAACCTCTGTCGCAGTTGTTACTTCTTGGTTGTGGAGCAACGTGCTGCGAGTGTCAACTGTGCACAAGCCGACACTCTGGATAGGGTGGTGCCATCAAATTTCAAGGCTATAGCAAGCACCATGTGGGTTTAAGAATATATTTTAAGTCACTTCCCAAGTGTACCGAAATGCTCATTCTCCTAATCGAGGCCCATCGCTAGCGCGTCCAACACTGACGTAGCTCTACAAGAAGGGCAACAAAAGTTCTAGTGACGTCACACCTGATCTGTAGTAAGCTGAGTGACCTCCGGGCTTCCGGCCCGTACATAACAGCAAAGCATCGCGGCTGCTGCAGGTAGCGACGAGTTTGTTTTGCAGGTGCTTGTGTGACACATGTGTGCGAGAGCTGACAATGCTCAGCATGATGCATGCAAAGCTTTGTGATCACGTGACTAAGTCAACTACACTGCTACATGCCTGCACAACTCGGTCCCCACTGACAGGAACTGAAAATCGTCCATATCAAAAAAGCGACAAGTTATATAGCGGGAATAAATGAATCTTGTTGCGTGTATTGTGCTTATTGGAGCTATAATTAGAGCTTGCAGCAAAGAGTGCGCAAGCCATAAATATTGTGGCACGACCTCTTTAAGGCCTGGCTACACATGCCCGTTGAAGCCCATCAGCACGCAACTTTCAGACATAACATTGTACCCTCTCGCTATGAAGATGTGTGAGAAGTTATTCTATGCTATTTTTTTTTTTATAATTGCAATATTATATATTGTAAGTGCAATAAAACTGGAAATTTTAGAGTGACAAATTCCAACTTAGCATGCCGCTTTGAGTCCTTGAAAAACTTGCAAGAGGTCCTGGAAGGCTCTTGAATATCCTTGAATTTTCGCTTTGGAAACCTGTACGAACCCTGCCATGGGTAACAGTTTGCCCGACGAATGGCGTGCACGCTACCATAGCCACACCATTGCCGTGCGATACTTAACAGTCATAAAAGATTGGGGGGTGTGTTCTACCAGTTCAAAGCTCGTTACATTAAATGCATCGTATGCATTTGATAAACACAGGCCTCTTGGTCGATATGTGTCAACGCTATTTGTGATGGGATGCTACAAACATGTTTTGTATGTGAGCGATGGCTCTTCACGGCAGAGAGCAAAAAAAAAAAAATTGGGTTCACATTGACAGGGTTGACAAAGGCTGAAGGTTGAAAGTGAAAAAATAGAATTAGTTCAGGTTCTGTTGCGATTGTCTATTTGCAGTGTACATTTATACGGTGTCACACATGTTCATGTAAAGCTATTAAATAAGTTGTTTCCCTTAGTCTTTATTAGAATGACGAGTGAGTTCTCTTTTCAAGTGGTTACTAGTGCATCGTCAGTGTTAACAAACTGCTTCTGACCAATGTGCCTCAACTTAGGTGGCTAAGTTTTGGCAGATAAAAAACAAGCAGTGAAAATTGGTTGTGGGAGACAGCTGATAAGTTTTCGTGCCTGTTTGATTCTTCTATTGTGGTATAAAGGAAAGGTGCTTGGCATGCAGGCAAGAAGCTTGGTATCGTTAAAAAAAAAAAGAAAAAAGTGTTGCTTCAGATGTGTCCGAAGAGTGAAGTTGAGGTTATAAAGAAGCTGCGTTAGAAGGTCAAGAAAAAGAATTAGATTTAAAAATGAATTCATCTCTCGGCCTGCATGTGTGTCGTTATATAAGATGCAGAACAAGCGGCTGTGTCAACAGAATGCTTTGGAAACTATGCCAGCGGATGAGTGCCTAATAGTTGTTGCCTTAGGTTGTCATAGTGTTCGTTCAGGGTGTTGCAGAGGGCATTTATGTGTTAGGCCAGTATATGTTGTTTTGAATAAAGATGTGTCTTGATGATAAGGGTGGAGCCAAGGAGTTAGTTCTAGTCAAAACTTGTGTCAGGCAAATAGAGGCTTTGGCACCCTTTCTTTGTTCAGCAGGCTGGCACGGAGAGGACAACACTGCAGAAAACTTTTGCAGTGTTGCCAGCTAGGTATGAAGTGGAGCATGGGAAATCCTCTATAACAATGTGCATCTTTATTGTGCTGCGTTGTTTTACCCTCAAACTGTCACTTGGTTGTGTTAGTGTTGTACTGTTGCATTCGGCAAGGTGCCTCCATGCTCTGACTCAGATTGCAACAATGCTGAGCCCTCTTTCAGTTCGAAATGGAGAACCTATGTTCAAGGCATACGTGCTGAACTTTGCCGGTGCAGCCGGAGGCCAGATGAGGAAACACGTTACCGTGTCTTCTGTTGCAAACAGATTAAGCGATGGTGTAGCATGATCAGATGTTGGTCAGGCTTCGAGGTCCAAGTGAGATGTGGCATGTTGCTATGGAAGAACCAGCCTGAACGTATTCAGAGCTCTTGATTTCGACGAGCTGAATGTGAGGAGTGTTGCCAGAGTGTTCGAAAATGGCCATTCTAGTGCGCCGTATGTTTGCATTTGAGCTACCATTTAAGTTCTCAGGTGATTTGAAACTTCTTTTCATAGTTGCATTCATGTACCCACATATAGCTGGTCCTCAAGCACCGAAGGTATCACCGAGGAGTCTGTGAGGCGTTACCTGCTTCGGAAGCCAATGACCACGACTGAGCTTCTGCAGAAGTTCAAGTCTAAAAGGACTGGACTGGGCAGTGAAAAGCTTGTGAACACAATTGCTCAGATTCTGAAAAGACTGAATCCTGAGAAGCAGACCATCAAAGGAAAACTTTACCTATCTATAAAGGCTTGAGCGGCACAGAAATACCTACTGCTTGGCACTTTCGTTGGAGCCAGTCAGTTCAAGCAAGCAAGTATTAATCGCTGTTGGTATATGTTGTGTAAATAAACAGAATAATCAGTTTTTATACATATCATGTTGCCCTTGTTACATTGATAAAGAAATGTTGAAGTCACGTTGTGAATACTGGTTTGTGCTTTCTGGGAAGTATTGTTGGGGAAGTTGTGTGCACTTTTAAGGATGTGCGTGAAGGCTAGTGCTCACAGGACACACTGTACTAGGACGTAATGTGCATTATGTACATTATGCAATTTATGTACATGAGTTGATCATTCATGTGCATAAGTCAAGATGGCTGCTGCTAGAACTATCAGTGCCTGTGCTCTTATCGTCTTTTTGTCACCACCAAGGGAGAGTGAGGCATTTCAACATGCTTCCATGACTTGCAACCTGGATAGATGTTATGACATCTATCTAGGCAACTCCTACGTTTGGCATCCTCGCTTGCAGTAAGTAACCCAACAGAGTATTATTTCTCTTCGAGGTTTTTCTAGCTGGACTACCATATATTTTGGTTAAAATGACTGCTAAATGTCCTGCAAATGTTGACTGTTTACAACGGTGGGACTTAAGCACGTGCTAGTTGAAATGCATTTTGCATTAAAAGTAATAGCTTGGTCACACTGCCAAATTTAGTGCCATTGTGAGCGAGTGCTCTTGTGCCCCCCCCCCCCCCCCCCCCAAAAAAAAAAAGTGTCATTTAGAGGGCGCTCTACTAAATGAGAAAGGGAAGTGTACCTTTGAAACGATTGCGGTGGCGTTAAAAAAGTGAAGTACCACAACAGATCATTCCTATTTCAAGCAAACTTTCGTAAGTAATGATGTGTTATAGCTACAACCAACCCTTAATGTAAACTTAGCATATGAATGGCTGCGGCCGTTGCACAGCGTGTGCTGGGTATGCCCTGGCGGTCTTGGGTGCGAATTGCCTGAGAACAGGAATAACAGAGTAGTTCATTTGTGGTTCATTATGTTATAATGCGCCAGAATATTTCTCGTAACAAAAATTATGGTTAAAAAAATTTTCTTGAACTGGACTTCGGATGCCTTATTTATTCTCTAGCCACTGTTATCGAGCCTAAACAGTTTACCGAACGTGCTCGCCAGAAAGTTCACTCTACCGCGAATGCGACTGAACATTCCCATGGGACAGCTTATGAAAGACGCCAGCAGTGAAGTGCACTTAATTTGCCCCATGTGACAGGGGAATAAATCGTGAAGTTGGAAAAAACCCTTTCGTGTGCGTGCGTGCGATGGGTGCCAGTGGCGGTGAGGAAATGGGCGACCATGTCAGGTCTGTAAACTTGGTGTTGTCGATCCAAAGTGTTTAGGAGAAAAATGCCCCCGCCTCTCCTAAGGAAATCATGAGGAAATGCGAATGCATTGCGTAACGTCCATAACGGTGTTTCGCACGTAAGAACACAGTGTTAGAAGAACGGTTTTTTTTTTTTTTTACTCCATGCAGCCAATAGCGCCGTTCGCCGCCGGTTTTTTTTTTTTTTTTTTTTACTCCATGCAGCCAATAGCGCCGTTCGCCGCCGGTTTTTTTTTTTTTTTTTAACTCTATGCAGCCACGCCGTTCGCCGCACGTGGCATTTTTCTGTCGCGAGAAACGCGGTATGCGTTTCCAGCTCTAGTAGCCAGCGTGCACGGTTAAAAAAATACTATGAACAAAACAGCGTTCTTGGCTCGGTGTTGGCGTTTCACACAGATGGATGGATGAAAAACTTTTATTGGGGTCCTGAAGGATTCTACCCCCGTTTTATAGGGGTAGAATCGCGGGCCGCTCCCACGTTGGGACGGGGAGGCCAAGCCTCACCGCCGCATCGTGGGCCTTCTGGACAGCCTTGAGTTGTTGTATGAGAACCGGACTCGTGAGCATTAAATGAAAGGAGTTCTCAGAAAATTCTTCATTTTTTTCTTTGTAAAGAGGGGCACCTCCAGAGCATGTGGTTAAAATCACTGCGATTCTGGCAGTCTGGACAAAGTTCTGAAATATCGGAGTAATGGCTATAGGTTACGAGGCTAGGGTATGTTCCCGTCTGAAGCATGCGAAGAGAGATTGCCTGTGGCCTAGACAACTTTTCGTGTGGCAATGGAAATGACCTACGGCCTAATTGATAATGCTTCGTGATCTCGTTGAAGGTAGTCAAAATGTCCCTAAAATGAAGGCTGCTGGCTGACTCCTCTGTCTGAGAAGCACAAGTCCTGGCGCGGTAAGTGAAGCCTCGCGCCTTGGAGTGGGCTAGCTCGTTGACATTGGGAAGGCCTCCAACCCTTAAGCCAAGGTGAGCAGGGAACCAAATAATTGTGTGGTGGGTGAGTTCTTTGTGAGCGAGAATTCTCAAAACTTCCTTGCAAACGGAACCAGAAGCGAAGGCCCTAGCAGCGGATTTAGAGTCCGTATAAATATCAGTCCTTTGTGGATCAAGGAGTGCTAGTGCAATGGCCATCTGTTCTGCTTTGTAAGAAGAAGGGGTTCGAACCGACGCCGAGGATAAAATCTGACCCTTAGTATCTACGGATACTACCGCAAAGCGAGCGGAAACGCCATACTGGGCGGCATCAACAAAGCATGAAACAGCCGATTGTTTGTGAGCTTGAGCTAAAAGAGAGCAGGCTCGAGCGACACGCCTGTCCGCGTTGTACTGTGGATGCATATTTCGTGGAAGGGGGCATACTTTGATGCGAGAGCGTATATAATCATCGAGTGGCGTATTTTGCACTTCGAGCGTCAGGGGGTTGACTCCAGTGTCAATCAGAATCTTTCTCCCCGCTGGTGTGATCGAAAGCCTGGCAACCTGTGCCATTTGTTGAGCCTCGATAACTTCTTCAAGCGTGTTGTGGACTCCAAGTTTCATAAGGTTCTCAGTGCTTGTGCGCATAGGAATGCCAAGAACTTTCTTGATGCTTTTCCTTATGAGGATGTTCAATTTATTTCTTTCGTGGAGTTGCCACCTGTGCATAGATGCGACATAGCTTATGTGGCTCATCAAGAATGCATGGAATAGTCTGAGGAGGTTGTGCTCTCGAAGACCACCCCGACTGTTGGAAATGCGTGAGATTAGTCGGATGACCCCTTCCGCCTTGGAAGTCAGGTGGTCGATCGTGCGGCCGTTCTGTCCATTAGCCTCGATAATCATGCCCAGAACGCGTATGAAGTCCACCCTTGGAATACGCTGCCCCGATGCCGTGTGCAGCCTAATGTCGATGTCAGCCAGTGGTTGCCAGTTTTTAGGTTTGGGTCCCCGTCTCGTGGGTCGATGTAAGAGAAGTTCAGACTTTGCTGGCGAGAGCTTGAGCCCCATTTCATTTATGTAGACTTCAACACAGTCTACGGCTTCTTGAAGAGAGTTCTCCACGAAGCCCTCCGAGCCACCGACACTCCATATGGTGATGTCGTCCGCGTAAATGGCGAACTTGATGCCCTCTTGGTTTGAGAGCTTTGCAGCAAGGCCGCACATTGCAATGTTAAAAAGCAGTGGGGAGACGACTGAGCCCTGCGGGGTGCCGAAGGAACCGAGATCGTAGGGCTCAGACTTGAGATCCCCAAGCTGTATAGTGGCTTTTCTATTCCTGAGGAACGAGCTGGTGAACTTGTGAAAGTTGGCTCCTAAGTTGAGAGAAGAGATGGAGGCAAGTATGTGGGAGTGCGAGACATTGTCAAAGTCCTTTTCAAGATCCAGACCGAGAATAGCTCTAACGTCTTTTGTCTCCTAATCTATGATGTGATGCTTCAGCATTTTCATGACGTCCTGAGTAGATAGGTGTGGTCTAAAACCTACCATGTTGTACGGAAACAGGTTAGTCTTCTCTATGTGCTTTGATATTCGATCGTTGATGACATGCTCGGCGACCTTGCCTATACAGGACGTCAGTGAAATGGGTCGTAAGTTGCTAAAACTGGGACTCCGGCCAGGTTTAGGTATGAGAATAACCGACGCCCTTTTCCATTGCTCAGGGAAAGTCCCCGTCTCCCAAATACGATTGATTTCTTTGGTGAGGTAGGTGATAGAGTCATCGTCTAAATTGCGTAGTGTTTTGTTTGTAATGCCATCCGGGTCCGGGCTGGAGTTCCCGTTAAGATTGTTTAAGATGGTGCGGACCTCTTCTTCCTGGAAGGGCTTGTCCAACTCGAAGGCTGGTGATCCCGTGTATTGCGCGTAGCCAGAAGGAGGCCGAGTTGTGTCCAAAGGGAGGTATCTCTGTGCCAGACACTTCACTATTTCCGTGTCCGATTTAACCTTCCTTTCTGAGTGCAGTATTCGGTCTACCAAGCGCGTCTGGTTGGATTTAGATTTGGTCTCCTGCAGCAGGTGTTTGAGGAGGTTCCATTTTCCCCCAACTTTCATCTGACCATCCACCTTGTTGCAAATCTCGTCCCAATGCTGTTTTTCTAGTGTCTGACAATAAGTTGTTATTTCTTGGTTAAGACTTGCGATGCGTTTTCGCAGTCTTCGATTCATACGGTGTGCTTTCCACCTGGTTAGGAGGGCGCTTTTAGCCTCAAGAAGATGAGCAAGCCTACTATCCATTTTATTGACCGGTAGATCAGTCTCTATCGTTTTGGTGGCCGACTTGACGTCTTCGACCAGCTGAGACAGCCACTTGTCGAAATTCGGTGAGTCATTATTCTCTTCTGCGCTCTTCGCTCTGATCTTACGGAAGAGGTCCCAATCTGTAAATTTGAAAGCTTTAGGGGGCTTTGCTTGAATTTGTAATGTCGTACTCAAAATACAATGGTCACTCCCCAAGTTTTCTCCTAAGTTTAACCATGATACCTCCCCCATGGTTGTGACAAAGGTGAGGTCTGGGGTAGTATCCCTTGAGCAAGAATTTCCAGTGCGGGTAGGAAACGTGGGGTCAGTGACCAAAGTAAGATTCAGATCCGATACCGCTTGCCAGAGCTCGGCTCCCTTGGCAGTGGTGCGAGGGTAGCCCCAAGCTTGATGGGGTGCGTTGAAATCTCCCGCTATAACTATGGGTGCGTCCACTTTCCTAGCGATCGTAACGGCTTTTGATAACAATGAGGTGAAACGATGGTGCCTGCCTTTTGGAGAGCTATATATGTGGAGTATGAAAATGCTATTTTTAAGGTTGCTGCCAGGTATAATTTCTAAAAGAGAGTGTTCAATCTTGCTGTTTGCCATGTGCAAATTGTGCTCAATGTAAGTGTACTTCTTGGACACAAACGTGCAGATACCGCGGCCATCTGGAGGTTTCGTGATGTGATGGGTGTAGCCTGGCAGGCTCATTGTTTCCGTAAGCGTCTCCTGTAGCATAATAACATGTGGTCGAATTGGCTGGGATTTAATATACTGCTGGAGAGCTGCCTTCTTTGATTGGAAGCCCCAGCAGTTCCACTGCCAAATTACAAAATTTTTAAGGTGTCCCGCCATTGTTGGGACCCTCAAAAGCTGTCTCCTGAGAGACGCTACGGGTTGCCACCTTCTGCACGATCCTGACCTTAGGTATTACTTGGGCCGGAGTAGCCTCGGCTGATTGTAAAGCTTTAACTTGACAGCCTCGATCTTTGTGACTCTGCTGTCCAATACCGCAATTGACTCGACCACCGCCCTGAGAGCATTTTTGATATCATTCAAGGTTTCCTTGACTTCTGTTTTGAAATCTCTGTCCTCGTTATTGGCCGGTTGTGCTAGCGCTCTCCTTTTTGTTGGTTTTGCTCCTGGATGGACGTCCATGGGTACCTCATCGTGACTCGCATCCGATGTGGCCTCTGTACAGGGAACTGTGTTTGAAGGAGACGGAGACGAAACCTGCTGTGATTTCCTTAAGTCGGCTATTTCTGCCCTGAGTTGCTCGACAATGGCCCTGAGGTTAGCATTTTCCCTTTGCATCTGCGCATATATATCTGAGTGTTGCTCTGGATTGGTACCCCCCTTTACCTGTGGTTGGGAGCCCTTGATCTTGGATGCCCAGGTCTGGTGCTGATTTCCTTGCTGCAAACCATTGCGGACGGTAGGCACACGTGAGTTAGAACGGCCCTTGGATCTAGAATGTCCTCTGGATCTCGAACGGCCCCTTGCTCTGCCTCTGGAACGGGATCGCCCTCGCGGTGGTTGTAGCTGTTGGCTGACGTCACGCGGGCGCCAGCTGCTGCTCGGGCGCTCAGTCGTAGCGCGGCCGCCTGCAGTGGCTGGTAGCGATAGGAAGTCTCCTCCACTATCTGTGAAGTTCATGTCGTCGGCGTCTTGTTCCGCAAATTCCATCGTATATTGCAACCGTCGTTCTCGTCTTCGTCGACGGACTATGTAGGGTACTTGAAAACGATGCTTACACGTCTTGTCTGCCGTGAGATGTGGACCCCCACACAACTTGCATTCTGGAGTGCAGACGTGACCCTCCGAAGGAGATGACATACCACACCCTCTACAGACGGCCTCCTCTGGATGGGGACAAACATCGGCTCGATGACCTAGCTTTCCACAGGCATAACAGACATCGGTCTGTCGACGATACAGGGTGCAGCGAACCAAACTATTTCCACATATGACGTAATTTGGCACTTTTAGTCCGTCAAAGAGGACGATAACCGTGGTGAAATTCTTGATTCTTTTCACTTGGAGTGCAGTCGGGTTCCTTGGGTGTACAATAAGTGAATAAAGTTGTTCTTGACCGATGTCCGCGTCAACACCTCTGATGATACCTTTGCAGGTGTCGTCGGGGGCAGCTCGGTAGGCACTAACATCAAAACTGGTGGTACCGAGAGTAATGGCGGTGATCTTGGAATACGCTCTGGCGTTCCTCTCCGCTGGAGTGCTTATAACTGCAATGTTCTGCATCATATTCGGGCATACCACATCTTCCGTGACTTCTTCCTCACTGAGCGCTGCAGCCACTGCGAGTGCCTTCGCGAACTTAATTTGACTCACAGTTCTCATGTCCAGGCCATTTCTAGGTCTCACGATGACTCGATGGTGATCTCTTGGAAGGTAAGGAAGTCTAGAAGCAGCGATAAGACGCTTCTTCACCGCAGCCCGGGAGCGCTGAGGCGACCACGCGTCGCCGTGCATGGAGACGCTTGCTTGCGTCTCGGTCCTGGGGGTATGCGTCCCACGAAGTTTACGTTTAGTGGTAGCCACAGACCATCCAGAATCTTGAAGATCATCGGGAGTGATATCCTCCCCATCGACAGAGACTTGCATAGACATGCCGTGCGTAGAGTGCTGGAACACCCTTCCGAGAAGGGCCGGCGGCCGCTCCGCCGTAGCCTAAGCCTAGCGCACTCAGCTGAGCAGATGGGCAAACAGAGGAGTCTCGAAAAAGTGTCAAAAAGCTCACCCACAGTGAAATACTTGGTATCGATGTAGTCCGTG
Source organism: Rhipicephalus microplus (assembly GCF_013339725.1). Lineage (NCBI taxonomy): Eukaryota > Metazoa > Arthropoda > Arachnida > Ixodida > Ixodidae > Rhipicephalus > Rhipicephalus microplus. Next base: position 86,461,357 of record NC_051175.1, on the reverse strand, counting down.
TGGCTTTATGCGTCGACTGGTCTTTCACACAGAGTTTCTCAAAATTAACTAGAGGGCACTCTGGCGCTGCGATCGTCCAGCGACCATGGGAATGATTGGTAGTACACACATTTGCCTAGTCTTCGTACTTGCGGGCGGCAAATCGTACTTACGGCTTCGTTTATTGCTGTGTTTCAGTTTTGTTTTGAAAAAAAAAGAACGAACCCTTTTGAACTTTGTGAGCCGATTGAGAAAGTTAGTCTAAAAAAATAAAATGGTGAAGCGCAACCGCTGAACATTTGCTAATACTTGTTCCGTAAGAAAACAGCTTTAAGCCACACAAACACACACGGAGCCAAAAGCAGGCCAGAAGTATGAATATTAAACAAATGTGTGTACTACCCATCATTACCATGCTCGCTGAAGCGCCGTGCGTTGCAGCTCCCATAGACACCAGCGCCAGAGTTCCCTCTAGTAAGTATTGTAGGAAACTCTATGGTTTCCCAGCAGTGTCTCGAGCACACATATCCGGATGCTCTTAAGAGGCGCCCAGCCAGCGTAACAGTGGAGAGTGAGGCGGGAGTGGGCGGCGAAGTGGGGTGCAGGGGGGGGGGGGAGCGAACGGTGAGCGGAGCGACAAAGCGCTGTACCTACGCTCTCCTGCACTGTTACCACATGCTCCGTTTGCTAGGGGTGGGGATGAGCGTATGCGCCCGCAGCTTTTGTTATGGGAGAGGGAGTGAAAGTGAAGAAAGAACACCTGCCGGCGTGCGGACAACGCCGGATGCCTGACATAGCCCGACTAAGAAATGCATTCGCATTAAAAAAAAGACATACCCATGCTCATAAAGCATAAATGCTGCCTGGTGAAGGTCACTTGTGCGTAGTTGACGTTATACTTGCCTTATGTAACTGATAAAATTTAATAATTCATATTAAGGTATTCATTTCAAGCAAACCAATCACCTAAGATCGATATTTTTTATATAACTAAGAAACTTGGTGTTTCTTGTTTACTTTGTACAGTTATTTTCTCCCTCTCTGTTAATGGAATCCTGGTTTCATCTGTGGTGTTCTCTGTCTAAAAGCAACCAGTAGTATCTGCCAGAAGAGGGGAGTCTTGAGCATAGGTTTGTGCAGGATTTCCTTTCAGGGGAAAGGGGTGAAGGTCCGTTGCAGCACCCCCCACCTCTACTTATGTCAATTTGTCAGGCAGACAGCGCCCCCTCTCTATTAGGTCATTGGGTAGGGCAGACTTTCGTGCACACGCCCATGGTCTTGAGGTTGCCGGCTCAGCTAGTTAAGAAAGCTCATTCATCGTTGAATGACAAAGTCTGTGGAACAGTTTCAAGGCCCGTATCTTTTGGTGAAAAATAAGCATTTTGTGTCTTTTAATGATCAACTTGTTCTTTGTAAAGTATTGTGTTTTAAATGAACTTCTAGATTCTGTGAGTAAATGAATGCTATGTTTTTATTTTTAGACAAATATATTGATATGTGGCATTTCTGTAGAATCTGAAAAAGTGAAATATTGGAAGCAGCTTTTGTGAAAAACTGAATCAACCGAGTATTGTACTTCCCAAATTGCACACCATGAGAACCTGTTGCATAAGTATCATGTGGCTGGTGGTTTGGATTCCTGCTTCTCAGTTTGTTTTTTTTAATGAGGGCACTCGTCGTCAAACTATTGACACCTAGGAGCTACTGCTTTCTCTTTAACAGTGTATTATGCAAATAAGTTGGCCACCTTGTTGTACATTTAGGATTGGTCACTTGAGAGTATTTCATTTAGGAGCACCGGACACAGATGATTAAAATGCTGGCAATAGTTCATATCGTGAACGCCTCTAGCTGTTTGTAGATCTATCTACGATAAATTTAAACCTACAAAATTAATTTTAGAATGACAATGTGAGAATCATTTCTCAAGTGGAATATTTCAAAAGCTCTTTGATTGAAATCGGTTTAATGTGATGACGCGGCTGAGAAAACGAGACACGTACACTTCATTTTCAGTACGGAGGTCATTTTTATTATAACAAAAACACGTTTGCAAGATAGCTAAAGAGGCATGATTTGAGCAGTTTTATGTGCTATTTACATTCGTGAGTGAACTGCAATCATGGGTATGACACTTGTCACTTGAACGTGCAAGCTGAAGGCAACTTTTCTTATGGACTTTGTACAAGTGCAAAACATCCAGCACACATTGCTGGCATTTTCAGGTTGGTCGTTTCGCCAGAGATGTGTTATGACGTTAGCTGAATACAATACTGTATGAACGTGGGTCCCGCGTATAAACATTATGCTCTATTTACATTCCTATGTACACGTTGCATATTTCCCATCGAGTATTTGTCGGCGTGGAGTAAAACTGTAACAATAATCTTCATTAACTACAGGTGTCAAAGGGTGCGTCCCTGTGATCAAAGCTGCGACTTTCCTGCGTTTTACTTGTTAGCTTTCATGCCAACTATTTTACAGGTCCGTGTCGCTGGTCAGTGTGCTCTTTACAGATCTGAAGGCTTTGTCCGGCTTACGATTTTTGCATACGATTGGCTGAAAATCGCAACCGCGTACTGTCAGGCATTTTTGCGCGAATGGTCTCGTGCGACCGCGGTTCAACTCGTGACTGTGATCGAGAAAAAAAACCGAAAAAAAAACGAAGCCGCATGTTTTTTTGTGCTGTGCCAACGCATCTACAAACAGAGTTCCCAAAACACCCTTCTCATGAAAGTAACTTCGCTTCTCGTATTTAACTCCTCTTTGGCGAAGTTGGTATTGGAAGCAACTGTGCTTACTACATTTGACTACTTTTTCCATAGTTGCTGCACTTTGGCGGAGGAGCTCGCTCTTCCTGTCCCCACGTGGGTGCGGCCCGCAGCCGACCCTCCCTCTTGAGGGGAATCGGCTCCTCAGGACAATTTGTAAATAAAGTTCATTGACTGACTGACTGACTGCTGTACTTCTTTGACTGCAGTAACGGCATTTTCCTTGTATGACTCTTTTTTGGTGGTTATTGTACCTGTATATCAGTTTACTACCACCACGCTTGCTTTTAAATAATGAACCCAGTCCACATGGCAATGCGGACGTCTTAACTTCTACTTTCGATTTTTATGACAAGGGCTCCACAAAGGCCATGTTCAGCTAAGCAGACGCGACCCAGCAGGGTCACAGCTTTTGCTGAGAGTTCTCACAATGGAGTTCCTTAGGTATTCCGTCTTACGTATACGAAAATCCTACATGTTACTTTTCAACTCCGCCGTTTCCGCTCGAGCAATGCGAAAAACATGCTTAATTCTGAGAACGCATGGCGTTTTTCTCAGCACACTGTAATGAAAAAGTTATTTTACTTATATTTGCTACGTATGTGACCTAGCTGTCTAACGCTCTTAGGAGAGACAAGTTGACTCTTCCTGAGAGAGTCATGGGACGCACGACTCTCTAAAAGGGAGTCAACTTGTCTCTTTAAAGGTAGTTATGCATCCCACCACTCCTTTAAAGAAAGAAAGGTCAACGTGTCCCTTTAAGTAGTTATACATGTGAGAGGGGCGTGTAATTACCACGAGACTCCTTTTTTTGTGTGTGTGTGTGAAAGAGTACGGCAACGATGGAAACTAGTGGGAGTTCTGGCAACATTGACTTCATATTGAGTGGGAGTGAGATGCCGTCGAAGCTCGTCCAGCACTATAGTTGCAGCACATTTGCAGCATTCGACGAGCGGCTTTCGCCGAACCTCACAGGTAGTACACATCGGCATATCGCCGCTCGGTCGCTCAGAGCCGGCGGCGCTCCCTGGCGGCGGTCTCGTTGACGCTCGAGTCCGGCGAGTAGCGCAGGAAGTGCTCGCAGTACTCCTGCAACCGGTTGAGGTTCGCGCAGCAGGGTTCGTACGACTCCCTGGCCCCGGTCACGTAGATGCATTCGTCGCAAATGGCCTTGGCACGCGAGTCCTTCGTGCAGTTGCTCGCGGCGGCTACGGTGTTCCCAGTGTCCACCGTCGATGCTGCGGCCGCCTGCCGGACCGGCATGGCCCGGCAACCCGCGCGAGTGCTGGCCAGCGCCAGGAACAGTGCCGTGCAGAGCAATCCCGCCGCGACCGTCTGCCGAGCCATCGTAGTGTGCCAATCCTGCGTGTGGGTAAAAGAATGACGCCGACTCTAAGCGGTGCACTTTCGTTCAAGACAGTGTGTGGGCTTATGGGCAAAGAGGAAAACGCTGCAGCGGCTCGTAAGCTAGGTCGAAAGACCTTGCATATGCTTCCATCTCATGAGCTGGTTGCAGCACTATGAAGGCTACGACAATTTCAACCAATCACAAACGCGAGTTCCGCCGCGTTGTATTAATACGCGCGCATCTTTAGCTGTGGCCTAATCGGTTTAGTGCTTGTTCCGCGGGAATGTTCACCTCCCAGTGGACCGAAGTTCAAATCCTGTCGGGTGAACAGAAAATGAAAGAAAAAATTATACCGTTAACCTGTTGTTGCTGCATGATGCCAAATGCACCACACCGCAGTGTTCAAGAAGTGGGCTTGTTCGTTTGTGTAATTAGAAAGTGTCCGCTACTGCGATTGCTCCTCGCGGAATCCGATGAGAACATCCGAAGGTCGCCTGTTTTTAGGAAGTATTTTCGTCGTTTTCTTTAAAGCAATGCTGTTTTTCGTTAACACCTCGGGACTTATTCATGACGACGTATGCCAGAATTGCAATTACAAAAAAAAAAAGCACGCGTGATGACATACTTTCTGAATGTCTGTACCTGCCAAGCGCCCTTGAAGCAGAGGTCTTTCACCTTGTACCAGAATTACGTGACACTTCTCTCCTCAGACACCCAAACCACTGTGGGGATGTCTATGGCAGGTGTTATTGTGAATAATCATCATTTACAGTTACACAAATAACGTGACGCCACCACTGCTTTTTTTCCACGATCTACACAAAGTCGGCATATATAAGGAGCAGAGCCAAATTGTCGGCGTGCGTGTTTACTGTACCAGCAGGTTTGTTTTTCACTGCATCGTCATGCCGCTAGACAAACCTAACAGAAGAGACACAACAGAATGCGACAGTTTCCTGACATGCGCACAAACATGGCACATTTCGTGGCGCACTTTAACATCCCGTGCATAGTTGCCGTCGACATGAACGGCAGCTCGCTGTCCTTTTCGAAGTCGCGCGGGCGTTTGGCGACAGTGGGGATCTCGTTTCCGCGAAAGAAACTGTGCACGATCCTTCGCAGTACTCTCAGGTCAAAGTTGCCCAGCTTCTTTCTCAAACGCCTCCGAAGTTTGCCGACGGGAATGTGCGAGACTAACCGTAGCATATTCTAGGGACCATACTAACCGCAACGCGCATTTCTCGATACTCCGTTTCACCAGCTACGTCTCGAACCTTCGCACCAAAAGTGAGAAAAATAAATTATATTTGCGACTTTTTCATTAGCTTGTGGAATGCTCTCAGACATAGTTGTTCGTATACGTTCGAAATTTCGCTACAAACGCTATAAATAACAATAAACGACATATCAAGTACACACACCACAAGTTTACTAGTCCACATCATCATCATCATCATCAGCCTGACTACGTCCACTGCAGGACAAAGGCCTCTCCCATGTTCCGCCAGCTAGTCCACATAGTCATAGCTATAGTGTGGCGGTTACTAGGAATCAAACGCTTGAACCACTGGCAGTGTTGTTGCATTGTTCATGCGCATCATTGAACCGTGGCGCAAGCACATCGCGGGTTTCGTGGCCTCTCTGCAGAATGCGTGTTTGCAGGTCATCATGCGGTGCATGGCCTGCGTCCCTCTCCGTCCTGGTTGAATTTCACGTGGATCCTTATATGCAATCGCCTAAGTCGGCTAGAAGGCGAAGAAATTCTTTTTCCCATTCAGTTGTACTGCCCCCACCCCTCAGAGGCAGATCCAGCCACTCATTTTAGGGGGGGGGGGGGGGGAGGGCGTGATTCGCCTGAAGTAATACCGGAGAAGATCATGAGTTCTATTTTGACTAGCAGAAAAACTCATTCATAGCATGAATATTGTTTATGTGTGCTTGCAGTGTTTTCGCTCATTTGTCCTAATTAGGGATGCAAGTGGGCTACAAGCACTCAAGTGAGGTGGGACGGGGGGGGGGGGGGTGCTGACGCAGACTAAGTGTGTGTGAGGGGGGGGGGGCGATCGCCCTTACCGCTCCCCTCTGGAGCTGTCACTGCCCCCCCCCCCTCTCTGTGATAGCTACCTGCACCTCACTCGGCTGTGCAGGACCTCTGAGATCGACCCACCTTTGACTTAACGACTTCACGTGATGTCACAATGACGCCACGAATTTTCGCGATTTTGATTTCACGCGGCACCACCAGCTGCCGCCGTCGACAGTCACATGTCCCGCTTGACGAATCTCAAACAATGCAATCGCGATATGGGGTCATGAACATTGCAGCGATGTTGCGACTCGCGATTTCGTCAACATTCAGAGTTGCACGAAACGTTTCTGCTGCGCGCGCATGTTGTGGTCGAAGCAGTGTAAGACAAAAGGCACTTAATGTTGATATCATTGCTGCCGACACTTTAATCTGCTAAGATAAGTAGAATGTGGAGCTAGTATTATTGGCCCCGCACGTGCCATCCGAGGTCAATATATGATCATTAGCATATGCAAAAGAACTTAATATGCTTCAACAATCAGGTAAGACTTCAATAGATAAAACAAGATATAGGACCTGACATTATTTGGTGGCTCATTGCGCATAGTGGGCAAAAATAATGATAGCTTAGCACATTTTCCCTTCCTCAGTCAATGATAATGATGCATGTGTGGAAAAAGTTTTCTAAAAACGGTATGTGTTAGGCACTAATTAGGTTGATTTGATTGATATGTGGGGTTTAACGTCCCAAAGCCACATTATGACTATGAGAGACGCGTGGGTTACGTTCAATATTAATGTTTTTAGGGAAAACTAGTTGGCATCAGTTCTTTTTTTTTGTTTCTATTTGTATTGAGATCCTTAAACATACTCTTTAGGTATAGTACTCACGTACTTAAAAGCGAACATTAAGAACTCAGTAGCATGCTTACTATTACTCCTAAATTCCTGATTTCCAAATTGTTTTATCTATTTTGTGTTGTTGAAATTATCTGCTTCATTTTCTATACCCGTAGTTTCTATTTGGTCATTCCGGATATTTATTCGCTTTCCTTGATCCCTCTCATCATTTAAAAAGACTTAAGCTAACAAAATAAAAGTATTTCGTTACAACTACACGGTTCTTGGCCTATCCTGCAGTGTGGTTGTGTGCCACAGATTCCAGGCTCTACCTAGCTCTGATTCTACTTGTGCTTCCAGCCGCTACAATTTGGGTAATATCGGCGTAATTTTGACGGGAACACTTAGGTATACGCGCATCCATAGAGTTTCGTATAAATACACTAGAGGGAATTCTGGCGCTAGTGTCTCTGGGAGCTGCAACGCAAGGTGCTTCAGCGAGCTGGGGAATGAAGGGTAGTACACGGATTTGCCAAATTTTCGTACTTTTGGCTCCCGTTGGCATCGCGTGGCTTGGAGCTACTTCGTTACGAAACAAAAATCAGCTAATGTTCAGCAATTACACTTCACCACCTTGACCTTTCAGGCGCACCATTTCAAATCGTGTCACGAAGTTACAAAGGGTTCGTTCTTACCTTCAAAACACAAACCGAAACACGGCAATAAACGAAGCCACAAGCGTGATTCGAGGCGCACAAGTACGAAGACTAACGGCAAATTCGTGTACTACCCATCATTTCCATGGGTCGCTGAACGGTCGCAGCGCCCGAGTCCCTTCTAGTTATATTTAGAAAACTTTATGGTTACACCAGAGCCGACATTACCTTTGGTGGCTTGATTTGCAGTCATGTGACGTGGTTATCATGAGTGGTTACCCATAGCATTCGTCAGAGTCGCTGTCTTTTAATCCATAAGCGCTATCAGTTTCTATTGTTGCTTATCGTTGTGTTTCGAGGCAGTCAGAACGTCGGTAGAGTTAACAGTGAGCATACTAATGCTGCATCTGCTGCAAGCCTCGGGTGAACTGTGGCGTATGCTTTGTTCGTTTGTTTGCTTGTAGTCTGGATACGATGGCACATACCTACACTGGGGGATTGGCCAAGAAAACATGTATGCATGACGGATATTCCATTTAAATTTTTCTACTGTAATCCCGCTCTGTGGCGTAAATCCAGTAAAGCCATAAGGGAAAACACCGGTTGTAATGACGTTTCTATATTTTATGCAAAGGCAGGTTTCACTGTTAGTTGTTTGAAATAATTAAAATCATGCTTTATAGTGAAGTTCAAAATAAGCATTGGTTTCCAGTTAGCGTTATTGCATTTTGCTATTGAATCTTCTCAAAAATCGATGGAACGACAGTTTCGATTTGCATGCAGTCTTACACAGCTGAACTCTGCAGAATGCAGGTATACATTACAAAATAAGCAGGCGTTAAATGAGTCGAACGCGCTGAGTTCGAACTGCCAAGCAATTCAGATGTCATGTTTTAAAGATGAACCTGAAAGGAGGGGGGAGAGGGTACACTTGCGGAGGATGTCCACCCCCTCTCCCCAAGCCTGTACACAAGATGGTCGGGACCACCCTGCCCTCTCTGTGATTAGGCGAGTGATCCTGCGTGGCCGAAACTCGAGGTCGAGTGATGTGACTCCACCTGAGGAGTCAACTGTACGTATAACACGTAAGCGTCGCGGGGGTGCACATCTTCCCAAGTCTCAAAAGACGCGTAAGGTTTTCCTGGAAAGACGTTTTGTAGTCGAATGCACCAGCCGAACAGCAGCAACAAAAAATTCTCGCACAAATGATTTTCAGGGCCATAAACTGCATGATATTTCTACTATTGCCTCATGCCCCACTGCTTTCCGTGTAGTATGGGCAATGGAAGATGGGGTTGACGAAGCAAGAAGGGCAGTTAGAAAGAGCAGTTTTCAGAAACCAATCACGCCTTTTGGAAGTTGGCACCTGGCGAACAGTATTCGACTATGGCTACGAATATGTTGGGAATGCAAAGTTGAGCTATTCGGAGAAAGGTCATCGTGGATTAGTACTGCCTTTCCATGGAAGCACCGGATTAGTTGAATGTCTGGTTTAGATGGCACAAGACGTGTTTTAAAGCCATCGTATTTACTTTATAGCCCCCGAATTTTGGCTATCTACCTGAATGAGGGAATGAGGGTTAATTTGAGAAAAAGCGAAGGCGTGAATCACCTCGCGGACCTTAGTACCCCCCGCCCCCCTAACAATCCATCTCCTCTAAGAGGATAAGATAGTTATTCCGAACCAACCTACCCTCCTCCCACCCACCTTCTGCCTTACAAACAGGCATTGTTCCACACACCCCTGAGTTCTATAGTATAAAGCCCACAAAATGGAAATTCTGGATAAACTCGTTTAGATGCTGTTTGCCTCTCGATAGATCGGAACAAAGCATTTGGATACGCCGCACATCCAGAGGTATATATAGTACACCAGCTGGAGCGGGATGTACGAAGGGAAATTCCCATACTTCGCTTACCGGTCAACGAAAGCTTTCTCTGGAACCAGGCGAACTCGGGGGGATCCGTTTTCGGAAGTGCCCGCAGTTCTCTTCGCGAACTCCGGCTTTGCTTCAAACGGATGGTACCGCCGTGGTGTCAGAGTTTCACCTCGAAAGCCTGAGCTTGCGACGAACCTCTCGGTGATGTGCGCAGCTCGGACGGCCTTGAACCTGGCCCGGGAAGTTTCGTCGGCCAGGGGTTCGCTCTTCGGGCGGAAGACTCCGAGTAGTTCTTTTCCGGAACTGGCAGAGTGATTTACGTGGAACTCGTGGAACGGAGTACGAACACTGACTGTTGACAACGCCGAGCCACTTACTTCTTCTTCACAGAAGGTGTCTGGATTGGCGCACTTGTAGAGGGTTGCGCGGAAGGACTTGACAGTTCGCCAATGGTTAGCTCACCGGAGCGCCATTAGCACTCGTTAACACACGAAGATTTCGAACTCGCGGCGAGACAATAGAAAGTCCCCGGCTGTTCGCGTCGCCTTCGTAAACCAGCGTCCGCGCCTTGATCTATACTCCACTTGGGACCGAGAGACCCAGGAGCCAGCTTCGATATGCGACTCGGATAGGGGACCCTCGATGTTTTTGTACTGTGTTACGAAGCTTTCGCGCGTTTGGTTGGGTTGGGAGGAGGGGATATATGGTGTATCAGCTGCGCGGAGGAGGACGGAGCATTGCATCGAGAGATGAACCTATAGATAACCTCTTTCCTCATTCTTCCCTCTTCTCGGCCGTTTAAGAGTTACCGCACGGCGAGCGCGATATCGGCGTGATAAGCTCCGTTGTGTAAGCTTGGGAGGAGCCCGAGATCGCTCGCCTCACCGCCCCGGCCAATCGGAGGTCGCCGAGAGCGAAAAGAAAATGGAAAAAAATTCTGCAAATGCTTAAGAGAGGTTCGTCCGTTGCTCGATTGGTAAATTACCCGCCCCGTAATGCCTTTTATCACATTGCGGTGGCGTGCGCGCAGAGCGATTAGTGAGCATCACGTAGCATAAATTAATGTGACAGAAGGTGGGCGCGCAGCGGCGCAAAGATGAGACGCTTGCGCGATCGTGAGAACATGTGCAAGCAGCTTCTGTTCAGTAAACACTAACTATTCAAGATGCATGCCAGCTGTTCCCTTTGGTATACGAGAATTGTGACAGGGAAAACGAGATTCAGGCTGATTTGTTTTACAACAAATGTAATGCGCGTGTGTGCGTGACCTCACCTTCCCTACTCTATATACATCTTGTTTTTTTCTTGCTTACTGTTGCTGTTAATAATAATAATAATAATAATAATAATAATAATAATAATAATAATAATAATAATAATAATAATAATATAATAATAATAATAATAATAATAATAATAATAATAATAATAATATTATTATTATTATTATTATTATTATTATTATTATTATTATTATTATTATTAGTAGTAGTAAAAGTAGTAGTAGTAGTAGTAGGTAGTAGTAACAGGAGGAGGAGAAGAAAGAAGAATAATAACGAAAGAAGGCAGGGAGGTTAACCAGGCACTTAGCCGGTTGGCTACCCTACACTGCAGGTGGAAAAGGAATAATGGGAAAAGAAAGATGAGAGAGAGAGAGAGTAACTGCTATCGTAGTAGTAGCAGCAGCTTTGGGTGCACGTTAAAGAACCCCAGGTGGTCAAAATTTCCGGAGCCCTCCACTACGGCGTCTCTCATAATCATATAGTGGTTTTGGGACGTTAAACCCCACATATCAATCAATCAGTAGTAGCAGCAGCAGCAGCAGTAGTAGTAGCTCATCTTTGGAATTGAAACATGCAGTTCGCTGCCGCCTTTGTACGCGTATTTCACACTAAACAAAGCTTTCTTAAAGGACCCGTAAACCACTTGGGTATAAATTGGCAGCAGCAAGCACAGGACCGGGTTAAGTGGCGGGACATGGGAGAGGCCTTTGTCCTGCAGTGGACGTAGTCAGGCTGATGATGATGATGAAACTGCCTCCGATTTTTTTTTTCAAACATTTCAAGTAAACGCGTGCATCGTGTGTACGTTTCTTGTTTGATAACCAGCCCCGAGTGAGTTGTACAATCTTTCTATCTTTCAATCTCGTGGTGTGCCTCTATCGTCTCCATGTTCTTGAGCATAGGCTTTACTTCTGCAGGGTTTATGCCCAATGTCGGGAAGCTGGCCTTCTGCCGGGGTAGTCTGGTGATTACGGCGCTACACCGCTGACCCGAAGGCCGCGGGATCGACTCCCGGCCGTATTTCGGTAGAGGCGAAATGCGTATACCTGTGCGCTTAAAAAAAAGAAGAAAGTGCATGAAACTTCTGGAGCCCTCTCCCATGGAGTCTCTCATAAGCGTGTCGTGGTTCTCGGACGTAAAGTACCAACAGTTATTCAAGCGAACGTTTCAGGTGCCTCATCAAACGCGAAAATTGACCGTCGTCGGCGTCAACGCGAGTGATGCAATGTACCACAACCGTGGCATTGTGGTAGAGTGCCTGCTTCGGCTGCGGGAGGTCGTGGGTTCAAATCCACGTGCCGCCAGATACCCACTGGTTTTCAAAATGGGCACTGCAGGCGTCCCCGGCTGGCCCGACACTCGGCTACTTTCAGGGGTGAAACGTCTGGAAAGGGCAGCGTGTACGCCGGTCAAATCTTGTCGAAACCCGGGAGCTCAATGAGTTAAGGTGAAACTCGCTTGGTAAATCGAGAGAACGTGCTGACTGTGGCACATCGCGTGGTGGCGTCACGATGTGACGTCATCACGCGATGTGCTAACGTCACTGAGGGCAGAATTATGTTGGGTATGGATCAAGAGAGAGAGAGAGAGAGAGAGATGAAGATGCAAAGAAAGGCAGGGAGGTTAACCAGACGCACATCCGGTTTGCTACCCTGCACTGGGGAAGATCAAGGCGTAAGAATAAGTTAGGTGCTGACACTCGCCGCTCGCGCAAAGAAGGGCGCGAGCAGATTGTGTTCGTCGATGACCTTGAGCTACGAGTATAGTTGCCGTCGCGCGAGTTGAGATGACGCTATACTGTATGGCGTGCCATAAAGTTACTGTATATGCTACCTTTTAGCTAGCATATACCTAAAGGTAGTACATACGGTAACTCTAGCGTGCCAGCTATTTGCTCGGCGCTCATTTTGAAATACGTGCGCAAAACGAGATTTTCCTGCAAGCTTTGCGTGCACGGGATTTCGTGATTTAGAAAAGCGTTGCCCTGTGCCTGTGAGCCCTGCCAGTTCAGTTGTTTACTTGATTCGTGCTTTGTGATTCAGTGCACGTATACCTCGATGCTGCATGTATACTGCGAATGCGCGTCAGTGGCCCTGTCGCTGCATGGCGGCGCCTTGAAATGGGCAAAGTGTTGTTTTGTTCCAAATTGCAAGTCGCGGTATCGGACCTGTACGGAGCTTGTGTCGCTTTTGAAGGCTCGCGTGAACCAGGGCGCTTGGATAAGTGATGACGGGAAATTCCGAGAGCTGTCGGAGCCTTGCAGCCTATCCCAGTCGAAAAATCCGTCAGAGCACTCCTAATTGACCATCAGGAATCCTTGAACGTCGATCAGGAATCTTCAACTGAGTCACAGTCAGAGTTCTGTTGCAATAAGAATCGCTGCCCGTGGTCATGCGATCAAATGTGCGCGAAGCATTCCCGGAAGAAGTGATCTCTGCCACATATCATGCAGAATGCAAGGGGAATGTCCCGTTGCATGCATCAAAGAAAGCTACGCTCACTTCGGATGCTGTGCCTGCCATCTTACCGGGGCTGCCCAAAGTATACCTGACCGTGCAGCAATAAAAAAAGCAAAAGCTCTGCGAAAACGGCTGGATTTAAAGCCGATTTTCCGGAAGCGACGGGCGCCAGAAAGTTCAATTGCATCTGCAGTGCCTGACACAACCTCTGAAAGTACGCCAAATTTATCGCGCATGGAGACGGCGGCTCCACAGCATGGCGATGATGAATCAGCACGCACGCATGCCAAAGGAATCGTTTCGACTTCAGCAGTGACGGGCCTCCTCAACGTGAAGAGGAGGATGCTTCTCAACGCGACACTGATAGTTTGGGCCTATACGCTACCGACTCAGTTCGTCATCACGCTGGAAAAGTAATTTCTTGTTTTAAATTCAGATGCCATTTTGTCGGCCTCACCGCGGTGGTCTAGTGGCTAAGGTACTCGGCTGTTAACCCGCAGGTCGTAAAATCGAATCCCGGCTGCGGCGGTTGCATTTCCCGATGGAGGCGGACATGCTGTAGACCCGTCTGCTCAGATTTGGGCGGTTTTGGGACGTTCAACCCCACATATTAATATCATCTTTTTGTCGAGCTGCCTCGTCTATGCCTATTTGGACCAAGAAAAATTGAACGCTGTAGAATAATCAGTAAACAAAAATCATTGTACACACTATTTCTGTGATGCCGTCGTCGTGATTATAATTATTTTGCCATGCTTGATGTCGTCAAGCCAAATTTCCAAGTTTTTTTTTTTTAATGTCTCTAGCACTTCATCGTCACCATGCAGCTGGCAACATTGCAGGTGCACTTCTGACTGTGGTGCTTAGGGCACAGCACCGTTTATTAAGGCGAATGTCTTAGATGCTTCATCAAACGCGAAATATGATTGTAGGCGTCCCGCATCGCGGCGTAATGGACGAGCTGCGCAAAATATACTGCTTTATATGTATAATTCGCTCGCTTTCACACTCTGATAAGCACTTCATCAAGTTGAAGTCCGCGCGGCTTAATAAAATAGCGCAAAGTATGGATGATGGCACTAGCCCGACAGTCCAGACGTGAGTGTATACGGAGTAAGCCATGGTCGACCTTCGGAGCCCGACGAAGTTGCCCCCCGCGTCACCATGCTGCTTACAATGCCAGAGGCCAAAATCTGCGTGGCGCTAACAGCAAGACTGCCAAGGGTAGCGTATCGACTTAAGTTCTTAATCAAGAGCGTGTAAGTTTGGGTGATACATTAGTTGAAAGTTTTCTGACGAAGTATTTCGGTAATTTTGCTGAGCAACCAGAGTGCGACAGCGATATTCGCGCGCGCGCACACACAGGCGTTCCCGTACATGCACAAACACACGCACGCAGACTATCGCCTTCCTGATTTTTCTCTCATGGACAACGCTGTTTTTTTCTTCGGGGGAGGGGTATTGAATCAAAGATGCTGACGCTGGCAGTGCGCCGACACCAGAATTTGAATGAAACGTGCTCTTTAGTCATGTCGTGTCAAAACGCAACTGCTCTTCTGGACAGTGTTTGCTGCTGTCGAACCATTAGTATCACAAGAACACTGTTACCAAATCCGCGGCGGCTGCATTTTTGATGGAGGGGAAAATGATGTAGGCCCGTGTGCTCATATTTCGAGTGCGTGCTAAAGAACCTCAGGTGGTCGAAATTTCCGGAACCCACCTCTACGGCTCCTCTCGTAATACGAAGCACAACATCCTCGAGGTCTAGGCTCTGAGATTATCGGACTCTAATAGTCGTAATCTTAAGATGTGGAAACATTCGTGCCCTGCGAGGCCGGGGACTTCCTACACGCTGGATGTATAAGTAAAGGTTATTTATCTCTCTCTCTCTCTCTTTCTCTCTCTCTTTTTCTCTCTCTCTCATAATGCGGTGGTTATGGGACGTTAAACCTCACATGTTAATCAAATTAACTGTTATTAAATAAACTGAATATAAAATTAGGAAATCAGTTTTGTTACAGCAGAGACGCAGTGTATTAATTTATTGACATCTATGTACATGTGTACATCGAGCGTAATAAACAACCGAGGAGGCTCCGCAGCGATAACCTTCTATACGTGCAGATCGGAGTCGCTCCCAGTGAGCGCCCTAACCCACTCTTTGTAAGTGCCGTCTGTGGCATCAAACCCAAACAGCCCAGGTGGCGAACACAATCTGGACACGGCGCTGGGCACAGAGTCATCGCCTAACCTATTCTTACACCGTGGTACAGACATAGTTTCCCATAAATACGCTAGGGGAAACTCTGGCGCTACTGTCTATCGGAGCTGGTACGCGCGGCGCTTCAGCGAGCATGGGAATGATGGGTAGTACACAAATTTGTTTAATATCCGTACTTCCGGCTCAAGTTCGCATCACGTGGCTTGGAGCTGCTTTGTCTTGAAACGAAAAACAACGAATGTTCAGCAGTTGCACTTCACCACCTTAACCTTTTAGGCTCACCAAATCAAGTCAGGTCACGAAGTTCGCAACGGTCCGTTTTTTTTTTTTATTCGAAACAGCACCTGTGCATTGTTTCGTTTATTAGTACCCCAAGGGTCCCGATGGACATTACATGAGGGGTAAAACAAAACTGAAACACAACAGTAAACAAAGCCACAAATAATTTTAAAGCCCGCCTGCAGGAATACTATAGGAACATTTGCGTACTACCACCCACCATTCCGATTGTCGCTGAACGATCCCAGTGCCATAGTCCCCTCTAGTTAGCTTTGGGAAACTCTATGGGTACAGGAAGCTTGAAGTGCCTCCGATCCTGGAGGCTGTGGAAAACCACGTTAAGGTCTGACCACACGTACGCGTTTGAGCGTGTGAGCACGTGGCGTGTAGACTCGGCGCCGCGGCCTCTCTATATGGAGCACAGACGCGCTGCAACGCGCATGTGAGGTTAGGAGCAAAAAGAAAATTGACGGCAGATCCACGAGGTGAATGATGATGAGATTGGGCGAAGCTCCTGGAAGTAATACCGTGAAATTCTCTTCCGTTAATTTGCCCGATGAAAAACACCTGGCGTCTTTCGTTAAGCAGCTGGCGTCTTCTTTTTGTTTTGCTTTAGAAACATCTGGCGTCTTTTCGTTTTGCTTTTAGAAAACATCTGGCGTCTTTCGTTGGTTGTTCATTTCATCAATCAACGGCGTTTTGAACAAAAATGTTTTATTGTTTATTCACGCACAGGAGAAATCTCACCAGGCACTACCTTGGAGGTAAAGAATGGCTGCTACTGGGAATGAGAGACAGTAGAAGTCGGCTTTTAACACTTCTACTTCTACTAACGTTTCCTACTGTAACATGCCAATGGCTGCTAATGGGGAATGAGAGACAGGAGCATTCGGCTTTAGCTAATGCGCACGCCGCGAACTTTTTATTGTTCAACAAAGCACAGGAGAAATCTCCCACCGGCACCATCTTGCAGGTCAAAATGTAACACTTGTTACACACTACGACTACGACTACGAGGGACGAACGGGTGCTGCTTCGCCCCTAAAAAGCTTTCACTGGGTGGCGGAGCGGGATCAATACGGTGACTGAGAAGAAAAAGAGAAGGTGAAGGCTTTCGGTTTTGAGTCGTCTTAGGCAAATGCACAAGGGGCCCTGTGAATTTTGGTTATTACAGAGAAAGCCAGCCGTCGCAGAAAGCGCGTTCCGTCGCAGGTGAGCCCGCGCTCCATGAATGGCTCTTATTGAGCCATTGGTCGCGAGTGTTTTTCTTTGAACACGTCGCACCTGCTTGTTGCATGGGGCGCGCCTGATAATGGTATATAGTCTTTTACCTCCTGCCTGCCGGCCTTGGACCGTAGCCAACCAGTCTACTTCTGGGAGGTGTGGTGATAGCGTTTGGAGAGGTCTTATAGGGCTTCTACACGTCTTGAAGCAGCGGACGTAGCCAAACGTTAACTCGTTAATTACTCAAATAAATAATAATTAATTAACTAATTGATTAATTTTGGTATTATTCAGGGCCCCAGATGAGGTCAAATAGAAAGGGCAATGTCCCCGCACGATTGTCAACGTGGGTGTCATGATTGCCCCGATTGGGGGAAGGAGGTTGGTGGGGGGTGAAACCGAAAGATGAAATTCTCTGCTGGTATCTTCTTGAGAAACTAAACTTACAGAGAAGCAAATGTCCTTAGCGTTTGCTGCAAGGAAAACATCAGCTGAAGCTGAATCGCGAGTTAATATATTTGGGCTAGTTGGTTGAAGTTCATCGCGAATTAACTTACAGCGCAACGCAGTGAGAAGAGAACGACACAACGCTTCAGCTCTTGTATCTCCCTCCTTCGCGCGTCTTGCGCTGTAAGTTCAACATTGGCAAGCATCGGACGGACGCCATTGAGTGAAAGCTTCATGTTGTCAGCAATGAACGACCAAACAGTGTCAAAAACTGCTACAAAGGCTGTTTTAGACTTTATCAACAGCACTGGACTAGATACTAGACTGTAGGGTGCTATGCTAAGTGGCTACTGTACATACGCATCACCTCTTTTGTCCTCATCATCATCCTTCTTTCCTTCCTCCTTCCTTTATCCCCTGTGTAGAGTACCAGGCTAGAGCGAACTAGCTCAGGCCGACCTCTCTGCATTCCAATAAACTCTCTCTCTCTCTCTCTTTCACGAATACGTAAAACTGTGGGAGTAAACGTAATCAACAGTTGGGTAGCTTGGAAGCTACATGGGTTGGGCCGCCATGTTAGTGCAGTGGACCAGTGGTTATGGTGCTTGGCTGCAGACCCGCAAGTCCCATGTTTGGGCCCTGCCGCGGAGGTCGCACTTCGATGAAGGCGAAAATGCTACAGGCCTGTGTACTTAGACGATAGGTCAAGGATACATTAGAAAACAACAACTGGGCGAAAATTCCGAAACCTTTCACTATATGGCGTCTCGTAGTGATATTGTGGTTCTTCCTCGTTAAATTCCGAAAATTATTGACTATTAGTAGTAGTAGTAGTAGTATTTTTATTTACAGTAAGCAGGATACAGAGCTCACTGCAGGGGCAAAGGGCTAAAGGCGAACAGCCTGACAAAGGCCCTTGTCCCTCCGCAGTCCATGACAGTGCAAAGCTTAGACATCAGCACTGACAAACAATATATATATTCAATACATTGGTTTCAAGCAACCTGAAATTGTAAACACAAAATTCAAACATAAATAGCATAAGAAGTTTACATAACACATTTTAAGAATTAGAGGTCACTCTCGTTAAAATTCACAACAAAACAGTATCAATGAATTAACTTAAAAACAGACACAAAATGCATGCGGATACAATGAATTCCGCTGTGTACACTCGTATAATTGACATAGAAGTTTATGAACAATTTAAGCATTTGCAGAGGCATGAGACTCCATTACGTAGTTTCGATAGTGTAGACCGGTGGTTATGAATAAGTTCTTTATTTGTTTCTTGAAAGTCGCACTACTAGCCCTAAAGTTCAATTGATCTGCAAGGGTATTTAAAACCTGAGGTACCTGGTAAGCAATACTTTGTTTTCCATACTTGGTTCTTGTTCTAGGAGCTCGTTTCTTTTGTTCTCGCAGACTGTAGTGTGGTCTTTCGGTGCAACTTTCTTCATATAGCTTAGTCTTTTGTATTAACTGAAGCAATTTAAAATGATATAATTGATCAATTCTGAGTATGGGATGTTCAATGAATAGTGGAGCAGTGCGCAAGTCTTGTAGATTCCTTCTGTAATTTTCAAAGCAGCCAATTATTATTATTCCCTTCTCCGCGTTAGAATACACAGCGATAATATGAAAAGACTAAACTTCGTCGGCGATTACAATCTCGTACTTACTAGCTATAGCTCCCATTGTTCGCACGATGCGCGCTCGAGACTCGAGCAAAGAAGGGCAGTCCCCAGTTGCGATAACCTCCTTATCGCGTGGTGGCCGTTGGGGTAGATAGATCGTGTGACCTTGGTAGCTTCTCGTTGCATTGAAGGAGAACGGGTGCGCGAAGAATCGCCTTTATCGGACTTGATCTGTTACTTTTCTCGCATCTTTTTTTTTTCTTTTGTTCACAGGGCTTGATGTATGGCATCGCGTCGATGTGGTCACATCTTTCTGAGCTTAGCTTTCTTACTTAATATATTTGACGAGTACATTTCGACGAGTACATGACAGGGCGGATGCTCACTCCAACAATTCTTGTGTGTGATCTCAGTAAAAATAGCCTGAGTCAGCGTCCGACCTGTCAAGTACTTCTCTGTCTTGTACTCGTCAAGCGTATCGTCACTATATTAAGTAAGAATGCATCGCCAACCAGCCCCGCAGCGAATTTTGTCAAGCGAGCTTAGCGTTGCTGCGTAAATCTGAAAGGAATTGTATATAGGTTACAGAAAATCATAGTTTCATTGTCGCGGCGAAGCAATGAATGCGACAGCAACAAATTGCTGACGCGAACATAGGCTACAGCAGATAATTATTCAAATTGAATAACTCGTAACTTCACAATATATGCGTGGCTTTACCGGTCGTAACGTCCGTAAGTTCCAATGCACAGCGCAGCTAAAAGAAAGCCTCAGCGATGAAATGTAAACTGATGCAAAGCGAACATGGGCACGCTTAGTTTAGCACTGAAATAACCTCCCATATATATGGTTGACCGTCTGCACTTCTCCCACCTCCTGCTCGTGTTCCTTCTCCACTTGCCTCAGCTGTGCTATGTGTGCACTTGCTCACCCTTTCCATCACCTGCACTTCCCTTTCCCATCTCATCCTATAGTTTAGTACATATGGATATGCAATGTGCTTC
Source organism: Rhipicephalus microplus (assembly GCF_013339725.1). Classification (NCBI taxonomy): domain Eukaryota; kingdom Metazoa; phylum Arthropoda; class Arachnida; order Ixodida; family Ixodidae; genus Rhipicephalus; species Rhipicephalus microplus. The sequence continues at coordinate 86,441,300 of NC_051175.1, read as the reverse complement.
ACTCTCTTGCGTCATACTCACTCTCCTCAGCGCCTATGCCACGGACATCACAGAATGGTATGTTGGTAGGCTAGTTTCATAGATTCAGCAGACAAGTCTGCACGAAGCCATCACGTAATAACGTAAATATTCGCTCACACACGAAGCGCATCGCACGCGTGCCTGTTTCTATGTTCTTACGCGTTGTCGTCACGCAGTTTAAACTCGTCTGCTGGACGATAGTTCGCTTGTTTGACCTCCGCTTCTACAGCTCCACCGAAGAACGCTGGTGTAAAGGAATGCATTTTTTTTGTTTATGTGCCTTTCTACCTTTTTCCTGCTATCTCTCCATTTTTTTTTTTGCCACTACCATTTCTCTCGTTTCTATATTTCTCTGAATTTATATCTTTCTTTCTTTCTCTCTCCTATCTCGCTTGCTCTCCTGCCCAGCGCCTCCTCTATTGTTGTCTCGCCCATCAGGGCTATTACATTCCGCAGAGGAAAACATGATGCGCGTGGTCTTGTAGTGAAGCAAAAGACGAATATGACATAACACGTGCGGATGAACCACGATAGTTTCTTCTTACGCCACACGTAACAATCCTCGAACTGCGTGGTGAAAAAAAAAAATCTGGGGTATTGCGTGCCAAAACAGTAATGCGATAATGAGGCGCGTGCTGTGAAGGAGAGCTCGGAATCGGTTTCGACCACGTGGAGCCAATATGGCCAATCGTAAAGTCAAATACAGTACTCGCGCATTCAAACGTGACACTTTTTTGTTTTTTTTCTATAGTATGCATACTGCTACTAGCGATGTCGAGCGTCATGTCGTTGTGATTCTGGTGACTAAGGTCAATGCATGCTGTCTCTGATGCGAGGGTTCCAAGCCAAAATTACGCCGATATGGCACGTATACTATAAAACCATTGGCGTAGCCAGGGTGAATGTAGATAACCCCCACCCCTCCATTAAAATTTTCAATTTTTACACGTATATATGTGAACGTATACATGCAGATGCACTCGCGAACACGCATAAAGCGTTGCTGAACCCTCTCCCCACCCCTTACCTCCAACATCCCCCCCCAAAAAAAAAAACATATATCTTTTGTCCTTCCCGGCTAGTCTCTCAGAACCTCAATTAAAGTTGTTTGTCTGTCTGTTCATGTACACACCATACGGCTGTAGAAGCTGGAAACGAAGTCACGTGCATGCTCAGCCTTCAATTTTCGCGTTTAGATTCGGGAATACTGGTGCCTTTGTCATTTCGTAACTACTAAAATGTGGCTACAGTGAGTGGGATTGAATCCTCGTGTAAGAGCTTATTTATAGCGAGCGCCACCACGACAGCTGACGGATGTCGCGAGGATCCTAGGGATATGCATTAGAGGATCCCAGCAAATTCTCAAATCGCTCACTCTATAACAGCGAACGTTAATATCTCGTTTCTCGGCAGGTGCTATCTATACTGACTTCGACATACTGTTTGCTCAGGCTGAATTTCCTGAAAAAAAAAACGAATGAAAAATAAATCACTTGAGGTACTTTACCTTAGTGCCGTATACAGCTGCGCGCTCGAGGAGCTTCAAAGGCTAAACTAAAATGGCCGGATAGCACGCACTCCTCACCGACAGTAATGGCGCTCGTTTCAGCCGAGAAACGACGTCTTATAGACGGCCTGTAAAGAGTTCCCGCCAATTTGGAGTTCACCCAAGACGCCTCCACGTCGTTATAGGGTCGTTTCCGCAATGACTGGTGCTTTTTTTTCCCCCCAACTGTCTTGTTTGCACCTTTCCGATATGTTTCCTTTCTTTTTTTTTTCTCGAAGGCGATCGTTCGACGGGTAAGTTTCGCTTTGTGCCCTAAGCGCTTCGCTCGGGGTGTTCTTGTTTTAGAACCGTGGTGTGCTTGTCTCGTCTCCGTCTCTATGGTCTGCGGGGCGCCACTCATCAGTCGGCACAGTTTAGAAAAAAAAAAAAAAAACTGGCCTTATCGCTGCATGGTCTTCTTGTACAGTACGTTGACCGAGACGAGAGAAGGCGGGGGCGCGTGCGAAACGACTTGTGACGAGTCCTGTCACGTCTTGCACGCACGTCTTCAGCGCAGTACAAGAAACGCATAACGTCTGTTTTCACAAGTGGCGCGAGGATCTATTCGAGTGTCCCGCCACGACGGCCTAGTGGTCGTGGAGCTCGACCGCTAACCGGAGGGTCGCGGGTCCCAATCCATGACTGCGGCGGCTGCATTTTCGATGGAGGCGAGAATGTTTGAGGTCCGTGTATTTAGATTTAGGTGCTCGTTAAGGAACCCCGGGTGGTCGAAACTTACGGAGCCCTTACGGCATCTCTCGGAATGATATCGTGGTTATAAGGTGTAAAACCCTAGATAAAAAAGAACAAATGCGACGGTATGCGGGCTGCTTTCCTGACATTGCCCCGAATGAGTCACAGGGCATTCGTATAAGACGATTCGTTAGCGAAAGCCATGATTTTGTTTGTTCTTGCTCTACATTGATTCACTCAGCTTCGCTCGTTTCCCGCTCCGTGCTTTCTTACACGCAATGTGTATACCCCCACCGCACCGTAACGCCAGAACCACGCTTCTGAGTTCGAACGTGTGCCACGATCATAGGTGGGTAGAAAAAAGGGGAGCTGACTCAAAATCGCTTGCGAAACAAACATTTGCGCTCAGGGCTCACTTGTACTCAATCTCACCAAAATGTTACTGCACCTGGACTTCAGACCCAACTCGCGCTTCGATCTGAGCCTGAGTAAGTCTGACTCAATCGGCTCATCAGTGAGCTTGCCGACATTTTGTGCTCACGATAACGATAGTTGTCATGTTGTGATAAGGAATGCCCACAACTGCAGCGATATCGACACGTTGGCGCGAGGCGCGAGCTAAGGCTGCCTGGTTGCTGCTGCGACGCTGCCCGTATACCCGGCCAGCTCTTGCTGCTTCTGTTCCGACGCTGCTACCGCTTTTGACCGCGCATTTACATTATATTTTGGTGGAGGTGCTGCAGTCTCCCCAGTCCTGGAACTGCGTAGCCGAAAGCTGCCGCCCGTCATGCCTGACGATGCTGTCTTCACACCTCCACCGGTTTCGCCACGCAGGGGCTGTCCCGGTGCCCGGCTCTTGCGAGAACCCGACGTCTTCAGCGGCACCGACGAGAAAGATGTTGAGGATTGGATGGAATCTTATGAACGAGCCAGCGCTAGTAACGAATGGGACGATCCCACGAAGCTTGGTACCGTGATGTTTTATTTAACGGATGTTGCCAAGCTGTGGTACAGAAACCATGAGGCAGATATCCCCACTTGGATGATCTTCAAAACCTGCAATCGCAGATGTTTTTGCACGCCCTGGTGCGCGCAAACTTCGCGCAGAACAACGCCCACGAAGTCGGTCCCAACAAACTGGTGAGACATTCACTAGCTACATCGAGGACATCCTCTATCTCTGCCGGCGTGTCGACCCGATGATGGCGGAAACTGACAAGGTATGAAATATCATGAAAGGCATTTCCGACGACGCCTTTCAAGTGCTGCTCTCGAAGAACCTTGTCACTGTCTCTGAGCTCATCGAGTTGTGTCAAAGTTTCAACGAGGTGCGACGACAGCGTCTTTTCCCGCGACGCCCTAACGTCCCGGATGACACTCTCTCAAGCCTGACCACCACCTCTGACCTTCAGTCGCTGCTATCGCAGATCAAGAAGTTTGTTCGTGCTGAGGTCGCTCGTCAGCTGTCGCTGCTATGAACAGCCGGCCAACCACCGTCACCTCTGCCAGCAAACATTCGCCAGGTCATCCAGGAGCAAGTTTGCGCGGCTCTGCCATCTGCCCGTGACACTTTACCGTTGCCGACCCCTGTTGCCTGTGCCGAGGTAAATGTACCTATAAGCTATGCTGAAGTGGCCGCTCGACCACCTCTTCGGACTTTTACGTCACTACCATCAGCCGTGCCGCTGCGACCCACTCCTTGGTTCGCTCAGCCAAGGTCCGTCCAGAGTAGTGGACAAAGGCGTACACTCGACGATCGGTCAATATGCTTTGCCTGTGGCCTGCCTGGCCACATAGCGCAATACTGCCAACGGCGCGTCCCTGTCTACCACCAGAGCTACCACCAGAGCTTCGAACCTGCCCCTTATGTTCCACCGCACCCTTCGTTCACAGGCTCTCAGCCCCCCGGCCAGATGTCATCGTACGCCGACCACCGCCCTCCTGTTAACCGCCGCTCGTCATCACCTCGACGCCGCTCGCCATCGCCGATGCGTCGTCGTGCTTCATCGCCGGAGCAGGAAAAGTAATTGCCGCAGTTCCAGAGGCAAGAACTGCGTCGCCCGCGAAGAGACCAAAGCCTCTCTCTTCACCAACGAATGTTCTCGACGTATATGTGGACGGCGTCGTTGCACTCGCTCTTGTCGACACTGCTGCGACGCTGCACGTATACCCGGCCAGCTCTTGCTGCTTCTGTACCGACGCTGCTACCGCTTTTGACCTTGCATTTACATTATAGTCACAACGAGAAAATCAGCTCGAAGATCGGTTGACGACGATTAGGCAAAGGGAAGTATGGTATTACTGGATGGAAGATAAAAATTGACCACGTATCTGCTTGTTACACTGCGAATGTCGTCGAGAAACGATAGTCTTGCGTCTGGAGAGAGTGAACAAAACGTTTATTTGATGTTCTGCGCAAGAAAATCGGTGAACGGTATTCTGGAGACACTGCGTTAGAGTGCCTCGAGCGTGCAGCGGAGGCGAACGAGCGCATCAAGTCACGTCACACGTCAGTCATGAGCGCTATCTGGCAGTTATCTTGGAAAAGGAAGCGCGCGGCGTTCGCGCCCGTCTCGGAGGTGATAAGGAGTAGAACGGAAGGCAACGGGTAGGTGGCACCACCATGTTGATTTAACAAAGCGTTGTAAACACTTGCCTTTTCGTGCGAGCGTCCCATGGTCAGTGCAGCGTGATAAACGTCATGGTCTTTAGAATTATTAATGTATGCCTTTTCTAGTAAAAGACCCACATACAGAATATTGACATGTTGTTATGGTGCCGCAGATATGCGCAATAAATGTCTTTTAGTTGACAATCCCAAAAGTATGAATGCTGAATCTTGAGCAATATTGGTGGGCGCTGCGGATGAGGTCGGCCGTTTGGGCTATTGTCTGGTGCCGTTAAGGGTACCGTTAAGGGTGGACAAGCAGGCAAATTTACAGACAGACAGACCAAAATTTTTGCGTCGAATGTCCCCAAGAAAGACTATCGTCTTTAAAAAAAGACATTCTAAGCGGACCTGCTGGGCCATCCCTGGCCTGCCCCTCACTAGAGTGTCTGGAGTGGTAGGAGGAGTTGTCGGCCAGCACTAATAGCCTTGCAGTTCGATCGACAGGGCACGCAGGGTTGCAACTGCCTGTGGCGCCCTCGGCTGAGGCAAGCCAGCACTGCTAGATGGGACTTGTGGAAAAAGCTAGACCTGCACCGCAAACACTTTTCTGTTTATGTTTTCCTTCCTTCTTTTTCATAGGGTCAAGTAGATTAAGTTGCTAAGACTTATAATGAATTCGAATGGTGCCAACGGAGCAATGAATGAATATACTTTATTTAAAGTCCGGCAGTTTTACCGGGCGAGGTGGGGGAAGAGGGGATTAACCCCTGTCTTTCCACTCTCCGTCGATTATGATGGTGGTGCCTCAGGTGACCGCTCGAAGTCATTGCACCCGGGCGGCATCTTCAGGCTTGCCGGACGGACCGAAAGCTGGTCAGCCAGCTCGTCGCTTGTGAGTGCCGCCCCCCAGCGCAACGGAAGCAACTGATAAGGAATTTGGAGACTAAGGTCACGAACACAGTGACAGCTCGATCAGAAGAATCATCAATAGTTATCGAGGCTTGAAAGAGGCCAGCTGTCATCAGACTCATTCATTCCTTCGTAATTGGTCAGTCACATTGCATACGTGGCTGCCTACCACAATGGGTACACTGTCTGAAAGACTAGGCTGGACACCTTATTAGGAGAAAGCACGAGATGGCGCTGGGCCTTCCAGACAGCACACGTACGGAACTTCTACTACCTGTTGAGGCATGCACGATATACGCTTGAAGAGGCTAATAGAGGCACAACAAATCTTGCAGCTATTGAGAGACTAAGCAGAATACGAATGGGCAGGAGCATACTGGACAAACTCGGGATAGCTTATCACAAGCAACTGGGCGATAAGAAATCCCTCCCTAGCCCGGTCAGAGAAAAGCTTTTGCTAATATACAGAACATGCATCCCGAACTAGATCAAGGTCGAAGAGAGAGTAGAGCCAGGTTTTTACTACAAGCCTTTGATAGGGACAATGAAGCACTGTTCGTAGACGCGGCAGAATGCGCTGATCGACGGGTCTTTGCAGTGACAGTCCTCAATACTGACAAATAATTGATCAGCTCATGTAGTGTACGCGGCAGAAAGCCTGAGGTAATGGAAGAAGTGGTGATAGTCCTAGCCATCGTTTGCCCCAGTTGCCGATATATACTAAGTGATTCGCTGACCGCGGTCAGAAATTATGCAGAGGGCAGTATTTCGCCAGATGCCGCGGCTATCTTCAATGCCAACGTGAATGATATAACCTCCGAAGAGACGGAAGAGCGTCCCGGATCACATGTTCCCCCCTCCCCCATAACCCCGTACCCAACCTCAATGGGAAGGTCCAACTCACGTTTGGCACTCACGTAGAAAGGTCCTTTTCAGGGGATGAACATCCAGCGGAGGACTGAACGGAGATGGATAGAATGACCCGATGCTGTGACATCATGGAATTTTATAGAAAAAATCTTGATGTATTCATCCACCGCTAAGCCCCAAACTCGATAGATCCGAAGCGGTATATTGGAAGCAATTACAAACCCAGACCTTCCCTAACTTTTACTAGGATATACCTAGATATCTATCCAGGTGATTCCTGAAAATTGTGCGGCTGGACTCGCACATCACTTAGGCACATTCTCTGGAAATGTGCGATTCCAGCAGAAGGAAAATGCAGTCGCCCCAGATGAAGCTGCGGCGGGGTGGACGGCCGCGCTGCGCAGCTCCGACCTCCAATCAACTCGAGAGCGGCGGGCGTGAGTTCATAGACGAAGTGCTCAACCGAGGCCTGACCTTCATGCGGGGCGTGCACAACACGGTGAAATGCTGGCAAGAACGCCGCAAGTATAACTATTTGCCATGATTCGCCAGCTGAGCAAACCGCACGCGTTCCTGCTTTCTTCCGCGGAAGTAGACAGCTTCTCCGCAACTTTGGAACGGCTGCGAGTGGGATTCACGGTTTACCGATGTACCTCTGGAGAGTTGCCCACACATCATCATTCACTCCGTGGGTATGTTGAGAGGAGGAGGAGGAGAGGAATAAACTTTATTGTAAGAAACCAGCAGGTTTAAGTGGGCGGGCCTAGGCCTCCCATGAGGGGGCGTCAAGGGCTTGCCTCGACGCCACCCAGCTACGCTTCCGCATATGCTGTGGAAATGTCCGGCACAGTACAGACAAACTAACACCAGGACCCTTTCGTCGAAGCTCTATGAGGCTCTGTGGAGCCCCGCTCTTGACGACCGAACCTGGGTGTTGTGACTTTTTTTTTTGCAGATCATAGGAGAGCACAGCTCAGTGTCTTTGCGTGGAGTGGGAAGGAAGAAGCGACAGGATTAGAGATCAGAACGGAGGGGCCGCCTTCTCGTGATGTCAGTGCTTACAACAGCGAGCGCTATAGTGCGAAGTACGTTCCTTCCGATTATAGGAAAGACTTGTGGACGTCCAGCGGGACTGGGCATTTAAACGACTAGTGACTCCCGCGTAGGAGGCGCAAGCACAATGGCGCCCCTTGACCGCCACTTCTCAGTGCACGTGATTTCTTGTTTCGACTTTTTCTTCTTCTTTCGCCGCAATCTCCTGTCAGCAGTCGCGGTGAAATACGCCGCCACGGCCCTCACGATCGCGTCCTGCCATGCGGCAAAGTTATCATTAATGGCACCATCAAGTAAGTGCCTGCAAGGCTTGCATGTGCATCTATCGGCTCCTATATCAAATAGTGCTATCACATTATGAACGCTGATGTTGGTCGATTGCTTAGACAATGTGACACCAATGTTGCATGCCGTTGAAAAGGCACGCGGATGCTGTTTGCGTGATCGAGGCACTCTCTTTGTGTTTTCCCATGCACTCGACACTGAGATAGCTGAAACGGGCAAACTGTGCTTAGCTGTACTTAGGGTCTCAGAAAAAATAAAATGAAAAGGAAAAAAACACGAAGCTTTTGTTTGCCAAAAAACACGATCTCCTCCGCGCTTTCCCACTCGAAAACGAAAGCACTGCGCGTACCATTTGTTTGCTCTGATTGCGGTCGCCCAGTGTTGGTGGGTTTCTGTGTCTGCATTGCGCGTGGACGCTGTATTTCGACACCGCGCCCTGCTAGGCACACCTCCTCTTGTGGATAGCTTGCATTGTAGTCCATGTACGTGCCAAACTTGCATCACGCTAACCTCTTCACCTTCGCTTCTCTGTATGAGAGCTGTCCTCGCGCAGTGCAGGTGCTTTCGCGTATCGACAGAAACACGAAGTGTCCTCTACTGCTGTCGGCTATCCACCGTACTTCTTTCGAACCGCTCGGTTAATTGCGTCTACCTGTGGTTATCCGATACAGTTTTAGTACAGTGTCACTGAAATAAGAATAGCCATGACGTGGTATGTGAAAGGATGCGCAATGGAGCGTCAGGGACATATGAACCACAGAATTTTATAATAATACACTAGGCGGAACTTGAAGCCAGGGTCTATAAGGAGTGCAGCAAGAATGGTAATTATGGGTAGTACATGGACTTGCCAAGGCTTCGGCCTTTCGGCACCCTGTGGTCTGCAGACGCCTTGCCGCAAGACAAACTTCAGCAGTCTCAATTCGCAACCTGGACCCTTTTAGTCTTGTCAATTCAAATCATCTCACTATATATTCACAACGAGCCGTTCTGTTGTCTGAAACAAAAGTCAAAACGCAACAAGAAACAAGACGAAAAGCGTGTTCGAAACCGCGAGTGCGAAGATTGGGCAAATCTATGTACTAACCCATCATTTCCACTGTGGCTGGTTGTCACTGGATTGACTGAATGGTCGCATCGTCACAATTCCCTCCAGTAAATATTGTAGGAAGCTGTATATTAGTGGAAGAACGTGCACCTCGGTTGGAGACGCCATATTGGACATAGCGTTTCGCAACAGTGTCCCATGACCGTGAAACCGTGATCGCGTCGTTAACCCCGGGATGATACCGCGTTAAGGTCCCTAGATGAAACAAAAGGTAGCGTCACTCATTGTTCTCGAGCCGTCCTCCTCACTCTCTCAATTACTCCTCTTTTTCTCTTCCATCCGGGTCTGTAATTGGTGCATTCCTCGCAAGTGATCTTGCAAATGGCTGGTGGGGTTATTTATCGTTATGCAAAAGGTTCGAAACGAGTACGCATGCGCATACAACTCCAGCTGGATTCTTGCCGTGACCAAAGACGAAATCGTAGCCAGGACATAAACAGAACAGGAGGAGCGTTTCAGTGTGCTCCAAGTCGACCGAAATTGTTTCGTAGTGCTCGTTATATGCAATATCCGCGTTTTTCAACAATGCTGCGTTGCCGTAAAACAACGGAAAACGCTTTCGCTCTCTTCAACTTACATTGTGCTATCCGAAATGAAGCATGCCGTGAAGTATAGCTATGAAACATTTCACGCGAACGCTTTCGTGCAACTCCGTCAATGTACGTCGACGCAGATCTGCGGAATGAGTTTATTTGTCGGTTTTTATTGAAACGCCAGGCGCGCGTCTAATGCGCGTCTAGTGCACGCCAGTTTGTACAAATACTTGTGTGTATGCTCGTATACAGAGCAGCTGGAGGGTGTAATCAACGCACCTTCAGAAACATTTCACGCTTGACCAGTGCACGCATGAGCCGAAACGCGCTGCTTCGAGACACCTCGCCAGTAGAAGTCTCACTTTTCAGGAAGTTCCGAGCACCGCATCAGAATCACCTGGCATCATGATTGTCCCAATGGGCACATTAAAGAAAAACCGTCATCGCAGGGCTCCTAGTCAAGTGTTCGTACCAGTCTGGCCGTAGTTTTTTTCTTGCGTGTGCACAAGCCGGCTGTAATCGCTCGTCACAGCGTCACTGACAGGATCGAGCAAGAAGCGCGTTCACTGTGTCACAGCACGAACAAAACGCATTCGGAGAACTGGACGAACTACGATGAACGATGCGAAACAGGTGTTCAGTGGCGAGACGCCATGGCTAATGGTGTGAAATATAGAACTGCACAACGTTGCTAGATGAGTAACGCACATCCCGCTTGCTCGTGTGTTGTACCATTTATGTTCATAAAGGTAACCGTTTATTGTACAACTCATTTCGTTCCAAATTGTTCCATTTACACCTATTCACCGTAGCAGCTGAAGCCAAACTTTCGTTTTTTTATGAAACATTTGAACCTTCTAGGGGGCGCTCCAAGAACATTGGTGAAGGAAACTTGTTTCATCTAGGGACCTTAATTGGTGAGGAGCAAAGAGAAAGGTGTCGCTACCTTGGAAACTTGTTTCACCTATAGGGACCTTATACCGCGTGCCTCGGCCGCCATATTTGGTGGGCGTCTCGGTCAAGAGCTCAGGACAAGAGAACTCTCGGTGTCGCCGACGAGCGCGCTCTTCTTGTTGTTACGCTATCGGGCTCATTCACGAAATTTTGAGGGGGATGCGGTAGGCTCGGGAGTCGGGCACGTGCTACGGTGCATAGCCGATGTCGATCTATCTCGGTCGCATTTCAAAGGAGACGAAATGTCCCAGACCCATGTAGCGTGTGATGTCAGAGCACGCTGGAGAACACTAGATGGCAGGAATTTCCGGAGCCGTCTACCACAGCGTTTCTCATAATCGCATTGTGGATTTGGGACGGCAAACCCCTGGTATTGTTATTAAAGATGTCGATTGCTCGAGACGGATGCCCGCCGAGGAAGAGAGACCATCAAAGTTTCTCCATAGTTGTGTATATAGACCTATTCCATGTTGTAAACAGCGGTAGGCGCCGTCGACACTCTGAGGCACTTGTAGCGACGTCACGGCACGCAGGCGCCGCCCAGCCCAAAGCTCGCCACCTCCTCTTATGATCACGTGACTAATGACTCAGCTGGTCCTCTAAAGCTGCTTCCGAGCAAAGCACGTCGGGGAGCCTCCCGTGTTTTCCAGTCGTCACGCGATTGTAGAGGGCGCTGGCGAGCTTTGGGTTGGGCGGAGCCTGCACGCGGCAGCGTTGCTACAAGCGCCTCAGTATGTGTCGACGGTGCCTACCGCTGTTTACAAACGTGGAATAGATTTATAGGAACAACTAAGTTCCTATTGATCCGGTGAACCGTTCACATATATGCGACTATACAGCACCAGTCGCGCAACCACGATGCAAAGCCACTGATAGCAACTGGTGCCTTCACTTGATGCAGTCGCTGGCTGCTAGACTTTTCAGTCTCGCGACTACACTCGCAAAGCTCTAAACTAATCAGATGCACAGGAGCTTGGCATGAAATTGTTTTACGGGCATGGGTAGCGGACATGAATTCTGGTGCGATACGGTCGACCGCATCAATGGCGGTTACCAGAGCGAATGAAGGTTTTCTTACAGGACCTGGTAAAGACACTCATTTTAGGGGTGAAAAAGAGGTGGCCGTGAAGTGAAACAGGAGAGGAGGGGGTCTTGACTCTTGCGTTTTTGTAGTTACAATCTTAACACAGCATACTGTTAATTTGGGCTTACGGTGGTCTCCCTCTTTTGTCCTTTGGTAATAGGAGGGCCGCAGGCTCTGAACGGAGAGAGTGGAGGGGCCGACACAAGCTCGGGGAGGAGGGTGGTGTCAACTCTCCCCTCTTTTCTATTGTTCCGCCTCTGGTTTCTTTGGAGGTGGTAATTTACGACGAGCGAATTAATTTTTTTGACGCTTATTTTCTGTTGTGACGGCAATGCGTACGCTTTTCTTCATGGAACCCGGATTTCGTTGCCGCGTTTTCATACACACACAAAAATCAACAACTTCGTTGTCGTGGATATCAAGTGGGAACAAAATGTCAACAATTGTAAAACTAACACTGTACCAATTATTGCGACCCGAATGGTTCCACTTCTGATCTTGCAAGGCGAAAGTCCAGGGAAGACTGTGCCGTGATTCTCTTCGCCTTGCGAGCAAATACTTTTGTCTTGGGCGAATGAATTTAAGTATATACGGCTCACGAATAGGCCAACTCGCGTCATCAGAAACAGCCGACGTAGCGCGTAACACTTCCCGGAAGGGCTGCTGCATCTTTGCCTTTCTCACTCAACACCGTACACGCCGTTTCCCAACGGGCCATATACCCCAGGAGCGACCTGAGATAATTTGCATGCTGACCACCATCGTTGCTTATCGGGGCCATTTTGGCGGAGACGCGTGTGACCTTGACGAAGCAATGGAGAGCCCCGTTTGTCTGCGGACAACCACGAGAAAGCGTGCGTGGTATGCAAAAGAGGACAACCACGCGGTTTGTTTTGCCCTTCCTTCTTTCCGTCGACTATAGACGTCACAGAGGTTGGCTGCCACGCTGTCGCGAGTTTGGGGCACTCGCCGGTGCAATCTCGCCATACACATTCCATGCTTACCGTTACCCCCCTCCCCCTTTCCCCACGCAATGTGGCGTGATCGCTTTAGTGGGTGAGGCCAAACGCCTCGTGCTGCTGTTGGGGGCGACGAGCGTGGTGTTATCGCGGTCCCGTGCCAGGTAGCTTCCGACTTGATAAGGGTGGCCCTCGATGCTCTAGCCAAGGTCAAGTCACTTCCCTGGTTCACATTGTGATGCGTGTTGTGTACACACAAATTACACAACGAGAGACCGTCTCGAAAGGCATGCATCGTCGTCGGGTGATAAAGAAAGAGATGGGCGCTGTCTTGTTTTCTGGTGAGATCGGGTGTGGAATCGGAGAATGTTGATTGATTGATATGTGGGGTTTAACATGTAGGATTACGAGAGACGCGAATCGGGGAATATCGGTGGATTGTGAAGCTCTATAGCTGCTCCTTGCGACAGATTGTCCGGCCGGAAGAAAACATGTGCGCAACACCCCAACTTTAGTCGTTAGTTAAAGTTTTTTTCCAGTCTTGCGATTTTAGTCTCCGGTCTTTTGTTCTTTAACTTTTCTCTAGTCTTTGAATTTCGGCCGCTTTTTATTTGCCACTTCATTTATATATCTACATTTAACTCTTCAGGGCTTCAACCTTGTTCAAGACTTACCTCAGGTCCTCAAACCCATGCATATCTGTTATAGGCTTCCTAGTGTTGACGTGCCCTTCTTTTTTACCCTTTTGTTGAACGGAGTTAAAGATTTACCCCTTGATGGTGGTAACTTTTCATGCTTGGTAACCTTGCCATTACTTTGTCGATAATTTCGAGCATTCGAACAGCATTATATTACTGCCCCGGTTATGCGCAGTCTTCATAAACAGCTTAATTTGTTCGGCATGCATTTCGGTTACCGTCTGCATTAATTGTACGATCTGCTCCCAACTTCTCAGTTAGAATAGCTTTTTTCTTTAAACCGCTATCGGTACTACTGGCAATAAGTAATGTGTATACATAATAATTAGCTTACAATACTTCGTAGCAATGGCGTAATTGACAGCTGGCTACGTATACTGCTTAAGATCTTGTTCTGGCGCTAAGGAGAACGCAATCAACGAATCTATCCACGACTGTGTCTGCGCAATGAGTGTCACTTTTTTTTTCGGAACAGTGACGTTGTGCTCTTTCGTGATATAAAACACAAGTGACGGCGCCGCCACATTTAAGTGCACTTAACCTGTGTTAGTCATTTACTAAATTTGTTTAATAAATTTTGTATTACTTGACACGATGTTGTACGTGTAAGTTTTATTTGGTATTCTTTATGCATGACTGTCTGTCATTCCTAGCTGTTTTGCCAACTTGTAACGGGGTGGGGACCGCGTCAAGCTCTCGAGCTTTTAGTCCTGTACTCCTCCTATCAAAATTTGTTTATTTATTTATTTATTTATTTATTATCTCATCCCATCGTTGCACATAGGATTATGAGAGAAGTTATGATGTGATTCGATGCACCTTCAAGTCGCCCGGGCCGTAAGGCAAAATTGTTACCGTTCGCAGCCTGAGCCAAAGTGTTTACATGAAGCCTATCCCGTTGATGCCTTGACTCTGGGGCGTCTGTACACGTCACGCATCGTATATGTGATATCGCTATCTGGTTAAGTAAGATTGCGACGAGAGTCGGGCTCCCAACTTCAACAATAAGGCAGATACGAGTGTGATGCGAGGTAACCTCAAGACACGTGGAGCTTATGAGATGATGTAAGGTTGGGTTATCTTGCGGCACCTAGTACGGGAGGTCACCGAGCTTTGTTAAGCTGTTCAAGTCCCTTCAGCTTCGTATACCTAGCTTGGAATGACTAGGTAAAGCGATATATAAAAACAAAGCGCGCTTCTGGGAGATAATGCTCCTTTCGATTAGAACGTGGTCTCTTGATTTCTCGATATCTCGCTGTGCCATTTTTCTCTTACTCAGAAGTCTGCATCTATAGCAATGAGTATGCAGTCCGTTGTGACAGACTCGGGGATGATTGGTGACTATCGTCATCATTAGCATCATCGGTTGAATTGGGTAGTGATCAGCACATTTGCGTATAGTCTGGCCATCATTGTCCCGCATTGTTTCAACAATTACACGTTTGAGTATTGGCTCTCTCTTACTGATGAATTGTGGCTGGGTACTTTGCGTCGGGCGGGAAAACTTAATGCGCCCCAGTCCAACAGTTGGTGGGGCGCCACTGGCAGGCAGCTCATTTGACCACAACGTGGGCACTGGATTGTTGGGGCGAAAGCGCCATGTTTCTTAAAAGAAAGAAAACTCAAACTTGGCATTGAAAAATGTTGACAAGGCTCTCGGAAATTTTGAAGCGGACTTTTAAACAAGAGTGTTGGCGCTTGTGGATAACTTTCTATCGAATACCCCTTGAAAGGTATAGTGACTCCCTGCCTATATGAAAATCGCATTGTAAGTATCAGAAACACCAAATATTGATTGATTTATTTATTTTATTGATTGATTGATTGATCGACTTCCTACAAGACGAAGTTATCATGGGCATCTATGTGATTGATAGACACATATGCAAATGTGCATCTATCGATAAGTTAGATTGATAGCGGAGTGTCACACGATTGATTGATTGTTTGATTGATTGGTTGGTTGGCTTGTTGACTGATTCTCTCATTGATCACTCACGAAATGGGATAGCGAGTCGTGCTGTACACTGCGTGCACGCTGTCGCGCTGCGCACATTAACACACTACTCGAATTTTCCAGAACCCTCGACTATCCACGTGCACCTCTTAATCATATCGTTGTTTTGTACTCCTTTCGCATTGGTATGGCAGACACCTCTACATTCGACTACTGCGGAGCTGAAGAGACCATTGAACACGTCCTGTGCAGCTGCGCTTGCTACGACACACAGCGATGCCAGCTCCGGATGGTTTTGAATCAACTTGACTCCAGACCATTTTGTGTGCAGAAGATTCTAGGACCTTGGGCATCTGCCTCAGTTGCGCAGAAAGCGACTAAAGCACTCCTACTTTACTTAAAGTGAACAAACCTGAGCGACCGCCTGTAGACTGTGTGCTCCCCCGAGTGTGCTCGTGATTGTGTGTACCTCCTCATCTCTCTGCAACCTCTTTTCTCCCCTTCATCCCTTCCCCAGTGCAGGGTAGCAAACCGGATGTGCGTCTGATTAACCTCCCTGCCTTTCCTTGCATCTCTCTCTCTCTCTCTCTCTGGCACGTAAAAAAACCCGCATGTTAATAATTACTCACCAGCCACAAACGCGAGAGTAGCTTGGAAAGGCGCTCGAGTACTGTGCACCACACCGTGTATACGTGATAGTGCATGATGGTATATATTCGTACGGACTGAGTCACCCACTCCTGCCGCGCGACGCTGGGAGGAGGCCTTGTCGCGCGCTTTCCGTCGCTGGTCTGCGGAGGCCTGCGTTGTGCACTCTCGCGTTTCTTCGTGGCGTGCGCGCACAGTGGCGTCACAAGTGCTGGAGGCTTTCCACGCGTTTCGATCCATTCATCGTGGGTGTTGTGCGAACGTACGTCAGAGAAAGTGTGTGTGTGTGTGTGTGTGTGTGTGTGTGTGTGTGTGTGTGTGTGTGTGTGTGTGTGTGTGTGTGTGTGTGTGTATGCGTGTGTGTGTGTGTGTGTGTGTGTGTGTGTGTGTGTGTGCGTGTGTGTGTGTGCGTGCGTGCGTGCGTGCGTGTGTGTGTGTGTGTGTGTGTGTGTGTGTGTGTGTGTGTGTGTGTGTGTGTGAGTGAGTGAGTGAGTGAGTGAGATCACGCGTTTTGCCCGCACACACTCGCTCTCATTCTTCTCGCACGCGCAATCCATCATCTTCCGCGGTGCGTATCCTTACTCCTGCTCTTCACCAATCGTACGTCGGGGTCGCGATTAGATTGGCTTCGCAGAAGCGGGCAGTCACTCGCTCCGCGCTCTTAGCGTTGCTTTATCATTAAAGAAAAGGGACTGAGTACGCGCCCCTCTTTATCTCTTGTGAATGCTGAAATTGTACGATTTATTCAGATGTGGCTGGCGGTGGGCCCGTACTGACGCTGCAGAAAACGCCGCTGTCTTCATTTCTAATCTGGCGTGATTGGCGAATCGCGCGAATCTCGTGCGTGAGATTGGAAACGTTCCGTCGAAGCGGCTTCGTGTAGACCTTTGGAACGCCGTCATATCAAGACCGATCTTTCCCGGCAACTTTCGCACACGCTGGTTCGCCCAAGTATAGTAGACTTGATGGGTGATGGGCAATTCTCGTTATGTCCACTTAGTCGACGTGTCCGATTCGGCGGAGAGCGCTTAGTTAGGCACCAAAAATTGGGGGGGGGGGGGGGGGGGGCTTGACGTCATGTCGCTCTTGAATACGTCGACGTGTCGTTGCACCGAACTCGCCGCACATTACCAGTGTAAAGAAAACGAAAGTGGACGAAATGTACGGTAAATAGGACTCTTAAACTTAACAAGTGTGTACTTCAGTACGAACTCGCTGGGTTGTTTGAAAAAACGATGCAGAGAATGTGTACCGACCTTTCAGGTGCGTCAAGGGGGCGACCGCGTTAAACCTAATTCAAGGGCTAAGGTGATTTAGAGTTCATGCACGGCCTCCGAGATGTGCGTCGAAAAGCGAATCTCTAGGGGTATACCATTTCTTGCGGCAAAACGCATTCCTCCTTTCTCATTTGTGTCGAGAGTTCTGAAAGCTGCGTGGTGTCGAAAATGACGTTGCGGAAGAAAGACCGGAAACGGGAGGAAGCGCGCTGCTTGCCGAGCTCCATCCGGTCAGTGGAGGCCGAAATGGACATGCCCACTAAGTGGACACAGTGAGAATAGCTTCCCTGCAGTGATTCTCCCGTAAACAAGCAGTAGACCAGTAGGAGGGCACGTTGCGTTGCCCCTCCTCCCCTTTCCACAAAAAATTGCTTTCGCCTTCCCCCTTTGGTCACCCTTCCCTAAAAGCATAGTGAAGGCACCAAAATACAAATCCCTCCTCATCCCCGCACCTTTGTCTTCCTGACGGGACTCACTTACCACGTGTCTTTCCCCTATCTCCTATCTTAAAAAAAAAATCCTGGCGCCGCCTTTTTGAACAAGATGTCGCTGGTGTGTTTCCCACCGCTGCTGTCGTCACCTGAGTGCGCTAATTCACATTTCCTGTTGACAGAGCACTGGCACAACACTGCATGTTCTCACAACACACTCATTCAACTACGTTGGCGGTTTCAGTCGATTGCATAGTTACTTCCTATATTTATCTTTCAGTCGTCTCGATTCAAACGGTTACATGGTAGCCAAGGTGAGTGAGTGAGTGAACAAACTTTTTTATTTAACCAACGGATTGAGGCGTGGGCCTAAACCGCACCAGGGGTGGTGGATAGAGCCTGTATCTCTGCCGCATCCCGTGTTGATCTTTAGTTTATTCACTACAACACTGAATTCTTTGTTATTGCACATGATTCACGTGTAAACATTTACTACTCTAATTTGCTTCAATTAACCTTTGATTGACTTTATGTTCCAATTATCGCGTATATACTCCGTTTCATTCATCAGGTGCAATGCTGTGGAAGTTATGCAAGATGTTCGGTCAGAAATATGTGTGACTTTGCGCGCCTGGCGCTTGACTTTCATCGTTGTAAACGCTCGTGCTGGACGAGCATGAACGTGGCTGCACAGCGTCGCGAAAGGCTACAGATAAAACATCAAGAAATGTAAAAAAGTGATTGATTCATATGTGGGGTTTAACGTCCCAAAACAACGATACGATTATGACAGACGCCGTAGTGGTGGGCTCCGTAAATTTCGACCACCTGGGTTTTTTTACAGTGCACCCAAATCTGAGCACACGGGCCTTCAGGAAATTCAGCCGCCGCAGCCGGGATTTGATCCCACGACCTGCGGCTTAGCAGCCGAGTAGCTTAGCCACCAGACCACCTCGGAGGGGCAAATGTGAAAACATGTTTGCCAATGTGTTTGTCTATGTGCGCATTTGTGTTTTTTTAATATATTTGTTAACGAAGCTCCGAATAAAGTTAGATAGCTTCCATCCTGTATCCTGTTCTGTTGAATCTCTTGTTGTTGTTTTTTTTTGCGCCCAAAGTTTCTTTTAACCATTACGAATAACGCTTTTGTGACGTTCACTTTCCAGGTTTCGTTTAATCGCAAGTTAATCAGTCGTATTTTATGCTTATGTATTACAGTTTGCGTTATGTATTGTCTTTATTTGACGCTTAATATTTTTTTCCGCGACCGTTATTGCGCATGTACAAGCACGATATTTGTTTATTTTTATTTCCTTTTGCTTTAGCCGTGCTCTGTAACCCCCCCCCCCCAACCCATTACTAGATATTCTCACATATAACCTGTGGGGTATTTATGTACAGTTAAATGCGCGTATGCAATGTTGACTTATGGCCATAGGCTCTCGCAGTCTACCCCTCCCCGCCCCCCCCCCCCCCTCTTTAAAGCCCTCAAGTTTATAATGCAGTGCAAATATGAGGCACACACGCCTCCTACATTCCCCGACTCGAGGAGCAGCGCGGATAGTCCTTGTTATGGGCGCGTGCAGGAAGAACAGAGTGATAAGCAAAACGAAGGGCCTTGGTACATCCCACCTCTTTGGTACCTCCCTCACGCACGGGACGATCGAGTCATCCGCCGCGCTTGTCCTTCAATTCTGACAAGTACCAAAGCACGTGATGAAAAAGGGTGCAAGGTTGCGAGCCTATACACTTTTGCAATGCCTATCGAGATTTTTTATCTTTACCCCGAAGTACCAGGATTCGAGATACAGCGTAACGGTACAACAATGACCACTTTCCTTCCAGCTGCTCCCGGCCGGTTCAAGCCGGTTCCTCGAGGTCGTAAAAGGTGGAACGTGCGTATCGGCTTCCTATTACTATTATTTTTTGACTCCTTAGGATGGATTTCGTTTGTTTGCAAACTAACGCCGATACTTTTGTTTCGTCGCTGTCTTTGGGTCAATATCGTCTGCTAATTCTTTGGGCTAAACAGAGGGGACGACGGATCGCTTTGAAACGACGGCAGCTCCCAAACGGTGGCTTTCTCTATACGCGAGAAAGAATGTTTAGTTACAACGTAGCTTGGTTGTTGCACGCAAGTATGTTGTGACATCTCGCACGGCTCACGCGCTGTTCGCTATATTGCGTTGTAACCACGTGACACGGAGCCTCACTCCTGGATAAGGATTCTTCAATTATTGATGAGTTGATGCAGAAAGGGAAAGTTTAACACTATCGCGCGGTGTGGCGGGGTGATTGCTGTTGTACAGTATTATCGTAGGCGTCAGCAATAATGCGAAAATACCATTCCGTTTTGGCCCTCGAAGTGTTAAACGCAGTGTAGTGGGTACAACGCGTCTACACAGGTATTACAAAGTTACACATATGTACTACATTAGCATAACATTGTTGCTACATGCCGGTGTGCCTATGGGGGTCATTTATTAGGTGCATCGTTTTAATATAAAAAAAATCCGAAGTATTTCGAACCTGCGGTACCTCTAAAGCATTGTACCATACCTCGCACTATATAAACCGAACAGGATGATGTAATGAAATCGCCAACCTGAACATATCTGTAGCAGTGGTACGTACAAGCTCTTGGGTGAAAAACGATGCCGATAGCTTCTTACACTGTGCGGAGCTTAAGCAACGCAGTATAAATGATCAAGTTGGTTTAAACTCTTAAACGTCAGTTAGAGCAACTCAGTGGAACTAAGGGAAGGGAAAAAAAGCCGAGGACGGCAGTGAGTGAGATGGAGTGATGGAATTAAGAAGTTTGGCAGGAATAAAATTGAATAAAGCTTGCACAAGATATGTGTACGGCATTTCAAAGATCGGTGGGAGAGGCTTTGGGGCCTTCTGTCGACATAGAGAAATAATGCTATAGAAATAATGACGATGGAGACTATGATGAATTCACACGCCTGTTGACAGAGTAGGCTCATCTCACACCGCGACTGAAAGCATGTGGCATATGCGGCAAGCTAAATGATACAACGAGGGGGGGGGGGGACACCACGTCCATATCTTGCTACTCAGTATGGCGACAAGAGGGTCTTTTCGGAATAGATTATGCGGGTTCGATTCCGGACGCGATGGTCGCAATTCGATGGAGCGGGAAACGCTACTGAGGCCTGCGCATGTAGCGAGGCTATTGCACGTAAAAGAACGCCAGATGATCGAAATTTCCAGAGCCCCAAGCGTGGAATTAAAAAAAAAACCTTAGCGCGAAGAAGCACTCAGACAGTGACAGACTAATTGACGGGATTCCAAACAGCTCACCAGTCTGTCCTTTCGACTACTCCGTATACGGCATGTACTCATGCTTGTAATGTAGTTTTGACACGTGTAAACCAATCAATGTTTTCTAATTACGATCATTACCTTGATATTACCACACTAAAGTGTGATATTAATTAATAATATAATTTTGTTCGTAATTATCATAAGCCTAAGTTGCGTGAGCTTAATTCGACAGGCCCTCTGTGTGTTCCTGTCTGTTTCTCTTCCTTCTCTTCCGTCCTCGAAAAAACGCCTAATTTGCTCGTACATCGCAACCTCATGAATGCGCTGGCATCGGCGTTGCCTTTTGCGGGCGCGAACGCGTTCATGTCCGTTTTCATCCATGGCAGAAAAATTGATTGAATGGTTGATTGATTGATTTGTATGGAAACTGCTGCAACCCACGTTAGGGGATCGACCGTGAAATGGGCGGTGAGAATGTGCGGTCTGGAAAGCGCTTATTATTCATCGTCATGAGCGTCATCGTCATCACCGGATGGCGGACAAGCCCAGAACCCGTAAAGTGCTTCGCTCCCTAAAAGATGGTGAAGAAAAAGTGCACCGGCCGCATTATTGCGTTGCACAAGCTATAGGTGCAGGCTAGTTTTGTGGTTTTATGGTAATGTATTGGGGTATATGGGGCAGTGAGATATGTGTATACCGGCACAATACTTCATGTGGAATGGCACAGAGGCCCCAGTGCTTAGTTAAAAAAAGACACTATAATTTCAATTAGCAAAGAAGAAACCGGGCGGTGCGATTGCCTGCAAATTATACAAGGCTAGATCCGCCGGCTACCTACAACATCCTAATCCTAGTCCTGTGGTCACGCGAAGTGGTGGAACGAAAAAGCTCCGCTGTTAAATGAAGCCACTCGAGTCTTATAGTCGAAACAATTACCAGCATTTCATCAGCCCCTGCACGAACTCTAAACCTAACATTGTGAGACGGCACCTATCACTGATTGCTCTGTTGTGACATTAAGGGGTGGAATAAGGATTGCAATAGCATTACATGTCCTTCTACGCAATCTCTTCGTTTGTTAAGGATTGAGATAGCATTAAATGCGCAATCTCTTCGTTTGTTCGCTCACGGGGCTGTGGTATTGCATGGCGCCGCGTTGCTCTTGAAAGAGCGGCTGCCAATTACAGTGGTGAGTGGCTCCCTTACCTATCGCACGAATCTGCGCGGAGATACGGCCAAGCGAGAGCCGATAGTATACAATGAGGGTGGCGATTTGGGCTTGTTGGTATGGTTGCATGATGATGGATGGTAGCGCAGACAACGAACACGGACAAAAGAAGGCACATAGACACAACACAGCGCTAACTTTCAACAACAGTTTATTACACGCAGATCTCCGTGGTGTATGCGATCCACCACGCCAACGTCGCACGTGCGTAGCTCTAAAAACCATCAAATATAACCAACGCGCGTGTTCCAATACTTTACAATTTTATATTTTTCAATCTTTTTTTACTTTTTCTTTCTTCCTTTTATCCCATGTTACCACAAACCCTATCGCGAATACATGTAATCAAGTTCCTTATCCGTCAACACCACTGATGGGCTGCTCACACACGTGTCACCTAGCTCTGCAATTCTGCCGGCCTCCAATACCAACCGCGTCATCTCGTGCCTACTTCTATTGATTATAACCGTTTCCTTGAATTTCGGTGTGCAATTACATCTCTGGCAATGAAGGGAAAGAAAACCATCAGGAACAACACTATTTACTTTGTTATTGTGCTCGCGCAAGCGATCGTTTATGCATCTACTGGTCTGACCGATATAACACTTTCCACAAGTAAGTGGAATGAGGTATACAACACACATGATGCACTCCACAAACAGGTTTCTATGTTTCTTTTGGCATACATTTGATTTTCCCTTGTCTGGTCTTGTGCTTCTGCAAAGACTCACCAACTTATTGGGTGCCGAGAAAACTACGTTAGTGCCACATTTTTCCGCAATCTTTTTTATCCTGTGAGAAACCTTATGCATGTATGGAATTACGGCAAACCTTTCCTTTCTTGAGCTCACCCTATCCATCCCTTCACATCTTTTCTCCAGCACTTTTCTGTGCAATCCTTCAGCAACGGACACGACGAGGCTCTTGGGGTACCCGGCATTGCTTAGCCTCGAGACCTGTTGTCTGAAGCTTTCATTCATGAGGCACCGGCAGGACTTCTTTAGTGCCTCACTCAAGCACATCTTCGCAATGCCTCGTTTTACCAGTTTAGTATGCGCTGAGTGAAGCCCAAATCGCCACCCTCATTGACTTCATTTCTCGTTCAACGGGCTCTTTCGTTCATGTACTGCGAGATCCTTCGGGTGTTGTAGCCCTCATCGTCAACGCCGTGTGCAAGGCAAGAACGCTCAGCTTTTCCATAAGGAACAAGATTCTACCAGAGGATGTTCGAGCGCTCTTCGGAGGGTGTACCCCTTCAGACGGGCACAGAACGAGGATCATGAAAATTCAGCGCTCAGAATGGCTTCGACAGGTACGCCTTTTCAGAGCCTACCTACGGGCGCAGATGCATCGAACTTACGAGTCATATGCAGCGGAGATTCACTTTCGAAAGCATCTACGTCTGGCAGACCAAATGATAGAATTCCACTGGAAGCTTCAATTACGACTGTTACGTGATTTGGTGGACAAAGTGCGCGTGAGTGCAACCTCCAACGTTCATGTGGCAGAAGGCATCTGCCTACCGGACTTTGTACTAGAAGTATTGGGACTTGGGCCAAAGTTTGCCGTGCAACCTCAAAAGAACAAGCCGGAACTCGTATCAATTGTACGTCAAGTGTCGAAGCGGGTTCCCGAGGATCAAGCCACCAGGATCATCAACGAAGGTGTGGACGCTTTAAAATTGTGTAGGCCTCCATGCCGCAGTTTGCCTCTCAAACGCGTGGAAACTTACTTGACACAGCATGCTCTGAGTGTACTTCCAGTCGATAAAGAAGGAGGGTTTGCGGTTTTCTCGCATGATGAATTTAAAGAAAAGGCTAAAAGTGCTATTACGGCAGTGTTCAGCGAAAAGAAAAGTATTTCGATTGAAAAAGTGAGGGGAAAAGCAATAGAACTTTGTAAGAGGATGAATCTAGAAGGTGTGCTTAGCGGTATCAGAAAAAGTAAAAATGACAGTCTGGATGTGTTCTTTAGTGCTAAAACGCATAAGGAAGGAGTACCGTTCAGAGTGATAGTGTCGGAGAAGGACACGTGGCAAAAAGCTGTAGCTGTGTATCTGCAAAGAACATTAAACTTGCTTGACATAAATGACCCCTTCCTGACAAAAAATTCGGAACAGGTGATAAGTGTCGTCAGGGAACGAAAAAACATAGGGTTAAAAGCGTTTTCGGCTGACATAAAAGATCTGTACTATTCTCTGCCACAATCAGCAGTATTAACAAGTGTTGGCGAATGCATCGATGAGTACGGTGCCGTTAGATTTAGCTCACAAGCAGGTACGTCCGTCGACAATTTCTTAGAATTACTTAGGTTTTACTTGTCGTCAACGTTTATTGAAACAATGGTACCCTGTATCTGCAAAAACAAGGAGTATGCATTGGCTCGTGCTTAGCACCAGTTTTAAGTAATTTGTTTTTGGCTGAAATGGACAGGAGGCTATCAGGACGCCTAAATGAATACAATGTTGTGCACGTATTTAGGTACGTCGATGACTTTTTAGTGTTTATCAATGACAGAACTGCAGATTTTGCTACTCAATGTAGTAGCGTGTGTAGCGTTTTTCGTGAGGGGCTTAACCCACTTGAAGTGACTTTTGAAATGCCATGTGACGGAAGGCTCAGATTTCTTGACATTAACTTTCAATTCTCAGATGAAAAGACATGCTGGTGTTACGAGCCCAGAGCAAGTAAGCCTTTACTACAGTTTCACTCAGCGCATACTAAACTGGTAAAACGAGGCATTGCGAAGATGTGCTTGAGTGAGGCACTAAAGAAGTCCTGCCGGTGCCTCATGAATGAAAGCTTCAGACAACAGGTCTCGAGGCTAAGCAATGCCGGGTACCCCAAGAGCCTCGTCGTGTCCGTTGCTGAAGGATTGCACAGAAAAGTGCTGGAGAAAAGATGTGAAGGGATGGATAGGGTGAGCTCAAGAAAGGAAAGGTTTGCCGTAATTCCATACATGCATAAGGTTTCTCACAGGATAAAAAAGATTGCGGAAAAATGTGGCACTAACGTAGTTTTCTCGGCACCCAATAAGTTGGTGAGTCTTTGCAGAAGCACAAGACCAGACAAGGGAAAATCAAATGTATGCCAAAAGAAACATAGAAACCTGTTTGTGGAGTGCATCATGTGTGTTGTATACCTCATTCCACTTACTTGTGGAAAGTGTTATATCGGTCAGACCAGTAGATGCATAAACGATCGCTTGCGCGAGCACAATAACAAAGTAAATAGTGTTGTTCCTGATGGTTTTCTTTCCCTTCATTGCCAGAGATGTAATTGCACACCGAAATTCAAGGAAACGGTTATAATCAATAGAAGTAGGCACGAGATGACGCGGTTGGTATTGGAGGCCGGCAGAATTGCAGAGCTAGGTGACACGTGTGTGAGCAGCCCATCAGTGGTGTTGACGGATAAGGAACTTGATTACATGTATTCGCGATAGGGTTTGTGGTAACATGGGATAAAAGGAAGAAAGAAAAAGTAAAAAAAGATTGAAAAATATAAAATTGTAAAGTATTGGAACACGCGCGTTGGTTATATTTGATGGTTTTTAGAGCTACGCACGTGCGACGTTGGCGTGGTGGATCGCATACACCACGGAGATCTGCGTGTAATAAACTGTTGTTGAAAGTTAGCGCTGTGTTGTGTCTATGTGCCTTCTTTTGTCCGTGTTCGTTGTCTGCGCTACCATCCATCATCATGCCGATAGTATACGTTTTTGCCAGTGTAAAAAAAAAAAAAAACTCCGGATTGGACGTGTTTATATTGCGTTCGTTAGTGATAACTCGCTCACAATTGGTGCTTAATTTGTGCGTCTTTTTTAAAGCTGATGATCGATTCATGTGTGAGGTATAACGTCCCAAAACCACCACATGATTATGAGAGACACCGTAGTGTAGGGCTCCGGATGTTTCGACCACCCGGGGTTCCTTTAACGTGCACCCAAATCTGAGCACACGGGCCTCAGCATTTTCGCCTCCATCAAAAATGCAGCCGCAGCAGCCGGGATTCGACCCTGCGACCTGCTAGTCAGCAGCCGAGTATACCTTAACTACTATACTACCGCGGCGGGGCCTTTTTTAAAGCTCTCGATCTGCGTAACTTGCTAGAGTTAAACAACGAATCAGTTTATACTAATAAGTTAATGTATGAAAATTCTATCTTGTGTGTGTCAAGCGTGTAATAAAATAACTTTTGTTTTCATAAGCTAAAGTGTAGCTTCTGCTTCTAGTTAACTCTTGTATAATTGTAGACCTTGGTTAACTATATAGTATTGTAAGTGTTATAATGCAGTCATTTCTTTATGAACGTTCACTCCAATGTCACGTAGCATGGAGTCGGGTCCCTTGTCAAGCCGCTCATGTGACTTTTAGTACCGTACCCTCCTTTTTTGACAAAGGAAAAAAAGAAAGATTATCATAATCCTGGTCATGACTTTGGAACAGTCACTCTGATTCCATTACAGCAAGTGCACGCGTGGTGTTGGTATTCTTACGGTGTTACGCTAATCTGTTTCTATGCACACGCCTACTATACTATCCTCTTTACAAGAGCTACGTGAGACCGATTTTGCACATGTACCGATTGCGACAAACTCGAGAGAATTATGATCTTAGCAGCAAAATATGTTACCGTAGCTCTAAAAGAAAATGTAGCGTGATAGTACTACAGAGGAAACACTGAAAAATGTGTGCATTTAGATAAAGAAAGGCAAGCTAATTACGCTTCAAGATTTCTCGCAACATATTTTATTACCAGACAGGAACTATAGACCGCAATCAGTGCGTTTTTCTAGCCGCATTGTGCATTCAGACGAACAGTGCATGAACTGAAGGTTAGATAATATATATAGTTGCTGGACTAATAATTTAGAGCGCGGCTCTTAATGGCCTGATCACACGCATATATAGGTTGCAGCACGTCAGAGCGTAAAATTTTGGCGCGGATTCGCGCCCTGTCTCTGAGAGAGAGGAGGTTTTTATAGCAAGCTACGAAAACACGTTACGGCAAGGCGGCAACACGAGACCGGCTGACACGGAAATGAACCATGTCGTATTTCCGTAACGTGTTACCGTAGCTTGCTAAAAACCTCCAGAGTCGGCGCGCAGCTTGGCGTAGCCACGGGCGTGGCGCCACGTCACAAAGTCCAGCGCGGCGCCGAATCCCGGCTGCGGCGGCTGCATTTCCGATGGAGGGGGAAATGCTGTAGGGCCGTGTGCTCAGATTTGGGCGCACGTTAAAGAACCCCAGGTGGTCGAAATTTCCGGAGCGCTCCACTACGGCGTGTCTCATTATCATATGGTGGTTTTGGGACGTTAAACCCAACATATCAATCAATCAATGGGTGCAACAGGAGGACGACCAGGATGACGTCACTGTTCAAGACATAGATTTTAGAGGTGTAGTTTTCTCGTGTTCATTAACGAATGTGCGCCATGCGTGCCATAATTTCAAGTGCAGCTGGCAACCTACACAGAATCGGTTAATGGTCGATATAACGACGTTCACTTGTTTCGGACGTCTCAGAAGAGTATGGCAGTTGCGTTCTTCCGTGTTTCAGTTTCGGTCTCGCCGCTGAATTTGGGTTACTTTCGTTATTGTGCAATTGATACAAAAGGCCGATTTCGTGAAATCTCGAAGCTGCGACGCATTGCTGCCATGAACGTCTTCTATCCTCCCTTCTGACAAAACCTCCTAACTTCAATAATTAAAGAAAATGATTAATTTACTTTCTAAACTATTGTTCCAGACGATACGTTTAGCCAGTGTAAGATGCCTGCGGCTACAGAAGGAGTGGTTATTAAGGCACCAAAGAAACGTCGCGTTTCCTTGATTTCTGAGAATTTTGGACACGTCTCTTGAATCTTGAATCGCCTAGTATGTCTCCTGGAAGACATTATGCACATTGTATTCTTTTTTTAGTCTTCACTGAGTACTTTGTTTTTATTGTCATGTTTAGAATTGCTTGCGTGACTCATAAAAAGGGCTGATGTATGGGCCACGCTTTTACCCCTGCTCATAAGCTTTCTTACAGGGTTAGCGGTACTTGCAGTGAAGTAATCTTCACTGACACACTGAGCGCATTTTTTTTTCTTCTTTTTCAATAGATTAAATCAGGTGCGAGAGATCGCTTTACGCAGAAGGGCTTCGTGAACTGTTTATGGCGTCATCTCATACTTTTTGTTTTTTTTTCGCGTATGTACCGTTAGTCCCTACCATTCAACTTGCTCTATACCAGTAACGTGGTGAAATAAGTGCAGACTTTGCAGCTCAGAGACAAAGCTCCTTTAAGATTCCAGTAGATACATATGAGTTTCTTGGTGAGCACAAATAGATAATTAATAACACATACCTATTTAATAATTGTAAGATACATATAGAATAATGTCGCGTACTAACACCCCGTTATGATTATGACGTATTCCGTAATGGAGAACTTCGACCTCCATCGGGACTTCGTCGACGTGAAGCTTCGCTTCTTTGTCGCCATTGGTTGGGGGTTGCCTTCACAAAAGCATATAGAACCCTCATCGGATTGACCGACAATGCGGAATGCGACGTCTGCTGCACCAAAGAAGACGTCGACCATCTGATATGCCATTGCCCTCGATTTGCCTCTGAAAGACAGAAGCTTTCGGACGCATTGCGACAATCGGACGATCGGCCACTCTCTGTGCAGATGCTACTGGAACACCGCCATCGCCTTTCGTCGGCTCAAAAAGCAGTCAAAGCTGTCTTGTGCTTTTTGAGGACTACAGGCCTATGTGACCACCTTTAACGTTTGTGTAGTGCCACCGCTGCATACGCGCCAGCCGATTGACTGACAATCCTCTCTTTTTTTTCTCTCTTTCTATTCTCTTTCCTCTCTCTCTCTCATCTTTATGCCCCCTTCTCTTTTCCCAGCCTAGGGTAGCAAACCGGGCATGTGCCTGGTTAACCTCCCTGCCTTCCCTCTTGTTTATCCCTCCTCCTCCTCCTCCTCCCGTAGCGGAGGGCTTTGGAAATCGTAACCGCCCGGCATCCTTCAGTGAGCTCTCAAACCTTATTACATGGGCCTCAAACATTTTGTCTCCATCTAAATTCAGCCGGAATGAACGGGATTCGATTCCGCGACTTTTGGGAATCGCACACATGTGTGAATGATGCTTGTGATTTGAGGAAGTTCGGTTTAAGTATGAGAAGTAACGCATAGGCACTCGGATATGAATGCATCCGGAGCCCACGAGTTTATTGAGTTATATTTCAGATTACTACAAGTACCTCGCCACTGTCACGGATATCTTGACCAATGCGAAAATATTTTAGAACCCACGCGAATTCATGATCATAAAAGATTTACTCTGACTTGACAAAAATATAACAATATTACAGAAACGCTCAGACAAGTCGGAGCAAATCTTTTAGGATCATGAACTCGCCTGGCTTTTGGGATATTTTTTTTGCATTTATCCGAGCTCTGTACGGAAGTACTCTTGGCACAGTGATGGAGTACGACAATCAGTCTAGCAAGATCATGCTGTATATATAATGTTATCTGCGTATCGTCCGCGAGTGCCTCGGCAATAACGTGGTAAATGTCTGACAATCCTGACCATTATACAAATTCAATACACATCGCATTACGCACGATTTGTTGCTTAAGCACGCCTAAGCATTGATCACGTTTAACTGTACCCTTGAGGCACGTTCGGTGAAATTGAAAACTGCGGGAAGCGAAAAAAAAAAGAAAAAAAAGACTCGCATTGACCAATGCCAAAACGTCGTGTACGTTCAGCAGGCGTCGTTCGGTTTTGAGAAATGAGTGTAAGGGGTCTCAAATGTGCAGCCTGCGGACCTCTCACTATCACGGCCCGTTCAGAACAGTGCCACCCTCTTTCCATATATTCTTTCTTCATTTTCAATTAGCGGGTTCATGAGCTACACACACTTGACTGTATACTTAGCCATATTTTTTTTTTCATGGGTAAACAAGTTTATGGATGAGTCACTGATTAAGGTAGGTTTTAGTGAAGTGAACGAGCCATTAATGATCGGAACTCACTGAAGCCCACCCTAACCACCGAATCATCCATGAACTTATTTACTACTGCAATTGAAAGCAAATGTCATGCCTCGCAAACAGCACTAATGAAATTGCAACACCAATAAGTCGACTAAGTGATGAGTGCGTCATGTTACTAATACAGAGTTAGTTTTTGCTTTCTATTTTATGATCGTAATAATTAAAGTGACATGTTCCTTGTATAATTTATTGTTCGTAATATTGTTTGAATATTGGGTTCAATACTGGTGTGTACTTCCTGATCATACTTCGTGTTGTGAATGCGTATGCCTTATCTTTTTGCAGTCATTATTTGGGTAATCTCGTCCATGATTTTGTTGTTAGAAAAATTGTTTGATTGTATGGTATTGGTAATGTATAATTTTGTGTGTCGTTTTGCAATTCTGACTTCTTTTGTGATTTTATCTATTGGTTTTCATATGCCCTCGCTGCTATAATCTCGGATGTTATTGGCGGTATTGTTAAATAAATAAATAAATAAATAAATAAATAAATAAATAAATAACCGCGACACAAAAACTCTACATTGCAGACTCCGCGTCCAGATTTGGGCCGCTCTGGCGACCAGTCTTGTTATGTTTCTGACGCCAAATCTCCTTCATAAATTACGCATACGTTATACTGTTGTCACATGATCAATTTCGATAGCGATCATTGCCGATCCGGATTATAGACTTCGTCCGGATCACGTGCTGCACTTTTATTCGCTATCCAGCCCGACCGGGATCAAGAGGATCACGATCCGGCTCCTATAGCTAGACCGCGATTTGACGGACGTCTCATCCAAACTCGGATTAGTTTAAACCGTGTAGCAGAGGCGCTGATTGTTCGTCGTGATAAAAAAATCCGACCCAAATCGGCCCTATATAATCGCGATTGAAAGTGTCCGCGTGACACTGGTATGAGATATGGGGAAGGCCTCATTTCAAACAAAAACTTTAGCCGATACCTCGTTCTAACTGCACCCCCGCTCCGACCTTGTTCACTGTCTGGACTTTTGCTTGAAACTAAAATTTTGTGACTGCGACATCTCAGCTGCACTTGACATCCTAATGATCTATGTGAACTAGCATTCTACCTTAAATGAGGAACGTTAATCATATAGTGGTTTTGGGACGTTAAACCCCACATATCAATTAAATGAGGAACGTTGTGCGTCGCATGTTATATCCAAGGGTGTCTTGACCGTTCAACTATAGGAACAAAGCTCCATCTCTGTTTCAGAGAAGTCGTAGCTGCAGGTATCACGTATAAAGCACGGGTGCAACCAAATGTATCGAAAAGAACAAACCTCTCGTACGGCACGTAGTCCTCGAAGGCGCAGATTGATGACGTCAGTAACTCACTTCGCGTGGCAGGCTGACAGCAGCAGTGGAACAGAGATCACAGCGAGCGACACAGACTGCAACCTTTACAGTCGGTATCCCAAGATGCTGCGCAGAATGTTGCGCGCGGTTTCAGTTGTGACGTCACGCCCGCTGACCTCATTTTTCAGTCGTGCCACTTAAGATAGTCTTGCGACTATCGCTGCAACCTTCTCTTTTAAGTACATCTATTTTTTTTTTTTTTTGACATTCACCGCTTTCTCAGGGAGTTGCACCAAGCAAACAAAAAAGTGAAAGACACAGAACATTCTTTCTCGAACACCGTTGTGATTGTCCGAGCAGTTTCGCGAAAGCTGAATTGCCTTGCAGTGGTTTGTCAATCCGAACTCTGTAGACTCTCACGAATAGCTACGCAATCATAGGAGGGCGCAAAGTGACGCTTCAAAAGAGGGTATGGGCGAAGGTTCATCGCAGCGACCCCCCCTCCTCCCTCATAAGTCAATGCATGGGACAGACTTTGCGCCCCCGCCTTATGTAATAGGGAGGGGGGGGGCAGTGATGCTATCGGAATCATTATGATCATTATTATCACCCAACAAGTGCTACGGAGAAGTAAGCTTGGTATTTCTGGGTCAGTGGTATTGCCTCTCTCGGGATATAAGAGCGAAATCTCGTCTTCCACGTTTCTATAAATAGCGTCGGCATCCTCTTAGGGGCACCTCTTGGTGTTTCCCGTTTTTTCTTTGCTCGCGCAGTTCCCCAGAGCGTCTCCTTTTATCGCAGACTCGCGCAGCCAGTCACGACGACCCGGAGAGATATAGATATTGCCGGCGGCACCGTGTACACCCCGAAGCCCCGCAACAGGCTGACGATTAGGAATTAGGGTCAGTCGTGTCGTCTTCCGGCGCGAACTCGCTCCGCATCCTGTGTTGACGTCTCAAAAAACAAAAAAAAAAAGGTAGCGTTTACGTTACCCGCGTGCAGCTATCGCTCGAGTGTCGCCACTCGAATGATGAGACGGGAGCTATTTTAGAAGGCTTGTCCCAAATGCCACCCGCTGGCTTTCTTTTTGTTTTCGTCCACCTTCTGTTTCCTGTGCCCGGCTTTGTTTGTTATTCTCCTCTCATTGCTGTGCGGTCGGTGATGGACAGTGCGCTGGAGCGGCGTGGAGAACGCGCGACACATCACGTAGTTTGTCTCGCTCCCCGATGTAGGTAACTGTGGTTGCGCACTTATTGCACCGGGACACGACAGACACGGACGAGCACAAACTTGCAACCAAGCACTCGACTGCTGGCCCGGAGGTTGCGGGATCGAATCCCGGCCGTGGCGGCCGCATTTTAGATGAAGACGAAAATTCTTGAGAACCGTGTGCCTAGATTTATGAGCACGTTAAAGAACCCCTGCAAGGCGATCGAAATGTTCAGAGCCCTCCACTGCGGCGTCTCTCATAACAATATGGTAGTTTTGGGACGTTAAACCCACAATCAATCAATCAATCAATCAATCAAACTTACAACCTACTGTTGGTTGTAAATCTGCACTCGTCAGTGTCTGTGCAACCATGTAGTTACCTACGAAGCAGTGAACCAACTCTCCCAGCAGCAAGTTTTATCAAACTATATCCTCCGTCCACCTCCCTTCGCAACCTCTCCTGTCGAGATGTTGCAAAGTATAATGTATGACGAGGGTGCATTGACCATGCTGCTCGTGCATGGGTTTTTTTGGGGGTTTTCGTTTCTATCGGTGTTATACCATGAAAAAGGTGATAGATAGGTTTGTACTATATTTATGTTAGATAGGGGCTATAAACTGGAGGGTTTAACGACCGCAAAGCTTTGAAGGCGGAAGTTTTAGACGCCCCATTGAACGCTGTAGATTTAACGTCGGCGTTAACACGAGTGATGCAAAAATATTCCCCGTAACAATATAATCACGCGGTAACCTCACCAGCGTGAGGCTCGTCACCACGCCAAAGGTCGCCCCGTCTTGTGATGCCACTATGACCACTATGACCACTATGGCCACTAAACTTGTTTCTGTATTTCAGACACAAAGTGAGTCTTGGACGGCAAGGCTAATGGCAGAACATCGTCTGCCTATGGCATTGTCACCCTTACGGTGCTCTAACAGTGAGACAGCACAGAACACAGGGCCTTACACTGAAGTGTGCAAGAGAATAACAACATAAATTTGTTACATGTAAACGAAAAAAAAATATATAGCCACGCAATTGCTTAGAAATAACTAATTAGCATACGCTAATACAGTAATAAGAAAAAAAATTCTTACAACAACGTGACACTGATAGTGTGACAAACTCAAGCAATAATTATTCGTACAGCACTTAACCAAAATGGCACGTCCAACAGAATAGACCGACCGATGAATTCAGTCAATAACAGAAATCAAGTAAGATCTTCGTGGCAATTTTAAAGCTGCTCGGTGACTTGCAGTTTTGTGCAATACTGATAGTGCGAGGATGGGCATTCATAAAGGAGGGGACGACGAAACATAGCGTCATCCCATCCTTCATAAATGCGCATCCTATAGCACTATACCAGTATTGGTACTGTGTGATGATGGGATGATGCCACATAGTGTCATCCCATCATCACATAGCGTCATCCTAAGCGGCTATGTGTCCGCCTCGGTGCATGGATCAGTGGCCCGGGTGCTCGGCTGCTGGCCCGAAGGTTGCGGGTTCGATCCCTCGGTGTAGGCGAAACGGTAAAGGCCCGTGATTATATACTGTGCGATCTCAATGTACGTTGAAGAACACCGGATGGTCGAAATTTCCGAAGCCCTCCACTACGGCGTCTGTCATGTCGTGGTTTTGGGACGTGTATCGTGGAATTATATCCTGGTTTTGGGACGTTTCGTTCAGCCCGCTGCGGTGCTGAACGAAAGAAGGATCATTAAGGGCTCGTTTTTCTTTGTCATACTCAGTATTAACGAGAACCGACCGACAATAGAGCCAAGGAACGTCTAGGGGATGTTAGTTGTGGTAATTTAGATGTAATTGGGAAGAAGGTAAGGTAGACGAAAAGATAGCTTGCCGCCGGGAAAGACCAAACCTACGACCTTCGAACAACGCTTCCGATGCTGTAACAACTGAGCTAAACAATATCCGGAGTTTAACGTCCCCGAAACCACCATATGATTATGAGAGACGCCGTA
Organism: Rhipicephalus microplus; assembly: GCF_013339725.1. Taxonomy (NCBI): domain Eukaryota; kingdom Metazoa; phylum Arthropoda; class Arachnida; order Ixodida; family Ixodidae; genus Rhipicephalus; species Rhipicephalus microplus. The sequence continues at coordinate 86,406,578 of NC_051175.1, read as the reverse complement.
GTGGAGGGCTCCGGAAATTTCCACCACCTGAAGTTCTTTAGCGTGTGCCCAAATCTGAGCACACGGGCCTACAGCACTTTCGCCTCCATTGAAAATGCAGCCCCACCGCGGTGGTCTAGTGGCTAAGGTACTCGGCTGCTGACCCGCAGGTTGCGGGATCGAATCCCGGCTGCGGCTGCATTTCCGATGGAGGCGGAAATGTTGCAGGCCCGTGTGCTCAGATTTGGGTGCGCGTTGAAGAAGCCCAGGTGGTCGAAATTTTCGGAGCCCTCCACTACGGCATCTCTCATAATCATATGGTGGTTTTGGGACGTTATACCCCACATATCAATCAAATCAATCAATCCATTGAAAATGCAGCCGCCACAGCTTGGATTTGATCGCGCGACCTGCGGGTCAGTCTACCAACCGAGCTACGGCGCAGGTAATTGAGCGTACGGTGGCTCAATTGCTAGAGTGTCGGATTGTGATCATAATCATGTCGTGATCTAGGAATGATGTGGATCCCCAACTTCTTCCCCCACGTCTTCTGTACCCATGCCCATATGAGGCCGTAGGATGGTTCCAGGTATTTAAAGGAAAGCTGTAGGGATTTTAGAATTCAATCAAAGTTCGCGTTTAGCAAAGACCGACATTATCGTTGACGATGCCATAATTGTTTTCGCGGTTGTATAGGAGCAGGGGCTTTAAAAAGGGCGAAATAAAAGCTTGTCTTGCTCCACCCCCGCGAGCGCGCTGAAAGTGTGGGCGTGGAAACATACGTCATCTTCGTTTCCTCTGGCCCGGAGCGAGTGTTCTTTTTCATCTTCAACCACGGCCTCCATGACTAACCACCCATGACGTGCCGTTGCCAAAACTTATCGAAGAGGCCACACTTCAGCAGTGCTGCTGCTGCGGATGACGCGTCAGATCGAGAATGACGTCACAGCGTTCACTGGGCGTCTCAAGATGCCCGGCGGCCACAGCCACTGTTTCTTCACCAAAAAGTGCTATTGGCGTTCACTTTTGAGAACTCTCACATCGTTTTTTTTTTTAATTCAGCAAGGATCAAACTGTCATTACACACTCCCAAGTCATTTTTTCAGAAAAGTGCTTCAGCTTCCCTTTAAACAAAAGCCGTCCCCCGCTCGGTCGATAAGCCCGCAAGTTGGGTCACTCGTTATATCTTCCTCCTCTGGCAAAGCGTAGGGACGCTAATGCCAATGATGTCGCAGCTCCATGTTGTCACTCAAGCTAAGTAAGTTGTCAAAAAAAGCTGTAAATAGAAAAAAACGGAGGAATCAGGTGGGGTAACAACAGATAAGTTTCCGCGAACCTTTCGAAGCACGACACCGCGGATTAATAAACGCGGCGATATATATACACCGAACCTCGAGTGGATTCGGCCCACGTGCGCTTCCAAAGAGGCGCGTAGCGATAAGAAACGAATCGCAGTTTCCCACCGGTCATGCAACAATAGGTTCAATGTCAAGCAGTGCCAGGTAATGTTTGTATAGTATACGCAGACAAATGCAACAACAACAAGGGCGCACTCAGCGTAGAACTCCCCACCTCTTCTTTTATCAACCTAACACGCTGTGTAGCAGCGTGTCTATCTGCACTACAGAGTAATCAGCTGCTCGTGCGCGTGTTTCCTTTATCTGTCCCTGCAGATCTCGTGATGGCGTCCTTTTTTTTTCTACTCTCACGAAGGACGCCGCAATCGCTAATCCGATGGCTAATCTTGCTTGGTATAGCTATTTTCGTATGTAGCTTAAAAAAAGAAAGAAAAAGGGAAACTGAATTCACGTGGTCTCACAGGCGTTATCAAGCATGTTGGTCCCAGGGAATTCTACTAATCCCCATCGGGTTGATTGGTTGGTTGGTTGGTTGTTCCTCAGAGTCCTGGCGCCACCCACCACGGGGTATCGGCAATGAAACGGATGGTGCTTCATTTGTGAGATGGAATTGTTTTGTCAGCTGGGTTATTTAGATAAGGATGTTTAAACAAAAAAACCAATTGGTAAACGATAGATTAGAAATAAAATAAATAGAGGTATTAAAGAAACGAGCAAGATAATATGGTTTGAAATAAAGTTAATTTTTGTCGCAGCTTAACACTCTATTCGTTTTGTTGCCTTTAGAAAATCGCATACGGCCTCACTAACGTTCCTGTGGCCAAATCCGTTTCAGTTGCTCCAAAGGAGAGAATGACCGGAAGGAATAAATTTAGAGCCAACCTACGAAGAGGTTCTTCTAACAGTCTCTTCCTTTGATTTGTATATAACCTGCATGTTAAGAGGAAATGATGAAAGGATTAACTCTCGTTGTTAGGCATAGGGGAGACTGTGCCAGACCAGACCTGTTTAGACAAAAAATTCAGTGGGAAGGGGGGGGGGCACGGCATTGTAGTCTCGTAATTGATATCTCCGTGATTCTAGAGGAGCACCATCGATTTTCCCAGGGGTACTTAAGATGAGAAAAATCAGATGTTGCCAAGCAAGATTTTCCAAAATGATCCGATATGACAAATTTTTCAAAGCGGGCCACGGCGATAAATGATAGCGTCGGCAATATAGAAATTATGGGATAATTGTGTGAGGCCACTGCGAGTGCATTTGCATATTTATTGAGGGTTAAACCTTTATGCCCTGGTATCCACCACCAAGTGAATGAGTCGTAAATGTCTTGGGGCAAAGGCGTTAAATACTTTTAAAGCATTGGACATATTAGGCGCAGTAATGAACTACACACAGACAGGCAGTCTGAAAGAGTAATGGCATCTGTTATTGATTGAGGTAATTTTCGTAATGCTAAGAGAATTGCGAAGGATTCCGCTTGATAATTAGGTGTAAAATCAGGTAAACGATTTCAAAAAGACCTATCCAACACTGAAGATGCAATTCCGACTACTGCCTTCTCTTCGCAAACTGAAGCATCAGTTGCTATTAAAATCTTTATGTCTAATCTTGCCATCGGGTGCCAAGGAAATGACAGCAACTTCTCTACTTCCTTGTCTTCGACACCTAACTTTGAAACTGAATAAATGCGCGTTGGTGGGTAATATAAGGCCTCTGAGACTCTGGTGCAATAGCTTGATCACGCGGCCCGTTTACGGACTCTGGCTTGCTACAAGCCACTGGCGGGATTTACTGCGCGGATCGACTTGCCTTTGTTATGCAGTAAGGTCTAGTTTTTTGACGCTTGAGCCTGAGGTATAGAACTTTCTTAGATCGACCGCACCTTGGGTTCGCAGTTTAAGCATCTTGGCGGTTGCTGAACCAGGTAAAATTTATCAATGGCTTGTGGCATATGATTTCCTATAAATACACTAGAGGAAACTCTGGTGCTAGTGTCCAAGGGAACTGCAACGGACGGCTCTTCAGTGAGCATGGGAAGGATGGGTAGTATACGGACTTGTCTAATTTTCGTTTTTTCGGCTCCCATTCGCTTCGCGTGCCTTGAAGCTGCTTTGTCACGAAACAAAACTCGGCAAACGTTCAGCAATTACACATCGTTGCCTTAACCTTTTAGGCTTAGCCTTTCAAATCGGGCCACGAAGTTCGAAATGATTTCTTCTTTCCTTCAAAACAAAAACAAAACGCAGCAATAAACGCAGCCACAAGTGTTGTTCGAGCCCGACAGGCTCGAAGGCTTTGCAAACACGTGTACTACCCATCATTCCCATATATAGTTGCCATCGGCCATACCATGCTGAATGCGCCGATTCTCGTCCGATCATTCCCATGGTTGCTTAATGATCGCAGCGCCAGAGTCTTTTCTAGGTCAATTTAGGAAACTCTAGGGCTCGCGGAACCCCGAGGTGGAGTCTGTGGAGCCCACTTTGAGAAACAGTGCCTTAGACCACAAGAAGGCGAAATCCTTGTTCATGATCTTCTCAGTAAACTGCGCGGACCCCCCCCCCCCCCCCGTCTTGTCTAGAACCAACGTGGTTCTCCATTGCCCCCTATAACAGAGGCATTGGGAGCTCTGTGCACCGCACGCGATTTTGCATTGCAGCGATTCCGAGATCGGACCACCTTCGACAAATGGACGATGTCATGCGGTGACGCCGTCGTGTAACATCACGTTATGTGGCGTCACAGTGGTTTAACGATGACGTCACACGTTCTCGCGACTTGTGACGTCACGAAGACGTCAAGTGGTGAGACGCCATCGCATCGTGGCGTTTTTCTTGCGTTGACGCCGACGGTCGCTTTTCGCGTTTGACGAGGAAATCAAAGGTGGTGGTGGTGGTGGTGGTGGTGGTGATTAGAGGAAAGAAAAGACGCCTAATTTCTGCAGCCAGAAAATCAAAGGCCGGACCACACGTGCGCGTTCCAGCCCGTCAGCACTTTGCTTTCTCACGCGGCGCCTCGCTCTCTCATATTCTGCCTACGCGCTACATGCCCGGCGCATGTCCATCAGGCGCTGCACCGCGCTCCCTACCGGGCTGCAGAAATTAGGCGCCCTTTTCTTATCCTAACCAATTCCATTACCATGTCCATTTGTTCTTGATTTCAACTATAATATTTTTAACCCAGTCTAATATTCTTAACCCCGGTTTGTTCCCTGATACACTATGCTCTCTTCTTGTCTCTTAAGGTTGCATCTATCATTTTTCTTTCCATCGCTCGCTGCGTCGTCCTCAGTTTAAGACCAACCTTCTTTTTAAGCCTCCGGGCTTTCGCTCCGTACGTAAGTGCCAGTAAGATGCAGCTGTTATATACTTTGCTCTTGAAGGATAGTGGTAAACTATTATTCGTACCATATGGTCGTCATGCCTTGAAACGCAATCGTGCTCATCAACTATGCATTTCAGGATCAGCGCCCAGATTTTCGTCATTCTGGACAGCAATAGGGCTACCTATTTGTATCTCGAATTCTGACGCAGAATCTCCTTTAAAAATGACCCATGTTGTATATATGAAAAATGCTTTCTTTCAAGCGTAAAGTTAGCTGACATTTAGTTCAAATCGCAGCTCCCTGCTCCCATGATTCATCTCGCGCGTTTCAATATTTCTTCACTCTCTGAAAGAAGTTCGTTGCTTAAAATTAAAAGTTCGTAACTGCGGCCTGCTGGCCGATGTGAACTTGAGCCTCCTGGACTAAAGTATAGCTGAGCATATAGCAGGAGGGAGGAATGGTAATTTTGTTTATCAAAGGAGCCCCGCAGCACTTTTTTCAGCATGGTCAGAAAACGCTGCCAATCGGTAGTCGAGGCTCTGAAAAATGCGTGAGCTAAACAGTGTAGCGTTGCACGTGGCCTGAAATTCAAAACTGATTCCTAAGGCCAGCTAGAAATCGTTCAGTCTTCTCTCGACAAATGATGTTATATACCCACATTGAGCACGTCATAAATCCAAAGTCTACAGCCATTGGCTGATTTTAGCATCGTGAGCAGCACAGTTACCGTGGCCGCCGCGAGATGCCGCCACGCTCCCGCGCGCGTCTCGCTGAAAGTAAGCCGCGTTGTCGATGAAAAGAAAAAAAAGAAAGTGCTCAAAAAAAGTCATGGCGCGCCTTCGTGGTGAGGGTGTCTCTGCCTGCTCCCCACCCCACGAATGTTTCAGCGTGCTCACTGGTAAGAAAGGAGGTCCAGAGAAAGCGCTTCAAGCATGTGGCAAATCTACTTGATGGGTTCTGAAATTTTTTTGCGGATGTCTAAATTCTCGAGTCAAGCGACTCCTTCGCCAAAGGCATTGCACGTGTTCTTGGTAAAGTGTTACAGGACCCATTCAGTTGACCTTACCGCTGCCTTTTCATTTCAGCATGCACGCTGTGAGACTGTTCGCGTGAATGCACATTCCAAATAGGATTTTAAAAACTGAGCACAGTTGTACGCGCCGCATTTAGTTGCATAAGCTATTTGATTGGTCGCTCAACTGAAGCATCGCTTCGTAGAGCGACCGATTAAACGTCCAAAAACGACATATACTGTTATATACGTCAGTTTTACTAATGCGAATCATTTTACAAGATCCATACACCGGCATTACTGGGGCCGAATTGCGGTTAGCATAAATTTTCATGGAAAAGTATCCACTGGTTAAAGTAAGACGTTAGTAAACATAAAAATATAACCAAAATAATATATGCACTTTAACGTTATCCATTAAAAGGAAAAGGTACTACATTTCACGTGAAGGCCACCAAACGTACTCGCGAATGCCAGTATACCGGCTAACGTTGGTTGCTGGCGAACTGTTGGCTCTTGTTGGTTGTCCGCTGTTGTAACAACCTAATGCAATATTGGAGCTATACTTAGATGCCTCTACCTTGATTTGTCCCCGTTAGACAAATTATATCTAAGACTTCTTTTTTTTTTTTGCACCTGTACCGCTCCCTTTCTTGCTTCGTTCACTGCGTTCGTTCCAATTAACGTACTTCGATGCAAAAAAAAAATATTTCAGAATAACCTTCGATGTGGTTATATTTTGATCAGATCTCTCTCAGTTCGTGGTAGTCCCTTCCACTTACAGGACTGTATACAAGTGTACGCGCCACTTAGTCGTCACTTCTACCACTTTGTCAAGTGCTTCGCTCACTGTGATTGGCTCTGAGTTGGTTCTCGCTGTAGAAACTCTGTGCAAGGCTTCTGAGATAACCTTGCAGCTCCACCGCTGGTCTAGTGGCTATAGGGTATACTCGGCTGCTGACCCGCAGGTCCCGGGATCGAATCCCGGCTGCGGCGGCTGCATTTTCGACGGAGGCGAAAATGCTGTATAGGCCCGTGTGCTCAGATTTGGGTGCACGTTAAAGAACCCCAGGTGGTCGAAATTTCCGGAGCCCTCCGCTACGGCGTCTTTCATAATCAAATGGTGGTTTTGCGACGTTAAACCCCGCAGCGCTCGTGTTGTCCTCTTTGCCTTCCGTGCCTCGCCTTTCGTGTGTTTCTTCTAGCACCTTCGTGCTCGCGCTGCAGCCCTTATTACCATGAATTCAAACCAACTAGCCCAAATCGCCATTCTTCTTTAAACCCCACAGATCGAGATGACCTTGCATGTTCTTATCTCCTTATCAGATCTCTCGGAGTTCGCGATGTTTCCTTCCACTTAAAGGGCTCCAATCGTAGGCATCGCGTGGTCGCCAATTGTTCCGCGAAGCCTCGTACTCGTATATACGTGGCCGAACGGGTCGACGCACTATGCATTTCAGCAGATCTTGCGCGCCGCTGGCGCCAAGCGTTTGGCGCCAGCGCGTCTTCAAATGGCGCCGCCAAGGCGCCACGACTTCTGGGGTTATCGTCGTCGCCAGAAGAGCTCTTCGCGCAGGTTATTCGCATGCAACGAGATAAGTCGTTCATATCGGGGCGCTTAAAGCGCGTTATCTACGAAGGAGAAGAGGATCGGGCTTTTCCTCCCGCAAAAGAGAAGTGCGGGGAGGAACGCTGACCACGATTTCGCCGTAGCTCCGCTGCTGCCACATGGGAGTCCCGATAAGATAAGGAGCGGAGAGCTGTGGAACGATAGATAAGTTCATTGTTTATAAACCTGGTTCGAGAAAGAGAGCGACCGAAGGGTGTTTTAGGATGTAAGCTCGATGGGGGTGTGTGTGAAGCGAGGACACCTTCGCTGCCCGTTTCTTATCTGGCCGTGGACACCGCTGCTGCAAGCAGTAATGAAGCGTTCGTCGTCGCCACTGTTGTACAGATTAGCGCCGAGAGGCGCGCACGCGCGTGCTCCGAAGATAAGGATAAGGACGTGTTTTACGCTGACGCGTATTGCTGCTTTATTGTTGCGTAGATTCGATAAGAGTAAATGCATAAATCGCGCGCAACTATATAACAACAAAGGGTCCACTATCGCACTTCATGCAAAATAAAATAGAAAAAAAAGGGGGGGAGTTGACCTTTGAGTATCTATAGGCCTCGTGATTTGCAGCCGACGCAGCTGTCGCTTATCGACGTGTGGCTAGGTCGGTTTCGAATCACGAGGTCCTTTATTTTTAGTATATGTGTGGAAAATTGCTTCGCCGTTGAGCCAAGCTTATTCGACCAAACGATGCTTTAATCTAGAGTGTTCTTCATATTTTTTGCGCTTTCAAACGATACTTTTTTTTCTTACACTGAAACAGCAGACTGCGTCGGCGCCTTTTGAGTTCCATTTCACTTGCGCGGAAACCGCAGAAGAATAGCTGGCTCGATCGATGTTGTCTCACATACTGCCGTAACTTTGAAAATATTAGGCGCATGCACAATGAATGCGCTTGGGCGCATTTTTTTTTCATCCTGACGTAATATTTGCCACGTCATGCTCCTATACTCGCGGTGCGTTTTCCGGGGCGAACAGCGCTCAAAGCAGCCCAACCCAAAAACAAACAAAAAAAAAACACTGTCCCTGGAAACGTTCGAAACACTAAAAATAATATTAATAAAGTAGGACGAGAACACATTTTAACATCGGCTCACCGCACAAAGCCTATCCCCCGTAGTCCGCCAATGCCACGTTTCTTTATCTTCATGTTACTCAAACCTCGATATAATAACGAAACGTTGGTTATAACGAAGTAAACGAAGAATAGACATGCAATAGGCATAGCGTTAGGGATACACCTTTATTACGAATTTTCAGAGATAACGAACTTATTTTCGCGTAAGAGGCAACTGCGTTTTAATGAGGTTCGAGACGCTGTTTGGTATAAATCAGAGTTGCCACGTGGTGTCCCTTTAAAGTTCTCGCGAAGACCTATATCGTACAGACACCTGTATGAGTGCGTAATAACTATTCGCTTAAACCTTTTGTTATACACTGCCTCCGCCATCGGTGCGCTTTATTTTTTGTATTTTTTTGTCAACACTAAGAAATAGGGCTAACGAGTGTCCAAATTATGGCAATCGCATGAAAATTTGCACGATGTAATTGAACACCATCGTGTATAAGTGCTAAGGTACCTCCATATGTGTATGTACCCTATATGTATATACAGCTGATTACGAATAAATGTTATAATTGATTGATTGATTGATTGATTGATTAGGAGGTCGCTGTACAACATTTACATTAGAAGATTTGATTTAACGCGTTTAACCTCCTAAAAAGTGGCGTGGCCAGGGGGTGGCACACGGGGCCCGCGCCCCCTTGTCCCCTGTCGAAATTTTATTTCGCCATGAAATACGGAGCGAAAAATGACCGTTTCAAAAGCATGCCCCCCCCCACCCCCCCCGTCTCGAAAAAAATTTCTTCCTGTGCTGTTGCTCTGAAGGTAACGTATGCGTAGTACAAATTTTTTTGTCACATTTACCTTGTGATGATGTCCCTGTGTTCACGCCAAAGCTTCTGGGAGGGCGTCCGGGATCAACACTTGGTCTCAGTGTTGGCCCGACACCAGCGCCTATGTCACACATTGCTACCAACGCTTTGTAAGGGCGACTGGATCCACGACATCGCGGTGTCTCATCAAACATCACTAAAATTTGGCAGGCGACTCGTTTTAGTGGATTGATAAGATTGAACGAAGACGAGTTCTCTCATGTAACCACGTGGTAATAACACAGGGAAGCCAACAATAGGCGAAATTGTGACCAGCACTAGCAAACAATGAGTCAAATATAGCAAACATAAGTTCGCAGTATAAGCCAGTGATAACCAACGTAACCCGTTACTTAAGTACTTGCCAAGATTAAACAGAGTTCACATATAGTCGGCTACAATCTGAGAATGAATGTGTAAGCTTCGTACATTACCGCTGCTGCCCCAGAACAACAGATTTGTGGGTTAATAAATAGTGTTTAATGACTTAAACTACTTGTTACTTTACTATGGGAGATCGGAAAGATGCGTCCCAAGCCAACACCCTCTAGAACAATGTGAAGGCCTTAGGCATTGCGTCACATCACACAAAATGCGTGTGTATATATATATATATATATATATATATATATATATATATATATATATATATATATATATATATATATATATATATATATATATATATATATATATATATATAATTAATTAGGAATAAAGGAGCACACTTACACTTACGAAATTTGATAATTGTTTACTCTACGTTTCGGCCGTGGCACGGCCTTCGTCAGGATCCTGACGACAGGATCCATCAGGATCCATCCTGACGAAGACCGTGCCACGGCCGAAACGTAGAGTAAACAATTATCAAATTTTCGTAAGTGTGCTCCTTTATTCCTAAATATATTTGCACCGGACCCACAGAATTAATTTTTTGAATCATATATATATATATATATATATATATATATATATATATATATATATATATATATATATATATTGTAATGAATTAATGAATCTGAATAACGGACGCTCTGCTGGCATTGAAGAAGACAACGATGATCGGTGGCTGCAGTAGTAGCTCGCGCACGCCGCTCGCCATTAGCCAGACCTGCCTGATAAAGCATATTTTGCCAAGCTGCGTCTGTAGCTTTTTCGACGTACAACACCTCTATTTGAAGTGGTGGAGGAGCCGGGGTTCCCATCAACCTGGAACTTCGCAATCGGACGCTACCCTCACCGTTCACCATGACTGCTCCTGGCCCTTCTCAAGCTGCCTTACCAACGACAGTCTACTGTACTGGCGTACCTCGGCAACGCGACCCACCAATTTTTCGCGGCAACGACGAACAAGACGTCTAGGACTGGCTCGTCGAGTACGAAATCGTAAGTGCTTCCAACAAGTGGAACGCCTGCGACCAGCTGACAAACGTGCGCTTTTACCTCGCTGATGTGGCCAGCCTCTGGTTCAAGAACCACGACGGCGAAATCACTAACTGGTCCGCCTTCAAGACCACCATCGCCGCGGTCTTCGGTCGTCCCGCCGTGCGCCGGCTTCGCGCAGAACAGCGTCTCCGTAGTCGAGTCCAGCGCAGGGACGAGACCTTTACGAGTTACATTGAAGATGTCTTGTCTCTTTGCAAGCGCGTCGATGAATCTCTAACCGAACGCGACAAAATCAAGCACATCATCAAAGGAGTTGACGACGACACCTTCCAGATGCTCGTCGCTAGGAACCCACAGACCGTCACCGATGTTGTCCAGCTCTGTCAGGAGTACGACGAGTTGCGTAAGCAGCGTGTCTCGACGCGCAGGGCCGCTGAAGATACGGCTGAAGTTTCCGCCCTCGTGCACGACGTCGCTGCTGATCACACCGTCTTACTGCCCCACATAAAACAATTCATTCGTGAAGAAGTTGCGCATCAGCTTTCTCTTGTGGCCGAAGCATCCGCGCCAGTGACCTCGTTAGACCCACGTTTACGCCAGGTCATTGAGACACAGGTCACGCAGGCATTGCCTCCATCGCCACCCGTCCCTACGCCGTTGACCTACGCTGCCGTCGTTGCTAGACCCCCAGCCCCACCTGTCTCTGGCGCATACCGGGGCACCGGGTCCTCCTACCCTACGACGCTGCCTACATACACGGCACCCCATCCCGTTTCGCCACCTGCACCTTCTGTCGTTAACCCATGGCGCACCTTGGATAATCGACCCATCTGTTTCGCATGCGGTTTCGTGGGACATATAGCACGCTACTGTCGCCGTCGCAACTTCCAGCCTCCAGATCATGGGAATTCTGCAAATTACCACGCTGCCCAGAATCCCCAGCGACCATCTTCTCATATCACCGACTCATTATCCCCACGACGCCCTGTCGATTCTCGCCGGTCATTACCACCCCGTCGCCGATCTGTCTCCCCGATGCTTCGGCGCACGAGCCCCGCTCGAGAGGAAAACTGACAGCCGCAGTTCCGGAGGCAAGAACTGCGTCGTCGTCGAACTTTCCAAGACCTCCTCTTTGTCCGCCCAACGAAATTGATGTGCTAGTAGAAGGTGTTGCTGTACGTGCACTTGTCGACACAGGCGCCGTCGTTTCTGTAATTAGTGAAAAACTGTGTCGCGATTTGAGAAAAGTTACAACGCCGCTTACGAATCTTGCTCTGCGTACAGCCACCTCCCATTTCATCGCGCCGACAGCTCAGTGCACAGCACGCGTTCTTATTCAAGATGTTTGGTACGCTGTCAACTTTGTTGTTCTCCCACGTTCATCTTACGACGTCATACTAGGATGGGATTTCCTTTCTACCCATCAGGCCATCGTCGACTGCGCTCGTGCTGAACTCACGTTGACGAATCCGTGCCTTGATATCGACCACCCCAGTCCCTCAAAAGTGTTTGCCGCAGCTGACGCACACATCGCGCCGTTGTCCGCCGTCCTAGTGCCTGTGTTTTCCCCTGCTGCCACTAACTCGACGCTCCTGTTCCAACCAACTATAGCTAGTGTGCAACACCGAACCATCGTCCTCCCGTTTGCCGTCATCAACTTTTCCAATGGTTCGGCGGTACTTTATGCGTGCAACGTTTCTGCTTGCCCATACATCCTGCTACGCGGCGAGTGTCTGGGGAGCCTTGAGACCTTCAATTGTATTTTCGAAGACCCGATCTATCCAGACAAGCCATTCTTACTGACTTGTGCCATTACACCCGCAGCTGACGCTAATGAACCTATGGATGTATTCCGCAAGTCCATTGATTGCAACCTCACGCCTGGGCAGCAGGAACAGCTGATCAAGCAAGCTCCTACAGCGTTTTCGGGCCTCGTTTGACCACAATCAGCCTTCCTTAGGTCGAGCGTCATCTGTTGTTCATCGTATAGATACCGGTCAAGAGACGCCATTACGGCAGCGTCCATATCGTGTATCAACTACCAAACGCTGTGCCATTAATGAACAGGTTGACGACATGCTGACACGTGGCATAATCGAACCGTCAAGCAGTCACTGGGCCTCTCCAGTTGTGTTGGTGAAGAAGAAGGACGGATCCATCAGGTTTTGCGTGGACTACCGACGTCTCAACCGAATCACGCGCAAAGATGTCTATCCGCTGCCACGCATTGACGATGCCTTGGACTGTCTACAGGGAGCCGAATTTTTCTCTTCTTTAGATCTGCGCTCTGGATACTGGCAGGTACCCATGGCAGAGGCCGATCGCGAGAAAACAGCTTTCATCACGCCCGACGGGCTTTACGAATTCACAGTCATGCCCTTCGGCCTCTGCAACGCGCCGGCTACTTTCGAGCGAATGATGGACTCTATGCTTCGAGGCCTCAAATGGAACGTTTGCCTGTGTTATTTAGATGACATTGTCGTCTTTTCAACTGATTTCGCAACCCATTTAACCCGCCTCGAGAAAGTACTCGCGTGTATTTCTGCCGCGGGGCTGCAACTGAATCTGAAGAAGTGCCATTTCGCCGCTCGAAAGCTTACGATCCTTGGCCACGTGGTTTCAAAAGACGGCATTCATCCTGACCCTGCCAAACTTACAGCCGTTTCAGCGTTTCCCAAACCGACCACCATGAAAGAACTCCGAAGCTTCATAGGCCTGTGCTCTTACTTCCGGCGCTTCGTTCGCAATTTCGCGACGATCATCGCTCCTTTGACCAAGCTCCTCGCCGGCTCCAGAGAGCTTTCAGCCTGGTCTGCCACCTGTGACGATTCTTTCAATGAACTGTGCCGCCTCCTCACGTCGCCGCCTATTCTGCGACACTACGACCCATCGGCACCCACAGAGATCCACACCGACGCTAGTGGTGTCGGGCTAGGCGCTATTCTTGCACAGAAGAAAGACGGCTTCCAAGAGAACGTCGTTGCCTACGCAAGCCGAACTCTTAGCAAAGCCGAAATCAACTATTCCGTCACTGAAAAGGAATGTCTGGCCATTATTTGGGCGATAGAGAAATTTCGACCTTACTTGTACGGACGCCCTTTTGACGTCGTGACTGACCACCACGCCCTCTGCTGGTTGTCGTCACTGAAGGATCCAAGCGGTCGCCTCGCCCGATGGGCATTACGCCTCCAAGAATATAATATTCGCGTGGTCTATCGCTCCGGCCGGAAACATTCGGACGCAGACGCCCTATCCCGTTCGCCTCTACCCCCTGACCCTGACTGCTGCGAAAGTCTAACCTGTGATACCACTGCCATCACCATCGCCGACATGCCATCAGAGCAACGCAAGGACCCGTGGGTTGCTTCGATTCTAGACATCCTGGCTGGGCGGACTGCTTCCCCCCCTTCTCGCTCGTTGCGTCGGCAAGTCGAGCACTTCGCCACTCGCGACGACGTGCTGTACCGACGCAACTACGCACCCGGTGGACGTCAGTGGCTACTCGTGATTCCACGTCATCTGCGATCCGAAATTTGTTCCACGTTTCATGACGACCCCCAATGTGGACACGCAGGTTTCCTGAAGACTTATTCTCGCATACGTCTCCGATATTACTGGCGTGGCATGTACCGATTTACACGACAATACGTTCGGGCCTGCTCGACATGCCAGAGACGAAAAACTCCCCCTTATCACGCCAGCGGTACCTTGTTACCCTTACCATACCCATCCCGACCATTCGACCGCGTCGGCATCGATATCTATGGTCCCCTTCCCAACACTGCTGACGGTAACCGCTGGATCATAGTTGCCGTCGACCATCTCACGCGGTATGCCGAAACTTCATCCCTTCCCTCGTCTACAGCAAAAGACGTTGCGACTTTCGTACTTCACAACATCGTTGATTGATTTGTGGGGTTTAACGTCCCAAAACCACCATTTGATTATGAGAGACGCCGTAGTGGAGGGCTCCGGAAATTTCGACCACCTGGGGTTCTTTAACGTGCACCCAAATCTGAGTACACGGGCCTACAACATTTCCACCTCCATCGGAAATGCAGCCGCCGCAGCCGGGAATCGAACCCGCGACCTGCGGGTCAGCAGCCGAGTACCTTAGCCACTAGACCACCGCGGCGGGGCTTCACAACATCGTATTACGTCATGGAGCACCTCGGGAGTTACTGAGCGATCGTGGTCGCGTATTCTTGTCAGATGTCATCACAGCATTGCTGCGTGAGTGCCACGTCGTTCACCGCACTACAAGCGCCTATCATCCCCAGACCAATGGAATGACAGAGCGCTTCAACCGCACCCTTGGTGACATGCTGTCTATGTATATCTCGTCAGACCACTCCAATTGGGACCGAGTGCTCCCGTTTATCACGTTCGCCTATAATACCGCCATTCAAAGCACTACTGGGTTCTCTCCTTTTTTCCTCCTTTACGGACGCGAACCTTCTTGCACTATGGACACCATTCTTTCGTACAAACCTGACTCCTCAGAGTCCACGACTTTGTCTCAAGCCGCTACATACGCTGAAGAATGCCGCCAACTGGCCAGATCATTCACAACCCAAGATCAAGGACGCCAAAAGCACCACCATGACGCAACAAGTAACACTACTTCCTACGATCCAGGTTCACTCGTCTGGCTGCATGTCCCTTCTGCTACACCTGGCCTTTCTACGAAGTTGGTCCCCATGTATCATGGCCCATATCGTGTGCTACAAAAAACGTCACCAGTGAATTACCTCATTGAGCCACTGGAACCATCTTCTGACCAACGTCGTCGTGGCCAGGAAATTGTCCATGTCTCGAGACTTAAGCCCTGCTACGACCCTCCCGTGTTTACTTGTCCATAGGTCGCCAGGATGGCTCCTTATTTCGCGGGGAGTAATTGTAATGAATTAATGAATCTGAATAACGGACGCTCTGCTGGCATTGAAGAAGACGACGATGATCGGTGGTTGCAGTAGTAGCTCGCGCACGCCGCTCGCCACTAGCCAGACCTGCCTGATAAAGCATATTTTGCCAAGCTGCGTCTGTAGCTTTTTCGACGTACAACACCTCTATTTGAATATATATATATATATATATATATATATATATATATATATATATATATATATATATTATATATATATATATATATATATATATATATAGTAAACGTGCACCAGCGCGATCAAGACGGGCGGAAGCGACTTGTCGCGGCAAAAATGCTAATGCCACTTGTTATTGGTCAAAATGTTGTCCTTCCCACGCAATTACACGAAATATTTCGACATAATTGCTGGGCCAAATGGAATAATATGTTAAGTAGGGACGAATATTTTTTTTAGTTCCTATAAAAGCGGGGTGTAGATTCTTCCGGACCCGTATAAAGTTAACTATCTATCTATCCTATTTAGCGTAGTGTTTTAGCTTAGCAGCGAAAAAGTATGCTTACGATTGGAATTGAAACCACCTATAGCACGACTCTCTCGCACATATTAATGGCAGTCACTCCGCCGAGGAGGGCCTTGCCTTTAGGTTGTAACAGCACGGTTATATACTATAGCAGTGATTAGAAGATGTCGCCATTATGGCCGTCATTGTATGCTACATAATGTGGGTGGATGCTTCCTCGGAGAACACGGTCATTCAAGAAGCGAAGCAAAACAAATAATTACAAAACAAGGTCTCTGTCAACAACTTACCGTTTACGAAGCGAAGAACCGCCGCCGTTGTCAGTTGTCGGTGGAGGATGACCCTTTGGTCGCCGTTCCGCTTCCAGGTTCACCAAGCGCTCAGAAGTCGGATCGTTTGAGGGCCACCAGCTGTTTTCGGTGGATCGGAAGGCTCCGCACAGCGTCCGAAGCTCGGGCCCAGCTGAGGCGATGACTCGGTCTTGGCCTAGCGGTCTGCCGAATGCGGTCTACTGGGCCTCACTTGCGGTTGGCGCCTGCCGCGTTTTCCTTTAACTCGCTGGCACCGGTCCCCCTTTCCGCTTTTATCCCCTCCGCACCCGATGCCGGTGAACCCAACCCCGTGGACGGGGGCGTGGTGAGGGTGGATGGCCTCGACCACCCTCGCTGTGGTGGTTTCTGTATACGTCCCGTGATCGTCGTAACAGCGCGTCTGCCTGCTTGTTCCTCCTCAGCCTCCGCATCCTTTCCGACGCTGCCTCTTCCACCGCATCCCTCAGAGCGCGAGATGCCTAGTCTCTTCCATCTTCCAGCGCTCCTCTCACCCCATTCACCAGCCTTCACTTTTGCTTCTTCTTGCAAAATTGTTTTCGATTTCCAATCTTCGCCTTTCGCTTCGACACGCTTGTCACGCTTTGCTTTCGGAGGGAAAGGGGAAACAGTGGGAGAGGGAGAGAGAACCATCGCGTTCGCCAATATCCTTCAGTCCCCGCTCTAGCTTGTTTCTTTGTGTTTTTGTTTTTTGTAGTTGCAGTAGTAGTATTTTGTTTCACGTAGTCGGCCACCTCAGAGAGGAGTGCTATAACGCCATATAACGCTACCACTCGTTCGGCATATTAAAATGACGGCAAAACTGCGGGAACCAGAGATGCAGTACACTTTCGCACACACTGCGCAACCGCTTGGTTTCGGTGGCGACCAACTTCGATATGTGTCGCACGTTCACGTGTTTACTACAGGCGGGATGTGGAGCCCTTACTCGTAAGGCACAGACAGCGCTCCGTGATGGGACAGGTGTACGCAGACCACTTTTTCATGGTCCGGCGCTGTAAACGGATGAGGCGTATGCAAAACGGAAGATGTTTAATTTTTCGTTGCTGTATGCACAGGTGTGAAAGTTGCTATGAGTCTTTGAAGAAGTACTCAAGTGCTACGCCGAATGGTGTGTCGACGTAATGTGTAAGCAGGAAGCGTAAAGGTAAATTGTAACGTTTTAGCTTAAAAATTGTTCTTGTGAATGTGACAACGCCGCCATTCTTTAGCTTTTCTTACTACTACGGAACTTTCAGTGAAACTGGCTAGTAAATTACTTGCAGTTAGAAAAAAGAAACAGTGAATTTGTATTGCGACACATCTTCCGTTGCAGAAAAGAGAAAATGGCGTTTCGCGTAACCTGCAATTTTACGGTGTTCTACAGCAGTGCAGGCTTTAAGTATACGGTATAACGTACAGAGTCGAAGTCGGTATGCAGATCTGACGTTTTAACCACGCGAGTTTTAAGACTGTTGAAGATCGGCACGTGCTATTCCAGCTAGAATGACAGTGTGTCATCTTCTGAGGCCATGAACAGCTGCGGTTATCTATCTATCTATCTATCTATCTATCTATCTATCTATCTATCTATCTATCTATCTATCTATCTATCTATCTATCTATCTATCTATCTATCTATCTATCTATCTATCTATCTATCTATCTATCTATCATCTGTGATCTGGGTAGCACACCGGATATTTTCCAATTGACCTATCTTTGCATTTAATTTATTTCATATCTCTCTCTCTTTCTACTACTCACCACACTCATCGGTTAGATCAAATGCGCAAGCTCAGCATGACCATTCAGGCATCCCCGCACAGAAGACAACGACACCTGTGCGGGGAGCGCCGTCTTTTCTTTCTCTTTTGCTCCTTCCCCGTTCTGTGTTTCTGGTGGCGCGCTGTAAACAAGTTCACGATTACTTCTTAAAAGCTGACCTGCTTTCGAAAGCCCCCACTGATCACGCCACGTCCAGTAGTATACATTTGGCTCTGTTGACATTTGCTTCGTATGCATGAGAGCTTCGTCGAGATCTGTGTTTGTTTGGCCGTGCATACACCACTCGGCCAAAAAGTTGGATAATAGGTTCGACAGCTCTGTATATTTGCGCGTCCAGTTGCGCGTCCAACTCCGTCTCGATCACCAGCTGGCCCCCCGCGCTGTCTGCGCCTTGTCTGCCTAAGTTCACTGGACTCGTTGTGTGTGTGTGTGTGTGTGTGTGTGTGTGTGTGTGTGTGTGTGTGTGTGTGTGTGTGTGTGTGTGTGTGTGTGTGTGTGTGTGTGTGTGTGTGTGTGTGTGTGCGTGCGTGCGTGCGTGCGTGCGTGCGTGCGTGCGTACTGCAACTTCTAGTCGTGGACGGTCTGCTCGACTATACAGCCAAGCGTACCTTTCGGTTAGAAAACAACGGACGTTTTTACACAAGTTTAGAGTCCCGAGCTGCAGAGGAAAACCGGCAGAAGGCTTTCCGCGTCAACACTGTGCTAACAGTTGTCCGGGCGTCTCTCGTCGCTCGAATGCGAGTGAAGACAGGCGTGATCCAGTTTGCCGCGCGTTTACATCAGAGTTAAGGATGGCAGCAAACTTCATTTTTTTATGAAAACACGAAAGGAGCATGATGGGTCGAATAGAACTTCAACTCTTGAAAGTTTTTTTCAGTTCAAACGAACTGAGGCTTTTCTACAGTGAGGCTTTGCATGGCTATACACTCTAAAAAAGAGCGAGTAAAAAGGGTGTCTTTTTGTCCCACAATAATAATCGTCATCTATATTGCGTTCCATCCTTGCGCTATCGCCCCGCGCCCGGTACATTCCGGTCACGATCGACATGCCCATCATTAGGGTTACATTGCATTCTCGATAGGAAAGTGGCCAGCACTGAATTTTCAAGAAAGGAAGCGCACGCAAGCCTGATGACGTTTATTGTTGTGAGACAAAAAGACACCCTTTTTTCTCGATATTTTTTAGAGTGTATGTTCCAGGGTTTCGTGGCGTCTTTATTTGAAAACTCAGAGCTCAGGAGAAAAAAAAGTAAAGTAACAAAACAATTACACCATCTTCCACTAAAGAGAACCATTAGTAGGATGCGGAGTAGCGCACGTGTCGGTTTCATCACGGCCACCTTGCCCTATGTTGACGCGTCCTTGCAAGCGGAACACACCACGAATTCACTGTAGTTTCTGTTGCTGTTACTCGTCCCGAGGCTCTTGTTGGAGCACGCCACTCAGGTTCATCGCCACTCCATGTGCGAGCACGTGTGTTCATCGCGTGCTCCCACTGGAAGTGTGCGAAGGTCATTGCAGTTCACAAATCAGGTAACAGAGACTGATGTCCGCTAAGTTACCGCCCCATATCACTAACCAGTGTGTTGTGCAAACTCACGGAACATATCATATACTCTCAAATCATGCAGTTCTTTGACTCCAACCGCTTTTTTAATCGTTCACAACATAGATTTCGAAAAGGCCTTTCATGCGAAACCCAATTAGCCCTTTTCTTCATGACCTGCATACTAACCTCGATACTAACCTACAAACAGATTCTATCTTTCTTTACTTCACCAAGGCGTTTGACAAAGTACCCCACAAGCGCCTGCTAATGAAGCTTTCTCAACTGAATCTACCACCCGACGTTCTAAATCTGGATTGCCCAATTTCTGACTGACCGCTCCCAATTTGTTTCCCTTCAATGTCCAGTCTAACTCGCTTCCTCTAACGTCCGGCGTACCGAAAAGGTCTGTCCTCGGTCCGCTGTTATTCGCAATATATATCAACGACGTGCCCAACAATTTACCATGCAACATTCGCTTGTTCGCTGACGACTGTGTTATCTACAGAAAAAATTAATAACACTTCTGACCAAATTGTCCTACAGAATGACCTCAATAATGTGTTAGACTGGTGTAACCGCTGGCTAATGATCCATAATCCTAAAAAAATGTAAATTAGTTTCCTTTCACCGCCGTAAGAACCCACTCCTATTTTCCTATGAAATCGCTAACATACCTGTCGAAACAAGTGACTCTTATAAATACCTTGACGTAACACTAACCCCTGATCTTTCCTGGCGTACGCATATTACTAATATAATTTCATCGGCTAACCAGTCATTAGGATTTTTAAAACGCCATCTGCGTCACTCACCCTATCACGTAAGACTTTTGGCTTACCAATCTCTGATACGACCCAAACTTGAGTACGCATCACCCATTTGGAGCCCTCACCAAGCTTACTTATTTAAACACCATCGAAGCAGTGCAAAGATCGCGCTGCGCGTTTGATTCATTCTTCCTACTCGTATGATATCAGTGTGTCATCCCTTAAAAATGAATCTAAGCTGTCCACTCTTTCGTCCCGCCGCTGAATCGCTACACTATCACTTTACCACAAACTTTATCACAGTTAAAGAGAGAGAGCTGGTGTCCTTTGCCTCCGACAACCAGCTTTTCTTGCTAAATGACGGCAGTCCAACGTTCCTACGTGGTTCAAGGTATAGCAGCTGCCTTGACCTGGCCTTTGTCTCACGAGGCCTCGTCAGGCATGCTGAGTGGTTTCCAGACATAGAAACGCATGGAAGTGACCACATTGCCACTTACGTCAAAATCGAAGTATTGTCCTATGCTAAGATACGCGATAGTGTTCAGAGAGTGGACTGGTTGAAATTTCAGTCTAGCATGGAAGATCAATATGAAGCAAACATACCCCTCGACTATAGAGGAGATAATTAAAAGCACAATACACGACACTACGTGTACCCTCACGTGCTCTCCCAAAGTAACGGAATTTGACATCGAGCTAGAACGACTTCGAGTAATCCGACGACGTGCTGAACGAAGATACCGACGCACGGAGGCAATAGAAGACTTACGGATCGCTTGATGTATACAAAAGAAGATTCAGCGCCGGATGAATAAACTCGAGTCACAACGTTGGACTGCTTTTTGGGAGTCGCTTGACCCACGAAAACCTTTATCCCAATTGTGAAATACGGTACTAGGTACGAAACGGTACGAAACCCAAATACGGCACGAAAAAAAAATACGGTACGAAACCCACTCAGTGGTCACCATTCAGGGCTCTCGCACTTTCTGAACAGAGACGCAGCATTGACGTGGCAGAAGACTTCTGTGCCAGAGTATCTGGGCCACTTGCAGTGCCCAGTAGCCTATTGCCCTCGACCAACTGTCCACAAACACTGGATTCCCGCATAGATATGCCTTTTTCCATCGTTGAGCTCAGAGCAGCACTAGCTTTGTGTGGACGCATGTCGGCACCAGGGCCCCACGGAGTTTCTTATAGGGCCCTGTGTCATCGGGGTGAACGCACGAGAATTCTCCTCCTGGAGTTGTACAACAAATCCTGGCAAGATGGAACGCTCCCGACAAGCTGGAAGACAAGTCGCCTAGTTCCACTTTCGAAGCCAGGCAAGTCACCGTTAGGAGCTCTCATCGCCCGATCGCCTTGGCCAGTTGTGTAGACAAAGTTATGGAGAGGATGATCCTGGGACGCCTGGAGTGGTACTTGGAGTGTAACAACATCTACCCAGATACCATTGCAGGATTTCGGCGGGGTCGATCATCGATTGACAACGTAGTCGACTTGGTCACTTACGTCCAACACGAGAAAGGCCGTAAGCGTCTCTGCGCATCTTTGTTCTAGACGCCAAATGGGCGTATGACAACGCTAAGCATGAAGCTGTTCTCACTGCTCTCGAAGATATAGGAGTAGGTGGTCGGATGTATCGCTGGATACGTAGTAATTTGTCAATGCGATACTTTGTAAGCACTGCAGACGGTCCAACCTCTACACATTACAGCCACCGTGGCGTCCCCCAGGGTGGCGTACTCAGCCCTGTGCTGTTCAATCTTACGTTAATTGCTCTCACTGAGCATCTGCCAAGCACAGTCAGGCTATCAATGTACGCAGATGATATCTGCGTTTGGGCATCAGCTGTAACACGCCTGCAGTTACGAGGGAGAATTCAAAAAGCTGCCACTGAAACATTACATTACCTCCGAAATAGAGGCTTGGAAATTTCTTCGAAGAAATGCGCCCTCGTAGCTTTTACACGAAAGCCTATGGATAAGTACACTATAAGCATCAATGGTGAAACTGTACCATGCGCTCGATCACACAAGTTTTCGGGCGTCATAATTGACAGGAATCTATCATGGAGCGATCACGTTTCGTACATGAAGAAACGGTTAATGGACATCTGTAATATACTGAAGTTCTTTGCAGGGAAGACTTGGGGAATGTCTCCCAGTGCAATGCTACAGCTGTACAGGGTACTTTTTCTCGGTTTCCTGTGGTACACGTTTACCGGCATTGGACCAATGCAAGCAAAACAAACCTTCGAACGCTACAGAGTGTTCAGTCCCAGGCACTCCGGATTTGCCTTGGCTTGCCTCGTAATGCGTCGACAATGGCTGCTATAGCTATCGCCGGTGACCACCTCACCACGACACATATCGACGTTGAGGCATCCAGGACACATATAAGGCATATTGCTCGGACACCCTACTACCACCTAGCCTCTTTACCAGCAGACAAACCACGTTCGTCATTTTGCCAAACGGTCACCACATATCGCGATTCTTTGCCAACATGCTTCACACCCGCCGCCAGACCTTCGACTCCTCCCTGGTGCCTGACTCATGCTAACATCAGGCTAACTATACCCGGCATCCAGAAAAAAGCAGCTATGTCGTCACCTGCTCTTAGGCAGCTTGCTCTGCTCTTGTTATACGAGACGTATCAAGGCTCTATACACGTATACACCAATGGCTGTTTTACAGAAGAGTTCAACGGCATCATTTGTTATACCGATAAAAGACACGACAAGAAACTTCAAGACCTCCCACCTTACGACATCAACGGGAGCAGAGCTCACAGCTCTTCGCGCCGCATCGCAATTCATCAGCGATCAACAACCACAAAAATGGACAATTTTCACTGACTCAAAGGCGGCGCTGCAATCCTTGCTATCACCTTTACGCCACGGCCTGTACGAACAGCTGGTATTCGAGATTGCAGAAAAGACTCACCAATTCATTGAGAAAGACATGAAATAGTCTTTCAATGGCTTCCAAGTTATTGTGGAATAATGGCAATGAACGGGCCGATCGAGCTGCCCGTTCTGCCCATACTGAAAGCATCAAATATCAATTCCGCTTTCCAGAACTGACGCTGCACGGAAACTCCGCATGCTTGCTCGCAAGCGCACCACGTCGCAATGGAACGAGTCAAATTTCATCCATGCACGGTTATGCACGAGACTGAGACACATCCATGCACGGGACTGAGACACAACTCTCAGTCTTCGAATTCCTCTGGAATTACGCCGACCAGACGCTACTATGCTGTGCAGATTATGGTTGGGCGTCGCATTTACCAATGCGTACGCGTTCCGCATAGGAATGGCTGACACTGCTGCATGCGACCATTGTGGCAGTGACGAAATAACTTGACACATTCTGTGTGAATGCCCACAATACTGCTCGCAGATACAGTCACTCTGCAATGCACTAGATGAAGTGGACAACCCGCTTCTTTCGGAAGAAAGAATCCTGCGCTACCGACAGGACTTTATGTCGCAGAAGGCTGTGAAGGCGCTTCTGCGCTTCTTGCGTTCAACCGGCCTCTCCAAACGACTGTGATTGGAGCTCCCTGAATGTGTGCGCAAGTGATTTTTTTTCTAATTTATCTTATATCTCTCTATCTTTATCCTCTTCCCGACCCTTTTCCCCACCCCCGTACAGGGTAGCAAACCAGTTCTAGGTTAACCTCCCTGTCTCTTCCTTTTATTTCTTTCTCTCTTATCACAGTTCTTTCAACCAACCTCCTTACATCGCTCCCACCACGCACATATCTGTGCGTATCATCTGGATTCCTGGACACGCCTCTCTCCATGGTAATGAACGCGTTCATGCGTTTGCCCGAGAGCTGACCAGCCGGGCTCCATTGGAAGAGCTGTCCAATCCAGACGACGCATCGACAGAACCACTAAACTACAACGCTACGCTGGAGTACTACCGACAGAGCCGTTATACATATCCTCCCCCTTATCCTTCACTTAACAGAGCAGATGCTGTCACTTGGCGGCAACTACAGACCAATTCATTTCCTTGCCTTTATATGCTAAATCGCTTTCATCCGACTCTCTACCCCTCCTACTGCCCTTCTGTGGATCCGTACCGACGGTGTACCACTCCACGTGGGAATGCTCTGCCCCACAGGGCGTGCCTCCCATTCCCAATCTCACCCCTTCCTCTTGGGAGTCTGCACTGCTCAGCCTACGCCGGCAGGAACAGCAGCAGCTGGTCCAGCGGGCTCGCAGGGTCGCGCAAGGCAATGGAGCTGTCATGATATGCGCGGTAGGTTCATCTGGTGAGCGATGTTTGTGAGTTTGTGCTGTGCCGTACGCCGACGAAGATGACGATGAGACAAGGAAAAGGCGGAATCGTGTCGTCAAAGTCAAGCCAAGCCATGGGAGAGAGAAGAAGAGGACGACGACGGGGCGTTCGAGAAGAAGGATCCGAACGAAACAGTGGCAGGCTGAAGCGCTCGTCGGGTCGATGTCCCGAAGCCTACCTGTGCCTGTGGTCCGCACGAGCCTGGCTCCCTTCTACCGTGTGATCCAGCAGCCGGCGCCGGTCCGTTGTACTCGGATCCGGGCGTTT
The DNA here is from genome assembly GCF_013339725.1 of Rhipicephalus microplus. Taxonomy (NCBI): domain Eukaryota; kingdom Metazoa; phylum Arthropoda; class Arachnida; order Ixodida; family Ixodidae; genus Rhipicephalus; species Rhipicephalus microplus. Next base: position 86,381,556 of record NC_051175.1, on the reverse strand, counting down.
TCCAGACCTGGGCCTACTACTGGCTGTCCGGGACGTGCTTGCCACACATCGACTCTGCCTCACGCTCCGCTCCGACCATGCCTGAGTCATCGCTGATGTCGGCGTAAGACGCAACGCAACGCATCGACTCATCTGCCTTCGACGTCACACGGTGAAGTGTTTCAAACCTTGTGTAGTGCAGTGGGGGACTACGCTAAGCGTCAGACCTTGTCTTTCGAGAACGTGTGTCGTGCTCGTACCTAAGGCAGTTCTTCGCTGTTGCCATGTAACACGCCAAGCTTCATTATCGTTTTTTTTGTGGCATTAAAGCCTTATAACTCAAGTTGCAAATGTCTTCGTCAGTCTCGACAACGGTTATTTAAGTTGCCGTGATTACCCGAACCTTATCCCTCACAATTGGCGTCCGCACGACAGGATGAAGCCGTTTGCACTGGGTTGAAATCTGTAGGGAAGATGAGTGAGCAAGAGCTTATAACGCTAGCGGAACGCATGGGGCTTCAAGGAGCCGAGCTAAAGACGTGGGCAGACGCGCGGTTAGAGCGGGCTCATGAGGAATCTGTGCAAGCGCGTGAAGAGCGTTCCGCGGAAAGGCAGGCGGCGAAGGAACGTTTGGAGATAGAAGAGAGAACTCTTCAACTGCGACTTCGACTAGCTGAGGTTGAAGGTAGCCGAGAGCCAACAGCGCGGGACCGCGAACCTGAGAGGAGTCAAAGCCGCCCGTGCTTGATCAATCCTCACAACCTGATTCCAGTGTTTGACGAGGGGCGTGACGATCTCGATGCGTATCTCAAGAGGTTCGAACGCGTAGCAGTTGGTCAAGAGTGGCCTGAGGAGAAGTGGGCGACAGCGCTTAGTTTATGCCTCAGTGGGGAAGCATTGAAAGTCTTCGGTCGTCTGTCGCCAGAAGACTCAATGGATTACCAGAGTACGAAAATGGCCTTGCTCCAGAGGTTTCGTTTCACAGCCGAAGGCTATCGCGAAAAGTTTCGGCAAAGCAAGCCTGAAGACGGCGAAACTGGTAAACAGTACGCCACGAGATTACAGAGTTACTTCGATAGATGGCTGGAAATGTCGGAAACGGACGAGGACTTTGCATCCGTGCGCAACCTCATTGTAGCTGAGCAGTTTCTGAATAACTGCCACGATCGCCTGGCACTTTTTCTAAGGGAGAAGAAATGCAGGACGGTAAAAGAAATGGCAGAAGCAGCTGATACCTTCTTGGAAGCCCAGCGGCAAACAAACTTGTTGGTATTTCGTACCAAGTCTGCAAACAACATTCCCAAGGAGCAAGAAGGATTTACTTATACCCAGCCTCCTCTTAGATGTTTCGTCTGTGATCGACCCGGCCACAGAGCATCTGATTGCCGCACGAAACCCCAACGAGTCTTCTGTGGGCACTGTCGGAAGCCCGGCCACGATGCAAGAGCATGCCCAAGCAACGGCGGGTCAAAGAAAATGACATCTTGCATCGTGTCTACTGACCAGAAGTCCGAGACGCCCCGCTGTGCCGATGATTCATCACAAGATGAATATGTTGCTAGTGCACTCCGAACGCGCACCGCAACAGCTACACGAAACTTGCCGGTGTTACAGGGAGAAGTGTTTGGACATACTGTATCAGTCTTGAGGGATACTGGAAGCAACACCCTGGTCGTGCGACGTTCCCTCGTGCCCGATGATGCGCTGACGGGTACTACCGCCACTATTTTATTGGCCGATGGTAGTTGCATCGAGGTACCGGAAGCAGAAGTACGGATTCTATCGCCCTATTTCACCGGAAATGCGATAGTCAAATGCATGACGTCGCCACTTTACGATGTCATCGTAGGAAATGTTCCCGGCGCCCGTGACGCTAATGACCCCGACTCAACGTGGAAGGAGTCAGCGAGCCTGAAGTCGGAAACTAATCAGGCATTGAATTCTGAACAGAAATCCAAGGATGGATGCGGGACGAATAGCACAGTCATGGTTGGTGTTTCAAGCAAAGGACATCGCCGGAAGCTCACGACTGCTAAATTTGGAAACTTAGAGGTGACACAGGAGTCATTCCGCCAAAAACAAGAGGAAGACCGGTCGCTGGATGTTTGTAGGGCGAAAGTCGACACCCTCATCCGCGGTAAAGGAGCCACATACCACTCATTTATGTTCGAGAAAGGAATCTTGTACCGCGTTTACCACTTGACTCCGGGTAAATCAGTTCAACAAGCGGTGGTTCCAAAGGCGTTGCGTGTCCATGTGTTGCACTTGGCACATGAATCACCGATATCTGGTCACCAGGGTATCAAGAAGACGAAGGACCGAGTTTTGGAGTCGTTTTATTGGCCCGGTGTACAGGAGGAGGTACGAAGATTCGTAAAATCATGCGACGCATGCCAAAGGACATATCCCAAAGGCAAAGTAGGCAAGGCGCCTCTTGGACGGATGCCTTTGATTGACACGCCATTCGAACGTGTGGCCGTTGATATCATTGGACCTCTGACGCCGATTTCGAAGAAGGGTAATCGGTACATTCTTACCCTTGTGGATTTCGCCACTCGGTACCCGGACGCGGTGGCTTTGCCCGCAATTGATTCGGCAACAGTAGCAGATGGACTACTGGAGATGTTCTCTCGAATAGGATTTCCACGGGAGATCCTCTGTGATCAAGCATCCTGCTTCACGTCAGGCCTGATGGAAGAGGTGAATGCTCTGCTTGCTATTCGACATTTGAGCTCGACGCCTTACCACCCGATATGCAATGGCTTGGTCGAAAGGTTCAATGGCACTTTGAAACAGATGTTGCGCAAGTTGTGTCAAGAGAAGCCGAAGTCATGGGACCGATTTCTTGCGCCTCTGTTATTCGCCTATCGAGAAGTACCTCAGGCCAGTATGGGCTTCTCGCCGTTTGAACTGATCTACGGCCGGCACGTCCGAGGACCCCTGGATATATTGAAGGAACTCTGGACAGGGGAAGACCTAGAGGAAGATATCAAGACTACTTACGGATACGTGCTTGATCTGAGAGAACGTCTTGAACGCACCTTGAAGCTGGCTCAAGAGAATCTCTCCCGAGCTCAACACTCGCAAAAGAAGTATTATGACCGAACCTCCAAAACCCGACAGCTCAAAGTTGGTGACCGGGCTCTTATATTGCTCCCAACCAGGGAAAACAAGCTTCTTATGCACTGGAAGGGGCCATTTCCGGTTACAGGAAAAAAGAATGACCACGACTATTGGTTGGACCTTGGGCACACCACGAAAATGTTTCACATAAACATGCTCAAGCGCTACGAAGAACGTCAACCAGAAGTCATTAGTCAAGCTTCGTCGTTCAGACTGACCATCAACCGCTACGATACCTCTCTCAAGCCAAGCATTTGAACAGCCGGATCTTGCGCTGGAGTCTCGCATTGCAAGAGTACACCTTTCGCGTTGAGCATATCAAAGGATCAGAGAACGTAGGTGCTGATTATATGAGCAGGCTACAGGTGTAGGTGCTAGCTATACAACATTAATGTAATAATGTACCATATGCCTAGGGACTCTCACATACAGACTATTCTCTTGGTGCAACAGTTCTGTACATTTGTTTGTCGTAAGTCTTGTCTCCCGCGCACTTTGGACAGTTTTTTTTTAAAAAAAAAAACTTTTGAAAGGGGGGACTTTTGTCATGATATGCGCGGTAGGTTCATCTGGTGAGCGATGTTTGTGAGTTTGTGCTGTGCCGTACGCCGACGAAGATGACGATGAGACAAGGAAAAGGCGGAATCGTGTCGTCAAAGTCAAGCCAAGCCATGGGAGAGAGAAGAAGAGGACGACGACGGGGCGTTCGAGAAGAAGGATCCGAACGAAACAGTGGCAGGCTGAAGCGCTCGTCGGGTCGTGGTCCCGAAGCCTACCTGTGCCTGTGGTCCGCACGAGCCTGGCTCCCTTCCACCGTGTGATCCAGCAGCCGGCGCCGGTCCGTTGTACTCGGATCCGGGCGTTTTCCAGACCTGGGCCTACTACTGGCTGTCCGGGACGTGCTTGCCACACATCGACTCTGCCTCACGCTCCGCTCCGACCATGCCTGAGTCATCGCTGATGTCGGCGTAAGACGCAACGCAACGCATCGACTCATCTGCCTTCGACGTCACACGGTGAAGTGTTTCAAACCTTGTGTAGTGCAGTGGGGGACTACGCTAAGCGTCAGACCTTGTCTTTCGAGAACGTGTGTCGTGCTCGTACCTAAGGCAGTTCTTCGCTGTTGCCATGTAACACGCCAAGCTTCATTATCGTTTTTTTTTTTGTGGCATTAAAGCCTTATAACTCAAGTTGCAAATGTCTTCGTCAGTCTCGACAACGGTTATTTAAGTTGCCGTGATTACCCGAACCTTATCCCTCACAGGAGCCCTGTACTGAGGGCCCCACCCAAAGAAGGCTCAGTGTGCATTTGTTATTAATAAATGTTTATTCTCTCTCTCTCTCTCTCTCTCTCTCTCTCCCCGTATGGGCCATCCACTTCAAGTCTCCCAACCCTGTTCTCGCACCACTACCTTTTCTGCATCTTTTTTTCTGCCGCGCAGCTGCAGAATGGAATGACCTTCCCCGCGACATCGCTTCTATCATTTGTCCATCACATTTCGTTCAAAGTGTATCTATGTACCTGTCTGGTTAATAAATTGTGGCATTAGTTACATCTCTGTACAACCCACCCCTTATGTAACACCCCCTTGAGGGGTCTTTAAGGTAATAGAGTGAAGTGTCTGCAGAATCTCGTTCCCCGACGCCATCGCGTGATTGCCGAGAGCGTGAAGAGAGGCCATAGCCTCTTACACAAGGCCTCACACATGTTACGCTGACTGGATTAAGCTTCGCCGTAAGTTGCTTCTCACCTAAAAGGCCACAGGGCCTTCGTATCATAATGTACCACACAGCTTATGTTTCCCCTGCAGACGTGTCTTCTTAGCAAAGCACGTGTTTAGGAGATAAGTCTACTTTTACTCTGCTATGCCTATTGCATTAAACGGATCGCACATGCCACATTGAGGTTGACCTGAACGAATAAATAAGTTATTTAAAAGCTCTTTTTTGTTGATTGAAACATTTGTGAGAAATAAAGAGACAATTAAGCCAAGGAAGTTATTGGGGATGTCTTTTTGCAGTAACTGTGATACAAATGAAAAGAAATTGAAGTGCGCGTAAAGAGAAGTTGCCGCCCGCAGGTACCGATCCTATCACCTTCCAATCCGATGCTCTACCCGATTGAGGAACAATGAAAGACATGGTATTTATTTATTTATTTATTTATTTGAGTACAGTTAGCAGTGCGACATATTATTGGAAAATAAATCGTATTAACTGATAGCAGCCACTCTGTTTATTCATAGGCCCAAATCGACCTAGTCGCCATTGGAGCCCATGTTCGATCTTTTTTTTAATATCTATACGCCTACTAACACGTATGCACCTTTGAGTAACCGAAATTCATCTTTTCACACCACTTTATTTCCTTAAAGACCCCTCAAGGGGGTATTGCACAAGGGCTGGGTGTACAGTGTAGCCAAGTGAATTCACTCGGTAAGAAAGTTTGTTACATTGTCCAAGACGTTCGATGGATTAGTGATGGATTAGTAATTCGCATCATGAACGACTTTCTCGGCAACGCTAAGTACTGATGAATTTCGGGAAGCGTTAGCGCGGAGTGCGTACAGACAGGCTTAGCCGTTACCGGGAGTGCTAAAGTTCAATTGCTTGCTCACTTTTCTCGACAGCTCTTAAGGCCAAACCACATAAGCGCGAAAATGCACGTAACAGCGACGAGCGACGCGACGTAGATCGTCTTCGCAGCGATCAGTCGCTAGCGCAGGCAAACCTCATTCACGCGACGGCTTCGGCGAGCGAATTCCACTGTTGCTGGCATGAGGCCGTCAACTCGCACCAAGAAAACCGCGTAGCGAGTGGTTTCTAATTTAAAAATAAGATATATTGTTGTGTAATGGAACGGAAAGTGTTTATTGCCTTGCAGCAATTTTTTATATTGCACATGCGTAATAAACATTGCGTTATTTTTGTTGCGCATACGTGACTCGGGCAGGGTCACGTGCACCTATGTAGTCTTTGTCTTTTCCGGTATTTCGCTATTGGCTGCTTGAGCCCAGCACTTCCGGGCGATGAGCGACGGTTTCCAAATCTGGAGAACCGAGCGATCGCGCGAAAACGAGCACGCGACACGTCGCGCGAACGCCCTGTTTCGTCGCTCATAGCGTCGCTCGTCGCTGTCGCGTGCATTTTCGCGCATATGTGGTTTGGCCCTTACTCTTACCCCCGTATTCTAGAACGTCTCTTCACTCAACGCTTCACCTTCACTTGAGAAAGCAGATTGGAGCGCCGTCTCTAGGCACGGCAAGTCACTGCATATCAGCGGCAATCTGCTGAGATTTCTGAGTAGCGCAGCGTCATTTTCAGCTGAGTGGTGGCGCAGTGCTCAGCTCGATCAAGTGAAGGAAGAAGGTCGAGTCGAGGAGCGTTTGTGAATACGGGGGTTAGGTAAGTTTCCGCTGTGCATACAAGCTGCGCTTCGAAGCCGTGCCAACACAACAGTGCCTTGTGCCTGCGCTGTGGTTCCCTGCTCACCGCTTCTGGATTGTTGTTGTATTTTTGTTTCGTTTATTAGTTTTGTTTGCTGCGCCCAACCTTCCTTGCCTTTGAGCTGTTTTGAAGGCAGCACACGTTTTGAAGTTTAGTGGTGTGTCATTTTTTAAGCCTTTGTTTTTTTACGTTTCCTATAGGGGCCATTTGTGTCTGCGTTTGTCGTTGCGCAAAATGTTTCAATGGCCTTTCTGTCTTTCGCCACTCTCGGGGCGCGCGTGGCCGATATCGTATCGGCGATATCGTATCGGCGAAAGCGTATCGGCGTCGCCGATACGCTTTCAACTTAAACGCGATAGCGAGCTCGGTTCGCTGAAGTCGCAACGTACGTGGCGTGGTTGGTTGTAAACGAAGTATCGGCTTGGAACCGGAGTTGTCCTTGGGAGAAAATACGCAATATAAATTAATTAATTAACTTTTTAGTCGGGTGAGAATCGAAACCAGACGTCCTGCTTGGCAAGGGGTCGTTCTACCTTGGAGTCACTCCACTGCATAAAACATCCTTGTAAATAATAATAATAATAATAATAATAATAATAATAATAATAATAATAATAATAATAATAATAATAATAATAATAAAGAAGAAGAAGAAGAAGAAGAAGAAGAAGAAGAAGAAGAAGAAGAAGAAGAAGAAGAAGAAGAAGAAGAAGAAGAAGAAGAAGAAGAAGAAGAAGAAGAAGAAGAAGAGGGGGAGGAAGAAGAAAAAGAAGAAGAGGGAGGAGAAAGAGGAGAAGGAAGAGGAGAAGAAGGAGGAGAAAGAGGAGGAGGCAAATGGTATGAGAATGTGATGTATAATATGTGGTGGGAAGGAGCCTCTTTACCGCATGCAATTTTGCGTGGCAAAATTAGAGAATCACACCAGGCGCGTCAAAACATGCGAAGTGCGCACTAAGCGGGTGTTTCAAGGCCGCCCACCCATTACAAAACGTTGCACGTACGCGCGTGGCACCTTACATGCGCGTAGATGGGTACACTCGGTACTTGGTTAATTAGCGAATGGAATTAACAACTTTGGTGTATGTAGTGCGCAGTACTATACATCAGGTAGACATTTTGGAGTATAGTTCGAAATGATCAATGTCACGCGCACAGACGTTCCTTAAATTTGATTGATTGATACGCGGGGTTTGACGTCCCAAAACCACCATTTGGTTATGAGAGACGCCGTAGTGAAGGGCTTCGGAAATTTCGCGTTTTTAAATATCATTTCGGCATGGCTGAATACTGTGCGTGCGGGACCAAAATTACGCTATTGCGTTCTATGCTTTAAGACGAACGCGTGTACTCCAATCTTTTTTTTTTTTTCAAAGCCACAACTGGCGAGTGCATTGAGCGCTTAGTCTATATTAGTAGGTCGGCCAAGAACATCGTGAGAACAGTAGGGAGAACACAGCGTTGTGCTCACGCTCACAATCAGGCGGTTAGTACAGTCCTAAAACGTGCGTGTAATACTGCTCGAAACCGTTCTAACATAAGCGAACAAGGTCTAGAATGATACAATTAACAGAATGTACAACAAACTCTACAAGAAGGATTGGATTATGTAGACCGTTTTCTAAAAAAAAAAGAGGTATGGCACTGAGTCTGGCTAAAACAGTCATACTTCCGTTTACATTAAAAATACCTGGAAATTTCAAGATTATTCTGCAAAATCAGCCTATTCGAATGGTTAAAACTCATAAATTCTTGGGAGTAATTTTAGACCGCAGACTAACATGGTCACCTCATGTCCAGTGCCTGGAACAAAAAGTGAATCAGGCCATTCGAATCCTCCGGCATCTCTGCGGGGCCAAATGGGGTGGTACTACAGAGTCGTTATTAGCCCTACATGTTGCCTGGATACGCCCCATCGTAACTTACTCACTGCCTCTGCTGCACGGACTTCCAGCCTCCACCGAAAGGAGACTTCACTTGTTATTGGCAAGGAGCTTGAGGGTATGTCTGGGTTTACCACGGTCAACTTCCAGTGCTTTAGTGTATGCGGAGGCTCGAGAGCCACCTTTGACAGTACTCCGAACTAAAGAAACATCTCGAAATTTATTTAGAATTTTCACGCAACATGAAAGTCATTTTTTATCTGGTGTACTAACACAAAGGACGGCAACGAGACTACAGGATACTATATCATCATTTCAAGCAGTAGTACCAGAATTTAAACAAAGGAAACCTCCAAAACCACCTTGGACGCTGCCACTTCTCAACGTTATCCGTGAAATAGACGGCATAGAGAAGAAAGCAGACATGGCACCTCTAGTAGCGGCACAGTTGGTACTTCATCAGCTTCATGCAATGCATAATGAAAAAAACGAACATATATGCAGACGGATCATGCACAGAAGAAGCGTCAGTTTGTGTGGTCTTTGTACCCGAAATTCAGAAAAAGATGTACGAATTATCGCACAAATCTTCATCGACGACAGCAGAATTGGTGGCTATCTTTGAAACAGTTAAGCTTATGTGCGAGAATCTTGAGCCACGAAAATGGGTGATATGCACTGATAGCAAACCTGCTCTTCAGCTAACCAGAAAAGTGAGATCACCTTACAAAAACGGTGAAATAGCACAATGTATCGCAGAAACTGTAAAATATGCCTCATCGCAGGGTCACAACATCGTATTCCAATGGATACCCAGCCACATTGGAATAAAGGGAAATGAAGATGCTGATAGGCTCGCGAAGAAAGCATTGAAGGAAGGACGGGATTGCGCTATACCTATGTCTGGGGCGGATATTCGACATTTTATATCGCAAGGAGCTAACCATTGTTCGATGGAGAAGTGGTTTGAGAGCCCTAAATCAAAGGAAACGGTACTTTATGAAGTAGATCCACACAGAAAATTTTCCATAGCGACAGACCTCCCACGACCCCTAGAGACATTGATCCACCGACTTAGATTGGAAGTAGCATACACAAACAGCTTCCTGCACAAGATACATCGATCCAACTCACCGGAATGTCATTGTGGTCATGCAGAAGAAAATGTTCGCCATATTCTTTTGGAGTGCGTTAAATACGCGAATGAAAGAGAAAAATTAAAAAACAAATTAGCAAGTTTGGACAGACGGCCCCTCACAATAAGGAAACTGCTTGGACCATGGCCTGAGATGCATCTCCAGAAAAAGGCAATAATCTTCCTGACAGACTTTTTAGTGGAGACCGGACTGTACAAGCGCCTATGACTGGCAGCCAGAGATGGGCATTATGTAAAATGTGGTCATGTATATACTGACATTAGATTAGTAAGGTGTGCGTGTAAGTAGTTTATGACTGTGAGAACTGCGTGAAGAAAACTGTGTATTGGCATGGTATTTGAACTGGTTTCAGTGTGCTATTATGTTTTTTTTCTTTTCTGTATTGTTAATTTTTGGGTACCGTTCTGTATTATTATTTTATTTTTCGCTGCAGAACTTTGTGATATGGAGTAGCCGAGGCAATAGGCACCTCAACCTCTCCACAGCAAAACAGTTAAAACAGAACAGAACAGAACAATTAACAGGAATAATAAAAAATGTAGTCACAATATTTGACTTGTACATTACTTTACATATCTGTCTCCTTGTCCTCGTCTTTTTCCCGTCCGTGTTTTTTACCGCTTAGTACACTTAAATCATGTAGTCACCAACTGGCTCATTCGTCCACTTTGATTTTCCAAGGTTGATTGATATGTGGGGTTTAACGTCTCAAAACCACCATATGATTATGAGAGACGCCGTAGTGGAGGGCGTCGGAAATTTCGACCACCTGGGGTTTTTTAACGTGCACCCAAATCTCAGCACACGTACGGGCCTACAACATTTCCACCTCTATCGGAAATGCAGCCGCCGCAGCCGGGATTCGAACCCGTGACTTGCGGGTCAGCAGCCGAGTACCTTATAGCCGCTGGACAACCGCGGCGGGGCAATTTTCTAAGAACGATCCCAGAATGCACGTATGGGGCTCCCTTAGGATACCGACGCGTGGAGCAGTCGTTTCAATAGCCAACGAAAAAAAAAAACATTTCGAGATTTTATTTAGAAACTTAGAAATTACACTTAATTCGAAAAATATTCTTTCCCTCGGGCTTCTTCGCAGGGCCACCGCAACAGGAACATCTGCTAAGCTGTGTGTGAATTTAATCCCTTTCTTACGTGTAGGGTGGCGAACCGGTTATACTTGAACTGGTTGACCTCCCTACCTTGTCTTCTCTACCATTCTCTCTCTCTCTCTCTTGGTGACGCAAAAATATTTCTGTGCAAATTGACTTGCATTCAAAACGTTGCACTTTAGCCTTTCTATGATTATTCGATTGCGTATCACTGTGCTATTCTACAATCATTATATTGGTACGTGAAATAAACATCTGAAAGAAGGAGTTTCTTTATTCCTCAATCAAACGATTAGCTTGTGTTCTTTTGTTTTTTTTTTTTTTTGTCTCAGGTCCACAATCTTAATCCCTATGTCAACCGCCGGTTTCATGGCCAATCCTCCGAAGTGGCTACGAGCAGCCATATCACAAGGATCAAGCAAACGAGCAATAGCGGCTGCGAATTGCGTCACGCAAAACTGTCACTTGGTCGCGCTCTAAGCGCTCTCTCACTATCAGCGGAGCTTCCGAGAACAGTAGCGGCACTTCAATATGGCAAGCGCACGTGATTGCCTGACGATCGCACCACGTAGCGCAAGCTTGCGCATATCTTCAGTTTTTTTTTCCGCTGCTGGCACGGGTTGCACCGTGATTTTCACGTGTTTGCCGTCGCATTATTTCGCGGTGTTGCACATGTATGCCTTCGCGAATAAGATTTAGGTCGTATCGCGCCTTGGTTTTCATTGTCCCTTTCCTTTTCGGCGCTTACTTGCAGTATACAACTGAGATCTATAGGTGAGAATGGTATACCGTGGTCCATATTGAGACACTTCCAAGCTGCCAGGGTGCACGAGACTTAGCAATCAACTAATCAATCAATCAATCAATCAGTATTTTGTTCATAAAAAATTCGGCATATCCCACGTACCTGGGAATGCACGTTATGCGAAGCATGCTGAGGAAAGGTGACCGTGTTGCAATTTTTTATTGAGCGACACGTCATGAAATGACGCTAAATATGTGTACAAATGTTGCACGCACAAACTTATGTTAAAGGGTTGCAGATGTTTATATAACCAGTTGTTTGCCCTTGTACAGTGACGTCAACTGAAACATGCGCATTAGCAACACCAGAGGCTGATATGAAGCGCTGATGCTCGCGAAGATGCTGGCCCTGGACACTGCTACATAAATCAACTTAAGCGCGTGGCAACTATTCACAATTGAGGTTAACCTGACGTGCCGGCCGCATCAAAGGAGTACATATCTAATGTTTATAAAATTGGGTAGGCAGCAGTGCGACCAGTAGTTCCGAGACCTGGCGTAGCACTGTGGTAGACTACTTGACTGCCACGCAAAATGCTTGGGTTCGACTTCTCCTGGGACCCTGAAATTTATTATCTGCATTCGTCGGGGGGTCATTGCTGCATATGTCATGTTTTTCTTAACACTGACATTTATTCTATGCCTTCGTTGGGTCGACGCTACCGATGTCGGGTATTGCTTAACGCTCACGCGTTGAAATTATCCATGTTTGTTCTCGTCGTTCCTGGGCAAATACTATAAGTGGCACATACCTGTGCCTGTGGCACCTGTGTCACATACCCGCATATTAGCAGCACATAACCACACGTGGGTATGTGCCACTGTCTGTTGGGAAGTGTTTGACGGCGTACGCGACGGGATTGGGACATTATTCATGCCTTCATCAGCGCGTCATATTCGGCAGACCATCTTACCCTCCCATGCTAATTTTGGTTCACGCCAAGTTAAGCGGTTGACCATGAGAGCACCCAAACGTAAGTGGCTAGATAGATAGATAGGTAGATAGATAGATAGATAGATAGATAGATAGATAGATAGATAGATAGATAGATAGATAGATAGATAGATAGATAGATAGATACGCTCAAAGTCACTGAAGCTCGCTAAAAATGTTTCGCATTTAATAAATAAGATCCTTCATGCACGCTCGGCACCCGAGACTCAATATGAGTTGTGGAAGGGATCCGTGTAACAATATCATAAGGCTAGGTCGGCGCTTGTAGATAACAGATTGATTGATTGATTGATTGATTGATTGATTGATTGAGTGAGTGAGTGAGTGAGTGAGTGAGTGATCGAGTGTGGGGGGGGGGGGGACATGCGCGGCTTAATCATCTCAGGAGAGCGCCAAGTCTGCCACTTGCTTCAAGTCAGTCGGGACTGTCTCAGCATTGTTTAAAGGGCCTCTGCAGCACTTTTTCAGCATGATCAGAAAACGCTTCCGATCGAGAGTCGACGCTTCTGAAGACACGTGAGCCAAATATTATAACGTATCACGCTGCTTGCAGTTTACCAATAATTATTAAGGTCAGCTGGGAACCAGCGCAAATTCTCTCGGCAAATGATGCCGCAAACCTCAAATGAACACGCCATAAACCCAACGTCCACGGCCATTGGCTGATTTGAGCATCACGAGCTACATGGTTACAGAGGATCACCGAAGGATGTCGCCACGTTTCCCCGCGCACGTAATCACACTGAAATGACGCCGTGCGTTCGAAGAATGAACAAAAGTGCGCGCAAAGGTGATGGCGCGCGCTGACGAACATCTTGTCTCTTTGACACCCCTCCCCGGCGCAGTTTGCGACGCTTTAGCTGGTACGAAATGAAAGAGAAAGCGTTTAAAGTGTGTCTCGAATCCCTATAACTCTGCTCGTACTCGACGGATTCCAAATAAACTACGCAGGTTCCCTCATGCGTTCACTTAAGACGACTCGAAGGCGATCGAAAGCTATCTCACTTTCCTCTAAGCCGATGTATTGATATTACCCGGACACTATTAGAGAGTTCTCTACGTTTAACGTGACTTTACACTGCCTCCAAGATCGCAGGCACCTAGCCTGATTTTGTATTGCCACCGTGATAGTACCACCTTCGACCGAACTACGGCGCGATATGATGACGGCGTCATGTAACGTCACTGCGATGTCATCCAAACGTCGCAAATTTTTGCGATCTTCGGCATGACTGTGACGTCAGTTCGTGAAATGTGGTTTTTTGCGTCGCTCGTCCCGGATGGCACGGGACGCAGAACGCCGCTGTTGAGGGACGTCGCGACGGTCAAATCGCGATTTTGATGATACGTCTAAGGCTCTCGCGTTATGAAGATTGGCGGCAGTTGGCTCGTGTGGCATCAAACTGCTTTAGAGGGGCAGTCAAGAGCGAAACGATTTCTCGCGTATCAGCAAAGTACAATTTCACAATCTCGAAAACACCTCTCCATAGAGTTTCATACGATAATGCCTAGAAGGGAACCTGGTGCAAGTGTCTACGCAGGCTCCTTCAGTAGCACTTGTACCCCCCATGGGAATTATGGGAAGTACAGGCTTCGGATCTGCTTCAGATGGATCACGTTCGTGAGATTCGCGACGCTTGTTTGCTGATTGTAAAACAAAGTGAGATAAAGTTATGTATAATTGAAACTTGCTTCATTTCTTTGTACGACAACTTTGTTGCAAAATCTTTTTGTGACTAGGCGGTAGAAGTGAAACCTGGACAAACTTAACCACCAGGGTATGCGTTGCTCTGCCACTGCGTTCCAGATTTGGCACCTAGATGTAATGAATTAATCTTCCCAACATTTCAAAACAAACGTTCTTGTTTTGCCCTCGAAAGTACGCAATATCTATTTATGGAAATAACAGCGCAGTATTACGTGAGAAACACGTTTCGTCTGCTGCGATGCCAAGTGCGTCTATTCAAGTGGGCTGCTTCCAACACAGCTCTCGTTTTGTTGTGAAATCAAGTCAGAAGAGCGTGGTGGTGCGTCTACCTCGTGTTGCCATCTTTTTTCAGTTGATTTCAACGAGTTTTGGCAAGACGCACTAACAACAAACGTGAACTCGATACAATATTCTGCACTGGCATGGGACGCTATACATCTAAGCGCAGCGGTGAGTGGACGACGCTTCGCTTAAATTGTCAAACACGACCTATACAGCTCCAGCGTTGCAATAAATTGAGATGCCTCGCAGTTTTCAGCTTCTTTGAGCAACAAAGGCATAGCTTCAGTCCTTTTCAGCTACCCCAGTACCCACTGTACGCGAAGAGCGAAACTGAAACTAAAAAAAAATCCGTAGACAGTTTGCTGGGTAACGCGATCCAATCCGAAGCCTGCACGTAATTCCCATGAGGGTACACGATCGCAGCGCCAGATTCCTCTCTAGGTATTACTGTATAACACTCTATGCACCTCTCTTACTCCGATCCACGCGAAAAGAAACGCGCGAAAATAAAACGCCGGTGGGGACGCCACCTTGAGATTCCCGCACCAAACACCGTGAAGTAAGAAATTGACGTAGCTTCCAAGAGATAAAAATGTAAACACATTTCAAAATTTCCTACGTCACGAGTACAGAATTTTGGCTCAAAATTAAAAGGAAACTTTCGTCTACGCGACAGAATCGGAAATTGCCGAGTAAGTAACCACTGCATTGGCACTTTTAGACACAAATAGTTCGAGGAACCACAACGATTCTAGGGCAGCCGTACGATCATTTTCCAAGAGGAGTAATCCCTCGACAGGCTCTGGAAAATGCTCAAGGGAAAAGTAACCAAGCCACACCCGACTATTTGGTTTCCTGCTCACATGGGAGAAACCAATAGTGCTCCCGCAAACCTCAACAAATCTGCCCACAATGCTGCATGAGGAATCGTCAACCATGCAGCCACAAGGCAAGAAGATGGTTTCAGATTGCAAGGATCACCTCCTCTTGTACAATGAGATAACGAAACATATCTATCTAGGACACAGTGTCTTCCCCCTGCACACAGTAAACTAAATATAGCTCAGGTCATTACACTAAGGCTACTACAGATAGGAACCTACCCGAACCCGTTGTTAATTGACAGGATTTATCCGAAGTTCTTTGTTCCTACAACATTACAATGTGCGATGAATGCCACGACACCATAGATCACGCTCATATGCTCTGGCGTTGCTCCGCGTTACGCAGCCACAAGGAAAATACTGAAGAACGATGGGACGCTGCTGTACGCAGTCCTACACTATAGATGAGCAATTACGGGCAGTCCAATGGGCCCGTGAAGCGGCTGAGAGGCTCAGTGTTCCGGCCACAATGAAGCGGCCCGCTTCGGCTGGGACAGTAGCGTGATCTATTGGACATTAATCAAGTTAATCAATTATATATGAAATTACACTAAATACTGGAGTTGTCCCACATGACTGGAAAGTTGCAAACGTTATCCCGGTTCATAAATCAGGTGATAAAAAGTTTGTCGAAAATTACAGGCCCATCTGGCTAACAGCAATTTGCTGTAAGTTATTTGAGCACATCATATACAGCGAAACAGTTAAATACCTAGAGTCAATCAACTTCCTCGCTCCATCTCAGCATGGTTTCAGAAATAGACGCTCATGCGTAACTCGATCAACTAGTCGAATTTCAGCATTACATAGCATAATCTATAAACGGTGGCGCTCAAGTAGATGCAGTGTTCCTCGACTTCCGGAAAGCCTTCGATACCGCCCCACACAATCTGTGAGAATTTGCAATGCTCTCTGCAAACATAAACCTTAAAGTTATCAATTGGGTAAAGAACTTTCTAAACGATCGACAGCAGAACGTAGTGCTTAACGGGTCAAAATCATCTGCGGTAACCGTTACGTCCGGTGTACCACAGGGGAGCGTATTAGGACCTTTGCTTTTTCTGATTTATATTAATAGCATAGTTGATGGTATTACCTCTCCCATTAAGTTATTCGCAGACGATTGTGTAGTGTTTAGAGTGATTAAATCGCACAAGGATGCTGAAATTTTGCAGCATGGTCTGTACCGAATATCAACGTGGTGCCAAAAATGAAAAATGAGTCTAAACGTCCGTAAATGTCGCTGTGTATCATTCACAAACCGGATTAGTAAACTAGACGCAACATACGAAATAGATAATTCAATAATTAGCAATGAATCCTATTATAAGTATCTGGGCGTCTATTTTTCCGACAATTTCAAGTGGAATAAACACATTGACATAACTGTGGCCAAGGCAGGGCGGATGCTATACTTCATACGCAGAAATTTTAGGCAAGCTTCACAGACCGTGAAACAAACCCTTTATCTCATGTATGTAAGACCTATTCTAGATTATGCTTGTGTAATCTGGGATCCCCAACAGCAATACTTAATTGACGCACTGGAAAAAGTTCAAAACCAATTGCAGCCAGATTTGTTAGCAACAACTATAATTCCTTCGCAAGCATCACAGAAATGAAACGAGCGTTGAAATGGGGGACACTTATGGTAAGAAGGCAGAAACTGAGGCTTAAATTTATTCATTGTATATATTATAATGGAAATGCTATTAACCCTCTCGATTATCTGTTCACACCAACGTACGTCTCTAATCGTCAAGACCATTCACGAAAAATATTAGAATACCGCTACAAAACCCACTCTTTCGGTAGTTCTTTTTTCGTAAAAACAATACAGAAATGGAACCGTCTACCGGATAATCTCGTCAATGAAACTGATAATGAATCCTTTTTTTCTTCCTTGTAATGATGCCTACAATATCACTGCAACTAAGAATGGTTTGTTGTCTCGAAGCGTGTGCGTGTTTACAAATGCATGACTGCGACGTTGTTTTCACTCACCAGTATTCGAGTGTTTTTTTTCCTTCTCTTAAAATATCTTTAGTGCTGTTGTATTTGTCGTATCTATTGTTTCCATTGAAACTATGCAGTCAAATTATTATGTGTACCTCCCCTACGTAATGCCTTATGGCGATGCAGGTGAAAAGTAAATGAATAAATAAAATAAATAAATAAAGTTGTTTCGTCCGTTCATCTATACATCGACCTTGATTTTTTTTGCTAATAATGAACTTATGACAGTGAAACGTACGGCATTAGAATTCTCAGAATGCAGTTTGTCAATCTGAACAAATTCAATGTTCCTCTTTAGTGTTCTTTCATCAACGCATCCAATCATGGATGCAGGTCGCCTGGACAGTGGCACATACCCGCCCGCGGGTATGTGTCATTGTTTGGAGCGAAGTGTTGATGGCGTAGGCGACGGGATTATGACATTATTCATGCGTGGCAGCTTGGCCTAGTTGGTATGGCATGACGATAGTTATAGCGCGAGAACAGAACGATGACACAGAGACGTGTCCTTTTTGTCTCTGTGTCGTCGTTCTGTTCTCGCGCTATAACTATCGTCATTATTCATGTGTTGACCAGTGCGTCATATTCGTCAACCCATCTTACCATCTCATACAAATTTTCGTTCACACTAAGTTAAGGCGATCATCACGAGAGCACAAAGACTTAAGCGGATAGATAGATAGATAGATAGATAGATAGATAGATAGATAGATAGATAGATAGATAGATAGATAGATAGATAGATAGATAGATAGATAGATAGATAGATAGATAGATAGATAGATAGATAGATAGATAGATAGATAGATAGATAGATAGATAGATAGATAGATAGATAGATAGATACCAAATCTACTTGCAGTACGCAAAGAAATGCTTCGTACTTAGAATTAAGATGTGAAGTGAATTGAAATGAACGGCTCATTGTAGCAGTAGAACATTTTCGAACGCGCGCACGAAGTCAGAGCTGGTATCTTCTCAATGGAACATGCATATAGTATACCATTTGAACGAAACTGTAGAAATCTGTTAGTTGGGCCGATGCCGTCGCAGGAACATTGAAACGCGATGCACTTGATCGCTTGCCAGGGCTTTTCTGTCTGTGGCGCCGTGAACCAGGGGAAGGTCAAAAGAGGAAACAAAAACAAAAAAAAACAAAAAACAAAACAAAATAGGATAAATATAATGGACAGAAAAAAAAACTAAAGATTTGTGAAGCGGAACATCAAGTAACTCAACCTTCTCGAATAAATCACTCGCCCGTTCAGTTTGTGGCCTCGCCCAGCATTGCAAAAGTGCCACTGCGGAGTGTCGTTTCGAAAATGTTCTGCGCCAGCGGTGTCTTGCGGACGTCCGCGCTTGGTTCTTGATTGGTGACGAGTGAGGAAAAACACAGCGCGCGAGAACAAACAGCAGCAATAACGTAAGAAAGGTAGACACGTCTGTTCTCGGCAGACGGAAGGCTTGCTTGGCGTCCTTCTTCGTGAAGCCAGACCGTGAAGGTTAGCGCGTGTTTTTTTAGGTGCGATACCCTTACAACACTCGCGTGGTGTGATGGTCTGAGCGCGAGTGTTTTTGGATGACCTTGAAGTGAGAGGAACTTGAAAACGCGATGAGGAATATCTTCGCTCTTCGCCCATGACCTCTTGAGTTTTGTGATAACTACCGTCTTGTCATGATGTTCCTTATAGTCTGTTTGTTTGCTTGCTTGATTGCTTGAGTGCTTGTTTGTTTGTTTCTTTGTTCACGTCACAGCAACCCTTTGGCAGCACGACAAACACCTCGCGTTCGGCAAGTCATGTTCCATATCCTCTGAAGCTTTGCAGACGACCACTTCAACAACCGAGTCGATTGAATCAAGTGTTTTCAAGAGTCACCTTTTCAAGGAGTTAAATTTGCATTGCGTCCATACGCTTGCTTAAGTTCTACGTCTTTACCTATACAAAAATTGCTTGTTTTACTTGTTACAAAGGGCTGAGACATGGGCGTAGCCAAGTGGAGAAAGAAACATACCACTCCCCCCCCAAAAAAAAAATTCATTTTTTCATATACATATAATCACACGCACGCAAACATAGAAACACACGCACAAACATACATAAAATGGGGCTCCCACATTTTCAGAAAACGTTTCTGGCTGTGCCACGCGTTGAGCTGTAAATAATCATAATCGTCGTCACCATCCGGAATATCAACGAAGTCGTGATGAAAAGAAGAAGAAGAAGAAGAAGAAAAAAGCAGCAGCAGCAGCAGCAGCAGCGGCGGCGGCGGCGGTGGCGGCCGCGGCAGCAGCAGCGGCAGCAGCGGTAGCGGCAGAAGCGGCAGCGGCAGCGGCAGCAGCGGCAGCGGCAGCAGCGGCGGCGGCAGCAGCAGCAGCAGCAGCAGCAGCAGCGGTAGCGGCAGAAGCGGCAGCAGCGGCGGCAGCAGCGGCGGCAGCAGCAGCAGCTCACGTGACCTCTCAAGCTCCGAAGATGATTATGAGGCGATGAAATTGCCACACAGCATAGCTTTCGCCTTCGAATGCCTTATAGGCGATTGCATGTTGAATTCTGTAGCTTTTGTAATCCCCAGTTAAGGAACAGTTGGAACCAATTGGAAAATTCCCACTTGGTTTCAAATGGTTCCATATGTGAATTAGTAGACCATCGAACCATTTGGACCAATTGGTTGTATGCCGATCGGGTCAAATTGTGCAGTAGAGTATAACCAATTGGGCCGATCGGGTGTATTCTCATTGAACGAATTGGTTGAATTCCAATTTTATCGAATGGTGTGCTTATTACATAACCAATTGCACTAATTGGCTGTGTGCCAAGCTATAGAAGCCACCTTATCAATAGTAAACTTGGCACCAAAAACACGACCGCACAAGAACACAAAGGTGCGTATGGGATAGGAAGGGCGCTCACTTCATCAGCAGTGTTCATTTTCGGGGCGAAGCTACTTAAGGTGCGGGTCCTTCCATCCTGTATAGTAGTAGTAGTAGCAATAGTAGTAGTAGTAGTAGTAGTAGTAGTAGTAGTAGTAGTAGTAGTAGTAGGAGGAGGAGGAGGAGGAGGAGGAGGAGGAGGAGGAGGAGGAGATGTAGCCAACTCTAGTTTATGATTTGCTCAATAGATGGCGTTAGTGGTTTTCGTATAATTCACGGACACTTAGAAGTGTGGCAGCTTGGGCTAGTTGGTATGGCATGACGATAGTTATAGCGCGAGAACAAAACGACGACACAGAGACAAGAAAGCGCTCGTGTCTTTCGTGTCCTTTTTGTCTCTGTGTCGTCGTTTTGTTCTCGCGCTATAACTATCGTCACGGACACAGACAGACATGAACGGACGGACGCTTCGCCAAACTCATCATAGTTCACTCCGTGGATATGCTGTGAATTTTTCAAATAATACTGCATGGCGTACAAATCTACACTTTATAAAGCGTATGCACAACTTGCATCTGCCTCGTCAACATTGTTTATTTCTTCAACAAGGGGTGTCGGTGGAGTCGACAAGCGGTCTTGTCTTATTCAAGGCCGCTTGTCGAAACGTCGGCTGCAGAGACACCGACGCACCGAGTTGAAAGATTTTTCATCTTTTCAATCTCCTTTCTTTACCTGAGCCATATTTGTAGAAGCGACACTAAATCCAAAGAATGAATCAGTTTAGATCGATGACATATACTCTGAGAACCCTCATGAGATAACTTCGCGGTAATACGTTTATCAATAGAGGAGAAAATAAAGTTCGAAGTTTCGTTTTTTAAATATCGCGCCTAATCTCCCAGCGTGGGGTCACTGATTTCAAAGGGTATTTAGGGGCGAAGCACCTCGGGACCACACAATGTCTGTAAATTCTCCTGGAAGCACCTGGCGACCCTCGGGCTCCTAGCGAGTCGGCAAAATCACCCAACCCGGGAAAAACTAAGGTCCCCAGTTTCACCTAGGGACCTTAGGAAAAACAAACGCCAACAGGAACAACGATTGTTGTAGCGCGAGAACAGAACGACGACAAAGGGACAAAAGAAGACGAGCGCTCGTATTCTCTTGTACCTTCGTCGTCGTTCTGTTCTTGCGCTATAACAATCGTCATACCATACCAACTAGCCCAAACCGTCACGTTGCCAACAGGAAGTCCGCCGCAGAGGGGGTGGGGGGGCGGAACAATTTGCGAAAAACAAGCACGCTCTGGGGCTCGGGCAGCGCCCACGGGTAGCCAGAAGTGGAAAATCTAAGAGTCCAACGTGTGTCACTGTCGTCTACAACCGATCTAGCGCAGGTGCACGGGAACAAATCGAAACATCTCTGGGCAACAAGAAGGTTATCAAAAGGCTGTTATAATTAGAACAGACACAATAAAAGGCTACACCACCTTAAAGATCACAGCATATGCACGGAGTGAATGATGATGAGTGGGGCGAAGCATCCATCAGCCCGTCCTGTGCTTCTATCGGTCCGTTCGTTCTTGCTTCCGTTCATCCATCCGTCTGTTCATGCGTCCGTCCATGAGTCATCCATCTGTCTGGCTGTCTGTCTGTTCGGGCGTCCATCCTTTCGTGCGTCCGCGCGTCTATCCATCCGTCCGTCTGTCTGCTAGTCTGTCTGTCCGTCCGTGCGTTCATCTAATGAACACTCCAAGTACCACCATCTCCCATCTCGCCTCCTTTGTGGCACATACCCGCCCTAAAACGGGTATGTGCCACCGGTGGCTACGTACCCGGTCCATCCCTTGTACATATGTACAAGGGATGGACAGATCCACGCGTTAAGGAGCTTCGCCCCTAAAACCCCTACATTTAGCCGCCTATCATTCAAACCGTGACAGAACCAAATGTTAACAAGAACCAAACAAAAAGCTGTTAACCAGGACAAAATAGAAAGCCATGATTCTTGAGGCGACGCAAACTGCCTCACCCCATAATCTGTATTCACTTTTTGGATATGCGCGGATTTGTCATTTTGGTGACATTGGATTCTCGAAATGTCTTGAAACTTGATACGAGCCAGATGCGCGACCCCGTTGCGTTCCGCAGGACCTCATAAAGCTGTGTGTCATGTGTTACGAGCTGGAGCTGACCAATAATCCTTCACATACTACCTGAAGGCACCAAGTCTGCCAGAACGAGATCCTGAGTATCCACTATGACTGAAGGAAGGAAAGAAGTGCATACACAAGAGCCCGTTTTTAGTCAGCTACCAGTTCGTAATAAAATCACGTGGTACGTGACGCCAAAACAGACCGAAAAAGTGTTCCACAGCGCCACACTCGCCGTCATGTCTACAAGCGGCGCTCACTGGCACTCATACGTTTAATTTACATAAATATCAATAAAGTAAATGGGGGAGGATAGCCGCCGGGTTAGCTCATTTGGTAGAGACTGGACGTGTTATTCGAAGGTCGCAGGTTCGGTTCCTGCTCATGGCAAGTTATCTGTCCGTCCGCTTTTCTTTCTACAAACTTACATTACAATTGCATAATATAACATCTCCTTTTCTTTGTTTGGCGTGATCGTTTGTTAGATCTCATTCATTTCACACTAGCGTTACCAAACTAAAATTTGAAGCAGATCAATTACACTACTACACGGCCGAAGAAAAACTATGCTTTTCGCGCGCTCGCTATCTCGGAGGCCATGCTAGGTTTTTACTGGTACCAAAATTAAACGCTAGGCGACAAGATCTAATAAGGTGTGTTCGATTGTACAAAATTGCGCACTACACGTTGTTCTGTTTTTTTTGCTGTCTAAGCGTGAGTGTTATAAATATAATCGCGCAATGCATATAATACTATACAATATTTGTATGAGACGCAGTGGCGCAATGTAATACTTGTCAATGTTATTTATCGTGCGGGTGAAGACGAAAATGCATTACCAATTTAAAATAAAACTTATCTCAGAAGTGATGCTTTTTTGTAATTGACAAAAAAAGTAAATAAACAATTAGTTATGGAAAGTTTGAACAAAAATAGGGTCATATCATTGCGATGTTTTCTTGTGACATATGGTAAAAAACAAAGTTCTTGTTTAATTATTAGTCATGTTAAGCTCTCTGTGGCTATGCAATTTGCAGAACGTGTTTTTAGGCGCTAAAGACAACACAAGTTTTTAGTCGATTGTAGCCAAAGCTTTGTCTGTGGCTTCGCGTGCTGCTAGGCGCACATTAGAACGCACTCCGTTCGTAGTAGCAAATTCGCGATCACTTTGTGCGGCGTCGCGATTGCAAAAACTTCAAATGACTTCCACGGACTTTTACCTACGGTATTACGTTGGTCACAAGGGCAAGTTCGGCCACGAGTTTCTCGAGTTCGAGTTTCGACCAGATGGTTAGTATTACCCGTCACTACAGAGATGCTCTTTGAAAGCGTCGTGCTCGCGGCTTGGAGGCATCGCTTGTCGGTTTCCATGTGCGCAGTGACCGCATTTATGTGTGACGTTTCCTACAATATACTGTTCATTACCTTGCCTTGCGGTTGTTTGGATGCGCGCACACTTCATTTTAATGGGACAGAAGTTCTGTGGCGTCCAAACAAACGATGAAACTGCCTCTACTCCGCCGGTACTTTGGTGCCTTCAGAGCATTCGATCGTAGTGTTATGACCGATGCTTCTGTGAGCCTTACGAAGTCGATTTCCAGCGCCGGTGGACGCTTTAATGGGAGTGGAACGCAAATGAGCATGGCCACTTCGACTTCGGTGCCTGTTAAGGAACTCCATCTGTACAGAATTAAACGAAAATCCGCCTCCACGGCGTGCCCCACAATCATATCGTTTCTTTGGCACTGACAATACCGCAGTTCCAGTTCTGTTGATGTTTTTCAGTGACCCGTTTGAAACTTCTCATAGGACAATATTGAGAGACGACGGCGTCTCTCATAATCATATATGGTGGTTTTGGGACGTTAAACCCCACATATCAATCAATCAACCAATCTAAATTGAGAGACGTTGTTTCAATTGGGAATCATCCGCTGAAAAACAGAATTTCAGTCGTTGTTTCAATTGGGAATCCGCTGAAAAACAGAATTTCAGTTTGGACGGGCACACTCGATTCTCGCTACTTAAACAGCACGTTTCTGTCTGGTCGGGTTTCAATTCGTGCAATTCTGTGTGTTTGAAATATTAATTGGCTTCAATAGTTTGCATCCATCCAGTATTTCCCTTTTTGTACCATATTACTTGTTGATATTCCAGGCAAACTGCGGTACGCAAACAACTCGAACTACAAGAACGACACCATGATCCGGAAAGAGGCAAGTCTCACTCGTCTTTATTTTAGCACTCCTGCATGCATTCCCGCTACATTTTCTTTTCTTTTTCTGCGTTTCAGGGCAAGTGACAGCGTAGTGGCTGCACAAAATCAAACTTGTTGTCGTAATCATTGCCAATGCCTAGGACACAGGTTGCTTTGAAAATGACAAGTGGTACTATTGCTTGCATGAGCATGTTGTAAGGGGGGGGGGGGGCTGTGGAGCGACGTACTTTCCTGAAAACTTGTAGCCTATTTTGATCATGTGGTCATGACGTACCGTGCGTCTGCTTCAATAGTTGAGTTTGTAAGCAGTACTTGGTTATGTTACCGCAAATTATCTGTAAGAGTACACTGATATGGGCTAGTTGCAACTGGTTCGTTTTGTTACAGCACGACAAAGACAACAAAAAAAGGTAAAGCACACATATGAACGGGTTCTGTCACTATGTTTCATCATTTTTGTGGTCAGCCTTTTCATCGTGTTGGTCACGCTGTCACAGGATTGAAAGTTATCTTAGTTAAAAGTGTTACATTCAGATGTGTGGTACTCGGGGATTGAAATGCGATACTCTCAAGGAACTATAATTAAAATACTGGCAGGTCTGAATGTCTGTAGCATGTTAAATTTAATGATGCGAGTGAACACTTTCCATAATGTCTTTTAGCTTTATAGTGATGGATGCTATGTGTTCACCCCCTTAGTTGTTTCAACGTCTGCCATGGGTGAAATAACAGAGAAGTTCCAAAGTGCTTCTCAGTAACATATTGAATATTAAAGTACTGTAATATCATACTATGGTTATGGTGCCTGAATTTGGAGTTAGTGGCTTTACCCCTAAGCCAGTGGGACAATCGTTTTTGATGGTTACACTTTGAATGCAGGCCTACGTGCACAAGTGTGTCATGGAGGAGCTGAAGCGCATCATCGACGACTCGGAAATCATGCGTGAAGACGATGGGCTCTGGCCTCACCCGGACCGTATTGGACGACAGGTATGATGTGTCCTCTGAAAATGCTTGTTTGGGCTAGTTTGTCTGTAGCCATAGATTATTACGAATCCTTGCTAATGGAATGAGGGCAGTGCAAAAAATAGGCAGCGTAAGTGGCATGTAACAATACGTGCACTGGTCTTTGTTTGCTTTGTCCATATGCGCAATAATATAGCCATAGATATTAACATACAGTGCCCTTACCCCGACACACCTTCTCTTTTTTTTTTTTTGTGGGGCATTTTACAACTTAACAGTTTCGCTACTGTGAAAAAAGGATTTTTTTTTGCTCAATTTCTAGGGGTTTTTCTTTAAAAATAAAATGGCACCATTCTATCAATTCTGAGAGGTTCATTTTACTGATTTTTTTTTACAAAGATTGCTCTGAGGCGGCTTCACTGCATATATATAGGCGGTTTCGCCAGAGCCTGCCGGTCTCTGGCAACATTGTGCATTCGCCGGGAAAGCACCTCTGGAAACTTCCGGTTTAGCTTGTTCTTCCACGGTCTTAGCGTTTGTTGCTGGCCGCAACTGCTTGTGTTTTGAGGTTTTTTTCAGATAAAATTATGTGGATGAAGCCCTGGCGACTCGAACACAGCTGTGTCAAGCCCGGACGCAGTCAATTATAAGGGGTTCATTTTACTATTTTTTTTTACAAAGATTGCGCCAACATTGTGTAGGTTTGTTCTGCCCATTTCATCAAAGGCAATGTAGAGCTCAGCGCAGAATAGTGGCACAGAGGCGATATCAGACGTTGGACTAGTTGAAGGCTCTGTTACCGGGAACACCTCAGTCACTCACTGTTGTCCTCCACCAATGGCAGATAAGCGTACTGACGCGGGAAATGGGTAGCAAACGTGGAAGTTAACACTGAAAATTCATCGCAAAGATGTTTATTTTATAGTTTGAGCTATATCGATGATGCGCACTGTTCAAAACAACACGGTACACAAAGTAGCCGTGCCTAACATTGATCGCCGCACAGTGTACGTCATGGTGTCCACGTTTTGTTGTTGTTGCATTTGATTTTTTTTAAGCGACGTCGGGAAATGGGCTCTCATCTGTGCGAGCAAATGACTAATGAAGATCGCTGCATTTAAGCTCATTTATTTTTTTGGTGTGAACATGAACTGCCGGCTCAGGTAGGTTCACCTTGAAAGTTTGGTTCATGAATAGCTTAACATAATAGTTCGCATGACCCTGCAGCCGCAGTTTACGTCATCACATCAGTAATATTTATAATTTCTCAGTCACACAAACACTTCGAATCGCGAGCGATTCCGATCGCCGCTGATCTCTTTAAAAAGTTGCCGGTGTGACACAGGCGAAGAAATAAGCGTTTTATCCTGAGGTTGTGTGCTTAGACGAAAATACAAATATGTTCGGGGTTCAACAGGAGGAAGGTTTTCAGTTCTAGTCGAAAAGTTGAATTGAACAACTTCACTTATCTCTTGCACATCGACTGTGTGGGTGCGCTTTGAAGACGTGGACAGGGAAAAGACAGGTGTGCGCTGTCAATTCTTGGTCCGCGTCTTCAAAGCGCATCCACATCATCGACATGCAGAACCAACTGGCCCAGTTGAGTTCGCTGATAAACTTGTCCTGCACTTTATGCATTTTCCGTTTGCATAGGCGCGACCACTATCAGAGGTAAAAGGGAGCATGGGGCCGCGCTCATCGGAAGGCCACAACGGATATTTGGCGCGGCGCCCGTCGGCCACGCGAGCCGTGTTACCTGCAGCAGTGGCTGCGCCTGTGCCTGCCGTGTGCTACGTCGAGCCCCTTCATGTAGCCGCTAGACATTGCTCCAAACACATCCTAAGTAATGCGCCAGAAATAATAGAGCAGCAAACTCAAACACACCACGAATACACCGCCGGAACCATTGAAAAAGCATTGCCGGAAGTGCCGCACCGGAAGTCTACCGGGGTAGGCTGTTCAACGGGAGGCAGTTTGTTTACAAACACCAAAACCATCTATACAATGAAAGTGAACAAACGAATTGCCTAACATGGACAAGTGTAGCCACCTAGTGTCAAAAACATAACTATTATGAGTATAGTAGTCATGGGTTCCATGCGGGACCACTTTTTGTTGATGAAAGGCATAGTATTGATGAGTTCTTATGGTACAATATCTCATTCTCGTATGACGAGTTATTGTGAACACAGTAACGATTGCCAGTTAGGGTAGCACCAATCCTACAGGCAGATGTTGTGCACAGGCAACAATCACAACGAACTTGTCATCTTCCTGTTCCCCATTACATCACGAAGGCATCAGCGGGGGCGAATGGGTTAAAGGGATGCTAAAGAGAAGTGGTAAATCACAAAGTGTTCTTTAAAGCCCAATTTAAATATGTGGTGCTTTACGTGCTGAAATCTTGACATGATTGTTCTGAATGCCGTAATTGAGGGCTCTAGAAGTGTAAACCATTGCATGGTGTTCTTTTATGTGCACTGATGTCGTGAGTGCCCAGGCCTCCACCATTTCGCCACTATAGAAATGCGACTGCTGCAGCTGGAATCCAGCTTGTGATTGTGGGGTCAAGAGTTAAGCATAGTAACAACTGTACCACCATGGCAGACCTTTAAAGCTCCATTCTCTTTAGCTTTAGATGATAGGTTGATTACTTCAAAAGAAAAAGGAGGCATCACGTATTGTCTCTTACCGAAACCTTTTCATATTTTACTCACTTAGTCTCAGTAAAACATTCTTGATGCTTGCTCAATTCATTCGTTTGCTACTGTAAAATAAATATGTCTCAAAAAAGCAAGAAGATCAGCTAGGCCCGTGCAGGTGCTGTCAGAATCTATGAAAATACGGTGAGCTGGCGCAGGAATGTCAGGGTGGTCAGTGAAAGAGTGCTGCCATTTGTCAAACCTGTTTTTGTTTATAAGAAGGAGTGGGAGGGGAGTAATGGTTTGCATTTGAAGTTCAGTGCTTTCCGTAAAATGACATGCATGTTCTTTAGACATCCAGCAGGAGGAGGAGGATTGAAAGAGGAAGGACAGGGAGGTTAGCCATTTAGGCATCCAGTTTTGTATAGCACTGTTGTGCTGAGGACAATGCTTTTGCGGCTCTATTATTACTACATGTGATGTAAATACCAGATGTGTACGTGCTGGCCAGCTGGGCTTGAGTCTCTCGTTCTCACAATTCCGCGGCGCATGCCCCTTTCCCCTGGGGGAAAAGGTGTGAAATGCTTTCGTATGTTCTCGACAAGCCTCTGTTCGGGTGATTCTGGTTGTCCAGGATAATTGTGCAGAGCTCTGCCTCGCCTACCAATACGGCAGAGGCAGCACAAAAAATTAAAAAGGGTGGATTTCCTGGCAGGGATCAATTTCAGAATCAAAGCAACAGACATCCTCATCCATGAAAACACAGTCAAACCTGAGTATACCAGAGAGGAGACTTTGGCACAGTTGTATAACAACTTGAACTAGTACCGTAATTACTCGAATCTAACGCGCACCTTTTTTCCGGTTAAGCGAGTTCATAAATCGCATGCGCGTTACAATCAAGTACGAACAAAAAAATTACGGTCAATCTATTGCCATCGCAAATCCAAAATGGCCGCCGCCTACGTGCGTCGGCATGGTGCGTCGGCTATTTCTGCCTATGTGTTTACCATGTGCGGCACTTCGTACGTGTGCTGAGGAGTTCGTCATCTAGTAGTGCATTAGCATCGACGACGTGGAAGGGCCGACTCCAAAAACTCGAGTGCACCACGATGCCGCTTTTAAAAGAAAAGTCATCGCGTGTGCAGAAACGGACGGAAATCGGGCCGCATCGCGGTCGTTCCCGAAACGTGCGTGCGGGACCGGCGGAAACAAAAGCAGAAGATTGTCGACAGCAAAGCTTCACGCAAAGGCTTCAGTGAACCACAGCAGGGTCGGTTTCCGCAAATTAAAGAGCTGCTCGGCGAGTATGTGCTTGAGGAGCGAGCGGCACAGCGGCCATGACGACAGAACTGCTCCAAGTGCGGGCTATGCAATTAGTCTTAGAAAAAGGTCTAATGCGGAGCCAGTTTAAAGCGAGCAGGTGCTGGCTAATCAACTATATGAAGAGACGAGGCTCTTCCCTCCGAAGGGGAACATGCATATGCGAAAACTTTTGCGGAGAAGTACGATGAAAAGCTTTACAGTTTTCAGAGGTTCGTCCTAAACTTGCGGCGCAACAACGGCTACCTGCTTGGGCAAATCTGGAATGCCGATCAGACGCCTCTTTACTTCGACATGCCTGCGAGAAGAAGGGGGCGAAGCAAGTTCGCGTGCTGACATCGGTCCACGGTAAAACTACAGTGACGGCAATGCTCTGTTACACGTCAGATGGGCACAAGCTTCGCCCGTACCTCATATTTAAATGGAAGACAATTCCGAAAGGAATCGTTTTTTCGAGTGGTGTGATCGTGCGGGCCAGCGAAAAAAAAAAAAAAATGGGTGCGCGCTACAATCGAGGGCGCGGTAGAATCGAGTAAATACGGTACTAGGTATGTGTCTCTGAAGCTAGTATGAAATCTTTGCATGCCTCTTACTCTGTCTTGAAATTCAAATATTGGAAATTCACCTATTGCTTTTGCCGAGGCCTCATTTATGGTGTAAGAGGTCACTTATCTATGTTCTCATTTATACCCATCCGAGGAACCTGTCTATCTGACCAGTAGGTATTCACGTTCGTACAAATGCATGGCAGTTTGGCAGTCCTCTTTCTGTTGTCGAATGGCCACAATTACTCTGCTTCATTGCAAGTACTCTCAGTTAGCAGTATTCTTTACATGCATTCAAACACAAACTTAAAAGGGGCATTTTTTATATTTGTCCTACTGCAGTCGCTTGACTTCGGGACCCTCGTCGTTATACTACGAACAATGAAACTATGTATCTTGAACAAATAATAAACTGAAACTGAAAAATCTGCCAGTATGGAACGCACAACCTCGCTGTAGGAGCTGTTCATATTTGGAGGCACACACCTTGCTAGTTTTACCTCTCTGTTTTGCACTGCCCTTGAGGTTAATTGCTGTGCGTCATGACATCTGCAATGCAAAGACTGTTCCATTAAGTCATCATGAATATTTCCGATGACAAATGTAATTGTGGGGCACCTGTGAGAAGAGCACTTGCAGCGGCATAATGTAAATGGGTGTTCCAACATATGCATACTGTGGTGCTATGCCCTTGCATGGCATTTCATAGGGATATTACAGCAGCTCCGTACAGCAAACTTTGTGTATGCATGCTTTCTGTTCCTGGGTTCTATCTCCTACATACTGGACGAGCACTGTCTGTGACCTTTAGACAACGTCTAATTGACTCAACTTGAATTGACGAGGCTTATGGTCCGTTACAACCTACAAAAAATGTTAGCTCAGACCACAGTCGTCGCGGTCCCTCCTGCACAGAATTTGTCCATCCAATAGCGTTTACTGATCTTTGTTATGTCAAGCACTTTTCAAGAGTTTCAGATGATTGACTCTCCAGACACGTTAGTGTTGTGGGTCTCAGGGCTGACACTTAAAATATCTTGGCAAATTTCATAAGTGGTTCTGACATCGTTGCTTGGCCAAACTTGTAGGTAGTAACGAACCACTGACTCTTATTGGTATTTACAGTTGCTGCGGAAAAGTACTTGAGGTTCTAGTGGAAACCAGCAAGCACGACTGTATTTCACAGGTGAAGAGCAAGCGTTCTGCGATATTGTGGGTGGAGCTCAACTTTTGCTTAGTTTGTACCAGGGTGCAGTGTGAGCATACAATTTTAAAATGGAATGTCTTGGAAGAGCATCCATGCTGACGGCACTCGATGGCCAGCCTGTTCTGCATGGCCGATGTGTATGCGAGCTGCATTCCTTCCGCAAACTCTCGTTTCCGCAGGAGCTCGAAATTGTGATGGGCGACGAGCACGTGTCGTTTACGACGTCGAAGATCGGCTCGCTGGTGGACGTCAACCAGAGCAAGGACCCCGAGGGTCTGCGCTGCTTCTACTACCTGGTGCAAGACCTCAAATGCCTCGTCTTCTCCCTCATCGGCCTGCACTTCAAGATCAAGCCCATCTAGATCTGTCGACAATAAATGCATGGGTACTCTGCCAACTGGCACTTTTGTCGTATCCGTAACTTTTTTTTTCCCTTGTATTCTAGTTGAATGTCATGCAATCGTGCATTGATGCAATGTAAAGAGCATGTGTGACACTCGTTTGCGTAAAACTTGATTACACGACACTTGGAGATGTCGCAAGCGGTATGCTTCTGAGGGGCAAGAAAAGTACAGCACTTTGCAGTTATCTAGCAAGCTAGCCGACACTCCTAGCAATACACACACACACACCTAACGAAGTTCCTTCCGTCTTGGCTCAGTTGGTAGAGCACTGGATGCTTCATTCGAAGGTTGTGTGTTTGGAACCCACTGACAAAGAGGATTATTTTTAATAGATTTAATTTTATTTCACTTTATGTAGCTATAACACTACAGTTAAAGACAAGTGATGTCCTCGGTATGTTTTCACCAGGCCCAACTGTCCATTCGATTTTTTATATCTAGAAGATCCTCGGGAAAAAAATTGCATTTTTTTTTCTGACTGTAGCTTTATGACTACTATTCAAATATTTCGTGCAACATAACATGTTGCTAGTTGGATAAAAAGAGAAAGGTCTAAGCATTGTGATCCGATTAGTGTTATCTGCTTACATGCATTAGATGCGCTTCGTGTCTAAGGCATGTGCGTCGATTCACTGCCACAAAATAAATGCGAATAAGACCACCACTACAAGCCAAAACATGTTTAATGAAATCCACCAGACCTGTATAAACAAACACCAGCAAAGCAACACCAAGAACAAACGAGTCTGTAAAGCGCACACGTGTGGTACTGCAAACACTAACATGTCGATAAAGGTGCAACAAACATAAACAGACTTTTGCGAAGATAAATGATAGCCGTTATTTTGACATCAGGCTTCGAATGAACGTTGGCGTCGCTCCATCTTTTAATGTCCTCTTCGGGGAAAAACTGCAGGTCGCGCGAAATCAACAATTGGTCGTTTAGACGGGACCACACAGTGTAGTTGGCCGCCTACTGGTAGACGTGCGGTCAACATATGGTCAAACTCGTGCCAACATCTTTTAGATTATGCTTTCCCTCAGCGTCTCGTAGTGAACCGGAGGTTCAGCCTGTATCACCAAGCATACGAACGAACAATCACGCCGGATGCAGATCTACGCGACGTTTTGTAATAGGCAACGCTTCCCATTCCCGAAGAGGCCACCCGGACTAGTTTAGTAGACGTGAACGATGCCGTAGAAGAAGGTCCAAAAGAGAACGTAGGTGAAGAGGCCACCGAACAGTCCCGTCGTGAGAAAGGTAGTACGGCTACGCAGGAAACGGTGCCAGGTGTTCATGGTGCGTAGCACAAGCATGAGCCACAGCGCCAGCGCGGTGGCGAAGTAGAAGAGGAAACCCCAGAGGCCCGTCAGACCCAGGATTCCGGCAGTGCAACCGGACAACGCGGCGAGGGACGTCCGGCAGTACTCGAGCACGGCTCCGTTGTGCCGCATGGCGGCCTCGCTGTACACGATCGTCTCGCCCGTTTTTTCCTTCTTCGAGCGCGCCTTGCTTCGGTATTCCGCCATCCTGCACTGCGGCTCGCCGGGATTTTTCGGGTCCCCAACTTGCGCGACACAGTTGCTGGAAGGGCTTTTGATCTTCGACGAATCGTCTCAAGCGCTAATAGGTACCAGCAGCACGGTTCGATAGGGAAAAAAAACCGGCGAATGTAATCGAAATAAGCAACCGGGTGAATAGCAGAAATGACGGCCGCGGAGCAACGAAAGTAGTAGGCCGGAAGTGATTACGAAAGTAGTATCTAGGACTCTGGTAATATACAGTTTCTCAACAACTTCTTACGCCAAGAAGTAAGAGGTCTAACATTTCTCTAGTTTCTTTGTACATTCCGTAAGGTCATGGTGTTAAATATTGCCTTAGAGATGCCTATTTTAAACAACCTAAAACACTGTTTTTTTATATAAAAATTATTGTGTTTGGTACCATGAAGTCAAACTTCCGCTTTTTTTGCACATTGCAAACTAAAAGTTAATGCTCAATAAGTTTTAATTTTTTTGATTTACGCATGGCGACAATAACGTCAGTGTTAGTGTAAAGTTTTTTTTGATGCGCTTACAAATAAGTGTATTTACTGAAAGGTAATTGTAGTTGCCTAAATAATAATTCCTTATTGGTTTTAGGGTTTTAGGCAAGATGACAGCATCATCGCTTGTCGTGCAGTGTACATTAGCTTCCGGTTTGACTTTCTGCAGCTGCTTCTCATGTGATGACATCTTCGCGAAATTGGGGCCCTACTACGATGGCTTTAGGATGCACAAGATGCGCGAAAGATGTTCCGAACTCTTGACACGACTTGTGTTCACCCGGCCGGTGCTTTTTCACAGGACCCCTGCAGGCCTCAAGTTTTCGTTCGGCGTATCATGAAGGGATCGCCGTCTCTGCACGGCAGTCTGTGGGACGTGACGCGAACACCGAGTGTGTTTCGGTGACAGGACGACGAGTCCGCTAGTTTCTTCCGTCAAAGACACGTCGTAACCCACGACGGCCGCCGTCATGTATTTTCCCATACGGTGGCCGCAAGTGCTCAACATCGACAGGGAGGCAAGCTCTACGTTGACGTGGATAGCGTCGGACTACAACAGGACGCTGTTCGCCGTTCTCACCGAGAACAGCATCGGCATTTGGCTCGAGAAGGTGAGAAAAAAAAAAAGGGGAGCGGACAGTGCTTCATCTGGATGTTGCAGGTTTACTGGTTGTCTCTATGAAGTTGGCGCGTTTTACGACGTGGTATCGACTGCACGTACACAGTGGAACTGAATATGTCCCGTTCGAATGCATCGTGTCAGTCGGCTGTATGTCATGTGAGAAAGCTGTCGGTATTCTGTGCATTCAGTGACAGTATGCCGGTAGTGCTGCAAAGCTTTAATGCGTGTTTGATGTTATGCGCAATGTTATCATGGTACTCCAATTACCTTGAACAAGAAACATCTCTTGCACAGCTTTCGTTTTCCAAAGCTCACGGCCTTCGATGAAGATTCTGTATGCCTGCCTCCGAGTGTGTTTCGAGCACAGAAGTTCCACTGCCGCTACCAGTGCCTCCTCGAAGCACTACCTACTGCTTCATACATTTGTAAATAATGATGGTCATCCACAAAACCTGTCTGTTGCACAAATCCGCGCTTTGCGAGAGCACACCCGTGTTTCAACTTTTAGCTTGTCACTTTAGGTACTAAGAAAAAAAGTGTAAAATCACTCAACTCTGTCACTTCAAGACAGTGCTAGCTGTCTTTAAGTGACTTAGTAATGTCTGGCAATCAATATCTGTATGAGCTTAATATTCGCTTTCTTTCTTAAGGAATAGGGTACATATGCATATTGTATAGATGGCTTGAACTAAAGTGATCATTGCAGCCGTCTTGGAAGACCAGCAATGTCGGAAAGCGGCATCTATATTGGTCAGCTGAAGGGGTTCTGAAGTTATCGCACACATGCTGGCAACTTTCCTGTCATGTCTCTGATGACATTGAAGCAGGTTGCTGATACAGTGACATCATTTGAGATCCTCACGTTGGAGCACCAGTGCAGTGGGGCTCTGTGTGTCTGATGTCATGTGCGAGGCATCTGTGTTGTCAGTTGAACTAGCGCCCGGGTGGCTGAAAAAGAAGACTGTCCCTGCTCAGTCTGTGAGCCGAGTTGGTCAGTGCTGCAGATGCTGCAATAAATATAAAGAATCAAAAACAGTGCAAAATAACAAATGTTAACAAATAATGCAATGAAAGGTAGAATAATGGACTGTGAAGAAACAACTCGCCCAACAGTTCATTCTTCTAAGTAAACATAGCTTCAAAATAATTTCCAGTGCAACTGTCTCGTCATTCGTGTTGCAATGTGATACCAAAGAAAGGTCGAAAAAGTGTTGAAACATTTCTTTCAGGCACTGACGAAAAACATTGTCGTAAAATAAATGTGTCCAACGAAACGAATAAGGGACAATCTTTGTCTATTGGGTCGGCTGCCATTTTTTTCGCTGCATGTGATGGCTTGCAAAGGGCGAAATGTCTCAACTGTTCCTTCGAGCTTTCTGCGTGTGTGCCGATGCAAGCATCTATTATCCTGTCCGCCTTTCTTTGCAGCTCTGTGTTCAAATTGCATCTCATGTTCGTACGAGCGAGTCACTCAGCAAGCATGGCAGCAACTCTCGGCTGGTCTGGAAGCGAGACTCCTCAATGCTGGCTGTCCTTGTGAGTGTGATTTGGTGCCATACTTCGCATTCTTTGCATTTTAATTCATGAGCACAAAGCCATGCTCGTAAATATGTGAGGAACACTGCAGCGAAGGTTTTAAGTGAACCCTTTCGCCCATTACAGTGGTGTAGTGGTTATCGTGCTCAACTCACGACACAAAGGTCGTGGGATCGAATCCCAGCTACAGTGGCTGCATTTCAGTGGAGGCATAATGTTAGAGGTCTGTGTACTTCGAATGAAGTGCACCTTAACAAACACCACATGGCAAAATTTCACAGCGTCTCTCATAATTATATTATGATTTTGGGCCACAAAACCAGAGCAGGTATTATTACTATTAAAGTACCCCTTGCAGACGTGACCCGTGAACAACTGGAACTACACGCATCAAATTTACACACCATTTCAAGGCACCTTACATTCTCTAGCAACGAAACCACCAAAGTGTGTTCATTTATGTGTTTTTCATTCATTATTCTTAATTAAATCTTATTTAAACATCTATTTATGTTGAAGTCATTCAGGTTGTTTTTCGCATAAATAAAATCACTTCTCAGGCTATAAATGAATCTCGGGCTAAATATGTGGTGTAATGTTTTGGTTATGTTCTTTTTGAGCAAAGAAAAATCATACTTTTGACTGGGCTTGTGGAAAGTGACACATCAAAGGACTTGTTGAACATGGCAGTGCCTTCAGCCATGTTATCAACTGCAACAGTACACTGAAAAATGAAGCTGAAGAAGACTCATTTAATGCTCATCGAAGGTTCAATGTATTTTGCTCTTTCTTAGCAACTCATCGACACGACCATTCTCGTTCACAAGTCAAGAGCAGTACGGCTTTTTGCCATCAAAGTATTCCCTTTGAGCCAGTGGTGTCGTAGCGCAAACGTGATGTCGCGGCCAATCGCTTTGTGCCTACAAGCAACATTTGTAGCCAAACTTCTATGACTGCGTCAGTGCTCATAGAAGCTGGCACACATAAAAGACATCCATTAAGCATTTTATCATTGCTGGGTGTTCTGATGGTAGTCACTTTGGGATGTCACAGGCCAGTGAGGTTCCCTTTTTTCATGTCCCCTTGTTCAAATAATTATTCACAGAGTAAGAGTGCCTTGGAGGGATCAAATAGTTTTTTCATCTGAATGGAAAGGGGAACATTATTTCATGCTAATTAAAGATAACTCATGCTTGTCAACGTAAAAATGAATGCTACCATACAGGAACTGAAGTGTTAATGTATATTTGAATTTTGTATTAGTTACTACACAATTCATTTTCATGTGAAGTTTTTTGCCCCAGAGGAGGATTTGATCTCTCTCTTTATAACAATATTACTCTGATGACCCAATGTCCTTACTTTTTTTAGCAACAATGCTACAAGCTGAGATAAATTGTGTGAATTAACTTCCACAATAACCGAACAGGTGCTTCATACTGATGGTTGGGTACCAATTGGTGAAAAATGAATGGGGAATAGATGGAGCCCATACATTGCAATATGCCACAAGTACTCCTCATTGTCGTCTTTTATCTATAAAAAATTTATCATACTTGAAAGAAAGAAATACATAAATAATGTAGAAGTTGTGCCAGCCTTTCTTGTTTAAGGACTGCTGGAGCCCCCTAAGAAATCCATGAAATTCTTGATGCTGCACTTTTGTCAATGGTGCAACAGTCTGTGAGGTGTGCTTCCAAGTGGAAGTTTTTTTTTTTCTTAATTGTGATTACTTTGAATAAACCTTTTCTCCAATATAAATGAAGATAGTGTTCTAAAAGAATATTCATGCAGTGCCAATTCTTTCTCAAACATTATATTTGTCACTTGTTGGCAGCAAACAGTGCTGAGTTATGGATATTAGAGGAGCACACTTTTTTATATTTCGCTCGTCCTTGTGTTTATTTCTTTGACGCTCGTGCGAGTTCATTCTGTCAGAAAAAACTTTTAAACACCGTTTATTTACAGACATTCAAGGGACACATACTCATGTACAAAGTCGTGACTGAGGAATCTCAACCACCACTCCTCGAACAAATCGACAGCAAGTAAGTTCTTGGTCAAATACCAAGGTTATGTCATTTATAAAGGGCTTGTACTGGTAGCTAATTGTGGTCTGTTGATCTTCCAACTGCGGAAGTAAAAAAAAAATACTCCTCTAGTAATTTTGTGTTGTTTGACTTTTACTGGAAGGTAAATGGGGTGTGGAATTTTTAGCTGGATATTAGCAGAAATGTGTTGAAATTATTACTGTACAGACAGTGGCAGCCTGTGACCGCCTGGATACCCTGGCTAGAATTCTAGGTGCTTTTTAAATGTCTGGAAACTGGCTAACATCTGCATGACTACAATGGTCTATTAGGTTAAGTTGTTCAGTAATGGTTAACCATGCCAGTATACTAAACCTTCTTGAGAGAATTATAAAAAAAGTGTGGTGTACAATGACATTCAAAAACGTAAAACCGGATCGGAGAGACGCGGACGACGATCCCAAGTTTTCAAGACTCCTTGTGTGCAGCTCTTTGCGTGATTGTCGTCTTGTTTGTGCAGTCATTCCATTTGTTCTGAGCTTCAAATTTGGGCTGCACAATATCCATGCATAGAATCAATGAAAATGTGGAACTTGTGCATTCAGAACGAAAACTTAAATTTTGTTGTCTTTTTTTGTACATTACCATGAGTAAGAAGACAGCACAGCGTATATAGTTAGTATTGTAAGTTGTCAGCATATGGCACAAGTTGATTGACGAATATAAAATTCTTAAAGTCTAGTTTAAACATTTGAACCAAAGAAACTAGTTTGAGTACATTGTAGTAGTTCTTGTAAGTGATCTTAAAAGATCATGGAGCTGTAGACACGTACATCATGTGTTGCTGATAACACTACATCAGTGTGCCTATTTGTTTAGTCTTCTCTCTATCCTTTTTTTTGTTCCTTGTTCAAAAGAAAAATTATTTATGCTTCACTTTGCAAGCCCAGTCTTCAACCCTGAAAAACAAAGCTGTGTCATATATTTTTTTTCCTGATGGGATAAATTTTATTGTGCCTCAAGCAATAGCGGGTCTGACATGTCTTGTAGCCTCCTTATGCACGCACTTTACTGACCTTGAGTTCTGTCCTTGGTGTTACAGCCAAGCCAACCTCAAGAGGGAGAGTGCAGAGCTCTTCGTCAAAGACCGTGTGCTGCCCGTTAAGTTGATACCTACATCTCATCTTTCAACATCGGCTGATGTGGCCGGGTAAGTCTGGCAATTGGCTGCTGTGTGTAGCACATGCACTACTCAAAAGAACAATATTTTTATTTGTTCCCCGAAACGATGTTGGAGAAAAAAACTTCGATATCGTGTGACCAACCAAGCTTTGGAACCAAGCAATGCATAACTGTTATAATCTTTAGTCATTTTGCAAGAATAATAAAGTGTAGTTAGATTTAGTGTACTGAAAAAAAAAGCACATTATTGTTTTATTGGAAGCAAGATCTCGAGTTTAGTTAGTTTCCTGAAATATACCAAGCTGGAACTTTTCTATTTCTACATAGTGTCATGCATTAAAAAGAGACAAACATGCTCTCAGTGCCTTAGCAGTAAAGATTTCATGAAATATTGACTTAGTTGTAATTATTATTGTTATTGATTTAGTTATCATTTAGTTATTGATTTAGTTATAATGTCACACTGATAGCTCTCATAAAAATAACCAGTGTTCTTTTTACCAAGTGTATGTTTTGCATGTAATGGTCACTGCCTACTTATTGACTTGCAGCAGTCTGCTGCTGTAACAGAACATACAGTGCTGGTAATTTATGAAACATTTCCAAGTGACAGCCTGCATTCAGTCTTATTATCATTGCAAAAAAGTGGGTAAGAAAGTGAAGCATACGTTTGAAGAATAGAAGACACACAACTCGCACCTTCGAATGTTAGAACATGATTGTAAGGAGGGTAATAAAAAGCTTTTCAGGCTGCTGACATTACTAAAACGCTGAAATCGCTTTTGTCCCCAGAGAAATAACTCTTTTTAGGACTTTTTTGTCGTTTCAGAATGTTTGCAGGTTCTTTTTCACATCTATTATCAATGTGTAGCACCACACACAACTTTCAGCAGTCTGTGCACCAGGTAAAAGCACGGTTTGTTTCTGTCGAGGGAGTGTTAGACAACAAGAGCAACATACTCTGAAATGAAATTGAGAATAAACTAATGAGCTGGTTCAGTTAAATTTAGTTCATCTTGGCAAAGCCTCACAGGATAAAGAACAAAGCGAAAATGGGTGACTGAAGACCTGTTACTGGGGGGGTGTTGGTGTCTGTTTCCAATGAGACAGTGACCTTCTATTTTTCTGTATTTTTTTTTCAGTTGCTGTGCGTCTTCTCTAGTCAGTGTGGTGTGTACCAAGTAGCTCAGCAACAAGTTCTAACCATCTAGTTCTAATATCGATTCCTTTATTTTAAGGTTCTTTACAGATACCATTGAATAGGGGGTTCAACCTCAGAAAAGCTTAACAGACATTGGAGGACAGTGTCCGAAAAGTATAAGTACACAGTGCTTTACGCCAAAACTAAGTTTTCTCGCTGTTGCAGACCTTTT
Source organism: Rhipicephalus microplus (assembly GCF_013339725.1). Taxonomy (NCBI): domain Eukaryota; kingdom Metazoa; phylum Arthropoda; class Arachnida; order Ixodida; family Ixodidae; genus Rhipicephalus; species Rhipicephalus microplus. Next base: position 86,341,098 of record NC_051175.1, on the reverse strand, counting down.
ATTTTACACTCACTTATGGCTTGAGCACATTTTTTTAAAAATGGGAAAACAACAATAACAACAAAGACGCTTCAACAAAGACGGTTTCAATAAGTGTGCTGTGGCTTCTACTATTTCCCTCCAGTGTGCTCAACTTTGGGGCCGAAGAGCTCTTGCTGTGCTGTGGCAGTGGGCTGATGCTGCGCGTTGGCTGGGATGCCGCCTTGCATCAGGAGCTGACGCTCGACCTCCGTGACGTGCCATTCCATAGCGGAGCACCCTCTGCACCTAGTGAGCCTTCTTCATTTGCAGCTTGTGTTATTCGGTCTTCCCAATGCTTCACTGATTCATTGATTCATTCATTCATGTATATTTGCTGTTCATGACTAATTAGGTGAAGTTGTTTTGCTCATAGCCAAAGGCTTGCAGGAGGCACGTTTGGAGCACACATCTATTAGAAGCTTCATGATAGAACGGGTAAGAATTTGTGGTGATGCTTTCTTGGGAAAAAAAAAGGAAATATGAAGTGATTACTGATGATAGAACTTGCACCACAATGTTGCTCCTAGACGTTGAATAAGCATACATTAGCAGCTACAAAAAGAAATAGGCAGGACTTGTGCGAAGTGCTTTCTTGGGAACCGAGTGAAGGAAGAAGTGATTACTGAGGATTTAAATTTCAAAATAATGTTGCTTTTAGAATTCTACCTCGTATCGACAGCTGCACATGAGTTTCTTCCAGGAATTGAGTTACCCAGTAGACGGAGCAGATTGAAGAGAACAGCATCAGTGAAATGTGCCCGAGGGAAACATTTAGTCTCACGTTGCTTGCACAGTTTCTGCAACTTTGCCTGTCAAGAATGAGAGAAAGTACAAAAACGAAACGTTAATACCCCCTCGCTTTTTGCTTCGTTCCTTCGTCAACTCAATATACAGGACCAAGCCCGCACCGGGGCTCATTGGAAGTGCGAGACGTGCAGTACCTGCCACTGCTCGGTGGACTGGCCATCGTTTTTCGTAATGGCCGTGCCGCTGTCGTCCTCAGTTCCAGTCCCGAGTTTGAGTCCAAGGTGACTGCTGGCATGCTACGATATTCACGCCGACATACGCATTTAAACAAACTCGTAATATGTTGCCTGTTTATAAACTCCTTAATTCGCTCTTAATGAGACTAAACCTGGGCCGCATAGATTTTGTGGCCATTCTCAAATCATGAATGGTACTTTACCACTATCCCTTGACAGAATGGTATATAACTGCATCTTGCTGATACTTACCAGCACGGCAACAGCCCGGAGGCTTACGAAAAGGAGTTGTTTTCAATCGAGTATGATGCAGCAAGCCATAGAAAGAAAAATGGTCGTTGCAGCATTATAAGACTAGGAGAGAGAAGAGTTGGCCAGGGAAAAGACAGGTGTAAATAAGGGCATCTTAGTTCTAATCGAGAAAAAAGAGGCATGAGCAAGGCGTGTATCATGAAGGCAAAATAGTCACTGGTTATTAATAACAGACTGGAATCCAAATCCAAGAGAATGCGAGCCTGTGAGGGGGAGGAAGAAAGTTAGGTAGGCAAATGAGACTTCGAAGTTTACAGGGATGGTGTGGCCGTAGCAAGAACAGGAACGGTTTGATTGACGAAACAGCTGCTGCTGCTGATGATGATGATGATGCAGGTTGTCTGAACATAAATAAGTGCCTCAGACGGGCTGACCGAAATTCCATCAGGGGGTTTGATCTTCATCAAAGGCAACTAATTCTTGGTATGTTAGTTTTGAAAGGGTTAGTGGCATCATGTCACACGGCATTGCTGTTGCTACTAGTGAACTACTCTGTAGTATTTGGTTCATAGCTGGGTTTTATTGGTACTTGATCTTTCATATTACTCATGTAGCATAATAGACTTGCAGCTAAACAAAATAGCTGCTTCACTTTCCAAGTGAACATACATATAACCTGAAACACCTGCTCATTGAATATTTATATAGGGTGTTCTTTTTTTATTATTCCTTTTTATGTAGACAAAAATTGGTAGGCCATAAGATTGGCAGGTACTTGAACTTTGTGCTGTATATACCTGCCCTCAAGCCAATAATTAAACATTAATTATTGAATTTTGTTAATTAGCCACCGCAGTGTAATTTTAACTGTGGAAAATCAATTCCAATTCGACACAGAATTTATGTGCGAAAACGTCAAGGGCCTCACTGTTATGGAATTTTTATTAAAATCTGTATTAGAATAAAGAACACCCTGTGTAATTAAAGTGTATAAAGGCTAACTTGGCTTCTACAGTCTAGGAAATTAAATTGCCAAGGTCCCTTGTATGATAAACTAATGATATAAAGCCAAGATTATCTTTGCAATGTGTTTCATGCCTGTTGTTTATTTACCTCTGAAGGGTAATCTAATTGTACAGCCATTGTTTATTTCTTACAAGTTGTCAATGAGCAGTCAGCAGTATATTATTTGTTGCTGAGGTAATGTAGGTCCAGGAATACAATTCTACACTAGTATATTCCTTAAAATAGAAAATTTATGTGCACTAAGATTGGGAAGTGCCAAACTTTCAGCAATTCCTGTCTCACTGCCCACTGCATATTCATCAACAGGATGCGCATGCTGTTTGGATACCTGATGTCACTGAAGCCACTGTGACAGCTGTGAATCACCGCTACAGGCTAGTTGCCATAGGACTGGCCAAGTGAGTCTCTGGATAATTTTTTTTAAATGCGGAGCATTTCTTAGTTGCACAATGTCACGCGTTGTGCCTCGGCGTTGTGCAGCACCCCCACTGTGCATGCTCGTGCCTCTCGTATCGTGGTGCATGCTTGCGTCTCGTGCCAACTGTTTCCTCCCGCCTCTCTCCCCTTGCAAGGCCGATGCAGGCAGCGTCTGCTAGTAAAAACTGACTGCTCGAGTTGCATAACCTTTCACTGGCCACCTCTTATAAGTAGGCACTGGATCGCACATCAGCGTCACACCACTCGTTGAAGACAACCCTTCCTCATTCAATAAATAAGCTTAATAAAGACGAAATATAATTAAGCATTCCCTAACCATAGCCAATTATGCCACATTCGTGCATATAAATGTTTTTATCTTGAGATATATGCTCAAGCCTCAACACAATGAACGGGGATACAAGGAATGGTAAGTCAAAACGAAATAAATGAAGAATAGTCTTGTCATAGATACAATGTTGCGAATGTATGCCTAATATGAATTCTTGGATATTATGCAGTCATTTTAGTGTCATGTGCCACTTTGTTATAGTATGGCTACAGTGCACTTGTGTGAATGTGGTCTAGTCTGGGCCACTTTTTAAACTTGGACCTTCTAAAAATAAAAGTAGAGCACAAATAAAGACGGGACACAGGAAGCAAGTAGACAGCATAGAACGCTCACTACCAATTTATTTATTTATTGGCTTTGGACAGATGTTTGAAGAGTGCTTTTAATAGTGACAAGGTGCTTGCGGTGAGTAGATATGTTGATGACTTTTTAGTGGTTCTTAGGAAGCAGGAGAGTATTGGGATGAATCGCGATGATTTTAGTGCCTTTAGCGGCGATGTGCATGAGATCTTAGAAGTTTTAATTTGTTGGGACAGGGGTTGTCGTTCACACATTAGACTCTGGCAGAAGGGCAGTTACAGTTTTCACATGTGAAGCTAACATTGTCGCACTCACATGTATGTTGGGCGTATAATCCGCGCTCCTCCAAACCGTTACTGCCGTTTGATTCAGCTCATTCAAAGATTGTGAAGTGTGCAATTCCTCCCATGTGCCTAGAATCCGCCCTCAAAAAGTCTTGCTTTCATGCGGCCCCCGACAGTTTTTTTTTCAGAAAGTGCAACGGTTGCAGTCGTCAGGGTATTCTGACGCTGTTCTGGTGGCTATCGTCGAGTCGCTACTCCAAAAGATAAAATGCCAGGGCCGGGGAAGGAAAGACACGCACACGCAAACAACACAAGGCCTCAGGTGGTCCCCTACATCCACAAAGTAGTGCATAACCTCAAGAAAGTTGTGTATAGGCACAATGTGCCAATCATCTTTTCAGCGCTATGCAAGCTGTCCAAGCTGGCCCCGCCACGGTGGTCTAGTGGCTAAGGTACTCGGCTGCTGACCCGCAGGTCGCGGGTTCGATTCCCGGCTGCAGCGGCTGCATTTCCGATGGAGGCGGAAATGTTGTAGGCCCGTGTACTCAGATTTGGGTGCACGTTAAAGAACCCCAGGTGGTCAAAATTTCCGGAGCCCTCCACTACGGCGTCTCTCATAATCAAATGGTGGTTTTGGGACGTTAAACCTCACAAATCAATCAAGCTGTCCAAGCTGTGTGCGCGTATTCCCGGTGAGGTAAACAGAAGACAAGCTGTGAAACCAAGCACACTAGACGTTACGTGGACTGTGTGGTGAGGATAGTATATGAATTGCCATTGAGCTGTGGCAAATCAAACATCGGCAAAATGGGCAGATGTATAAACCAGCGGGCCAGGGAGCATGAGTTGACACTCTCGGAGGATAAAAGCACCCATCTTTCTGCGCACTGTGCAGTGTGGGGTTGTGTGCCTTTGTTTGATAAACTGAAAGGTGCTGGGACGCAGTAGGGAATCGGTTGCACGTGAACCTGTGAAAGGCGTTTCATATAAAATTGAAGGGTGATGATTGCATCAGCCGGACGTCAGCGTGTTTGCGGGAGCGCGAATTTCAATTTATATGCCGCAATATGATCTAGTTTTTGATATGAGCAGCTTTGCGATGTGCGCAGCCGCATTTGTGACCCTTGTTTCGCATTTCTCTCCACAATTCTTACGTAAATAAATCGGCTGGTAGTGAGCGTTCTATCCTGTCTACTTGATTCCTGTGTCCCGTCTTTATTTGCGCTCTACTTTTATTTTTAGACATGCACCTACTCGCCCAGCAACACATATTATTTGAACCTTCTGAACTGTACCTTAAGAATTCTTTCACCAATTACGCGCATGCGTTTCTCTGTAGTGGTCAAGGTGCTGTCTTTTACCTCGACGAAGCCAGTGGCCAGTTTGTGGCCTCGCACAAGCTTTGCTTGTCTCCTAAGGACTTCCCCGAGTCTGGGGCCGGTGCTGTGTCGCAGCTGCAATGGACCCCAGATGGCTGCGCCTTGGTCTTGGCTTGGGCCCGTGGTGGCTTCTCCCTGTGGAGTGTCTTTGGCTCTCTCCTGGCGTGCTCTCTCAACTGGGATGGTGGGCCACCTGCCTGCATTCATGCTCTGGTCAGTCACACTTGACTATCGGGATCGTGAAGTTGGTTCATGCTATGTGATTAGAGGGAAACACTGTGCGGCATTTATTAAACTGCAATAGATATGAGTACTGCAAGTCTCACATTAAAATTTTTTGTATGCGTTGTCTCGTGTAAGAGTCTGCAAACTGAAGGTCTATTTCAGCATGTGTTGATTGGTTAGAGCTAGAGAGCTGGCAAGAAAAATAGTTTATTGAGATATTTTATATGCCTCAACAACGGACATAATAAATGTGCATAGGTAGATAGGGCAGGCTATCCTTAGCTCACGGAATGTTACTATACTCTGTGTCAGAAGTTCCCTTCAGCACTGTGGAGGCTACAGGGCCCCAAGCCAATAGGAAAGGCGATTAGCCCCTCCGCATGTATTCATCCGCTCCGTGTCGTCTGCTCACCATCTTCATGGCGTCTGCTCGCCTACCTAATTGTCCTTGCACGATCATTGTATGTAACATGGGTGTTTTATTAACTTTAAGAAATAAGTAAAACTGTCAAACAAGCCATTACACTTCAACTTCAGGAAATTTGGCGTCTTAACAATATTATTTGTGGCTCTACTGAAGATCGGTAGGCGCTCTTGCCGGCGGATAATTTCACTTTGTGGCTCTAGGACGCTGTTCGTGGCTCTGGCATGACTGCTTCTCTGTCAAAGAATTTTCTCAAAGCTCTCGAGGGAGCATCTGAGAGCATCATTTCATGGAGGGAGCATCCGACGCACGCGGAACGCTGTGTGAAGTTGCATGTGCGATATCTGGAGATGTGCAGCGTTCTTGGTCTGGTGACACAGCCAAAGCTTTGGCCTCGGTGCGTTAGGCTTATCAGATACGGCTATGCAAGCAGCATATCTCGCTAACAATGACCAAACATACCAGATGCTTCATCCTCAGAGTAAAATGAAACAAATCGATGGCTAATTTTGCCATTTATTTGTTGCTATCAGCACAGTGGACGTTTAGCAGGAGGAGCAAGTTCGAATTGAAGCGGGCGGTCGTTTTTGCATGAGGGCTGCCATGTTGGTTTGTAACCATTGTTTCTGTCGGTAACCGACACAAATAATTAAATGCTTAGCAAATAAATGCAATTAAGAAAACACATCGTGTATTAGTGTGGCGCAACACACAACAAACACCAGTTTTAGACAAGCCTACCATTTTCAAGGCACTTATATCTGGAACTATGCTTCACTGCGTAAGCGTGTGGCTTTCTTACACCCCGTAGCTTTGGTAGTGCTGAACCAAAGTATTGAAACAGAGTATAAACATTTCTTGTTCTGTTCTGAAGGTTGTCTTTTTTCAAGTTGTAACAGAGCTTGGATCACGACCCATTATGGCCTGTGCTGCACCCTATGCTTGTTGCAGGAATGGGGCGTCGAAGGATACCAGCTGTGGATGGTGGCTTCCCCGAGTGACCACCCTGAGCAGCGTGATGTCATGCTGATGAACTTTGTCAAGAGTGCCTCCACTGTCAACCCTGGAACTGTGAGTGGAAATTCAAAGTTTATTGTGGCGATCTTGGTTCGCCCCGGCCTTCGAGTTATGAGAGCCTTGGCATTTCATTCTCACCAGCATTTTGGCGCATGAGGGATTGATTTCATTGCATCAGTTATCCTACTTTTAAAGTCTTGAATTTCCCTGCCCTGATGCAGTGTGGTGGTGCTCGGCAAGTTTTGCTGCAAGGCTCCGACCGGGTGTTGGTCAGTTCGGAGTCCGACTTGGCCGATCGAGACACGCCGTGGCCTCAGGACGGGTGCCGAGGAAACAAGCACTGGACTGTGGAGCTGGTGAGGCATTAAGTTTGAATGATTCTATAATTGCACACAATTTGATAAGGCTACAGAGAGATCGGACATGTGCTGTCTTTATGTGTGAATGTCAATTCATGCAATGCTCAAGAATGGATCACTTTGAACTTGCCCTCTTGTCCGCACTTTCACTAAATTTGAATCTCCGTGTGCTACCAAAGCTCTTTTGTTTTATGCTTCTGCCAAACTTCTTGCCAAGGTACTGTATACAATATTTCTGAATAATAGGTGTCACCTTTGTACCCTCGAACCTCATTATAGTAAACTCATGTCTGCCTTGAAAATACTTTTATATCTGAAAATTCGTTATAAGCGATTATTTGTAACACTAACTATAGCAAAGCCATTGGTCACTTCATTATAACCAGTAATTCTTCATATTCGAACTCGTTATATCGAGGTTTGAGTGTACATTTAAACCCCTTTATAAGAGGCATGCTCTGGGCAGCAATTCTTGTCTTTTATATGAGATGTCTCTTATAAGCAGGGTACCTCGTATGCATTTTCTTATCCACTTGTACAGTCGAATCTCAATAGTTCTAACACGCTTAATTCGAACTTCCTGTTAATTCGAACTCACGATGAGGTCCCGTCAAAGCTATTTGTAATCCAAAGGACTCCCGGTAATTCGAATGCGCAAGCACTTGCGATGGTTAATTCGAACATACCGCGCTCCGAAAGTGCTCTCAGCACCCCGCCCAATGTCGCAGCGGCACCTGCGACACCTCAACACTGCGCGCAAAGGAAATGAAAAGGAAAGAAAAGGCTGTGGTGGAATGTTTGCGCTCTCTCAAATGCCGATCTGCGACGCACCCGTGCCATGCTTCTCCCTTTTCCGCCCCTGCCACGTAAAGACCCTTCTCCTTTTAACATTGCGCTCAAAGAGACAGATAAAAAAAAAAAAAGCTGTCGCGGAGTGTGGCACTGTGACGTGCCGGTGCCACGCTTCCCCATTCCTGGCCCTGCCATGTAATCCTTCTCTTTTCAATGACACTTGTTTTCAATGACACTTGCGACGAGAGCAAAAAGGAAATGCCGATCTGCTTCTCTCCGCGTAGAGATGCTCCCCCTTTCTCGTCACGTGCTGGTCACGCTGCGGCTTTGGCGCAGAGGGTAGTAGCGGAGATGCAGTCGTTGTCGTCATCTTTAGAAAGTGTCGGCGCTGAACATTTCTGCGTGCAACTTCTTTTGCCAGGAGAATGCTGAAGCCGAAGTAGAAATGCTTTACAAGCTGCATGCGAAGTTGATTGACTCGCTGCAAGACAAACATGTGCAGATGCGCATCACCGATTACTTCAATTATTAACGGATGTCATGTGATTTGTGAATGAATGTAAGTCTTCTGAAACTTCCCCCTCGTGTGTTAGCTCAATACACATGCGCCACTGCATGAAGAGCCCTCCGTTTATTTAGCTTTTGTTGATTCGAAGTTTTTTTAATTCAAACAAATTTTCAGGCCCCTTCGAGCTCGAATTATCGAGATTGGACTGTATTTGACTGTAAGCTCACTAGTGTCTCTGATACCCATTTGTCTCTTATATCAGCGTCTCTTATAAAGGGGTTCCACTGAATAAGGTTTTGTCTAGTCAAGAGCACGAGGAACATCAAAGCCAAGCTGGCTTAGACAAATTGCTCCAAACATCTAATGCTTTCGGTGTCCGTATTCTTCGTGGACCAAGAGCACCGATAAACACTGATAAAGAGCACCTGTGCCAACATCTTCACAGACGTTGACAAAGACTTATGTTATCTAGAGGTGGAAGAGATTAGCTAAAACTTTCAACAATTGTGATGTTGCGTACCCCAAGTGACACTAAATCTATTGCAGCTCAGCATATAGGTTATGCTTACTGTGAACAAAAAGTTCAATTTCAGAAGCAACTAACTGCAATGCGTTTTCTTTTTTGTTCTTTTTTTTTCTTTCTGTTTGTAGGTTCCACACACGTACCTGGCAGCCAACTGGCCGATTCGAGTGAGTTGGCACCCGTTATTTGTGGTAGACCAGAAATAGTTACCTGGTCTTAGTTTTAGAGACACTGCTTTGCTTTCTTTTTCAAGTGAAACTTGCTATAACTCAGATTTCGGGGGCGATGTCGCACGCAAAAAATCTTGGCACCTGAAAGCATACATAAATGCGACCCTCGGAAGTGCACAAGTCAAATACATATTGGCTGTGTGCCGTTTTCCAATGATTGATGGTCTCTCGATTGCGGGATGGTCAGCGATCAGCCTTTTCTGATACGGAAATCTGATCTTTATCGAGATGACTCTTCATTTCACGTTGCTAATTTTCATTGTTGCTTGGATCAATCGCTTGACCATGCATTCTTGCCTGTAGCAACTGAAGTGTGTTGCTTTGCTGAGCACGTGGAAGCAATTCCAATTCCTGGTGTGGAGTAAGCACAGTGCTGTGTGATAGAAATAAAAAGAAGGAGCTAAAATAAAAGTAGTATGTTAAGCACGCATGTGCAAGGCTTTGCTTGTTTCTATTCAGGCCAGGGCTGCTGAATTTTTGGAAGTGTGGACACATGCAACACTGTATGTAGTACCTAATTTCTCATTAATACTTCATGGGCCGTACTTTGATATTTTTCATCTCTTGACTTACATAGCTTTTTAAATGTAATAATATGCTGTACTTGCGCTTCTAAAATGCTAAAAACATCAGTCTTGTTACGGAATTTTAGTAAGTATAAAGAGAGACTGCCATGCGAAAAACTAAGTTCCTGCGACAGCTCTTTGTGGTATCACAAGATTCAATAACTTTTTGCTAATCTATTGAGGGTCGAATTTTTTGTCAAATGTGACCCTATGGATCAATCTTACCTTTTTTCTGGAGGTTTATAATTTTTAGAATGACCAATTTCGATAAATGGAATATTCTGATCTTTTTTAGGAACCACAAATTGACAAAACGATGCTTTGCATGAGTACAGATGTGTTACGTGTTTGTGAACTACAAAAAAAAAAAGGAGAAGGAAGCTTATATGTAAATAATAAAAAGTATGTTCATTGTAATAAATATACTTTACAGTCTTAGCAAAATGTACACACCACGATATTACTGTTACCTTTCTGCTGTTCACAGTTGATGCGCCCACTCTGTGTGGTGAAACTGGTAGTTCACTCTTTAATTTTATGACTGCATGGTCAATGATTCCCAAAGAAAGAAAAAGTGGCGTAGTATAAAGGTGCAGATTTGAGCACTTCGGCTCATGATCAAGCGCAAAAAATTTATTGCTTTTGATTTTATACCAGAGTGCTGTGGTTTCTGGTACAGCAAGAGTGAAAAGGACTAGGCCCCCCCCTCCCCCCTAAAAATTGTTGCATTTTGTTTGCCCCCAGCCCCTTCGTCACAAAAGCAGATATAGCCAAAGTGTAACGCACAAATCCTAAGCCTTTGTGCCCCTCTGGACATACGTTTGCCGTGGATGTAACCCCCCCCCCCCCCCCCTTCGCATTGAAAAAATTCTGGCACCAACCCTGTGTGGTTCTTTCGCCCCATTACCCTTTTCTGCTTGTGCGTCATTAATAGCAGCACTGCGATTTTGCTTCTCCTTAATGACTCTATAAAGCTGACCGCAAGGAGGTGCAAGGAATGCTGTGAGTTTGGAATCCTTCTGCCACGTATTCAGGAAATTCACCTCTTTTGTTTTTTCCCGCGTATCGTGCAGTACTCTGCAATAGACGCTGGCTGCCACCACGTCGCAGTGGCCGGCCGGGGAGGTTTTGCCCACTGCTCATTAGCACACAACAAGTGGAAATTCTTTGGCAACGAAACACAGGTGAACTGTTTGTTTGCACGAGGGCCCTTTATGTGTTTATACGGGGGACGTTCTTTCTCACCTTGAATGTTACTAAAAAAATTTTTTTTTTCACTTTACTATTGGGATCATTAATTCAGCTACAGCTTGCGCGTTGTAATTTAACATTTTGAGAAGTAGTAGTAGCAGTACATGCAAAAAGTTTCTCTCGCAAATGAAGCACAAGCAAACCTGTAGTATTTTCTTGCAGTTTTTCTGAATGTTTCCCTTTGTTAGCTACTAAATTAGTTACTTTTTAAACGGGCTCTATGCCTTCATTAGTATAGCGGGATGTTTGTATCGAACACCATAAACATGCAATTAAGTGACATTCTACAGCAACTTTCAGAGCAACATTTTTCATGTTACTTTTGTTGAATCTCTTCTCAACTAGATGGATCATCATTAAACAATAGTTTTAAATTGTTACTTTCACCGATTGCCAAACGTATGTGCTACTGGGTCTACGCCTCATTGAGCTGAATTAATAGCGACGAAATAGCCTCTGCTCGATCTTATTTGAGGGAAACGGAAACATTGCCTAGATGGCAATCTTTCTTTCAAATAAATTGTTCTTCAGCGCAGGGTAATCCTTGAGTTTATGAGCTTAACTAGTAACTAGACGTGAATCATTGCCTTTGGTGTATGCCTAAGATGCAGTGTTATTCTTGATGTCTGATTTAGGAGCAAGACTTTGTGGTTACCGGTGGCATCCTCTGGTGGGAGTCGCTTGTCGTGCTCGGCTGTATCAACCTGCGCGATGGCTCTGACGAGGTATGTTTTGTTGCAATGGTGCCTTTTCTCAATTACTGAATGGTTACTAAATTACCTGTTGGCCACTAAATTTGTGTGTGTAGTTGGGGTTGATGTACATGAACTATCATAAGACAGATGACAATCTAGATAATCTATTTAGAATAGATGACCTTTAGATAATCTACTAGTTTCCTGTTAATGCCTTCTTAGTTTGTAGTAATTAGTAATTTATGAAAGCATGAATCCGTTCTTCCTTTCAAATAGGTGGAGAGCTGCCGTTTCCCTCTCTCGTTTTCTGTTATTCTTATGTGGTTAGTTAGTAAATTCCAGTATCCTTAAATGTCTTCTTACTAGCCTTTCTGGTTATTGAGAAATGTAGACCGGTGTAACATTTATCATCCGCCTAGCAGCATTGTCCATTACATCCTCACACTTTGTCACACTCTTTCAGTTTCTCTTTGTGTTTACCGTACCATCGAGTTCAGTCGCAGTCAGACAGCCAAAGCATGCCCACATGGCTGTTTCCAACTGGGTTCTTTGCTCAAACGTACAAAACAGCTGGTGGAATTGCTTATTTTTGCAGCGATGACACGGCAGCTACAGTACAGTCACATCCATGCTATCTGTGGACAGCAGTTGTGATTCATAACAGGGAGTCATACCTTTACTCTTCTCGTAGACCTGGTGGCCAGCATTCATTGCAGAGTGCTTACGCTTGCTCTAGCCTGTGCCCTTGCATCTTCATTCAGTGCTTATGTGGACAGCACACTTTTATTGCCAGCTTCATAATAAGCAGCATTGAGTGTCTACCCTTTGATGCACGCAGGTGCGTCTGTACCCGCGTTCCTCAAAGCTTGACGACATCTTCGTGCGGGTGCTGCGTGTCGACGCCCAGGTTCTGCAGCTCGCACTCTCGGAAGACCGGCTGCTCGTGTTCGCCTCCAACAGTCGCCTGGCACTCCACCGTATCAGTCCACAGTGGTGAGTAAACTGTACAGATGTGCCTGCTTTTGTGCTTTTGTGCAGTGAATGCACGAAGTCTAGGCAAATGTAAAAAGAAAATTTGGGTTGGAAGTGAATTGAAAGCAAATGGTGATTTGGTCAAATAAGTTCGGACCCAATAGTTCAGATAGTGTGTTTTACATATTGTGAAGAAAAATAAGAATATTTTTCTTGACTCGACTAACCTGCACGATATTTTCAAAACTTGAACAAGACGTGTGTGAATGTCGTTCTACTTAGTTCGAAACAAAGGGAAGCAACCTTAAATTGTGGCAATACTTAAATTTCAGTAGGATGTAAGTGATAACGAATGGATGCAAGTGATAACCAGTAAAATACATAACATTTTAAAATTCACTATACTTAAAGCGTCTTATGCCCGTATGACAATCAATGCGATGATGCGGGCTAGTTGGTTTGAGGTATTTTTAATCATATTCCTAGTGCTAAAACCTGACGGATACGCAAGTAAAGAATATTACATAGAACAGGCAATAGACATCAACTCCGTCTATTGCCCGTCTTATGTATGTGTTGCCTACTTGTTTCTGCATCTCGTTTTTTCTGTATAATAAGCTTAACTTACAATAAAGTTATCAATGCGAGGGTGGAATGTTCATTTAGCCAATATCCGTAAGTGGGTTGTTTACTGCTGGAGAGAGAGAGAGGGGGCAGGCAAACACAGTGTCTCGTTCTCATCGGCTGTGTCCCTGTTTGCTCTCCGACCCCCTTTTGTGATCAAATAATTACTAAAAATACCTCGACCTAGTGTCATTCTGAAACTCTACGGTATGTCCTTTGACAATTTCGCTATATTTTTTCTCTTGCACCATCTGTCCCTACCTCATTATTTGAGCACACTCTTCTACTTCTGCTTCTTCAATTTCGTGCACGCGGTGTAGGCCTGGAGCGCCTGCAGGAACTGGACCTTGTCTGCTCTGGTGCCGCACCCACTGTGTGTGGTGTCGGCCACCTTGGTGCAGCTGGGCGGGGCACGTGGAGGCCCCTCCTCCAAACTAGCCGTACTGCTCAATGTAGCCGGACGGCTGGTGCTGCTACAGCAAGACCCTGCCTCGGCGCCACCCCCGTTAGCCCCGCCCCGAGGGGCACCACCCCCGCTACTGCGCCAATGGAGTGCCCCCACCGTGCTTGCCTTCTGCGTTGAGAGGGTGAGTAAAACTGTCAAAAATCTCCTGTCATGATTTACATCCTGAAGCACTTCACAATGGTCGTCTCCCGCGGCTGGTCCATGGGGACGGCACCTTAGGTTGTTTCCCGTGAACCCCTCGTGGTGAGTCGAGCATTGGTGACACCGCTTTCGCGTTGCCTTAGGTTTTTTTCTTATGTTTGATTGAGTGTATTGGAATATTGTATAAGGTTGTTTTAGCATGTTTTTAGCATGTTTTAGTAAGAATAAAAAGTAAAGTGCACTGCTGTTCATTTGTATAATTATGCGTGTCCAATTGCGGCTGCTCTTTACTATGACGCAACACTCACAATGAACCAATTGTGATGATGTTTATTCGAGCAGAGAAGTCGCAATGAGGTCGCAACAAAAAATGGCCGTACGGCAAGTCTGGCAAAGGCGGCACAGGCTCTCGCGCAATCAGAGCACGGGCTCTTCGTTATCTTCCGAAGGCGCATACGCGTTGGTGCGTATGCTCCACTACACTACCCCTGGGGTGAAGAGTAGCCATCCTGGCGACTCAGGGAGTAGGCACAATGAGGGGGTCGTAGTAGGGCTTGAGACGGTCGACGTGTATGGTCTCGCGTCCTCGACGGCGCAAATCTGGTGACTGTGTTAGTGGCTCGATGATGTAATTTACCGGTGAGGTTGCGTCAATGACACGGTACGGACCATGGTACCGGGGCAGAAGTTTAGAAGACAGGCCAGGAACGTGCGGAGGCACCCAAAGCCACACAAGGGAGCCAGCACGAAACGTAGGAGCCATGTGGTGAACGTCGACATGTCGAGTCTTTTGTAGACCTTGAGCCTCACTTGTCAGAGACTGAGCCAACTGACGGCAGTCTTCAGCGTATCTGGCGACTTCCAAAAGCGGGGAGCACTCAGATGCATCAGGGCGGTACGGGAGTATAGTGTCGAGTGGGTGGGAAGGTTCGCGGCCGTACAACAGAGAGAACAAGGAAAAACCGTTAGTCGCTTGCGTCGCGGTGTTATAAGCGAATGTAACAAAAGGTAATACAGCGTCCCAGTTAGTGTGGTCGGAGGAGGTGTACATCCTCAGCATGTCACCAAGTATGCGGTTGAAGCGCTCAGTGAGACCATTTGTCTGTGGATGGTATGCGGTAGATTTCCGGTGGATGATGTTGCACTCAGCAAGGATAGCTTGGATGACCTCCGACAGGAACACTCGACCCCTATCACTGAGTAATTCCCGTGGAGCACCATGGCGTAGAATGAAGCTGCGGAGAAGGAAGAGTGCAACTTCGTGGGCGGTCACTGCTGGTAGAGCTGCAGTCTCAGCGTAGCGTGTCAGATGACCGACGCCGACAATAATCCACCGGATTCCAGAGCCACTGTATGGGAGGGGGCCATAGAGGTCATTAATCACGCGGTCGAATGGGCGAGCCGGGCAGGGGAGCAGCTGTAACATGCCAGTGAGGTGCCGTGGAGGTGTCTTGTAAGGAAAAGGAAAAGCGTTCGGCCGACCAGAGGTCCGCAAGCTCCGCGGTGACCAGCGTCTACGCCACCGAGCCCAGCAGCCTGGCGAGACATTTACTAGTTACATTGAGGATGTGCTCGACCTCTGCAGGCGTGTTAACCCATCTATGCCTGATGAAGAGAAAATTCGGCAGATTCTCAAAGGTATTTAGGATGGCGCATTCCAGATGTTGCTATCGAAAAGCCCGACCACAGTGGCAATCCTCGTAAGCCTGTACCAGAGCTTCGATGAATTGCGCCGTCAGTGTTCCATCGCCCGACAGAGTGTCTTACCACCAGATTCGATCTCGGCCGTCGCACTCACAAATGCCGACGTTCACCAAGAAAGTCTGTCAAACCAGATCAAAGAGTTCATCAGAGAGGAAGTCGCCCGACAGCTCTCCCTGCTGCCGCATAGCGACGTGCCCACCGCAAGCCTGCCTTCGACACTTCAGCAGGCCATACGCACTGAAATTTCCGATGTCCTCCCTACAGTGTTGGTGCCTTACCCAGCACCTCCACCAAATGTGATGATGTTTATTCGAGCAGAGAAGTCGCAACGAGGTTGCAACAAAAAATGGCCGTACGGCAAGTCTGGCAAAGGCAGCACAGGCTCTCGCACAATCAGAGCACGGGGCTTTTCGTTATCTTCCGAAGGCGCATACGCATTGGTGCGTATGCTCCACTACACAATGACTAATTCGGTGTGGTGCTGTTGGAAACGAGAGGTGATGTGCCGCTGCACCGAGACCGGCAGGCATCCATCGGATTGTCTGTGGTGTTTCTTTTTTTTCAACAAGAAGCCATTTTATCCACTCGCTTTCAGCATCGTCCTCGCCGGCTGTTATTCGATGCTGAAGTTTTTTATTTTGCAGCATTTGAAGTGCACCGAAGCGGCAGAGCTTATAGGGACCCTGCTCCTAACTGCAGCGGACGAACACCGCGGGTTTACGCTTAGCGAGCCACAGGGCCGCTACTCCGTTTACTCGCGTGTAGCGCACCGCTCCGCGCGCGCTCAACTAATAAGGCGTTTAGCGCGGCGCGGCAAACAGACAGTGTTCTAATGCAAAACACAACACTTTATTGCCACTGGCGGTACCCCGAACAACAGTACAACGTCCGCTCCCGGGACGTGGGTAGCAAAGGCACCCGCACGCGGACGTTCACAATAAGGGGAAAACCGCGAGCACGTCGCAGCTGGCAATGGCGAGCTTTGACACGCCGGTCGGGAAAAGGTCCCTCGCGGCTATGCTGCGCACTCTCGCGATGGCCAATGGGCCTGGTCGCGAGTGTTAGGGCAAACCTCGTACGCGTAGGCCTACGGCAAGTGCGGCTCGTTGTGGTACGACCACTTCAAGCACTAGGCACCGCTGTGGGCTTAGCGTACGCTATTGAAGCTAGCACTCAAGTAAACACGCCTGCCGAGGTGCCCAAGGCCACCCCAGGCAGGCTACAGTCCGGCGATTCCCAAGGGGACGCGGACGAAGGAAAACACGTGCTTACCCGGCGCCGACCAACGGAAAAGAGCGCGCTCCCTCGGCGCGCGCGTACCGCGTGCCGTGCCCGCACGTGGCGCCATCTATCGCCACGTGGTGTTAACAGAGCGGGAAAGCAAAAGGGTGTGGCTGTGTGACGGAATGCCCGCGAAATGGTCGCGGGCATTTCGCGGGCATTTCGCGAAATGCCCGCGACCTCAGATCCCCACAAGCTTCATCGTGTTCCATCGATTTGGCAGTGAGAAGCAGCAACACGGGGTCTATTCTCTGCGTCGCTCAGATGCACTAAGCCACGCACCAAGCATATCGCCTGAGGGTATGGTGTACTACCGTGGCACGGTGTGAACCGTGCCATGAGGGCAGCCATTCTCGACGGTTGTAATTGCAGTCATTTGTGTGCAGTAAGGTGAAAGTGAAGTCTTTATGTGTGCTTCTGTGTTTTGTGGAATGTGCGCGTCTGTGATCTACCACCCACAATCGCCATGGCATCGGCGCTGCCACATGTGTGTGTTTAAGTGGGCTACTTGGGTGTCGCAGCGTGGAAATTTCGGTGATCTTTTGCGATATTCGCTGTGTTGTGCGTCTGCATGAGGGATGTAAATGCGGACTAGGTTAGCAAAAAAAAAAGCAGGCAGCAGAACCTGCTAGCGCAACACAGTACGAAAGTAAACAAACCAGGTGGGGATAATATGCTGTGGTATATGCATTACAGTCAAGCTTCGCTACAACGAAACTGACTTGGCGCGGAAAAAATTTCGTTGAAGCGAAAATTTCGTTGTAGTGAAATTGAAAAAATATAGCTGATCTGAGCTAGCAAAACAGCAAGACGAAGGAATATTTATTCTCAAAATTAAAGAAAATGTCCGCTGCTTCCTATTTTTTTTCCCAGCAGCGTCACGATGCGATTCTCACCCATGCATAGCGAGGCCTTTGTGAAAATCATGTTGAAACAAGGCCTACAACCGCTTTTGTGAACGAACCAAAAGCTGCATTAACTTGTTAACACCAGCAGCTGTCCGCCGTCAAAGTGTATCCGAATATGCCGAGATGAAGGCAGGGTATCATGGAGCGGTGACTTTTGCTTTATTCTATGCCATTCTTATCCACCACTTGCGGCTAGCTGGTTTTGTTGATAATGCGGACGAACAGCTGCTCTGATTAGTTATCACAATGGCCAAGCGCGAGCGAAATGATACGCATTGGCATCGAAAAAAGCATCGTTCTGCACAGCTGCGTGAAAGAAAACCATAAACTGAGCGACTGGGCTTCAGCTTCGGATCGTCTGTGGCTCACAAGTAATCTAGTGGTAAAAGCAGGACATGCTCATTGCCATCGCTATCGAGCAATGGTGGCGCCCACGCTTGCTGAACAGCGACGATTTCTGGCGGTGCCAACATGTGTTTTAGACATCGTCGACATATTTTCATGTTCTGAAAATGCATCAAAATGTTAAAGACTGTGTTTACTGTATAGCAATAAATATCCGAGCCTGGAATTGCATCGTGAAATTTCGTTGAAGCGGCATGGCAGAAGAAAAAGTGTTTGTTGTGGTGACAATATTTATGCATTGACTCCTATGAACTGCTGACGGGGAATCCTGAATTTTTCGTTGTAGCGGTAATTTTCTTGAAATGTCGTTCGTTGTGGGGGGCTAATTTGACATGTGTTTATGGCACAACTGCGTCACCTTAACGAAATGGATTTTCACTGGCTCAGAATTATGTGCTAAGTTGAAGTGCTTGTTGCATAAGTGCTTGTCTCATGCTCGATGCAAAAACGCTTTGCATGAAAAACACCGTGCAAGGTTTTTCAAACCATGATATGTGCGCTATGTAATATCGCTGCATCGAACGTGTTTGATGCAGCAATCATGATCAATCACGATCAGTTATATTGATCGTGATCGTTACTGAAACGACGCTGCTAAAACTCTTACTGAGCAAAAAAAATCTAGTTTTTCTAGGTGTTGTGTCATACCTAATGATATCCCATTAAAGCCTTACTTTTGCCTAATGTGTTCTTTTTTGTTGTTGTTTTTGTTTCTTGCATTTTGCCTGAATTGCATGCAAGCATTACGATGTGAGAACTTGTTTATATTATTAAATTAGAGACCCGTGAAAGAAAGCATGAAGGATGCATTGCACTCCCTTGTGAAAGCAAAGCTTGGCATGCAACACGTATCACTTATATTCGCTGGAGTGAGAAAACCCTCTTGCCTGCACAGACACACCTTCGTATAGACAGATTCACGGAAGGTAGCGGCCCCTGTTCCAGTAAAACTGGGTTCAACTTTGAAAAAAGTTGAACTGCGTTGTCAGGATCATGGCAACACCATGGAGTGCAAGTTCTCGAAGCAAGAAAAAAAAATTCCACCTATAGTGTTTAGTCACCACCACTTTAGCCATGTGCATCACCTTAGCATTAACCTAACGACAACATATGGAATGGCCCCCACTGTTAAACATAATATGCGCCATGCGCTTTTATTTTGATGAAACAAGATGTTGATTGAAACATTGGCGTTTTCCTTAAACACAATCACAAACACGGCGACGTGAGATGCACATTCGGTATATACGGCTGCACAAGAATCAAGGTCCGTCTAAGATCACTTATGCATTCTTCGTTTTGAGACATAGTCATACCTAACAATCCGGGAGACTCCAGTATTTTTACTCTTTCTTCCGTTTGTATGGTTGTCATGAAAATTTCCAGGAATTTGAAATTTCCGTGTATGATCTTGCCGCATTACCAAAAATGCAGGGAAATCCACTACAGGCTTTTTGCGAACACACCACATTTTATTATAAATGAATTTAGGAGGTGTTCATCTGAGCGTACAGTAGAATCTCAATGATGTGAAACCACGGCAGAAACGAATTCATGAAATCCTCCAGCCAACTTCGACTGTGCCTATTGGGTGAAAATTCCAGTGTTTCAAACACTTTTCCTAATCATGGCAAGTGATATGAACTTTAGTACCGAAATTGACAAACGAAGGCTGACAGAAACGTGCTCAAAGCTTTGCAAATACGCACTGTCTTCTACAGTGTGTGTCACTGTCATTGACACAACCGGTGTGGACAAAACTGCGGTCGTTCTTGACACGATCACGTATGGCAATACGTTACTGACAGAACTTCGAAAGTGTGCGTGCGTCCAACGCTTGACCAGTCAAAGCAACGCTGCTTTCCACAAACTCTGTGGACAAAACCGAGGCAGATGCAATCATAGATAGGATAAAGCAACTTAGTTTTGAAGGCACGTGCGCAGCCAGCGCACGCAGATTGAAAATGGAACTACTGTTTGCCGCAACCGCAGCACATAAATTCGCGGTCGCGGCGACGCAGTAGTGATCTATGAGCTTCAAGGGCATGCGGCTAATGCAGCGGTAGATTAAAGGCAGTAATGACGTAAAACAGGCTAGAAGCGTTTTGGCGGTCCTGTACAAAGAATCTAGTTGAGAGCAAAGCTTCAACCCGTGCTTTTGCGGCAGCCAGCTGCGCCGTCTCGTCTGTTCATATGTGTCCCAGGAAAACATGCGAGAGTTCTTTTGATAGAAATAGATTTTGCTGGTTGTTTTGATGACTTGAAATTTCGGGAGTATTTGCGCTCCCCCTTTGAGACTCTCACCTTAGTGGGAAGCCATACCCTCGTGTGTTCGGCCACTCTAAGCCCATGTTTGTGCTTGCAATTGGAGCCTTTCTCTCTCTTTTTTAACAATCTTTTCTGTTTTGTTTTTGGTGCAAATAATAGACGTCGAATAATAATTTAGCGCACCCCCCCCCCCCCTTCCCATTGCGGAAATCTCCCGGATTCAGAATCCTTGAACTTGCAGGTATGCAGCGAAAGCTTCGTAACACAACCAAAAATTGTAAATTACCTTACGAAATCTATTTAATGCCCCTGTCTGGTTTTGTGAAGCCACAAAAGAATGCTTCTTTCATTTTAAGCATGAGGTTAAATGTGGCATTGTTTGTTTTAGTACCACCATAGGTACTGCACAGAAACGTCACCTTCGAGAGTTATACATTGCTTCTTAGTGGAATCCGAGATGCACACAGGAGGCGAGAGCGTTGCAATTTAAACAACAGATGTATTGCTAGGCCGACGCTGAACTCCTTGCCTTCACAAGTTAATTTATTGAGCTTTGTTTTTGTTTATTTCAATATCAATGACGTATTGCATGATAATGGTTATGTGCGTGAAACTTATCACCATTGCTCGGGAACTACTTCCTATGTAGAGCGGAGGCATGGAAAATAAGTGCAATGCAGCTTTGATTGACATGTGGGGTTTAACGTCCCAAAACCACAATATCATTATGAGAGACGCCATAGTGAAGGGCACCAGAAATTTTGACAACCTAGAGTTCTTTAACATGCACCCAAATCTGAGCACACAAGCCTCAGCATTTTCACCTCCATTGAAAATGCAGCTGCCGCAGTCGGTATTCGATCCCGTGACCTGAGGGTGAGCAGCCGAATACCTTAGCCACTAGACCACCGCGGCGGGGCGTGCAATGCGACCTCGTGGGTGGAGCTTATATTTATTCTTAGGTTGTCGCTGACTATAGTGATGTATTTGATTCTGCTGATGATATTGTGGATGCAAACATAGTTAAACAAATGTTTTGTTTGGATTGGTTCGACCGCGTCTGTTCCAAGAGCATGGTGCCTCCTTTCGAGAATCCATAGGTTGTAAGATCAAGTTTTGGTGGCCTGAATTCTTTTGAAGAGATCTGACTTGTTTTTTTTTTCTTTTACTTCATATTCAACATTAAATGATGAGCCACGACTTCAATACCACGGAAAATTACTGCCAAGCCTCAATGCATGCTAAATAATTTACTAGCTTTTCTACAGCCCGCTCCAGATTCATTTTTAATGGGTATAGTTTTTACATCATGGTGAACAGAGAAGAGAGAGCTGAAAGGAAATGTCACTGTTTCAAAATGAGTGTTCACACTACAAAGCACCATTTTGGGGTACCTCTTTTCTCTATAGGAAAATCTATGGGTGCCTGTTGGCACTAGGAATCAAAACCAGTATGATATGGTCGGGGGATACCCATCACTCCTAATTTTTTCAGCAGTATCCGAAATTAGATCTTTCAGCACTGATGCCTTCCACAATGCATTTTTCCAGGTCTGGGTGGCCGAGAGCTGCCCTGAGTCTCGAATGCCGCACCTGACTCAGGCGCTGTGGATTGCATGTGGTGTCCATGGTATGCAGGTATGTCCAGCGTTGTGCTTTAGGGAAGTGCATTTGCTGCATTTAAGCTTTCGGTAGATTGTTCTACTATATACAAAACTTAACATACTTTTACTTCCATCGTTTCTGCATTGTTCCTTTTTCTAACCGGTGGAAACAGTGTTAAAGCTGTATATTGACGAGGCATCATCAAACCAGCATGGCGTCTGCATTTTCAAGAGGTAGCATTTATCGGAGCACTTTTTTTTTTAAACAGACGTTTGAAATGAGTTCTTGCGTAGTTCCTGCATTTTCAGAATACCGGGCATCACGAATTGGCAGTGCCTGCTTTCCTGGAAATTCTTGTCAGTTTGTTGTTTGTACAACTTCTTGAACAAACCGAACACAACTGTTTTCCCTCAGTCCCCGCTGTGATACACATCGAATCCCACTTTTGTTGCTTCCCCTTTGCACCTCCTGTTCCCTCTCCCATTGTTTCTTTGCTCGCATACTTGCGTCTCTCTTCAGTAAGAGCGAGCAAGATGAATGCTTCTAATCAAAGCGCCTGCTGTTGTGATGAACACAACCGTCTTTCAAACGTTGGCTCCATTGACAATCCTTGTTTGATGGTTTGTCATCACTTCAGCCTCCAGCTTCCCATGAACTTGTGTGTTTTGTTGCATTGCATTCCACGTAACGTTTTCGACATAGGCTACTTGTTGTTTTTTGCCTTCATCTTCCACGAAGGTGAGCTCTCCTATTGGGCTTGTGGTCGTGTCATATTTGCTGTGTTGATACGGTGCTATGCAACATCGTACGGTCCTGGTCACGTAGGTACTCAAACCAGGCTTATGTCTCTTGCCCTCTTGCTATGCAGGTGTGGCTGCCACTGTTCCTGCCGGGCGACACTGCGGGTGCCAAGCATGCCTTCATGGCAAAGCGTATCATGCTGCCAATTGCTGTCCATATCTACCCCCTCGGTGAGCAGCTATGCAGCCATTGAACTTGATTTTAGCGGCAGGGGACCTCCTCACTAAATGGCTACTTTCAGAAACGAAACCATTCGAAGAGCTGAATCAGAGTTGTCCCATTGAGCTGTTGCACAAACACTACGAGTGTCTTTTTTTAGATTTCTTAATTGTTTATTTCTGTTCACAAATGATAATTTCTATTTAACAACTGTTTCTGGTGTGTGGGTGGTAGTCTTTCCTGAAAACTGAACACTGTACTATCATTTCATTGCTCTGATGGGAACCTTTCCTAATGAATCCAAAACCACTGCAAAGGTAGATTTTGCAGTTGTGTAATCTGTAAGTCTGTCTGAGCACCTAATGGGGGACAAGTTTTGTGGACATGTTTACCGCTTACATGAAATCGTTAACATGCTTGAAAGAATTGAAAAAGTCCCACTCCCAAATTAGTCCTGTACTTATAAACAGAGAAAAAAAATTGACTGAAGTGCCCATTTTAGATGTCCTAATTGTGTAGCTCGTGAATCTGTGAAATTTTTAAAGTGCTCGTATAAGTCGGGCTTCTAAATTAAAGGCTGCCTATATTGCGATAAATAGATTCTAACCTGCTTTTAAATGTTACAAGCGCCTTCTGAATTGGTGTGGAAGTATGTAGTTGCCACGGACAGCAGTGTCTTCATTATGATTTATTTAGATAGGATCCCCCGAACAGAAGCTGTAACCCACTCCCCTCCACAATGCCTCAATATTTAAAAGATATGCAATGCACTCAAACCTGTATATAACGAACATGAATGTAACGAATTATCAGTTATAACCAAGTAAATGAAAAATAGTCTTGCAATAGATGCAGTGTTAAGAGTAAACAAACTTTCATATTGAATTTTTCAGATATAACGAACTTATTTTTGTGTAAAATACAATGTTGTCATAATGAGGTTTGAGTGTATAAATAAGTAAATACACTATTACCTCACTATAACTAAGTCACATTTGACAAAAAATTACCTTCATTATATCCCAAACTTTTTTATAATGGTATTTGTAACACTGCATTTAAGGCAAGACTATTTTTCGTGTATTTCATTAGTACCAATAATTCGTTATATTTGTGTTCATTTTATCGAGGGTTGAGTGTAAATGAAGACAGGCTTATAATAGGATTCAGAGTGTGACTGTCTCCCCTGTGTTTCAGCCGTGCTTTTTGAAGAAGCTGTGGTTCTCGGTGCAGAAAGCGACACAGCACTCTGCGGCAGTGACCCTTTTCCTCTTTGTGTTGTCTCCAAGTCAGTAAGTTCAGTAGTCCACGATTTCCTAATCTATCAGTGAAAGTTAGGCTTGCTGATTGACTGTAACAAAAATCAGCGACCCTATCGCTTTTCTTCTTTTTTTTCACTGTCCAAAGCGAAGTTTTTTCAACTAGCCTATGTTCATGTTGTAGGCATTTGTGCCACGGCTTGCAAGCTTTCATAAAGCTTGTAGTCATAGGTATCGATTGACAAGCAACGTCGGTATTTTTGGGTGAGAAATCTTAATTTTATGCTTGAAGCAATGTGTGCTGTCTTTTATTGCTGCAGCTTGAAAGGGCCTTGACAGTCCTACATTCAGCCAAAGATGTCATGTGACCTTTTGCATTCCTTCAGAAAAATTGTACCATTCCGTGTTGCAATTTTTTTGATTGACATCTTTTTTTTTCTTTTTTTGGCAGTTTCGAGTTGATGGAGTTTTAGTGTGTTTGTGCGTGCCAATTTTCTTCCCGGTGTTTAGTTGTTACCATTTTTAATCACCACTCACATTTTTGCTGCTTGTAGCAGCGTGGCTTCGTGGCGATGTCAAGGTATCTTTGGTGAAATCAATTTAAGCAAAGTTCATTTGCGGTCTACACTACCATTTCCTGAGTGAAATTTTTAGCAAGTGAATAAACACCATCTTTGTACTACGTACATTTAGCTATCGCGCATTTGTAGCTTTCTCGATTGCCAGCCATTCCACCCATGCTGAAAGTTGTTGCCGACTCGCACTGTATTGGCAAGTCATTGCTGCGATTGTTTTTCAGAGTCAAGTCTACTTGCATCTAATTCTTCGCCAGCTGCTTTGCCGCAAGTGAGTGCACACTTTCATTCCTAGGTATTTGCAGGTAGCATAGGGATCAGTGTTTGATGTGGAAGTTAGAAAAAAGCTAGCCTTGAAGTAGCAGCAGAGGACGAAAATGCTACATAGCGTCATTGGTGTCTCTTGCAGCATTCGTAGCTACCAACTCTATCAAAGTAGCCACTTGTGATGAAATCATTCTTTTAATTCGAAAAGTGAAGATGCGCATTTTATTTCTTTACTGTTGTCGCTTTTCTCGTAAACCATGTGTGTCTTTACATACTTTGCATCCACACTGTGTCTACACATTCCAGGCATTGTAGTGCATTGAAGGTTAGTAGTACTATATAGTTACTTGTATTTTATTTGTAACATAGCCCAAAACATAACAGAAAGGTCTTTAATGCAAAACAGGTGTTACGCTTGCGCATGGTACTGGGATAATTTCTGACGACAAGTTACCTCTCTTTTTCTTCTTTTTATATTTTGTTTCATGGTCCTTTTTGGTTGTGGCATTGCACGCATTGCATCAGATGAAGAGCCGAAGTTGTGTGCTAACAGCAGTGATGTTCCGAGCAGTGTGCGTTGTGTAAGGCATTTTTGTGAGCAACTTCCACATTCGCTTAATCCAACTCTATAGAAATAAAGAACTTCTTATTTGAAATCTCAATTTTTCTTTTTGCAAAACACAAGCATTTTGTTCAGTGCACACACAATTGCCACCGAGCAATCTATGTGCTGTACTTGATTGTTGCCTGTGCCCACACCTGGAGAGGGACCTTTTGAGAAGAGTGACGACATTGCGAGCCTCGTGCTCCCTTATTGCAGCCTGGGCTACCACGCGTGGGAGATAGCGCGCAGCTGCGCTGAACTGCCGTACTTCCACCACTCGTTGGAGTTGCTGCTGCATGAGGTGCTTGAAGAAGAGGCCATGTCATCGGAGCCCATTCCAGGTGAGCGCATTGAGTTGAATTGATCTGAATCAAATTTATTTTGCCGCATAAGTACAGTGCTGCACTGTGCTTGCAGATTAAAATGAAACATCAGTTTAAGTGGTTGCTTGGGAGTGCTGATACGACATATAGGAAAGAAACAGCACAAGAAATGAAGAAGCAGACAAAAAACTACATATTGTAACGCACTCTTCAATAAACCCTTTTAATACGCTAACGTACGCTGAGCGAACTTGTGCCCGAGAATAATAGCACAGCTCGATTGTCTCGAGGATTCCCTTCTGCCTCTTCTTCTACGTTCTTCTTTTTTCCCAACACGGTTCGCGCGCAGCTGGGTCCCGCAAGCTCGTGCATTGCAAATCATCTAGAAGGCACAAGTATTTGCTAGCGCGCGTCATTTGAAGTCACATTGTGTCATTGCCCCCCTTTCCAGACTGCATCGTCCCGATGCTTGTGTCAAACTGGTTGCATGGCAGTCATTCACAAACCGTCGTCGGGGATGTCGTTAACGTCAAAGAACGTTGTATCTTCAGCGTTTCATTGCCTGTTGTGATATGGTTTCATCCTGACGACATGCACAGTTTCCGTGCGATGCCGCCGTCGGGATGAAATATCCTGTCCCTCTGGCATAACTTCGTAGTTGAGCGAGCCGACGCGGCGGAGCACTCTGTACGGACCGAAATAGCGGCGAAGCAGTTTTTCTGACAGGCCACGTATTCGTACAGGAATCCACACCCATACTCTGTCTCCTGGTGCGTACTTTCTGACAGGCCACGTATTCGTACAGGAATCCAGACCCATACTCTGTCTCCTGGTGCATACTGGACGTCTCTTCTTCGCAGATTGTATCGATGCGTGTCGGTTTTCTGCTGTTGGAAAATGCGATATCGTGCCAGCTGTCTGGCTTCTTCTGCTCTTTGTATGTAGTCGTGAACGTCATAGTAATTCTCGGGCGTCTCGTCAATAGGTAACATTGCATCTAAAAGTGTCGTTACCGTCCGGCCAAAAACAAGTTGGAATGGCGTCATCCGTGTTGTCTCTTGCATCGCAGTGTTATAGGCGAATGTTGCATAGGGTAATATTTTATCCCAAGTACGGTGTTCTATATCAACGTACATTGACAACATATCAGCCAGCGTTCTGTTCAGTCGTTCCGTAAGACCATTTGCTTGAGGATGATATGCCGTCGTTTTTCTATGACTGGTGTGCGTCAATTTCATGATACATTTCATCAGGTCGGCCGTATATGCAGTCCCTCGGTCCGTGATCAACGCTTTTGGAGCTCCGTGCCGCAGTACTATGTTGGAGACGAAGAATTCGGCTACTTCAACGGCTGATCCTTTAACAAGAGTAGCTGTCTCGGCATATCTGGTTAAATAGTCGGTCGCAACTATTATCCACCGTTTTCCCGATGACAAAGTAGGAAATGGGCCCAGTAAGTCCATTCCCACTTGTGTGAATGGGGCTTCTGGTGGTTCTATCGGTTGAAGGAGACCTGCTGGTTTTAGCGGTGGCGTTTTACGTCTTTGGCAGTCCCGGCAGGTTCTGACATAGTGTCGTACAGAGCTAAGCAACTTCGGCCATTAGTATTTAGTGCGGATGCGTGCTAACGTTCTGCTTACTCCTAAGTGTCCAGCTGATGGATCGTCGTGGCAAGCCTCCAAAATCTCTGGTCGCAGAGGTGAAGGGACGACAAGCAGGAATGTCGCTGTATTGTTGTCAAAGTTCCTTTTATACAGGATGTTGTTTCGTAGGACAAACGCTGACAAGCCGCGGACAAAAGGTCGTGGAACATCGACAGACTGTCCTTGTAAGTACTTGATCAAGAGGAGTATCTCAGGGTCAGATCGCTGCTGATGTGCCATCTCTGATGGTGTCACAGCTCCCAAGAAAATAAAATCTTCACCATCCTCGGTGGAAGCAGAAGCAGCAGGTTGAATCGGAGCACGTGACAAGCAGTCCGCATCACTGTGCTTGCGACCTGACTTGTACACAAGCGTGATATCATACTCCTGTAATCGCAAGCTCCATCGTGCAAGCCGTCCACATGGGTCCTTGAGATTAGCCAGCCAGCATAGCGAATGATGGTCGCTTATAGCCCGAAAAGGCCTACCATATAAATATGGTCGAAACTTGCTGATAGCCCATACCACGGCAAGGCATTCTTTCTCGGTCGCTGAGTAGTTCACCTCAGCTTTCGAAAGAGTGCGACTGGCATACGCAATGACTCGTTCTTGTCCGTTTTGCCACTGGATGAGCACGGCCCCAAGACCTAAATTGCATGCATTCGTGTGGATATCGGTTTCCGCTTCCTCGTCAAAATGCGCCAGAACAGGATGGCTTTGAAGGCACTTTCGTAGTTCATTGAAGGCACCCTCTTGTTCGGCAAGCCATACGAAAGGCATTTCCTCTTTTGTCAGCCGTGTCAGTGGTTCAGCAATTCGTGAAAAATTTTTAACGAACCGTCGATAATAGGCGCAGAGACCTAAAAATCGCCTAACAGCCTTTTTGTCTGTTGGTTTCGGAAATCTTGCTACGGCCTCAGTTTTTTGCAGGGTCTGGGCGGACGCCTTCTGCACTGATGACATGGCCGAGAAAAAGGAGCTCACGGAAGCCAAAATGACATTTCTGCGGTTTTATCGTCAAGTCCGCTGATTTGATCGCAGTGAGCACGGCCCGGAGCCTTTCCAAATGTTGCTCAAAGATAGCAGAGAAAACTACAACATCGTCGAGATAAACCAGACATGACTGCCATTTAAGACCACAAAGCACTGTGTCCATCATCTGTTGGAATGTGGCGGGTGCTGAACAAAGGCCAAAAGGGAGTACCTTGAACTCGTATAAACCGTTCGGTGTCACAAACGCTGTCTTTTCGCGATCTCTTTCGTCAACTTCTATCTGCCAATACCCACTTTTAAGATCCAATGAGGAAAAATACCTGGCATTTCGCAGCCTATCCAGAGTGTCATCAATTCTTGGCAGAGGATAAACATCCCGTTTGGTGGCGGCATTCAGCTTCCGATAATCAACGCAGAAACGTAAGGTTTGGTCTTTTTTCTTCACAAGAACAACAGGTGACGCCCATGGACTTGATGAAGGCTGGACTACATCGTCTTTGAGCATTTCTTTAACCTGATTACCAATAGCTTCTCTTTCTCTGGGTGACACTCGGTAGGGATGCTGGTGTATTGGCCTCACTGACTCGTCGACAATGATGCGATGTTTGGCGACAGGAGTGCGTCGAACCTTAGATGACAACGAGAAACATTCGGCGAATTCCCTTAAAAGACCCTCTATTTGCTCTTTTTCGCTTGGTAGTAGGCCTGGCTCGATGTCGATGGCTGCAAGGACAGACTCCACGTCTTCAAAATCAGAATCATTGGTTTCAAAAGTTCGCAACTCCGTAACCTGGACGAAATCATTCAGACTGGCGATAACGGTTCCTTTTGCAACATGCTGCACCTCATTTCCAAAGTTTGTGAGTAGAACGTTTGCACATCTGTCACGTAACTTAACAAGGCCTCGTGCCATGCAGATCCCTTTTTGGAGTAGTAAGGCAGTGTTGTTGTCAGCAAATCCTTCGAATTCACTGAATGCTTTGTTGTTTACTGCGACAGATATGCTCGATCTTGGCGGCACCATGACGCCATCATCTGCAATACAAAGGTCATATACGTTTTCTTCCGTTTCAAAGGTAGCAATCACGTGCCTAGTCGAGAATGAGACGGAAGATTCTCGCAAGTTAATTACAGCACCATTAGCTCGTAACAAATCCATGCCGATAATCAAGTCTCTTGAGCATTCCGGCAGCACAATAAAACTGTCGACGTACGTGAAACCCCGTATTCCGATTCTTGCTGTGCACATTCCAGTAGGGTCGATGAGGTGCCCTCCTGCTGTGTGAACTTGTGGTCCCTTCCAAGGAGTCAGCACTTTCTTTAGTATTTTAGAAAGTTCGCTACTCATCACTGAATAATCTGCGCCGGTATCTACCAGTCCGATGACTTCGTAGCCGTCAACGAACACACGCAAATCGGAAGCAACGTCACTATCGAAGCACCGGTTTCTGAATCGGTCGTCGTTGAGAGTCAGCACTGGAGGTTTTTCTGCATTAGCGTCGACAGCGGCCTTGCCTCCACAGGTCGCTGACTCTAGTTTTCCGGACGTGGGCTTGGGGAACGAGACCTTGGGGAGCTTGCTGAAGGTCGGGGGCTAGGCGATCTATACCTCCCCGTTGTCGTTGCCCGAGGTTGGTGTCGTTGGAAGCCACTTGAGGTTTGACGACCTGACAGGTATTCTTCAATTTCGAAGGGACGTTGTAGCGTAGCGTATGTTTATCAGCTCGCGACTGCTTCTGCGCAGAGCTGATAAGACGAGCGGACGAGACGACGGTGAGTTAAACAAGGTTTATGTACAGCATATATACAGAGGCGTTACAATTTCGGCACTGGGGCCGACAGAGACTCGAAGAGCCGAGCTCTCCTCTCTAATACATAGGTCAACTTTTCGCCTAAGACCGCCGACTCATACACATGTCGGCTCTCCGACATGGGGACTCCTCTCTCAGGACCGCCGATCGCGACGCGTCGCAGGGCTTCTTTTATTTGCACCGGGTCCAACCAAAATGTCCAATCAGAAGCGCCGCTGGTCGTCAAGGCAGATTCCTCCAATGGGGTCGCCGCGCCATGCGTCAGACCACCAGACACGAGGACGCCGGCTCGCTGTCACGTGCGCAGCTGACTCAATGCACGTGGGCCAGAGATGCGCCGCGCGTGTTCACGCCGTCGAGTTGTTCGCGCCAGGCGGACTGCGGGCTGGCCTTGACCCAGATTGCCTTTTTCAGAGGCACAGACGTTTGACGAGGACTCGCTGGCATAACAGCACCCCCGCCGCCAGACAATGCACCGGAAAGACGAGCTGCTTCCACGGGGCTCGGATGTCAGGTGCGCTCGTTCGCCAGGTCCCTCCAGGTTCGCCTCCAGGGCCATGGGGAGAATACAGCTCCAGACTGTTCCGGGAACACGTCCCATTTTTGACGACGGATCCCAGCTCCACTGGCTTGTCGCCACAACTTGTCGACCAGCTCCACTCGTCTCTTCTGACCATCTTCGGTTGCAGCACTTGTCGATGGTTCTGCAACTTGCCAAGAACGGTTCGACAACAGACAACACACGACACAAGCAAGTGCCCTCGGTCACCCGACAGAACACCAGACAAAGTATAGTACAACATATACCTATCTACGTGTCTATTGGAATTTTGTTCCCTCTACATCAAGAGGCACATGTGGGACACAAGACTCTTAAAGTAAGAACTTGAATTTTTTCACACTTACAACAACGTAACGGATTAGAATACCACATAAAGCTGGCCCCTTGAGATCACTCTAAACGAGAGCGCTCAGCTAAGGTCGTGATGAGGTCAAAATTTTTGCCCCGAATCGCCAGCCAGAAACCGAAAGGTTGAGAAGTTACTAGCTGGAACGCACTGCTCAATGCACCTGCATTAGCGTTTACCTTTCCTTTATTTTTTTTTTTGATAGCGAACGTCAAAGTTGCGCTGTGGAGCAACATGCTCCACTTCAGTAACCGGCCACCTTTAGGCGACGATACCTATGCGGCACCAAGAGCGGCTCACACTTTCGACGTTGCACAGGGGAACAACGATACGGCTTGCTACTGATTGACTCCTCACCGCTTAGCTCGATATCGTGTTCGATCACCGTCGTGTCTCCGGGACGGTCCGACAACACATACCCAAACTCGGAAACAATCTTTCTCAGGTCCTCCTTCACTTAAGCTAGGCTCTAGGTTTATCTGCTCCCGGATTACTTTCGATCCTCCTTCGATCACCTCACTAGAACTCAAATTTTCTGCTTCCTCTTCCTCTGAAGCCTTCAACAGCTGATTTACGACCGCTTGATGTTGAACATTGGGTTTCATCAAGTTGTAAATTTTGTTCTGCCGCCTTCCTACTTGCACCTCATAATTTGTATCGCAAGGCTTCGATAATACTTTGGCGGGCCCTTCCCAATCAACCTCAAGCTTGTTCCTTTTGGACGGCTGCAGCAGCATTACCTGATTATCAACTTCAAAAGCACGCTTCTTCCCCGATTTCTCGTAGTGCTCCTTCGACAGCACTTTTGCCGCGTTTTTCTGGCTTTCCACTAGCGCTTCAATTTGGCTTTCCACTAGCGCTTCAATTTGGCTTTCCACTAGCGCTTCAATCGAGAGATCCTCACTCTGCTCTCGAATGAGCGTCTCTCGATCAACTCTCGGCAGCTCGCTCCAACTTTCCGCTACAGGCGAGAGCGTTGCAGCCCTCTCGCTCTGACTCAATGGCGCCATGTCGTCTCCCCTTTCTCCGGAAACCGCGCCGGTCGTGTCGGCGACGGGCCGCTCGCGTGACTGCTCACATGACTCATGCGGAAACTTTCCTTTCTGGGGTTCCGTCGACCCGCCGACAAGGTCACTTGAGAGTTCACCGCATGGAACCAGGTCCAGCTTCCGCGAAAGCTTTCGCGCTTGCGATCGCGTGAGGGCCATGCACGCAAAGTTGGGGAAGAACGATTTGCCCTGCTCTTTGAGGAGCTGCTCCGAGTTGTTGGAGAAAAGATAAGGAAAACGATCGTTCAGCGCGGCAGACACAGCCGCTTCGGTGCGAAGCTTACCGAACGGGCCTTCAATGACAACCGTGGCGATTGGTAAGCGAACACTCTGCTCCTCGATGACTTGCCTGATCCACGCGCATTCTCCTGTGAAGTCATCCGGAGACACCAATGAAGGATGGACAACGTCCATGGTTGCCGCTGAGTCTCTAAGTGCTCGGCACGTTTTCTCATTGACCCTAATTTCTTGGAGATACGGCTCCAACAACCGAATGTTTTTTTCTGATTCTCGGATCGTTGCGAAGGCAAACTTTCCTGACAGTTTCTAGCGATGTGCCCTTCCTTTTTACAGTTGTAGCAGATTAGCGGCTTCCGTTTGTTTTCCGATTCAAATGCCTGTGTGGTAGAAACCTCACTCGATTTCTCCGCTTCTGTTTGCCCTTCCCCTACACTGTCCTTCGTAAGAGACGGGTCCTTTTTGAAATTACGGTGCGGAACGGGTTTCCGTTGATCAGGTTTCCTTGAAAAGCCCTCTTTCCTTTCATCCTTTTCAACGCGCACTGCCCTGCTGTGCAACTTTCGGCGAGTATAATACTCCTCAGCTAACTCAGCTGCCTTGTTTAACTTTACTTCCCCAAGTCTGTCCTGCAGCCAAAGTTTGACATCCTCCTCGATGCAGCGGTAGAATTGCTCCAATGCAACGCATTCCACCACTTTATCGCGGTCGTCATAAACACCTTCGCCCTTGAGCCATTCAATCAAATCGGCTTTAAGACGAAACGCGAAGTCAACGTGTGACTCATTCCCCTTTTCAGCATACCGGAACCTTTGCCTGAAAGCCTCGGGTGACAACTTATAACGTCTCAAGAGCACTTCTTTAACCTCGTCATAGCTCTCAAACGCTTCCCTCGACAAGCAAGTTATCGCGTCGGACACTTCGCCGGGAAGAAGAGCTAGCAGGTTCCGCGCCCAAAGAGACTGCTCCAAAGCATTTCGCTCACAGACGTGTTCAAACTTGACGAGATACTTCGCCATGTCCTCGCCTACTACGAACGGTGGCAGTTGATCCCGAATTCTAATACCGCTGACCTGAATCGTCGGAGAAGCTGCGCTAGGCGCCTGCGAACACTGTAGGATTGCCAATTCTATTCGTTTCATCTCGAGGCGCTCCTGTCTCTCGGCCTCCTCGCGACGTTCGCGCCTTTCAGCTTCTTCACGTTCGCGAGCTTCGCGCCTTTCAGCTTCTTCGCGAGCTTCGCGCCTTTCAGCTTCTTCACGTTCGCGAGCTTCTCGCCTTTCAGCCTCTTCACGTTCGCGAGCTTCTCGCCTTTCTTCACGTTCGCGAGCTTCTCGCCTTTCAGCTTCTTCACGTTCGCGAGCTTCTCGCTTTTCAGCCTCCTCGCGGCGTGCTTTGATATCCACCCAGGCCTCATCGACTTCCTCAGCCGACACTCCCTCATCCTTCATGATCTCAAGGATCGCTTGTTTTCGTTTCGCACGGCCCAAAGTAATGCCGAGTTCCTCACAAATTTCGATGAGTTCCTTCACTTTAAGGTTCTCCATCGTTCACACTAGCCTCTTGCTGTTTGCCCCTGTTAAGAATTTACTTGCCGTACCCACTAAAAGTCTACTAGCAAGACGCGCAAGCAATTTTTCACACTCCCGTGTTTACCACCTCCGCATTAACTTTGGTTTCAAAGCACTTCAACTTGGCTTGAAACGATCAAAGCTCACTCTAATGCTTCACACAGCCCTTCTCTAAACTACTACAACCTGAGCTAGAGTAGTCTGGTGAACTGAGGGGAAAACATCAGGCACTCACCGCATCGATGTCGCTGACGCCGGCCGATCCCACCGCTGCCAACCACTGTTGCGTAGCGTATGTTTATCAGCTCGCGACTGCTTCTGCGCAGAGCTGATAAGACGAGCGGACGAGACGACGGTGAGTTAAACAAGGTTTATGTACAGCATATATACAGAGGCGTTACAATTTCGGCACTGGGGCCGACAGAGACTCGAAGAGCCGAGCTCTCCTCTCTAATACATAGGTCAACTTTTCGCCTAAGACCGCCGACTCATACACATGTCGGCTCTCCGACATGGGGACTCCTCTCTCAGGACCGCCGATCGCGACGCGCCGCAGGGCTTCTTTTATTTGCACCGGGTCCAACCAAAATGTCCAATCAGAAGCGCCGCTGGTCGTCAAGGCAGATTCCTCCAATGGGGTCGCCGCGCCATGCGTCAGACCACCAGACACGAGGACGCCGGCTCGCTGTCACGTGCGCAGCTGACTCAATGCACGTGGGCCAGAGATGCGCCGCGCGTGTTCACGCCGTCGAGTTGTTCGCGCCAGGCGGACTGCGCGCTGGCCTTGACCCAGATTGCCTTTTTCAGAGGCACGGACGTTTGACGAGGACTCGCTGGCATAACAACGTTCACCATTTCGTGGTCGAGGTGCATTAACAGGAAAACCACGTAGTCCTGCCTGGCGGTAGTGGCACGTTCGGTAGAGATGACCAGGCTCCCCACAGTGGTAACACAGCGGTATCCTGTCGGGAGTGCGCCAGACATCGCTCTTCCTTAGTCTCCTCTCTGGCGTTGGCTGCAGGGTGCTCGGCGGCATCGGGTACTGCATAGGTGTAGCCGCCGCGACGTCTGCACGTCCTGGAGGACCTCATAGTAGCACATCAGCATACGTCATTCTCGTCTTCTGTTGTAGTGGCGGCCCTGGCTGTGCGTTGCTCGAAGGTTCGCGTACCACCTGCCTGACCTCCTCACGGATCACATCGGCCAGAGACGAAAGCATTGGAGCGTTCTGGTCAAGACGCTGCCTCTGCAGCTCTTCTCGCACAACAGACCGCACCAGCTCGCGTAGTGCTTCCATGCCGTTACCGAAGGCTGGTGGCAACATGTCCAAAGAAGTGACGATCGCATCCCGGTTGTATAACCTTGCTCGCTCTTGTAGCGTCCTTTCCATTGTAGTAGCCTCGGAACGAAACTCGGCGACGGTGCGCGGCGGGCTTTGAATTAGTCCGGCAAAGAGTTCTTGCTTCACGCCTTGCATCAGATGGCGCAGCTTCCTGTCTTCGCTCATATTTGAATCCGCTCGGCGGAATAAGCGAGACATGTCTTTCACATACATGGCGACAGTTTCGTTATTGCGCTGATTTCTTGTCTGGAGCGCAGCTTCAACTCTCTCTTTGCGGTCTGTGTTCGGGAAAGCAGCGAGCAGCTCCCGTCGAAAATCATTCCATGACCGGAAGGTGGCTTCGTGGTTTTCATACCACGTTCGTGCGCTATCTTCCAGTGCGAAGTAAACACTTCCAAGTTTGCGCTCTTCCCTATATCCGTTAGCCTTTGCGACGCGTTCAAAGTGCTCAAGCCAGTACTCTGCGTCCTCGTAGCTTTCGTTGTGGAAAGGCTTTGGTAGCATTGGCTAGTTTACTACAATGTTGGCTGGAGTGACCTGAGCTGTCATGTCAGTTGCGTACCCGTTCACAGCCGTTGATGTTCCAAGCGAAGTCGATAAAGGTGAAAATTCAGGACCCTCACCACGTAGGCGTCGACTGCAGCGCTGATGAACAGGCGTCAGTCAGCTCGTTGGGTCGAAATCGCTGTGGTTCTGGACTGTGCTCCGTCACTCG
The DNA here is from genome assembly GCF_013339725.1 of Rhipicephalus microplus. Classification (NCBI taxonomy): domain Eukaryota; kingdom Metazoa; phylum Arthropoda; class Arachnida; order Ixodida; family Ixodidae; genus Rhipicephalus; species Rhipicephalus microplus. The sequence goes on along the minus strand of NC_051175.1, from coordinate 86,304,864 downwards.
AGAGGGGCTTGGCATCACACCCAGCACTTCCACCAGATTTGTAACGCACTCTTCAATAAACCCTTTTAATACGCTAACGTACGCTGGGCGAACTTGTGCCCGAGAATAATAGCACAGCTCGATTGTCTCGAAGATTCCCTTCTGCCTCTTCTTCTACGTTCTTCTTTTTTCCCAACACGGTTCGCGCGCAGCTGGGTCCCGCAGGCTCGTGCGTCGCAAATCATCTAGAAGGCACAAGTATTTGCTAGCGTGCGTCATTTGAAGTCACATTGTGTCAATATATAGAGAGCTCTGTATATGTCCTCCTTTGTCTGGTTTCTCGTTTTTCCCAATGTTTCCTTCCTGTATGAAATGTCAGTTTTTTTTTTACAATTTGACAATTGCTCTGGGCTATTGCTCGTGATAACCACGTCACATCGCTGCAAACATGGCTGGTAAAAGTAGTGTTCACTTCGATGTAAGAGTTCAGTCAAAATTATGCTGACATGACAGAAACTGCAGACGCTGAAAATGAAAGTATGTGCATTAGCTAGCTATAAATGTACGTGTTTCTATTTGTGAATGCTGTACACAAGGGGGAAAGATGGCAGTACAAAAGCCGTATAACGGCAACTTGATTGGCAGCAAAGTGTTCTTGGTTGACTTGGCCTTTTGCCATATTCACCCTACCTAGTTGTAAGCTGTGATTACTCGCGCTACAGGAAGGAGACATTGACACGTATCCGGTACGACTCTGTGCGGGTGGAACCGGAGATAGGCTTCTGCATGAGCAGTGCATAGAGCCAACCCCTTCAAATCTCACTTTTTCAGATGTTGCAAGGCTGCAAAAAATATGTATATAAATAAATCTTAACAAATAAACTTTTAGAAAATGCCTGAATTAAGCAAATATCTATTTGCTAACCTGTTCACTGTGTGCCAAAAAAATATTGTGCTTTTAACTGCCCCTCAAGAGCTCACAGCTGAACAGAACTCATGTTTCTTCGTGTGTACACAGATGCGCTGCTTCCACGAGTGATTGACTTCATCCGCGAGTTCCCGGTGTTTCTCCAGACAGGTGGTGCAGTGTGCCCGCAAAACTGAGCTGGCACTGTGGCCTCATCTGTTTGCGTCCTGTGGGGAACCCCAAGGACCTCTTCCAGGAGTGCCTTCTGCAAGGACAGTTAGGACACGGCCGCTTCCTATTTGCTGGTACGGCTCACACTCCTTGTACATTAAGCCACATATCTTGGGTTCTGGTTTTGTTGTACACTCGAACCTCGGTATAACGAACCTGGATATAACAAAATATTGCTATAACGAAGTAAATGAAGAATAGGCCTTGCAATAGACATAGTGTTAAGAATATACCTTTATAACGAATTTTTGAATATAACGAATTCATTTTCATGCAAGATGCAACTTTGTTATAACAACAAGGTTTGAGTTATGTGCTTATTATCAGCTATGTGGTTGAAAGGTTTTGCACATACTTGCATGTGATGTAGCATAGCAATTCGAGGGTTTGGAAAGTCTTTGTGTGAGGAACTGTTCTTTTTTTGTAGATAACTATTCTTGGGAGCTACAATAATTACTGGGTAATATGTATTCATTGTACAGTTTGTCATGTGGTAGCCGTGCACTAAACAAATTCGTCGAGTCCTTTGGCAGTAGTCCTTCTGGAAATGTGGTTATGTTCAACACTACGTAGTATACTGCATATTGAGTGACCTGAACATTTCGAACACAAAGGTGTGATTCACTGAAAGCTCATTGTCTAAGCTTGTGTGAATAGTAAATTTTAGGCTTGAAGCGAATTGGAAGCGAATAGTGATCTTGGTCGAACAATATTGAATTGAATTCGAATAGTACATATGACATTTGAAGAAAAATGGGCATATTTATTATGACCCAGCTAACCTACAAAATATTTTTTAAAAATTGAAATAGGGCCTCCATACAAATGCCAGTTTCTTTTTTTTCTTTTCAAGAGAAGTCAAAACAACTTTAAATAGTAGTAGTAGCAGGATTTGACTTTCGGCAGGATGCAAATCATAACCCTTATAATATGAAATATTTTTAGGTTTATCATACTCGGAGCATATAAGCCATCATAATAAGCTTTAAAGCTTCATAAAATGAATTGATTTGAGGGTAATATTTCTATTTAAAGAAGCCGTATGACACTTTTTCAAGGAGCCATGGTATGAATTCACTAAAAAAGCTTATTGCATCATGAATTCACCGCCCCCAAAATTTTTCGAATCCTTCCAGTACGCGCAGAGCTGCAAGTGAATATGCGCAGAGCTGCACAAAAGTGCTCAAAGCCAAGCCGGGAGGGATATCACGAGGAGACAAAATACGTCACGTGTGCTTTCTGAGCTTGTGAAGTAATTTGCAAAGAGAGGAGAGCAATTTTCAGTTGACTTTGAGAATTTGTTGTGAATCGCACGCTGCGTGCTGCACTATAACACGTGGCTTGCGCGTCCTTGGTAGCCTCGACTACCGATCGGCAGCGTTTTCTTACAATGCTCAACAAGTGTTGCAGGGCCCCTTTAAATTTGAGGGAGGGCTTCGCGGCAAAGTGGATTTCTTTCGGATAGGTGTTTTCACGGTTTAGCAGCCCTACACCTTAGTGAAACCCCCTTTACAGGCGGTACATTCCGATTATTATGTATTTATTCGTTCCTTGCGAATACTTCAAAATTTTCAATAATTTAAATTTGAATCGAAGCGAACTCGAATATTCTACTATTCCTTCAAATATTCAAAGCATTCAAATATGCACATTGTTTATTCCTTTTTCTTTGCCATCACTGGTCACAACTGGTAAAATCAAATCGCTCACACAAATGTGCGCATGTCAGAAGGTGAAATGAGAACTTGCTCGGCAAGTTTGAAAGAATTTTTATATATGAAAAAAAAACAGAGGCATTCCTCGATGCGGTGCAGGTTCTGCAGAACTTGGAAGTGCCTCTTGTCAGCCGTCAGCATGCGACCCTGCTGTTGGGAGCAGCTCTCGATGGTGCCCATTGGGTCCTGGCGCGCGACTTGGTGCGCTTCTTGCGTGCCATCAACCCCGAAGCAGACTGTTCGCCTCCGCGAACCTCAACTGGTCCTTCAACGTGAGTCACCATTAGCAGAACATGTTACAAATTTAAGAATATACTCGTTACTCTGACCACCAAGTACTTCGTTCCAATACGTACATGTTTTAAAGACCGGTAATAACGACAGCGATATGAGCTTGCCAGCACTGACTTGCTTTGTCTCGACTGACAGTAGTGCAGGTAATGAATCGGAAATGCTTTAGGAGATTCATTGCGTGTCATTTGATTGTTGAAATGTGCGCCTGCAGAAAACAAGACATCTTCACTGCAACACAGTAGTGACACGCAGGCAACATGTCGCCTGCTCCTCGCTGCATCAGCACGTCATGATGCGACCATTTGCACATTCTTTCTACTATAATTATGAATTTAATGATGGCCAGTACGACGAAGCTCACGATGTGTTTTGGACGAAAGAAATAATCTTTGAAGCTTTCAAACTTAGTTTTCGAAGTAGGTGTTGCCAGCAAGAACTCCGCCAGCAATGCAAAGACGCAAATGGCTGGAGCAACCTGCAATCGGAGGTTCGCATACATCTCGACTTCCGCTAAACTGTTCTTTATTAATTTCTTTACAATCCCAGAAAGAATGGCTAAACCATGACCCGCTGACGTTGCGAGAAACATGCTGCCCGCGTGTCACCGCTGTGCTGCAGTGAAGCACGGCTCGTTTTCCGCAAGCGCACGTTTTAGTTGACCACGAGACCGGTTTTTTTTTTTCTTTTTTTGTGCTAGAACTAGCAAGACTGGGGTGCTTCAGCTGCCACTCATTAGTATCGATACGTTGAATTGTCTTGTAGCAATTAATAGCCGTCGTTTTCGCGGATTCGTGGCGAAATCTGGATCTGGAACTGGCACATGGCACCCAGAATTTTCGAATTAACCGGACTGGTGCCGACCGCCGCTTCAAATTATCCACTAAAATACGGGACCGCAGAAATTCTTTGATTTAAGCTGGATTTCGAAATAACCGAGTTCAAATTAACGAGGTTTTACTGTACTCGGATGGACTAGCGCAGATTTACAACTAAGTTTATTGAAGATGTGTAATTGACATTAACCCTTTCACTGCTGGGTTTTTGGCTACTGCTGGCCACTCTATGACAAGTTTTTTCATCTGCTTGTTGTACGGAAATTTTCTGTTAGCGATGCAATAGTACACCGTTAACAGGCATGTCAACATTATTGGGGACCATCTCATCAATATATAAGTACTAGTACTCACTCCAAGCAATGGATTTAATGAACGAAAAATAATTAACTTCTAATCAATACTTACCAGTTAGTTGTGAGCCACTGAGACACTAACTATTCATTTTATTCGGAGTCCAAATTAGGCAAGTGCTCCTAAATTTCTCTTGTTGGCGCACGCATAGGCACACTGACTCAGCTTGGCTGTGCTGCTGAGACGCTGGCCAAGCAACTTTAACTGACGCTTGTGTGCGAGCATGCACTTCTTCTGTTATCGAAAATTTCCGTGCGTGTTATATTTATTGGTATGTTATGGAAAGGCAGAAACACGCGCATTTTTTTTTCTTTACATGAGCGGTCTTGCAAGTGGCAGGAAGTGATCTCGAAAGGCAAAACGAGTATACTCGATATCGGCATGTGTTGTAGCCCTAGTCAACTATAAATTAACAATGAAAGGGTTAAATAGGTGGTATTCATCCCAGTTAAGACATTGCCATAGGGGTTGAGATTGCAGTAAGTAAAAAACAGTGAAAAAAAAAACAGTAGCCTTGACAAGCCTTGTAGAAACATTGGTTTTAAATGCCAGAATCATTAGAAAATTTGTGCATTCCCTGGTGTAGCATATTACTGGATGTGTGCTGTATTTTCTGACTACTTTTCGCACAGCTGCTTTCCAATGTGCTCAGCACACTAAAAGTCTGCACCTAACTCTTTCCTGAACATCTCAACACTTAATTTCACTGATGCTTCCCTGCAGATCATCCACCAGGGACTTGGCCAGGATTTTTTTTTCCTAGGGGAAGAAAGTATCGCCTCTTTAAATTCGTGTGTGTACGTATGCATGTGTGCAACATAATGCATAATACAGTGTTGTGTCACTTGTGTGTTATCCCTCCATCTGCAACCTACCTGCTACTCTGATAGAGTAGCTTGTGCAGGACGGCAGTTCATCAGGCAAAACACGAAAAAATGTACCTGGTCTGTTGTTATTTCACCCGCTAGCACAATTAGACAATACCATTAATACGAGCTAACTAGACGTCATGTACTTCAGATCTGTGTACTTGATCTTGAAATTAATCATTGAGCATAACAGTCATTGAGGCCATGTGCACAAGAGCTTTGTGAAATTTTAGTGTGTCTCTTTCAGGGATGAGGACACGGTGAACCAGGTGTTTATGGAAGTCATTCTGACACGGCATGCCCGCAAGCTGCTGGGAGCGGGACAGTTGCGCAAGCTTGGCTCGTTTGCGGCACACCTCGACTTCCCTCTCCAGAACTTCCTTGAAAAAGAACGGTGAGCTCGCACTGCAGTGTGCGGCCTCTCAGATGCCCCGGTAGGATTGTGGAACTGCAATGCTCGTTAGTGAACGCAGGGAAAAGGAATTACTGTAACTTCTATACATTAACAGTTGTTGTTGTTGTTCTAGTGCCACCTAATTGCACGATTACTCGGGCTCTAGAGAAACACATTTCGCGCATTTGGCTTGGGGTAAACATCGTGCACAGCTGACTGTGTGCACTCGTCAGGAAGATTCATGGGACTTTCCCATAGTTGCTGTCCCATTCCCTCGAGTGCACCCTGTTCATTGCTTGTAGGAAAGAGTAGGTGTCAGTTTTTGGCAGAATCGGTTGCTCTATAGTTCGTCATGGAGAGTCAAACTTCCTAAATTCCTCAACATGTTTCAGCGACATGCTACATACCATGTGTAATTCTTCTATGTGGCTCACTGTATAGCAGGTGCAATAAGTGGTATTTTGTGTGGTTGCTCTGTTATGTGTTGTGTCTTTGCTATTAGAGACATTAGAGCCCACACCCTTCATGCTGCCTGTTCTAGTGGCTCTGGTAATTGGGGGAAGTTGGAGCGTAAGTGCTGCAGTATCTAGGCAATAGCACTAGCCACACGTACGCAATTGCGTTACGTCATTTCCAGGCTGCGGGCGGCCAAGGTCGAAGACTTCGTCACGGCACTCAAAGCAGTGCACACAGATTTCGAGTGGCCGATGCCGGCCAGTCCTGTCACACCGGGGACCAGCCAAGTTGGTGGTGCGGGAGACGAGGAAGCCACGCACCCCACCTCCATTGGAGGTCAACCACTTCGCAACGGAGGTATGGAAGGCGCAGTGGTGACGCGTGGCTCGCCGGCCGACTCGGAGAGCACCTCGGAGGAAAGCTGGTGGCTCGAGGAAGACGAGGCAGGACTGCACGCGGCCAGCGTTGCCGAGCCTCGAGGCTCGCCACAAGTGGAGGCCCAGGCCAGGTACCTGCTTCACATACTGGGACAGGTGAGCAGAAGTTTCTTTAGCTCAGCTTGTACTGACCTGCTTATTAAGCTGGTGGTGCTCACCACAATGGGAAAACATGTGGCACCCTCTCAGAAACCTTCCCCACCAACAGCTGACATGCACCAAAGAAATACTAATTAAAACTTAGTAAATGTTCTTTATGAGGATGGAGGTTTGAACTAGGGACCCCTCAGTCCAAGGGTGGATGCCTTGACCACTAGGCCACACACCCATGCTTGGCCATTGTGAACTGAACTAAAGCATACCAATGCGATTTACCGACGATGCGAAAAACTATTCGGAAACAGTTTACCTTCAGTGGGCACTTCATTGACATATTTCATGTTGGTGAACTACAAGCGATCTGCTGGAGAATGTGTAAAGAAGGTCTGCGGTATCAGTAATAGCACAAATTAGGAAAAATTCCAACTTCCAGAAACTTTAGTTCTAATCGATCTTTTCATGTTCTTGTGATGGTCTTTTTATTCTGGAGGCTCACTGATCCTGGAAAGAACATAAAAGAAGCGATGCCATTTCAGCCCAAAAACAGCGATTCGAGAACAGTTGTTATCAGTAATAAAACTGAAAGCTTACGTCAGGAGTGAAAGAACGCTTATCTTGAAGAGTAAAAGAGAAAAGCAAAAGCAGTAGGTCAGGCATGTTTTCCGCCAAACTTCACTTGCCCCTCTCGGAGAAGAGGGGACGGGAGCTCTTCCCTAATCTGTAATACAATACAATAAAAAAAAATCTGAAGCTTTTCCCTGGTATGGGACCTCCCTGATCTGTAATACAATAAAAAAATTCAGCTCTTCCCTGGTGTGGGAAGAGCTGATTTTTTATCGTATTTTATTGCAGATCAGTGAAAAGCTCCTGATCTTTTGGAAGAGGGGGGACTCCTGAATTTTTTTTTTGTATTGTATTTCAGATTGGGGAAGTGCTTGTTTTTTTTTGTATTTGTGTTGATCATGTTCAATAATCCTAGTTGGTTGAAATTAATCTGGAATCCCCCACTACGGAGTGCCTCACAATCATAATGTGGTTTTTGCTCATAGGACTTCAGAAATTAATTTGACTTATGGTTTAACTATCGGTTTATTTCAATTTTGCCTTCTTTAGTACATTTGAACAGAGATATATTGAATCCATGGGAGATCATAAAAAAAAGATCTGTATACTAGTAATTCAATGTATGCTCAAACCTCCTTATAACAAAGAAAGTCACACCTGCCATGAAAATACTTGTTATATCCGAAAATTCGTTATAAACATATGCTTGTAGCAGTGCTCTTATGACAGTCATTTTTCACTCTCTGTTATAATCAATAATTCGTTATATCCGGGTTTGTTATGTCGAGGTTTGAGTATAAAATATTGTCACGTAGCCCAAAAAACTATATCGGGTTTGTATAGTGAACTTTATTGGAGCGATTTTGTGCTCTGCAGACGACTCAAGGTAAAATGCGAATAATTAAGCAACAGCCAACCAAGTGGTATGTGTGCACAGGCAAGCATCGATATAGAACGAAGGTCGTGCATACGTTTCTGCAGCCGTTTTTATATCCATGTTTGCCCTTGGGAAAACGCTGGATGGAAAAAACAGTCACCTCGTGACGGCAGCTACCAGGTAGAAGTAACTTTATGCCAAGATGACGGGACGAAACTCTGTCCCTATCAGATCAGATAACCTGTGTGTATTACAAGAGAGAAAGAGGAGAGCTCACACTTTGCTTTGAACATCGATAAGACAGCCTGGTGTGGTCAAATGCTAGAAACTAAACACTTAAGGAAACGAACCAGAAGGCATGGCTCACAGCAATATTTATAGAGGGTGTCGCACGTAACTTTAGCCAGAGTTTTAAAATATGCCGGAACACGTAATTTTGACGCGACAATATGCATGTTGCTCACCGTTGCCTGGAGTTAGTCAGACTATTTTTTGTGTTCTCAAATATTGTTTAATTAGATCTGTTTATTTAACTTTTGAAGGAACGAGGATGGATAAAAATTTTCAATGAGAAAGTTGTAGATCGGTTTGCAAAACGTCCAAATAGATAGTTTTGAGCTTTATATCTGTTACGTATTAGTGTTTTTCTGCTGATTACAAATGCCCGCGAAACACAAAAAATACCACGTGACAAACCTGCTCATGCGTCAGTGCGCACAATGATTCTAGTGCTCCCTAACGTTCTGCGTATGAACGGCGTGCTTCTCTCGCACCGTTTCATGACGGCGATAAACAGTCGCAGCAGTTATCGTTTTTGTGGCCAATAGCAAAACGTGTTCATCGTAAAGCCACCGCCATTGTTGCGGCCCTGCAGAGACAGCATAATGGGGCCAATGCTATGGTCGTTCATACACGGAACATTAAGAGAGCACTAGAATCATTGTGTGCACTGGCGCACGAGGGGTTTGTCACGTGGTATTTTTTTTGTATTTCGTGAGCATTTGCAATCAGCAGAAAAACACTAATACGTAACAAATGTAAAGCTCAGAACTATCTATTTGGAAGTTTTGTAAACTGATCTACAACTTTCTCATTGAAAATTTTATCCATCCTCGTTCCTTCAAAAGTTAAATAAACAGATCTAATTAAACAATATTTGAGAACACAAAAAATAGTCTTACTAACTTCAGACAACGGTGAGCAACATGCATTTGGTCGCGTCGTAATTACGTGTGCCAGCATATTTTTAAACTCAGGCTAAAGTTACGTGGGACACCCTGTATATGGGAAACATTTACCAGGGTATTTACAACTCTTCAATGTATACAGTAGCTTGTTATGCGTGAGTTCATTGTAGAACAATTGACAGGGCAATGGGTTAGATGCAGACAGAAAGAAGAAAAAGACATAGCAGTGATTTTTCTGTCCGAATCTAACTCCTTGCACTTTTAATTATTCTACGATAAATATCCACCAACTAGTTCAACTTTGTGGGTTCATTATATTGTGAGCGCAGTCACCGACTCTTCTTTATCAATTGGACGTGTCATCATCATTTGTTTAATTTCCTCATCTGTAGATATCATCATCAGTGTGTGCCAGCTTGAGCTCGCCTCGAATAAAGCTCTTCCTCATAATATGCGTAAATAACTGTAGTATCAAAGCTGAAAAGTGGAGAGTGCAGTGTGAAGAAAAGTTTACCATTCTAAATCACTTCCTTTTTTTTTTTTTAGCTTTCACCTAAAAAGCTTACTTCTAGCTAATTTTTAAAACTATAATAAAAATATTTACTTCTGCACAACACTTCACAGTTTACCACAGATTTAAACATCACACAAGTTTTAGCAGCTCTTGCTGCTGCAGTACTCGTGCATCAAACAAAATTAATGGGCCTTTCAAGCTTGTGCATGTATTCCTTGTATAGTTGTGAAGTTTGAAATTGTGAAGCTCCTTGTCTACAAGAAAGTCTCACTAGTGCAAGGAGCCGTATTGAGAGTGATGCTGACTTGCTGTACAAAATGAGAATCCTTGCTTTGTGCTGACACTTATGCCGGGTTACTTTTTCAATTCCATCTGCATTTAACGCCATGAATGTTAGTTGTAAGTGCTAGAGCAGAGTACGTTTTGCAGTGCTGTTCTGTTGCTCCCAACCTGGTTAGCGTTCATTTTCCCAAACTCGTTGCGATCATTGTGCAGGCTCGATGCTGCGACTGGGCTCTGCCCCTGGCTCTGATGCTCGGCGACACCCTGGTCGCACCACTGGTGGCTACTCCGGAGGCACTGGACAAGCTGATGCAGTGGGCGTTGGCCGAATGGTATGCAGTGATGGTTCTGGCCATTTTTTCCCACTACATGGTCATTTTTTAAGCTCATCTATGCAGAATATGAACATTGCTCATCAAGTACTGAGGCCCAAGTATTAAAAGCTTCTGAGCAAAAAGTATGGCTTGAGTTGTCTGTCCAAGATAGCAGCTTCCAGCCCTGTCAAGTGCATTACGTCCTTGTGGTTTACGTGCATTACCACGTAATGGTCTCGTGTAACTTCTTTACTACGCATTACTTGTATCCGTACATTTGTTTTGGTATTGCAAAGCTCTTTTTACCTTGGCTTCTCTGTTGTCCTCATTACAGTCCGGGTTATGTGGGACTGCTGCGGCAAGTTCAAGGACGTGGGTCGGACACACCTTCCTCCAACGGTGCGGTTCAACGAAGCAGCCCCATGGAGGCCCGCAGGATGACCGCTGCCACCACCGTCGTTACCGAAGGACCAGAAGAAGGGTGCCGTGTGTCGTAGCGTCCCTGACAAAAGCCATGTAGGTACAGTGCCAAGACAAACCAAAGGTGCTGTTCATGCCAGTGGGAGATGGCCATGCTTCAATTTGGGTGCCGGGCAGGCGGCGTGTGACTACGTACTCTTCCGCAGCTAGTGCATGAAGGTGTCGGATAACTTTAGTCGGGTGTGGAGGCTGACAGAATCTGACTAGGCAGGCTTGAGCCTTCCATTAAGAGACTGGTAGTACAGTTGAACCTCTTTATAAGAGGCACTGATATAAGAGACAAATGGGTATAAGAGGCACCAGTGTTCCTACAGTAAAATACATAATGATAGGGAAATGCATACGAGGTCCCCTGCTTATAAGAGACACCTCATAAAATACAAGAATTGCTGCCCGGAGCATGCCTCTTATAAAAGGTTTTAACTATATAACCATTGCAGTACGTAGCCTTTCCTGCAGACATGCAGAGAAAAAAAAAAGAGAAAAGAGAAGGCACTTGTGGATTGGCACGGCTCTATGGTTAGCCAAGTACCTGGTACAAAACAAGCACTACATCATCGTTTAGGCATGCTGAAAAGGTGCAATGCATGAGACTTGTTTTTCTAGCCACACCTCGCATTTCACGGGACGCCTTTATGCAGAGTAGCCGAATTTCAGTCATGTCGTCATCCATCAGAGCCCGTGTCTCGCACACTGTGGTGAAACCAAGTACTACTGCGTGGGCATGACAAACTTGCAAGCATATCTCCGGGAAATGTTAAACGCGGGCTTATTTTCTCTCGCTGTCGACCAACTTGGTAGACAACCTGCTTTCAACGAGTCGGGCGCATGGTCTTGTCACTCGTTATAGACCTTCTCAGCAGCATAGGCTGGCCCAGATCATATGAGCTGCCACTGTCTTGCGGGCTTTGTTATTGGTTCCACCTAATCGTACGCAACAAAACTGCAGTGCAGCATTCTCCAGCCAAGTCTCGCTCGGACCACAGAGTATCGTACGGCTGTGAAAAAAATATCCTACGAGGCACCACCAGTGGGCTCGTATTTCAAATCTCCTCCTTGTTGTGCATAGACCTGCACATTACCTTCAGCGCTGTGACCGTTCTCCCGAAGACAGAAGCCCAAGCTAGCTAGGTGAACTGATTTTAGTATTTGCTGATTGCTTTATCTGCCTTAGTTCACATTCCTTTCGAGGCATCAAGTAAACTGCGACGAAGTCGGCGTTTTTTTGTTTGTTTTTAACTGTGTCGTTTGGCCCTTTTTTATGAAAGCAACTGTGTGTGACTCTGAGACTGCTCATTCGACGACGTGCCGTACTGCGATGCCTGGCCTCGAGGAACTACGTACTACCGTACCTTCCATTTCGTAAGCAACCATGAAAATCCATCTAACTCGAGAGTCGTGTAAACAAGGGAAATGTGTGCAAAGAAGAAAAATGAACAAGTCCTGATATTGTGGGTAATTTGTAGCATATAGGTGTGGTGAATGTTTCGAACTCATGTACAGTATACATAAACAAATTTGTTTTTTAGTGCTTTGTCCAAGTGTGAATCATTGTGCAATTTTTTTAACCTTTCGTGTACTCGGACACTGGAACCACAGAAGTGTAGAAGTCTTACGATGTTGTGTGTAATAGTGCGTGATAGGTTACAGGTAATTGCTAATTACCCACTAGTAATTTGCACATTTGGGAATTAGACCTGTGTAATTACTCACGCACAGTAAGTGATCACAATGCAGGCCCCTTTTTACAAAAGAAAACAGCTGAGAATATTTTGTTAAAGATTACCTCTCTGCGAACACCTGTGTGCCAGCATTCGAATAAAGCAGGTAGAATGCACCTAATCATCACTTGATGGGCACTGTACCTTCATAGAACAAATGTGTTCAAACTGTCAAACCACCAGATTGGGCGTTTTCCGGGCAGGTAGTTAGTTCGCGCATGCCAGCCGGCCTCGAGGAAGCAAGTGCCACGATTTTTGGTGGCCGAAATGTGACAACACGTGGAAACCAAGTGACACATGGTGCCAAAAACATGCAAATGTTTGCCCCCAAAGAGAGGCGCGAACGCAGGCCTCCGAGATTGCTACCGGCATGGGGTGAACAATTTCGTAGTCCAAGGTCCACCAGTTTTGATATCGGCAATCTCCACTTGGGGTGCTGTTTGCACTAGGAAAAGGCCCATTGCTGTTTAGTGCAACATTGTAGGAGCCTGGGTTGGTTGGTATTGCATTATAAAAGGAAAACTTTTTTTTTTTTGTGTGTGTGCAAAATGCTTCTGTCTTATCTCAATCTTTCCTAAGAAGTTTTGCACACACAAAAAAAAGGTTTTTTTCTTTAAGAATGCTGTTTATTCAAATCTGTTTATTCAAAACACAGTACTGTAGCAGCACCATTCTGTGAAAAAAAAAAAAAACACTGAATGTACACTTTTAGCAAAGAAAAAGGCAGTGTTTTATTTGCAAGCACCGAGATACAAGCATCGCAACATTGCAAGCAAAGCCAGCAGTGCAGTTTTTTTTTTTCACATGATTTTTTTCATTTACTCAAGGCACGTTTTTGGCACACACTTAACAAAACAAGCACGTTCACACCAACAGAGTATCCCGAATGAACAATTGATTTTCCTTCTATTTATGAATCTGTACTTATGAAGGGACACCCTGTGTGAGCAGGTAGGTGGCTGCAGATAGAGTACACTCATAGGTTACACGGCAGCGTAACATTTTTTGTTTAAAATGCATTATACAAGAAATGCTAAGAAATAGAAATGGTTTGAAGTCTATTTACAAGCATCTGCTGGTTAGCACGAAGTCAGCTGCGCCGAGAAGCACATGGAAAGCTGTCGCGATCTCATTATTACTATGCTTATTCAACTGCCATATTGCTGCGAGAGATTACTTTGTCGCAGTCTTGGAATCGTACCTGTGTTAACAACAAACTCGCCATTATGCAGACAAGGCACTAGCAAAGCCCACAAGTAAGGTTGCAGGCAAGAAATAGATCTAGTTTCAAGTTAATATAGGGTAATCTGGCATCAAGCTAACATTCTAAAATCACTCGCATTGCACGTAGTAGCTAACAATCCCATGCATGTAGTTACACTGAAGATAAAATGGTAGTATTAATTCCTTTTCATTTATACCGTCAACAAGCAAAAAAAAATGCTTCAGTGCTAGCTAAAGTACATGGAATTGTAAAGTGTGCTTTCTGGAAATCTGTAGCGGTTGGTTGCCTAGTTGCAACAATAAATGCTGAGGTAGCGATAAGTGTCAAATCGGTCTTGAAGGCACTACATTGAGAAAGCACGTACTAAAAGAATGAAAATCGTTTATAGAAATGTCTAGAGTGTACATAAAATGACATGGCTTTGTTTCATCGCAATTCTAAAAGCCAGTGCTTGGTGCATTGTGGTTGGCACCAATGTCTCAATCTTTTTTTTTTTCTTTCTTTTTTGTGTGTGTGTGGAAACATATACGTGAAAATTTATGAATTTACAATGAACACGAAAGAACATTTCCCACTGCAGTGTGCAGCTAGCGGGGAAAAAAAAGTGGTAGCTGCACATGCAGTGTAGTGGTCTGGTACAAAAAAATGATGTGGGTATGATAGCGATGGTCGACCAAAAACATCTTTTTATTTATTTACTAAAAAATGATAAACACTCTTTGGGGCAAAAACGTGCATTGGCGAACCCATAAGACTGCTCGAAGCCATTTGAAAATGATGCCGGAAACCATGCCTCTCGACAAATGCCTCGTTTCCTGTTGTAGTTTCTGCATTTATGCATTTTTTATAACAAATATGGCTAGCTCTGTTAAATTTTTTTTCTATCACTTCCATCGGCTTTTATTTCAGTTTTTTTCCTCCCGAGATTCTTTTGTAGTGTAGTCAGTGGTTTATGTGTTGAGCACTTTCCGCGTGCATTTTTCCACATAAAAGCGCATCTTTTTCAATCAGTTTTCAGAGAATTCGAAAAACTTTATATACCTTTTCTAGAAGACTATCCAACCGATTGCACTGAAATTTGCTCGATCACGCATAAATATTTTCAAAATATAGCCTCACCCTAAAGCTTTGACGAACTGTTAAAATCAGAGGAAAAAAAAAAGATTTGAGTAAGAGACTGTTCTTATAGCTACAGGTTAATGCTACTACCACGTGGAATTAGTGTGCTGAATTTCATGGTCATAAAGTTTTTTTTTTTTTGTTTCTGAGAAGAAGTTTGTACACTCCGGCCTAAATTTGGGGGTCCAAAAACAAAACTATAATATATATATATATATATATATATATATATATATATATATATATATATATATATATATATATATATATATGTGGAGAGAGAGATAGAGAGCCACAAAGTAAAAATTACTTTAGGTTAAAGCCGGAACCTTTTCACTGATCATACAAAATTTCACAATAAAATACGAACAGTTTCTCAAGTACACTGAACCCAAAATCACCTGTTCATCCTGGATTATTAGCGCTTTATTAGGTTGGTTGTGTATACACTTCAATTACCCAAAGTCTTGCAGCACTCGGCACTCACCAGGTCAAACAAAACAAACTTCTCTGAAAATAATCACGAACAAGTTGGACAGGATGTGCAAAACTACAGATCAATTAGAGTTCAATGGCCATTACCAGGTGATCAAAAGTAACCCATAGTAGACTACTAATTTCTTCAAGGCTTTTTTTCTTTCACACACTGTAGAACGTCAACACATAAGACGCTACAAATCAGTCAGAACAACATTACATCAACAAGGCCTTCATGGGATGTAGGGCACTTACTAATTGAACACAAGGTTTGCACCGTGTAGCACCAAAAGTCTCTTTTTCATTTGTGTGAAAAAATAATTTCTTAAAGCTACATAACATTGCATTTTGCTAGCTAAGTGTGGTGCAGTCACCCCAAGGTGCAGCTTGCCTGGCTGCATCCGATCACACAATCCTCGAGATCGAACCAGCCATACTTCAAACTACATGATTCTGATTATGATAGTTGAATAGGATGCAACAAAAATGAATCACATTAGAGGCCTGCGTTCAGGTAGTCCGACATGTGATTCCCGCTTCACGATGGCCTAAGAACGATGAACAAAACCGGATCACACCGAAGCCTGACTTCATTATTCGTCATCACAAACCGTACTCATGGTCACTATAAGCAGCTGTTACACGCAGCCATAAAACCTTTGTGCCATATCAGCTAATGACAATGAGAAATGAAAAAGAAAATATTACTTAATACAGCCCCAAATCTGCTATAGTTGGTATGATGATGTACTAACTTGTAGACTGTGCTCAGACATAGGATGTCTTATGGCCATGTGTGGAAAAGCACTGGGAACTTTCATGGCAAGACATGTAGCAAATAATAGCAACATGCTGAAGGAAGTGGAGCTGATAACTGATTATAGAAAGTTATAAAGAAAAATAAGCGTGCAACTATGACAGTGGTAGCAGTCAGATATGAAGGCCGTTTCGTGGTAACGCCGCGATGCTTTGGATGTTTTAGTTTGGGATCACTTGGCAGTATCAGGCGCAAACTGGTCACTGACTGCACAAAGGCCAGTATAGTGTTGCGATAATAAGAGAGCCCCTAAACTGTATAGAGCTTAAATGCGTTTTTTTTTCCTCGTCTTCCCTACCATCCCCGAAGATGTTCATGCCTTTGACTACGCACTTCTGCTGGGATCATGTCAAAGCTACGTTCAGGAACCCCAGTCAAAAATTTCTGAAGCACTCCGCTATTGCGTGCCTCATCACATTGTGGTTTTGGGGCATGAAACTCCAGATATATTAATAATCGCCAGTCACACTGATTCAAAGGCTCCAATGATTTACAGCAACGAAAACCCCACTCTTTTTGGCTGCCCACTGTACCCACACTGCATAAGCTTCGTTGAACGTGCTTACACAGTGTGAAATGATGTGGTTGCACAGAACAGCCGAGCAATATGATGAAGACTGGATGTGCGAGTGTGGGGCAAAGGCGTGTGTTAGACGTCAGTACTGACATCCCTAATCCACAGGTGGGTCAATGGCTTTTACCTCAGCGACGTGTACTTGACCCTGTGAGCTTCACATGTGAAAAGGGGGCCCAATAATCTCGGACAAAAACACGTATTGAAAAAAGTACATTTGGGGTTTGACCAAGCTGCATTGCTCGATCGTGGTCACGAAAGATGTTTGTCACGGCTGTCTGCACACACTGCGTAACTTGTTCCAAAAAAAACCTGCCATGGTCTGGTTATGGTGACTGACTGCTGAACCTAAGGTCTCGGGACTGAATCTTGGCCACAGTGGCCACGTTTCAATGGAGGCGAAATGTTGATCACTCATGTGCTTAAATGTAGGCACAGGTCAACGAACTCACTCATGAGTTGACTCACTCGGACTCTCTCAGTCTCGGATCGAGCCGCGAGTCCGAATCTGAGAGAGCCAAGATGAGTAATATTTTGGCGAGTCCGAGTGGGTCCAGTTGAAGAAAAATGTCCGTGAATGTGAGCTCGGCTCGGGAATTTGGTGAGTTCAAGTGAGTCCAAAGAAGAAGATGCATTTCTTAAGTGCGTCTGAGTGAGTTCTATTTTCTTTTGCTGACCTATGGATTTAGGCGCGTGCCAAAGAACACCAGGTGGTCAAAATTTTTGTCACCTTCTCTCACAATCATGTCGTGGTTTTGAGAGTTCATCCCCCCCCAACAGTCACTATATTACAGCAGATTTTCATTAAATGGACCCTGTAGGGACCACGAAAATATGTTCCGTTTAACAGGAGCTCCGTTTACGGATCAATCAAGAAGTGTGCAGAGTACTAGCCTGACACCAATCATATTAGAGGAAGTTGTCGCATTTGAGCAGCATTTCTATTTAAGAGATTTCCCTTTGCTTAGTCTACTGTATTCTAGTTAAGATATGTGACACATTTGAGAGGCTTTTTAAGGCCTTGAATGAGGACCCTGAGTTACTGTGTGGCAATGAATGTTGACCTTAGTTTGACGTCTATCGGTGCACCTGGTGGCTGGTCTATGCAGATGACTGTGCCGAAGAATGAAAATAACGTTGCACGAAACAGTCACCGCACTTTTTGCATGTTTCATGCAGTGTAAGGCATGCAAAAGCAGCAGCAAGGAAGTACAAAAGCATTCAGCAAACAAATCAAGCCAGCGTACAACAGTGTCCAAAAAAGTGGTGAGGATGATGAGTGATGGTGAATATCAGGGTCCCACAATGGGGGAATGGTGAGACAGTCGCACTCTTCCACTACGCTGATGCCACACGACTGGGCGTTTCACGCAAAAGCTCTTCTTCGGGGGAAGTGGTTCCTGTAGAGAAATACGGAGTTGGCAACTTTTTTTTTCCTTGGCCCTTTAATTTCATGTGGTTCACAGGGCGAGGTGTGGTTTGTGCGTCTGCATTGAGAACAAACTGGCAACTATCGTTGCAAATGACGAGTACTTATTTCTTATCCACTGTTTGCATTGCACTCAAAAGACCACAAAAAGCAGATTACGTATTTTTCTGTGATGCAAAGTATAATCAACTGTAGAAGGGAAAAAAAAAATGAGCCCTACGTGAAAAAGTACCAGCTGGTTAAAACAATCTGTGCCAATGGTCAAATTTCAGCTTAAGGTGCTTGTAATCAGGAAATCAATGGTAGAAGTCAATTTACACACTAACTTCAATGCAGTTAGAGAGTACATGCGGAGAGCAAGCAACAATTAATTCAGACCACAGAAAGTAATAATATGCAGTGAGTAGCAACAGCTGATCGATAACCAACAAAAAAATATATGGTCATGCACAATATGCAAAACAATCTCTTGATTGGCAAATGTCCCTATGTGCAGAGTAGTATGATTGCACAAATTGACTGCAGCTATCACAAAGCGATAATCGTTGAGCCAGCGGTTAGGCTCTGACTGAAGGCACGTACATTCGTAATTCCAAATTTTGACTAGTAATTGTCATGGCATGTGCGTCTACAATGTATGAAATGTACGATCTTGTATGTATGGCTGTATGATTGTTGTGCGAAAGAGGTGGTACGGCAGCTTCAAGCAACCCTGTTTTAAAGCGCTGCACATTCTAACTAACACTTAGCTAAATAGTTAAGAAACGTAGCCTTGAGCCATAAACGAGTGTTGCCATGTAAACCATCACACAAGATGTGCAAATAGACAGAACAACAGCCATAATTATAGTGCCTTCAATAATCTCAACTTCGTCTATTAAAGATGGTATGTTGTGCTAAGTACTAAGTGGCACAGGAAAGCTGAGTGATACATACAAAGCGATACAAGGTGTTGCCACATCCGGCTTTGCTTAGTATGTTGAACTAACCCAACAACTTGTGCTCAAGAGTGTTATGGTTCATTGTACATACTTGCTTAGCTAGCTTGGTCACTGTTTAACAGTTATCATTACTAGTAATACTATTAGCAAAGTCAGCTAAGACATCTAGCATTGTGCAGAAAGACAACCACCACAGCCGATAATACCACGAGAGAGGTAGCGAGGTTTTAGCACACTATATACCACAGCTGTAAGTCGTAACCAAAATTAAAGAACATGTAGCACATAAAACCAGCACCCAACTAGATAAAGCTTAAGTAACAGTGATGATACCCAGTATTAGTATCCATGTGCATCATTGCAGGGGCTCTTTCATCACGAGTGTTGTTAAATAAAGCTCCACTGGGACATTAACCACTGTATGCGTGATATCCCAGTCTGTTCACAGCAGTACAAGGGTTGTGGAATGACTTAGCACATGTAGTCTTTCCTAATTTCTCGTTAAAGAATGTTTTTCAATGTTACTGGCCTTGCCTAACCCTTTTTTCACTATAAATAAGGCAGCATATAAGTTGCGAAAACCTCCAGCCAAGTGAAAGTACTATGTAACGCATTAACGTACGTGCCAGAGATTTAGGATAGAGTGGAAAATAAAATGATGAGAAAACTGTTCAAGCACTATGCGTCAATCTTGGTAGTGTACGTGGTACAGCAAACAACCTACCAAAGACATCCAAGTTGCCTACTGGAACCCTAGTAGTAAAGCTTTCAGAGTGATAAGCAGTGTTTGTATGGCCGGCGTACCATTGCCACTTTTTTCGAGTTATTTACTAGGGAACATTCAACAAATGTTTAGGAATATAAAGCTTTGACAGCTGTTTAGATAAAGCCAAATGCAGGAAATATAGCATCCCACATTTACCAATTTTTGCAGCCTGACTTTGCTTTTTGAGCTGTGCTGTTGGTGGTGTAAGCACCGAGCAACATTGAGCTGTTGGCTGTGTAATCTAAGCCCTACAGTGCCTCTGCCATACTGCCAGGACTTAATCTCGATAAGAGTCATGGCTAAGCAATCTAAGTCCTACAGTGCCTCTGCCATACTGCCAGGACTTAATCTCGATAACAGTCATGGCTAAGCAATCTAAGTCCTACAGTGCCTCTGCCATACTGCCAGAACTGAATTTCGATAACAGTAGTGGTGAAAGCAAAACAGTGTGCACGCACACTGTCCGCTTGGGCTTTGCTGTCACAGGCATCGGTCCTACCAAACAAAAGCTCTTAACGCGGCAACCAACATAGCACTGCTGTACCATCCCATCTGCTCTGCTGCTGCCCTTTTTACAAACATGAATTGGAATGGGCCAGTTTGCCAAGCTTCGTGGCAATGGGCAGCCGCGTTGTGATGAGTCACGAGCCATTTTAGGGCTGGCAGTTAACCAGCGGATGCCGCTTAGGGCACACCGACATCGTGAAACCTGCTTTTTGAGTTTGGGGGTCGATCCATTTGGTAAGTTGGTCTGATAGGCGTCTCTGTACCTCCCTCAGTCGGCTTGACCATGTACTTGCTGTTGAACAGTGGTGCGATGCCCCAGGCCTGCATGCAAGTACAGAAAGAGGTTAGTCAGATGTGAA
Source organism: Rhipicephalus microplus (assembly GCF_013339725.1). NCBI lineage: Eukaryota > Metazoa > Arthropoda > Arachnida > Ixodida > Ixodidae > Rhipicephalus > Rhipicephalus microplus. The sequence goes on along the minus strand of NC_051175.1, from coordinate 86,284,143 downwards.
GCATAGTTGCAAGCAGCGTTTCGCATGGCTGTTAAACAAGAGAAACTAGAACGTGTTGCTGGGCTAGTTGGTTCATACTGAAGAAGTATTAAGAATGCAAGCTGTCCTTAATATTTCTTCTTAAGCTGCAAAAGCATGCAAGTGAAACATATGTAACAAGGAAACTAGACGCAAACCACTGGGTAAGAATAGGCGAAAGGAAAAACCGTCCACACGTATTTTTCCAGAACAGCTGTACTGTGAGAATATATCCATCCAGACAAAAACAAACGAGTACAGGGAATGGTGAAGAAGACTGGAAAGCTTTCCTGTTTCCTGTGTTTGTCCATTTTTGGCTGGATATATGTGTCCTCAATACAGTGCACGACTGGCCCAACATCATGTCATAAACAGTTGTGCTCTTTGGGACATAATCTGGTCACACACAAGAATTGTTGTCCGACTTGCTAGCGTTTCCTTTTTATTAAATAAACAGCGTCGCCCTCTGCTCGCCCTTTGAATATGCTACAGTCGAAGCTCTTTATAAGAGACACTGATATAAGAGACAAATGGGTATAAGAGACACCAGTAAGCCGACAGTAAAATACAGGGGATAGGAAAATGCATACAAGGTTGCCTGCTTATAAGAGACGTCTCATAGAAAAGACAAGATCGCTGCTCGGAGCATGCCTCTTATAGAGGGGTTTAACTGTATAACACGCTTACAGCCTGTGTTGTGTATCAGCGAGAAAACGTAATCAAAATACTAATCATTATCGTTTGTTAGAAGTGTGCCAGAAAGTGCAACTGTTTTGTAGGCACACATATCTAGGCGAAACCTAGAACACTACTAACTGTTAATTAGGCCGTCAGGTGTTGCTATATATTGCTCTGTAGTGCATAGAACACATTAAAGAAGTGTACAGATGTGCCGGGCAACTCTGATTCACTAACTACGAATTAATGACTTTGGCAGAGCCGTAATAGATTCAATCTTAGACTCAGAGTTGCCATGACTGAGAATGACTAGGTTTCAAATATTTCAAGCCGACAGCTGATCTCAATAATGTGCAAAGCTGGAGCAAAGCAAGTTAAATTTCACGTCCTAGGGCATACTGTCAGCATAAGGCATGAGAACTCGTGTAATAACAGCAGGCCAAATCCCTCAGACCCCTGTGCATACAAAGAAACTGCCTGTTTGTTCATGACATTCCATTTTTGCTTATCATATACATAAAACCTTAAAACATAGAACATAACAATAAAACCTTGCTATTGATTTTTGTTCATACTTAAGGGCTAATGAAGAGAAAGTTGTATTAGCAAATTGCACTTTTATGACACATCAGATTTTCTGTGAGATAATGCTTGGAAAGGAAGAAAATGCACAAAAAGCAATTGACAATGACTTTTATTTTCGCATCAATACATTGATTGATACGAAGGGGCGGGCGAGAAAAGCTGTCGTTCAGACGGCTTGACGATGCCGCTGGCCCCCTCACTGGTGCGTAACAGCAGTGATGCATTAACAATATACCAACATAATTCAGGAATATCTAACACAAGACATATATAAAAAGTGCAATAATCTATAATTCTACAAAGTTGCAATCCTTTAAAGGCAAAGAAGAAAAATAAAAAAATGCAATATAATAACATTGCTCACATGTAGCCTTGGTTATTGTAGAACACCAAAGAAAAAAAGAAAGAAAAAAAAACATGCACGTGTGGCAAGATTTAGAAGTGAGAGGAATTAGAAGAATGTTTTTCAAGGACATCTGTCTTGAGTTCAAAATAACTGCGCATAGCTTTAAAAGACATGCTCTCAAATTATAGCCCTTCGCAAATTAATCTGTTTAATAATCTTGGTAAGTTATTTCCTAGTGTTTGTTTTCCATGTGTTGTTTGCACTGTTGGTATTTTCCAGTATTCCCTTTTATGTGTGGCATATACGAAGGGGTTGTATATATACGTGTTGCATATACGGGTGGCAAAGCCACTTACACACCAGTACCTGCGACTGCTTTGATTTCCATGGCACCTGCTAGGGCCTAGGAAGTTCCTAGGAAGTTCCCAGTCAATAAAAGCGAAGTACATTGTCTTAGCTTACGAAGCTTATAGAAATTTCATCGAGTCAATGTCACGAAAACACGAAAAAAAAAACACTGAAATCCGTGACATTCCCATCCGACATTTCAGTGGGAAATTTAGAAGATAAACTTTTGACACTGATTTTGTCATCTATTAATGAACCTATGTTGCTGAAAATAATGGCAGTAGAGTTTTTACAGTGTAATTTATCGGACTTATCGGTTTCTATTTAGTACCCCTTTAATCGTGAAAGTGAGTCGGCTGTTTGTTATTCGCAGGGTATCCAGTGTTTCATTCTACTTGGCCTAAAGGATTACTATTCTTCGATCCCTAATACTAACACAATTAAAGCTATGCGTCATTGTTTCAAGGCCGAGCTCGAAGCTAACCGCTAGATAATGTCGCTTACTCTTGAGCGTAGACATGCAGGGTTGGTGCACGTATTGCCACGCACGTTGCTCGTGATGTGCCGCTCACATTAGTGTAAACGTGCTTGTGCGGCAATATGGCACCACTATTCTGTTCAGCTACCACCTGTTTTATGTAAAATGGGCCAATTCTATGCAAACCCCATGTGTGATGCATTGAGTGATGCATTGTGTGCCTTATGAAAGCAAGGTAAAGCCCATTGTCTAGAACAGCATATAGACAAGGGGGCTAACAATGGAGAGTAGACATATGCAATAGTGTGTCTACGTTCCAGATGACCATGAATGACAAACGGAGTCTGAATCACCACCTGCATGGAGTCCTTTATCTCTTGTGAATAGAAGAGCTGATTTTACTAAAAGCGTTTGTACCGAAGCATTTGTACTTGCACCAACATTCCTGCCTGATAAGTTAGTTTTATTGAGTGACGTAGGTTTTGAAATGCAAGCCTTTGAAAAATTTGATTGATTGATTGATTTGTGGGGTTTAACGTCCCAAAACCACTATATGATTATGAGAGACGCCGTAGTGGAGGGCTCCGGAAATTTAGACCGCCTTTGAAAAATTTAAACAAAACAAACGTGCCTTAGGAATGTGACAGTTTTCAATTTTCTTGTCTAAATATAAATCAAGACTTTTACAATTGAAAAGGTAATCAAGAAGTTTATGGACTTTCTGGCCGTAATTTCCATTGCTCAGTTGATATTACCAAGTAGCATTTCTCTATCTCTCTCTCTTGCTCACTCTCTCTTAGCATTAGTGCTGCGTTCGCAATTTTAGTGCTTACACAGCAATCTTGACCCTTTCCACGCTATGCAAGAGGCTCTGCTTATCCGCACGTTTTATGTAGAAATAGCTCCGAAGAAGCTCTGTTTACTGATGGTACATTTAATTTTCATGTACAGGGTTGTTAAGCTTCCTTTTTGCAATAAATAAAAGATTATGAATGAGTAACGACTGAACTTTTCTTTTTTGTAAGAGATCCAAACTTTTAAAAGGTAAATATTTTAAAGAAGCCAGGATAATGGCTTGGCATGAAAATAAGACATATTAAATAGTGTAAATAAAAGACTGTTGAATAAGTTGAATAAAATTACATAGTAATTCATTAAATAAACATTAGGCCATAATAATAGCATGGCATGCAGTAAGGTCGAATAGGAATATTGTCAGATTTTGACTTCGAGAAGGAATAAAATTGCAGGTGGCCAAATGTGTTCAATCTGTGCTTAGGTGATGAACCCGCGAAGAGAATTTGTAGTGGATGTGCCAAGTGCAGGCAGTTGACATTCCCACGTGCTTGGTGTGGCAGCACTTTCCTTTTGACATCAGTACATGAGACGAGTAGCGGTTAGTAGAGAATGTTAGTCGAGTCATGTTACTGTAAGGAAATTCAGCTGGTCATTAGGTAAATCCTACTGCAGATGAACCACTTGTGGGATACCAGATCATGTTAGTAGTTGTATTACACTGTCTGCGTGGAGAATGTTTACCACTGCTGTTACCCCCACGGCCATACTGGAGTTACAAATGAGCCAGTAGCAGGTTGCTGAGAAAGTGGAGCGATAAGTGTTGTGCAAGGTATAGAGCAAAGTGACCCAGTGCAAAGGTGACGACAGGGGTTTCCTCGTTTTCTGATATACTGTAAAATTTTGAGTAAGTGCTTCTCCTACGACAAAGAAAGATGCAACGATAATTGAAGGGGCCCCTAGCGCAGTTGCAGATGAAAATTCATTACAGCGGAGAAAGTGTCGCCTAAGAATAGAAGATGCACACCCGTGCTTCCGATTAAATGCTCTATTGAATATGCATGCATTCACTATTATTATTTGTCCTCGTCGGGTGAATAAAAACAATGAATGAAGCTGTGAAAGTGGCAAGAAAGGAAGAGGGGAGCAGTCACAGATTATCCGAAATTCGCAATTATCCCGAAAAATGGAGGAGGGTGCTTGCTCAAGTAAGGGGCGCTTGCTTGGATTTTGCAGTATGCATACTTATAAGCAATAAGTGAACTCTTCTGGAGCACCTGTTTCAAGCATGCCCTTGGCCTTGGCAAACAGCGATACTTCTCTGGCATTGTGAGAGATGCAGCCAAACCTCAAAGAAAGGAAACCTCACCTGTTATAAAGATAGCTTCACTTCGTTACATCTGATAATTCAATATCTTGCACTGTAATAGCAGTAAGACAATTTCTTTATTTACTTCATTACAATCAAGTTCATTATACATAACTGTGTGCCTCACCCCACAGAAACTCTTGTCACTGACTAAGACACGCGAGCTCCAGCAGTGGCGGTGCTGACACTACTGTTGTTTTCATTTTGGATTGTGTGACCCTGCACCACTTCAGTAGATGTGTGAGAAGATTGGGGCAGGCCTTTCTAGAGTGTGTACTCAAGTGTTTCCTATCGCTGTCACACAGATCTCACTATCTTATTAGCTGCAGGAAAGCAGTCTTTGGCGGCCAGTCAAGGTACTTGTTTTTAGGGTCAAGGGGTTCACTGAAGATAATGTAGGCAAGGCTGGGGTATCCTCCTGTTTTGGCTAGGAGTGCAGTGAAGTCTTGAATTAGGCTAGTGCAAACTAGATAAGACATTCATTATCATCCTTTTTTGTGTTATGTTAAATATTCACACTATAAATTGGGTGGCTAGGTGCATGTCATGATGTTCTCTCATTCCTTATTAAAATATTGTTTGGTAAGCATTTTTGAAAAGCAGATCGAATGAAGGAAGCCTTCACTGTTGTGTTGTTTTTTGTTTTGACGGTGTGACATTAGGTCACTTCTGTCTGTTGATGCTCAGTGGGGTTACGTTCATGGGACATTGTCGAGAGAAGCCCACATCCTCTTGTAGGCCTGAACAGGCTAATGATAAAGGGTGTTTGGAATGGTATGGCATCCATTTAAAACATAACTAGTCATTTCTTGGCAGAAGGCCATTGCTAATTAGCACTAAAAAAAGAAATACCCCTAACAAATGTTTTTTTTTCTACATTGTGTGGCACTAGCAGTATCAACATGATGTTAGATTTTGCTAGGTTTTTTTTTAATTGCAACAGCTGTTCTAGCACTCAAAAAGGCTCTCAAATATTCCTAGCTTCCATGTTTGGTTACTTTTCTTGGCTACAGTCTTGTCCATTTATATCGATAAACATTTAGGTACTATTGGCCAACATGAGGTATTGAGATTCACAAGGCATAAAAAGCTGCGACAGGGACTTTTGGGCGGTGTCACTGCCAGTTTTTTACCGCACGATATAACTGACTCGCCAAGCTTGTGTTCATGGTGATGCTGCGTGGTACGTTAGACGTGTAACCTACCAGCATAACATCAACCTAATACTTCAGGTAGTAACCAGTCGTGGTAGCTAAGAAAGTGATGTGTTGCGCTGCTGAGCTTTAAGGCGTGGGTTCAGTTCTTGGCTATCGTGGCTGCATTTCTGTGCTAATAACAGCCGTGTGCCAAGATTTAGGTGCGTGTTAAGGAAACCTAGGTGGCCAAAGTTAATCTAGAATTCCCCCCACTACAGCACGCCTCACTGTAATATTGTGGTTTTGGCATTAAAGCCCCGAAAGTCACTGTACTTCATTTAGTACATCCAATTAAATCATGCATTAGGCATTCTTTTGGAAGGTTGTAGTATATGTGAAAATGAGGTGACATCCACAGCAGATGTTGGTGGGCAACAAAGTCAGATGAGACAACTTCTTGTAATGCGAGCATTCATTTATTTCCAGTGTTTCTTTTTTCTTGTCTGTACATAAATACAACAAAGTAAATGACTACAGTGCAGCTACATAGCATCAGCCATTTGAAGGTGAAAGAAACCGTTGTACATTTGATTGCGACATTCTTAGCTGAAAGCTCATTTGGATTGAAAGCGAGAAAAGTGTGAAAGTGCATCTTCGTGGCACCTAGTGCAATGTGCAAATTAGAGCTTCTCTTTCTACAGATAAAACAGTAAAGCCTAGCAAGGATGTCATTCGACTACTATAGTATAATACAAGTAACGAAAATAATGTGTCATAAATTCAAAAGGTTGCAAATGCAAAGCAAAATAAAGAAAGCCATATTGGCTTAAAATCAGGCAAAGCATTCAGAGGGAGTATTAATAAAAGAACTATATAATCTCGCTTGAGATATTTCTGTTCTTAACTACCTTTTTCTCTGATAGCTTCAAGCAAACTCACTCTGATTATTAAATTAAGGTAATGAGACATTGCAGCTTGTGTATATGAATATTTCCATATTTTGCAAACATGAATAGATATATAAAAATGAGCACTTATTTAGGGACTACAAGGCAATCATCACCACAACTCTTACTTCAAATATGGGAATAATACCCAGAAAATGGTAGCACGTGCAAGTTACAAAAAGAAATGTGTCAGTTGGTGCCGGAAAAAAAAAAAAAAACACACTTCTTTGTATTTTTAATGTGACCAGTGCTGGCCAATTTCATTGATAACAGCAGAGTGAAATGCACAAAATAGCCTTCAAAACGAAAGAATTGGTGTACATTAAAAATGTGAAAACGAGTCTGCATATCAACATGACAGCTCAAAGCTGTTTAAACAAAGGGATGTTAAAACTAGCCACTAACAGCAAAATCCACTGTTAATGAATGCTTGAATGGAAGAACATGCTTCTGCGAGATTCTTTACAATTATTGAACAACCTTACCTACTAAACTTCACACGAAATCAGTTTCTTCATTGTAGCTACAGTTTAAATATAAAAAAATCCAGACAGTGGGCATTAACATGACTCCTACTGGCCAATGTTTGCAAACTTGCGGTATGCTAAGATTCAGAGCATAGGCCAACTTTTTACCATTTTACTTCTGATTAGTGGACACCTTTGCCTCGTGTAAGCCATGCAGTCAACATTAACCTCTTTCCATTGCTTGTCCACCAGATAAAAGATATCGTTTCTACTGAGTCCAACATATGTAGACCACACCAATATGGTGTGACAAAACCATTCGATGAAAGCTCATAGCTGATAAGACAATAGTGCTGTTTCATGGTAAAAAAAACATTGTGCCGATAACGTAGTATTGGTAACCGGTTCATGATCAAGGCCACACGCTACCTAAAAATCTCAGTGCTGTGATGGATGGGTCGTTAGAGAATACCCAGATGCAAGGTATGCTCAAAATCTTGTTGGCAAACATACATGAGATGAAGTCTATGCATATGGTACAGCATTGTTTTTTAAGGTGTCTATTTATTTATTTATACAAGTACCTCACGGGTTCCACGGGGGAACATTGCGTGAGGGGGGGGTACATTTTGATTTTCAAAGAGCGATGAAAATATATACATATGCAAAAGTCTGGCTGCGTAAAAATAGAAAAGAACGAAAGAAGCAGCAAACAATAACATTATATAATTCGGAACGATAATACGCAAGTATACAATACAAAATTGTGAAATATTTTTCTATAAAAGCCAAAAAGCACTTGGCTGCGCAAAAAAGATACAGATGAAAGAAAATAGCAAACAATAACGTTATACAATTCCAAACGATACTACATAACTATATAATACAAGAAGCGTTACAGTGTTAGAGGCGACCGCGTTAAGAATCAGAAACTAGCAGGAGTACAATAGGTACGGCGCACGCAACTAGAGTTCAAGAGACAGTTTTTCAAGCAAGCCTCTAAAGATCTCGGTTTCTTTCACGTTTGCCATATTTTCAGGAAGATTGTTCCAGAGTACAATGGCACGTGGTAATGAAGATGAATTATAGGCGTTAGTGTGCCCGTATAGACGCTGAAAACTGAGGTTATGCTGCAAACGACGGGAATATCGATGAGGTTTGAGAAGTGGCAAGGAAAAACTGTGCTTGCTGTTGATGATTCTGTGCAACAGACATAAAAGAGAAATGTTTCTGCGGGAGGCGAGAGAGGAAAGAGAGAGCGACTGCTTGATTTTAGTTACACTAGAATGCCTGCTGTAGTTACCGGTGATAAAGCGAGCAGCGCGGTTTTGAACCGATTCCAGGCTTCGGGATAGATAATCTTGGTCAGGTGACCATATAGAAGAAGCGTATTCGAGTTTAGGGCGCACGAGTGTTTGGTAAGCGAGCTTGCGTGTGGTAGGAGGTGCATCACGAAGGTTGCGTTTTAGGTAACCAAGCGTTCGTGACGCGTCAGCAGTAATCTTGTTGATATGACTGGCCCAAGAAAGGTTCGATGCCAGATGGATGCCTAGATAATTATAAGATGAAGTAGGTCTTAGAGGGCTACCATCAAGGAAATACTGAAATGTTGAGAGTGAGCGCTTTCGAGTGAAAGTCATTTGATTGCACTTATCAACGTTTAATGACATTTGCCAATCTGAGCACCATGTGGTTACACGATCAAGGTCTTGCTGCAGAGCTGTATGATCTGATGGTGAAGTGATTTTGCGATAGATTATGCAGTCGTCCGCGAAGAGGCGAATTGATGACGTGATTTCTGAGGGAAGATCATTGATAAAAATTAAAAATAACAAAGGGCCAATAACGCTCCCCTGAGGGACACCAGATGTCACCTCCGAGAGAGGGGAAGACATGTTATCAATTACAGTACACTGTTTGCGAAAACACAGGAAGTTCCTAATCCAAGAGACTGTAAGTGAATCTAAGTTCAGAGATGATACTTTAGCTATTAAACGACAATGTGCAACGCGGTCAAATGCCTTAGAAAAGTCGATGAATATGCTGTCTGTTGGTAAATTTTCATCCATATTGTTAAAGATCTCATGCGTGAATTCGATAAGCTGTGTATCACAGGAAAGTCCTTTGCGGAAGCCGTGCTGATTTTTAAAAAAGTATTGGTTTTGTTCTAAGTGTGATGCAACATGTGAAGAAATAATGTGCTCAAGTAGCTCACATGGGATGCTCGTTAAGGATATGGGACGATAATTACTGGGCAGGCATTTGTCCCCGGATTTGAAGACCGGAATGACCTTAGCGATTTTCCAGTCATATGGAATCTCGCCAGTTTGTAACGATTGCTGAAAGATGTGACCGAGAATGGTACTAGACGGAACAACGGTATGCTTTAAGATTTTAGAGTTTATGCCGTCGACACCTGAACATGTGGACGTCTTGAGATTTGTAATTAGGGAAGAGATACCTGCAGGATTAATCTCTATAGGATCCATAAAACGATACTGAAATGTAGGTGGCAGAGGCATGTTAGTGTAATTTTCTTTCGTAAAAACTGAAGTGAAGTAATTATTAAACACCACTGGGCAAGATTCAGGAGAGACCGTAACACCGGCGCTGTTCAAAATCGTGATACGAGTGTTAGAGCGTGTGGGGGCGATTGATTTCCAGAATTTCTTAGGGTCGTTTTTTAAAAGTGACTGTAGGTCATGTGAAAAGAACTTGTGTTTCGCCTGACGCACAGCATGACAATAAACCTTATCAGAATCACGATGCTTCGCCCACGCTACCGAAGATTGCAATAACTTTGCCTTACTGAAAAGACGCTTCTTTTTATTTCGAAGGGTGCGAAGTGTACGGGTAAACCATGGTTTAGATGTATTTACGCGAATTGTCAAGCGAGGGATATGTTCATGCACCAGGCTCAACAATTTTTCTTTATAAAGGCACCAATTTTCGTTGACTGAGCGGTTGAAGAAAGAGGCCATAAATGAGTGAGAGAAGTCAACTAAACTCTGATTTATGGATTGATAATCACCTCTTTTATAATCAAGTATTGGCCTTGGAGAGACATAAGGCTTGGATGCAGGTAAGCTAATAGATACCTGAATGAGACGGTGGTCACTGAGACCATCTAGATATAAGGTTGATGTAGCTTTTCAGGAGCTGACGATAGAAGCAGGTCAAGAATGTTGTGTTGGCGCGTGGGTTGGTCAATTAATTGAACAAAAGAGAAGTCAAGGGTTAGATCGAGGAACTCTCTGGAATTGCGTGAGAGGGAAGTTAGATTGGACCAGTCAATTTCAGGGTAGTTGAAATCGCCCAAGAGGAAAACGTCAGCTTTAGGAAACTTAGAGCGCAAATATGTCAAGTTGTCGTGCAAATCTGTAACAAAACTTTCCGAGCAATCTGGCGGCCTGTAACATACTCCGAAAATTGTTTTGGATGCATGTGATGAGGAGCACACCCAAACAATTTCCAACCGTGACGGAATGTCAATCACAAAAGATGTGATATGACTTTTTATGGCAATAAGTACCCCCCCACCAGCTCTACCTATCCTATCTTTCCTGAAAATATGGAAATCAGGTGAGTCAAGCAAAACTTCACTATCTGAGATATTAGGGTTTAGCCAAGTTTCCGTAAGCAGCAAGATATCGCAGTTGCTGTTTTCAAGATAAGAGCACAACTCAGTACGCTTTGAAATAATACTGCGTATGTTGGTGTATGATAAAGTGAAGTTCTTGTACTGAATGGGATCAGCATGTGGCAGGAAATTGTTTGCAAGTGTGTGCGTAGCCGACCTACGCGCGAGCTATTGCGATGCAGGTGTTATTTTGTCATTGATTGCGTCGTACACGTAAGTAACGTTATCGATTCGCAGTTTATCGACTGAAAGCTTGAAAGGCACTTTTTTAGCTTTTCCAAATTCTAACAACTTTTTCCTAGCAAACCGTGTTTGCGGAGCAAAATCCTCACGGATGGCAAGGAGCGTGCCCTTCAGTTTGTGGCCCATTTCCATGATGCTGTGCTTGTCTTTAAAGAAAGCGAACTTTGTGATGATCGGTCTGCACTTATCAGAGTTGTATCTTCCAAGCCTGTGGGCTCTTTCAACTTGCGAGGATTGAAGTGTTATGCCCAGGTGCTGCGAACATAATTGAATAACTTTCTGTTCGGATGAGAACCAGGACTCAGACGGTTCGTCAGGTAGGCCAAAGAAAAGCAGGTTAGAACGTCGTAACCTGTTCTCGGCATCTTCACATCGCGATTCAATAGCCTTTATTTTTTCGCATATGTTGACGCCGGAAGTTTGTGACAAGGAAGTCGATGAACCATCATTTTGCTTTAAAGCCATAACGTCCACCTCCACGGCATGCATCCGGGAGGATATCTGCTTTAGTTCGTCATCAACAGATGTCTGCCAAAGTTTCAGGACGCGCAGATCATTCAGTATTTCTTCTTGTCTGGAATCTATCCTCTGGACAGTGGCCAGGACCGTAGTTAGAACTTCGTTTGTGTTAGGACCGGGATTAGATTCAACGTCACCGGATAGCAATAAAAGCAGGCTATTGGTATACATGCGAAACCAATTCTTACAGCGTTCAAACATAAGGAACAGTTCACTTGGGCACGACACCATAAGAAAGCAACGATTGCTGCTGCGGGGACAGCAAGAGCGGTCTAAATAACTAACCTGTAAGAGCAGACAGGGTAAGCGCTCCATTCCGGAACCGGTGTCGTGCCCCAAGCAAGCCTCTCCGGGAAAATGCTTATATGCGGTGCCTCCCCCGAAGATAGTGGCGTTGATTATCGTAGTCGATGACCATGGTTGCTGGTGTAGGAACTGATGATTATCCACTCCTGGCGGTAGCGTCGAATGCACTGGTATTTCCACGGAGCATGAAGTGACGCCGCACAGAAAGGCGGCATCAGGCAGCACGTCTGGAGTAGAAATCAGCAGGAAAGCCTGTAAGAGCAGACAGGGTAAGCGCTCCATTCCGGAACCGGTGTCGTGCCCCAAGCAAGCCTCTCCGGGAAAATGCTTATATGCGGTGCCTCCCCCGAAGATAGTGGCGTTGATTATCGTAGTCGATGACCATGGTTGCTGGTGTAGGAACTGATGATTATCCACTCCTGGCGGTAGCGTCGAATGCACTGGTATTTCCACGGAGCATGAAGTGACGCCGCACAGAAAGGCGGCATCAGGCAGCACGTCTGGAGTAGAAATCAGCAGGAAAGCCTGTAAGAGCAGACAGGGTAAGCGCTCCATTCCGGAACCGGTGTCGTGCCCCCATAGGCGTTAGTGTGCCCGTATAGTTTATCGGTCGTATAGTGTCGGTCGTCCTTTTGTTGGCTGCACTGACTGTTGGTTTTCATGAAGGTTGCGTCCAACAAAGAAAAACCAGCCCTTGAAGTTCCCTTCTTTCGTTATGATGCCATCGGGCCTTTGTTTTCGTGCGGCAAGTCCAACAAACAATTTCTTTTTTACGAATAAAAAGTATGGGTGCAATATATACTCTAATAATGCATTATGGTAAGCCATGTACAGTCGGCCAAATCTTTAGCTATCGTGCATGAGTGGCAGCTTTTTCTGCATATCTTTGCCATACGACTCAATTAAGTTTCACTTTAATTACAGACAAGTGTATACCCATAAAGCACATGTCCACGAAATCATTTTTTGTAACTTAGTTTCATAAGATGGCACGGACAAAAAAGTGACCACTGCGCATAATAGCTAAATTTTGTCCGACTGTACAACAGTGCTTAACAACATTACGCCCATCTATATTCATTTCATCTATGTAAAGGAACCCCCATCTATATTCATTTCATCTATGTAAAGGAATTCTTCCTTGCTCCTACTTCGTCCGCTTGTCCTGTTCTCAGCATCCCATTATAAAAAAAAAAGCCCTGCCCTTTTGTTCTAATGAGCCTGTTTGTGATGCTTATTTGGTTAGTGCTCAGCATGGACATTATAGCAAAATGCTACTGCAGAACATGGTGACAGAACCACAGACAATGCTACAAAGAATGACATGTTGTGATGCTGTGCTCATCGTGTGATGATTGATTTCATCTTTTAGTGTATAAGGTTTTCGCAGCTGACTTCTAAGCCTAGTTACGTAGCTGTTCCCAACAAGAAGGGCTGCACCGCAGAAACTGGCGTATTCCGGTTTCAATACAATGTAAACAAATGTAATTACTAGTGCTGCTGTGTGCATTAGCATTTAAATAAGATTTAAATATTTGCACTTAAACTGAGACTCTCCTAGTTTTACATCATCATCATTTTTGAGTGCAAACAGCTCCTATGCAACTGTAAATACGCTGCATGATTACATTCGCCTGTTACTAATCCCAAAATCAGTGGGGTTCTGAGAGTTGGGGATATTTCACTTGAACGCGAGGTATAGTACTGCCAAAAAATAACTCGCAATCAGCAGCTTCTGGCATTGTGAGTATCAGTGATGGGGCAAGTGAGAAGGGCCACGTTAGAAACCATTACAATGCAAAGACGAAGCAAATAAAAACAAAATAAGAGTGTGCTCATGCAAGATTTGTATTTTTTCTGCTATTTTGTATCATATTTTCTTTTGCGTGCTTTTGCAAATAGCTAAGCATATTTTAAAGGGCCAGTAAACAGTCCTGAGGTCCAAAAATTTTCAAAAAGAGTATATGTGCAGTTTTCATTGCGAACATGCTGTTGCAAGAATTTTGCGAATGCGGACTATTTAAGGAAGTTAAGAGGTTTAGAACATCGGTCTAAGCTGGTTTCAAATTTTTGCGCGGCCTCACCCCCCTTCTCCCTCCCTTGAAGGGGAAGGCATAGCCCATCGTCGTGACTCCACGCACTTCGGCAATGTGACACCACGTCAGCGATTGATGTCATCGACGAACTCGATCAGTCGTAACGCACTTCCGCTTGCTGCGAAGCATGGTTGTTGTTTACCGTTTGCTGCACCAGCCGCGAGTCAACCAGTGTAAGCGTCAGGTGCGAAGTGTCGAGACCACAAATGATCATGTCCACGACGTACGTCGCTGGATGGCTGATTCGCTTCAGTCATGCAGCACGCAGGGCCCCATCCTGAGGCACCCGGTGCCTCGATTTGCAGCACCCGGTGCCCCAGTGGAGCGACTGAGGCTCCCGGTGCCCCAGTCCCTCGATTTGCAGCCGACGACTGAGCAACGCTTTTTACCTGTGTTGCTCATGTCAAGGGCAAAAGCATGTTCGTATGTGCGCACAGGCGCTGTAGTTGAGCGAGGAGTGTACACGTGCACGCGACAACTGCAAGGCTGGTTCTTTCACCACAGTTCCAAGAAACGAGGGGCAGTTCTGTAGTTGTGGGTGGGAACAGGAACTTACGTTCACTTCACTACTGTTTGTTCACACCTGATTTAGATAAATCAGCGAGCTGCGTGCTACGTCACGTCGCCAATCGCCGAGTTGACGCCACTGCGCATGCAAAGGGGGTGGTTAGGCGTAGGAAAGATGCGCGGGAATCGTTTTTCGAAGTAGAGGCTCTGCGTAGGGTGCTGCGCTCTAATATTCAGAAAACGTGATCGCTGCGGTCTAATCTACGAATTGACGAGCTTGTATGGGGGGTGTAAAAAAAGGTCGGAGCCTGTTTACTGGCCCTTTAATGTCAACTAAGCATGGAATAACTTCAATGAATGGATGCCAAAGAAGTAGAAGGAAAAATTTGCTTTAAGAAGGAAAATACACATCACCAATTAGCCTCACAAGTATATTTTGTTGACCAAATAAGATGCGCAGCAACATTTAAAGGAGTGCTCGATAAATTATTCGCTGTTAAACTAATACTTTATTTGTCTAGATCAAGCCTAACAACATCAAACATGCTTAACTCCTTTAATAATATACGCCAGCTCATGTCTTGTGACATTAGAGCCAGGCAGCTGAAACTGTCCATTGAGAGGAGCCCTTTGTCTGCATGCGGGTGGTAGACAGCAAAAGACCTGTTCCGAGAAAAGCAAATGTTTGGGAGCCTGAGCGATAGCACGCTATTGCATGCCACCTGAATCTGTCTGCAGAGAAACAGATTGACAAAAATATACTGTTACGTAATGAATAATCTGAAGGGACACCCAAGAGAAATGATAAATCAGCTTAGAACTTTACAGTATTTGTGCAAAAATAACATTCATCGATTTCGCAGCAAGTTCAGTGTGCTGAACTTGAAAATTCTTTATGTCCTAAGCTTCGTGCCTTTTGTGCCAGCGTGAACGTTAGGGGACGGAGGGACTGACCGCTGCCATAGCTCAGTAGGTAGTGCATTTAGCTCAGTTGGTAGTGCGTAGCTCAGTTGGTAGTGCAGTTGGTAGCGAAGGCTGCAGGTTCGGTCCCTGCCAGCGGTGAGTTATGTTTTCATCCACTTTTCTTTCTTCACATTGACATTACAATTACTACTAGTAAGATCCCCTATACTTTCCTTGGCATCACTGTCTGTTAGTTCTCATAAAGCTTGGAGTATAGGACTTCAAGCAATTTCTTGTATTTGGGCTGTTGTTGGCGTCGTAGTAAAGGTTAGCGAATTCTCTTATTTGACTCTTTTTGGCAGCTTTCAAGTATAACTTGGTCAATTCTTGCCAATTAAAAAAGCAGAACCAACGCAGCTGCTGTCAAAGGGGCCTGCAAAACTTTTTCAGTGGGCAGAGAATGCTGATGTGGCTCCTGAAAACACACTGGTCAAACGTCACATCGCAGCATGCGGCCTGGAATTTATGATTCTTAAAGTCAGCCAGAAGTTTTTCTCCTTTCTTTCGGCAAATGAATGCCATCAACCCAAATGACCACGCCATGAACCCCAAGTGCACAGCCATTGGCTGGTTTGAGAACGATGAGCTGCATAGTTCCTGCAGCTGCACCAAAATGCCACCACGTGCCTGTGCACACATGCACAGTCACACAGAAAATAAACTATGGGTTCGAACAAAAAAAAACAGGATAAAAAGAAGAAGGAAGCGTGAGAGGTGACAAAGAAGTGACAAGAGTTGCCTTCTTGTCATCCTGCTTCCTGCGTAGCTTTAAGCATGCTCGCTAGTATGAATTAAAGGTGAGACAAAGTGCTTAAAACGTGCAAAAAATCCGTGTAACTCCATTTGTAGTTTTCATACTTTTAAAAAAATTTGCAGCAAATTATTTATGAGGCAATAAGCTCTTTTAATGAAGTTATTTGATGATTACATGGAAAAGTGTTGCAGGGCCCCTTAAATTCTGTGAATGCCTGGCAAGCTGGTGTTTTAATATTGAATGAAGTCAAGTTGGCACGCATTCGTATGTTTTTGTTTTTTGCTGCCTTGTTTATTTTACTTAGTGATGCCTTCTCATGTAGAGTAGATTACGTTTCTTCTTATATTACAGAGGCGTAATTTACTGATTTATCCTAGCATATTTCTTTTGAGGGTCCCTTTAGAGCAATTATCCCATGTAATCAATATTACCCTTTTACAGGCATACATACTATCTGGCAAATCACAGCATTGCACATTTAATATCTAGTGATAAAGCATTGAACTCAGATTGCGCCGTAGTCGTCCTTTTTCTGGGACAGAGACAAAGGCCCCATATCCGGTGCCCACTTGATATGGAGGTGTCGCGGGGAGCCAAAGAACATCGCCCACTGCATGTGTGTGTGAAATGGGCTGCGTCAGCTGCCGTCGTCGTCTGTTTTTTTTTTTTCTTATTCTATATTGTCAACAAAAGTAATTTTTTTATGTATACAAAAAGCTACAACAATGAAATCTAAGCCAAGCCAATATTCTTAAACTGCGAGTGAGTAGCTGGAAAAGTTCCTGGTATGGTACCAGGAACACTGTTGGCCATGCTTCAATGCAACCGTTGCCAAGTCGTGCCAACATTCACAAAAGTGATTTCTCTTCTTCCCAAATGATGATAGAATGTAATGATTAATTTTATTAACCTACGAAGTGACAAAAAAAGAAAAGCCCTAGAATACACAATACAAAGAAGGAAAACAGCACTTATTGCCAGCAAACCGAAAAATGCCTTTCAAGCACCAAATGTGCTAGCACAGCACTCGATTCTCCCTAACCATACAGAAGCTTCCCAGACAAGCAGATGGTCCACGTATTTACTTCCGAGAGGCTATCAACAACAACAAAAAAAAACTTTAAGAGGCTATTAACAAAAGATGCTTTTGCAACGTTATTTGGAGGATCCCGCCACAGCAACTTGTCACACATGTCTAAGTGAGGCCAGTCACGAATGACATCTTGGTGTGCATTTCTCAGTGCATTTGTGTATGTGAAGTTTTGTCAATTAGCCAAGCAGCTGTACGTGCATTGTTACCAGTGCCTCTGAATTAGTGCGATTTGCTAAATTGCTTAAGTACACATGGCCACTTTCTGCTGGCCACCATGACAGTCGGGCAAAACGTGCCGAGCTTGTTAAGCATTTGTCAAAGACCTGTAGGCGTTCCGTGTTCAATTATTCTTGACACACTTGCAGAATAATTTTAAAGTACCACTGTTTCTAATTTCATTTGTTCATTTCTGGCCATATATATTAGAAAGTGAGAAAGTATTATGCCCTTGCTGGTACCAGTTTAAATCTTGAAATTTTTCAATTTTTTTTTATGTCTGTGCAGTATGCTTTTACACCCAATGCGGTGCAGTAGTATTGCTGCCAAGTGCACCGTCTAGTACTGAAACTGTGTCATTTTCAATAAGATAAATGGTAAAGATTAAACAGCAAGAAGAAAGACAACACACAGATACAGTGATTCATCTCTGCATCTTTCTCTGTGTTCTATTTTTTTTTTGCGCTGTTTAATCTTTCCTAATTACGAACCAACTCGCCCAAGTATCCATTTTAGCAGAGATGAACTGGCTTATCACTTTGATTCGAGCATGTATTGCACTTCCAGGAACCTTCGTTAGATGACCACTGCATGCAACATGCAGAAAAGGCATGCACACCCAAACAAACTTCATCGGCCACGACATGTACACAGCACCTAAATGGCAGTCATGCGCAGTAAAGTTGGGAAATCAGATAAATATACTATGTAATGCTTTGTGCATGTTAGTGCTTGCTACATTGTTGTACGCACCCACTTTTTTGTCAGGTTCAGGAACATGTGGTTTTCACTTGTACAGACATAAACAATCACAATCAGGAATAAAACCACTGACCTTCAGTGAAACCACATTACACGACACAAACAATCTTACTTGCCAGAGCAGGAAGCAACCAACAACACTGAGGAAGTACAGAGCAGCACTCATAAAATATGGTGTTAAACTACACTTAATAAGAGGCAAACATTATTTGTAATGTTGGTTGCCATTTATTCGCACATACTATATGTGCTTTGATACGACGAATCAGTTCCGAGGAAAGTGGAGACTTTAAATAATGAGAAACGGTTCGAAGAGGCAATGCCTCTAGATCTAATTCTTTGACAAGGGCGAGAGGCCTTGTCAATGCGTTTTCTACGGCGACCATTCCTGTTCATGCACACACCTTCATCCACGTGCCACAATTCTCATAAAATCACGGGGTTCTTTACCGTTTGTTTTATTCCTAGGTAGTACTGTAACACCTACCAACCAGAACAACTGGGCCTCTTGGGCAGTTTATCGTTGCATGCTTAAAGGTAGTAAAGCCAACAAGGGGTCGCGGCATGCATCGGGGTCCATTCCCTCTGCATGCTTATTCCTGCAAACAGCCCCGCTTCACGCCATTATAGACAAGAGGTGAGAGAGACGCAAGACTCACCACGATGATGGCAACTAGGTAGCCTTGGGCGGTGCCAGCGAGCACATCACTCCAGTGATGCTTGTAGTCGGAGATGCGGAGAGAGCGCCGTGTACCAGGCCAGTGACAGCAGCGCCACCTGAACAACCGTGCGAGCTGCCACGGCCAGGGAATTGCGCCACGGCAGTCGTGCGTGGATGTACAGCTGAGAAACAAGATGGAAATGAGGCAGCGTCAGTTTTCCGTAAAAACATAGTACACCCAAACCGGATGTAATGAACCCGGACATAACAAAATATCAGTTACAACGAAGTAAATAAAAATAGGCTTGCAATAGATACAGTGCTAGGAATAAATCTTAATAATGAATTTTTGGATATAATAAACTTAGTGAAAGATGCAACTTTTTTTATAAGTAGGTTGGAGTGTATTGACCTCTGAAAGCTTTCTACACCTAACCTGGCATTGTACTGCCTCTGTGATTGGCCCACCTCTGACCAATTGACAATGACATGCGACGACACTATAGTGAGGTCATGATGACGTCACATATTTTAGCAATCTGTGATGCCGTCGTCACGTGATGATGATTTCTTGCATCATCAGTGTTGAGACCACTGGCGCTGATGGCCAATCGATGCATTTAATGAGGCAACTGAGCCTTTCGCCTTAAAAAAAAAAAAAAATGTTGGAGCCCCGCCGCGGTGGTCTGGTGGCTAAGGTACTCGGCTGCTGACCCGCAGGTCGCGGGATCAAATCCCGGCTGCGATGGCTGCATTTCCGATGGAGGCGGAAATGTTGTAGGCCCGTGTAGTCATATTTGGGTGCACGTTAAAGAACCCCAGGAGGTCGAAATTTCCGGAGCCCTCCACTACGGCGTCTCTTATAATCATAGGGTGGTTTTGGGACGTTAAACCCCACATATCAATCAATCAAAAATGTTGGAACGCTCAAACTTCAATATAACGAACCCAGACATAACAAATATTAGTTATAACATAGTTAATAAGGAATAGTCCTGTAATAGATATAGTGTTAGGAATATACCTCTATAACAAATTTCCGTATATATATAAAACTTATTTTCATGTAAGATGCAACTTTGTTCTAATGAGGTATGAGTGTATTGCGAATAATTGGCAAGCACAGCACTATCTCACAAACACCACACAACCCCTAAATCTTGGCACCCAAGCGGCACCTATCCCAAATGTTGTCAAACACTCACCACTGCATAGAGCATGGTGTAGGCGGAGAAAGACGAGTGCCCCGACATGAACGAGAGCCGTAGCTCCTTCAGCTGGTGTTCGGTTGCATTGCCACCGCAGGTAAAGTTTTCCACGTAGGTGTATGGTTTCGAACACAGGGCCTTCAGGTTAAGAGGCTGGCACAAGTCAAAGAAGTGCGGCCGCAGGCGCCCAATGGTGTACTTGGCAATGTCGGTTATGAGCTGGCTCGTCGCTGCCCCCATCAGGAACACGCAAATCATCACGTAGAGGACCTGCGAAAAGTAGGGTATCATCATCATCAACAATGTCATCATCGTCGACCTAACTATGCTCGCTGTATTGCAAGGGCATTTTCAACCTGGTCCTGTGCTTGCCAAGGCGATGTTATCCCTGAAAACTTCTTTAATCTCACAGGCCCCTTATATAGTAACTTAACTGCCAGCATCCCCCTTGTGCGCTTGCCTACTCTTGTAATCCAGTCTGTTTCTCCTAATGATTAGCAGTTATTTTGCCTTTGTGCTGCATGCCCTGCCCATGCCTATTACTTCCTCTCGAGATCGACTACGATGCCCCTAGCACCTATTCGTTCCCTGACAGATTCCACTCTCGTCTTGTCCCATAGGGTCGCACCTATCATTTCCTTTCCCACGGCTCGCTGCGCCATCCTCAATTTGCATGTGCATGCAAAACAAGTTCAAGGAGTGCTGGGTTGCTGAATGCATAAGCATGAGCTTGGCGGTACCACTTTACGGCATATAGTTTAAACACACAAGACATAACCAACCACATTCTGTTCATCTGCTGGCACACCGCATTGGCAGCAACACAATCTGTAACGTGAAGTAAAACTGCAATTCGGGCTAGTTGGAACACATACATCTTGAAATGTTTGCACAGGCACACAGGGACACAGAAGAGAACACAAACAGGTGCAATGCAAACATTTCAAGATAGATCTGCAACGTGCTTGTTTAATATTGTTTCGACCAAGAACATGTTCACACAATACAAAATCATTTGTCGTGTTACCCGATAAACATTCAATATCTCACTGCTAGCACTGTTACTGCTGCGTATAACCAGACAATACCATCGCCTGGTATTTTCTATAACGAGTAATGTGTTCAGTTTACGTTTCCCTTCAACGAATTCATTTTTCATGTCTACAAAGCTTCACAACTACAATGAATATGGACATAATTGTCATTAAGTCGTGTAGTGAATAGTCTGAAGATTTTGGTACTGTATTCTGTATTGGTGAAAACTGCCGTTACAAGTAAAACTTGCATGGGGAAATGTCATAAAATTGTGTTGTATGTATGCACATGTGACAATGTATGTCAGCAAGTTTTTACTACCTCGAAGAGTAGTGCGTTTCACAAAGCAGGCCTGTGGTACAGTCGATGTTAGCGAAGTTAAATATCATATTTGTCGTAGTCACTCTCCACAGCAGCATTTAGGTAGTTGAGTTGGAACACCAGTGTAGTCTAACTCGACGTAACATGTCGATAGATAGTGATGACGAAGACATCATGGGAGCAAATTACATCAGCATATTTCGTATGATTATAACACTTCAGCATTTCGACATTATTCCTATTAATCAACTGTCATATGCACTTTTTGAAATTTTTGCTAACATTCAGTTTGACATCAGTAATTTAAAGTGAAGTCTTTTTCTTTTTCCTTATTGCATTAAAATAACGTAATAGGTTATTTGCACTTTCCCAACTTACTGAACCTTCGCTTCTGTTTTGAAAATGACTCATTGCCTCTCTACAGGCTATTAGCTTTCAAAGCATTTTATAGCGATTAGCTGTGTTGATACAGAAAAAAAAAGGTGCTTGACTTCATTCATCAAGAAAGCGTGTTTTTATACAAATGCGCACACTTAATACTAAGATGTGCGAATCAACCTTTAACTAACCTTTAATTCAGGACGTCACAAACTGCGAAAATTGTGGCATTTCGATCCTTGCAGTCTCTCTCTCTCTTTCTTTTACACATTCGTTGTTAGCGTCGGCTTTCGTTTTAATAATTGAATTAATAATGATGCTTCAGGATAAAAGGAAAGGCATTCGTTTCACATTTAACTCTTGCAGGGGTGGCACTAAGAGTTTTTTACTGGGTACAGTACACTGTACACTGGGGGGGGGGGGGGGGGCACCCACCGCAAGTAAGTTAGTCCATGGGGGGGGGGGGGGGGGAACGTAAGGGGGGCCGGTGGGGAAAATTCAAAGGGGAGGGGGCAGCCTTCCTATACTAAAAATTTCTCAATACTTTATCCCGTACCACCCCCCTTCAAAGCGCCGACCCTAGACTCGTCTCTCAGTTGCTATTCAAATACGTCGCTGACTCGCCTGCCTACTGAACGCCTGAACTGCGCGTCTTTTCGGCCGCAGCCACACGTGGTGGACATGCGCGCGTCAGCGACTGATGCCGTCACGCTGACGGATGGGAATGTGTTGGCCTTTTCGTGTGCTTCGCGGCAGTCGAGACACGATTGCCGCAGCTGCGACCGCGCGGGTCACCGGAACAAACAAAGGCTGGGACAACGTGGCAAGCCGTTAAAGCTTTTTTTTTTTTATCTAGAGCTCCTTTTTTTCGTGCAATAGCAGCGCTGTGACGTGCAGTGCATTCGCTCTCGTCACCACTCTGCCGACCGTTTCTGAGCTCGCTGCGCTGTTATCTCTGTTTTCGTTCCACAAAACTGCGCTGTTTCGCTTCAAAGACGGGCGATTACAGCGATTGTTGCGCCGTTACCAGAAGGGTTAGCAGCAACATGGATTGCAAAAAAAAAAAAAAAATGGCGGGAACGGAAATGAAATGACAGCTGGGCTCAACTTACTCAACTGCTGTAAGTTGAGCGTTCGCGGCCTGTCATTCAATTCTTTTCCGTCGCTGCCTGTTAGTACATTTACATTGCAAGTTAAACGTCAGTCCTGTCCGCTTCTACTTTTTTTTTTTTTTTTGCTGCTCATACTTTTTACAATAAGTTACCAACAGTGCGCTGAACAAAATGAACATACCTTCCAAGTTGAAGGATTCTGAATCCGGGAAATTTTGGGCACAAAAAACAAAAAAAAACTAAATACCATCGATTGCGGAAAACAAAACCAAAAAGAGGGGGGGGGGGGGTTCCAATCGTAAGCGCGAACATGGGCGTTGGTTTTGTAATGGCTTGGAGTGGCCGAACACAGGAGGGTGGGGTTTTTCCCGCTAAGGTGAGAGTCTCTGAGGGGGCGAGCGCAAATACTCCCGAAATTTCGGGTCATCAAAACAACCGGCAAAATCTCTTTCCCTCAAAGGAACTCGGGTAATGTCTTCCCGGGACACGCGTGAACAGGAAGGGAGGGCGCAGTTGACTGCCGCGAAAGAGTGCGTCAATGTTTTTGCTCGCTACTAGATTCATCGGACATGAAACGCCAAAACGCTTCGAGCCCTTTTTTTTTTTTTCTTTCACGTCTTTACTGCCTTTAATCTACCGCTGCGTGCGCTGGCCGCGCCCCCTCGGAGCTCGTAGATCGCTATCGCGTCGCCTCAACCGCGCTTATGTTCCGTTTTCAATCCGCGTGCGCTGGCTGCGCGGGTGCCTTTAAAACTACGTCGCAATTTATGCTTTATCTACGATCGCATCTGCCGCAGTTTTCGTCCACGAAATTTGGGGAAAGCGGCGTTGCTCTCACTGGTCTAGCGTTGGACGCGCGTATACACTTTCCGTGTTCTGTCAGTAACGTCGTCGCCATACACGAACGCACTGTATACAGAAGACCCTTGCGTGCGCTCGCACACTTCCTAAGCTTTGAGCAAGCTGCTCTCGGCCTTCGTTCGACGGTGTCGCTACTGAAGTTCATATCGTCCGCCGCGATTAGTAAGATTGTTCGGAACATTCCCGTATTGGCCCAAATGGACACAGTCGAATTTGGCTCGGGGAACTTAACGAATTCGTATCTGTCGCGGTTTCGCATTCACCTGAGATTCTATACTGTACATTTAGATGAGCGCCTTCTATAAAATTCGTTTATAATAAAAAGCGAAGGGTTCGCAAAAAGCCCGTGGAGTGTATTGTGACCCGCACTTTTGTCAATGCGGCCAGCAGACACGCACGGAACTTTTAATTTCCGGGAGATTTTCACGACAACCGTATACAAACGGAAGAAAACAGGTCGAAATCCGGGAGTCTCCCGGACAATCCGCGAGACTTGGCAGGTATGAAATAACTGATAGGGTTTACATAGAAAAAAAAAAAGTTGCGTCGCCATTTTTCTCACCCACACGTTCCCAAACGCTTGCTGTGATGAAGAAAAAGGAAAACAGAGGGGCAGGAAGATAAATAATTGCACCCATGGACGTGTTTCCTTTGTCATACGCAAATAAGTGTCATACGCAAATAAGTCATACGCAAATAAGTGTCACACGTCTAGCTCGCGCGTTTCTTACTTTAACGCCGCGCGCCTGCGGTGTAAATCCCAATCAGCGTCGCATATAGCGTATATACCGTAATCAGAGCTTGGGCAACCACACCCCACTACTTTGACGTTTTAGGGACGAAGCACCTTAGTGCCTCGGCTAATCGGCGTGCCATGTCGTTGCGACGTCCCGTCACATATATGCGAGAATCACAGACGAAGTTAACCAATGCACTCAAGTTTCTTGTCTAAAACCAAAGACACAAACGTGCATGTCTGCGGTAAAGACATCTATTTCAAACGCCACCTATCGAAGCATATCTACAAAGTCGTGGTGTGTTAGTGGACCGGTGGCGAGCGAAGCAGTAAAGATTTTTTTTTTTTTTGAGGGAAAAACAACGGCGCATACTGCATTCTATACACACCCCTCCCCGGTTTTCACGTGAAGCTAAAACAACATTGCTTCCTCATTGCGTATGGTACCACTTTTTTATTTTTTTTCTCGAACCCCTTTCGAAACACTGCGAAAGATACACCCAGTAATCGGATCAGGCGGTTGCAGCTTGTCAAAGCGACAATGCGGGACTGAGTTCCGGTGGTGGCAAACTCGCGTCAGAGCGAGTATACCACAGAGGAAGGAAACCTTTTCCTCTCTCCGTGGAGTATACCGATAGGACGACGGCATTACAGCCAGTGCGCGCAATGCAGAGATAAGTCGAGCGCCGCAGCGCGACTAATGTTGCAGATTTGGCGAGTTCGTTTGTCATTTCTGAACTGCAGAAACGGCTGCAGGCGGCCAAACGAAAAGGACAGCGCATTGTCCACGCAACAGGAATGCTCCGACATGAAGAATGGCATTATTACGTTGCATGCACTCGTAAAAAAAAATCTATTTGGAAGGTTTTGTGGGTGCCGAAAAGCTCGATATGACTGGGAAGCACGCCGTAACGGGAAGGTGATGAGGGGGACGACGACATGAATGCGAATTTATGTTGACCAGGTGGGCTTGCTTGGCGCGCTCATAGATCCTAGAACACAAGCGCAGTATGCACTTGGCTCCATTCGAAAGTGCGACAATCAAGCCCATGGCTTCGTGCTTTATCGCAGTTTCGAAAATTAAACGTACAGGTCTGACCACACCAAGGAGGATTAAAAAAAAAATTGCTGGAGTGGAAATGATTCCGCATAAGTGAAGCCGTTCCTCTGGCAAGGTGGCGGCCATCTTACTAGGGGCATGATAAAGTATCGCCATGCAGCGATTAAAAACGAAGCGTTTTCCCCGCACGCCCAACGAGCTTAATGTGGGAACTTTTTCGGGCCACATAGTGCTCCAAGTGCGTCTTAAAGTTACTAGTTTTCCGTAGTGAGCCTCTAATTGGAGGCGAAGTTCTTTGAAGATTCAGCCATCCATACTTGTTTCTGTGTGTTATTTCGTCGGGAACAACTATCCTTTAATATAGAACTAACGTAGCATTTACATAACGTATCAAAGCCACTTGATCTTTAAGCGGGCACTATCAGAAAAGAGCATGTTTCCGCCATCTTGGCAGTGGCAATAGGTGGCTTCACTTCTGCTGGCAAGCCATCGCAAGGAGCTTCCACTCCAGCAATTTTTCTTTAATCCTCCTTGGACCACACCTACCCGTTTCAGCGCGTGGCTTTTTTTTTTTTTTTTTTTTTTTTTTGACGAGAAGAGAGAGAAGGCGCGTGGCTACGCGTCCTCCCTCTCCAGAGATTCGCTCGCAGGATTTCAAGCTGGACGGTTGTGCCCTCGCGATCTCCGACGCCACCGTAGCTCCCGCCGACTGGTTCGCCCTCCGCGGTCTCCCGACGCCGTGCAGCTCTCGCAATGTGGCGCCCCGCCCTTGGACTGCTTCGACCGGATCCCCACTTTCATATCTCCTTCTTTTTCCGTCGCTTGCCTGTCTACTTCTTCGTCTATTTTCCTTCTATTCTTTTTATCCCTCCTTCCCCCAATCCCTATAAGGCACTGCGCCGTGTCGCCTGAAGGCAGACAGAAATTAGGTGCCTTTTTCCTCTTCATTCTAACCACCACCACCTCGCATAGTCGTTGCAGCGGTTCAGCGCGCGGTTTTTTTGACGCGGCGCCCCGCCTTCTCCCTTTGAAGAGAGAGGGCGCGCAGCTTTACGTAACCACGCTCTATCTTCATTTCGACAACGTATCTTGACGTTCCTTGAGCACATGCGTCACACCTGCTTTTTTTTTTTTTTTGCCCCGCCGTGGTTGTCTAGTGGCTAAGGCTGCTGACGTCACCGAAGGTCGAGGGATTGAATCCCGGCTGCATTTTCGATGGAGGGAAAAATGCTGTAGGCCCGTGTGCTCTCATTTGGGTGCACATTAAAAAACCCCAGGTGGTCGAAATTTCCGGAGCCCTCAGCTACAGCGTCTCGCATAATCATACGGTGGTTTCGAGACATTAAACACCACATATCAATCAATGCTTTTTTTTTTTTTCGTAGAAATTCGGTCAGTAGGTTGATGGCGTTTCGGGACGGACGAGCGAAATGATTTCCTGTCTCACTATGCGTTCTATATACCGCACATATGCCCATCCACGATATCAGCATATCTTCTGTTCATAATTGCCTATAATTGACAGAGTGATAAGTATCAACTAGAACACCTGACACCCATGGGCAAACTGTGATCTCAATCTCTATCAAGATCAAGTATGGGTCAAGGCTCTTTTTTTTCTATCGAAGTGGAGGTTCGACTACAATTGATGACAGCTACTCGCAATTATTAAATATAATCATGAAGCACAAATCGATGAAGGGAACGGAAGCCAGCGATATGTAGGATTACTGATAAGGATTTTGCCAAGACCCTTTTATAGCGTGCGTGTACAATGTGTGAGGCAGCAGTGGGCGTAGCTATAGTGAAGCGCTGCACCGGACTATCTTATCAGATATGTGCTGCAGCCTTCTCACCACCAGCCAATTGTCCTGGGACAATCAATTGCTACTCTTTTGGTCTAATTGTTATAAAAGACGATCTCTCAACATGCTAAGTGACGCGCTGCGAAAGATTGCATAGTTTTCTCGCAACTGCATATCTGCCAGTACCTGCAGTCTATGTCTACGAAAGAAAGGTCTATGAAATTAGAGCGTCATATACTGCACCATCCGTGCGAAACGTTAACGCGCACTAAAGATAATCCTAAACGAAGTTTAAGTAGAATTGTTCTTACAGTGTTCGGTCGAACTAAAGCCCCTAGATTTTTCCTAAAGAAAAATCTAGAGACTTTAGGTTGGACGTCACTGCATCAATAGTTCAGTATTCTATAGCCCAGCGAACTGCTTTAGGTGCATGACAGAAGCAGCCCATTTTCTGACCTCTTAATGGCACCCTCGAATTATGCAATATAAATGGGGACACTATGTTGGAGAGCTGTGACTCCGCGCTGACACACTGTTCCAGGAATTATCGTGACAATCTTTATTGCGCAGGTGCACTCTTTGAAGCACAAATGTTGCGGTACTTGACAGACGACGGTGTGGCGTGCCTTAAGCATTTGAAAATAAATGTTAAATGGCCGATGATTTTAAATGGAAGTATTTTTTAGGTGTGCATTCGTTGTGAAGAACATTGAAGTGTATACAAAAAAAATTTAGAAACAGCAGAACAAGACACAGCTTTTATGTGGCTAGGTGCTGTTCATTTAACATCATGCGCAAAGAGGCTGCTCCGTGAATAACTCAACACATACGAACAAACTAAGATAGCTAGAATCGAACCTAAGCACTTTTGGTCATGCACAATAAAGCATTGTAGCAATTTCGATTTACAATTAAATGGAATTGTAATGTTCGTATAATGTGTGAGAGTCATACGCTGCTACATGAGTGACAGTGCTTTGACCGATCTAAATGAAGTAGACAACTTTTTTTATTAAACTTTGGCATTTAATAAGTGGGAAGTAATTTGATAGCCTAGGGACTCCATTAAGTGAATTTTCAGTATAATTCCTATATAATGAATAATCAATGAACATGTCTAAAGCAGAAGAAAGTAATGTACAATGTAGGTTTCAGGGATGCAATTGAATTGTAGAACTGTTGCAAAAGTTGTAACAATCACACATAAGCTGCAAAATATATCGACTTTGTACACTTTAGACGCAGTAACATACATGATATGCAGGGTTGAGATATCTGTTGAGTAGTCAGATATTACCATTAATAAACTTCATGCAATAACTCGTCTATCAACTTTCAGTTTCAAGTGCAAAAAAGTTTATTTGATTTGTCATTTTACTGTAAGGCCAAGTAGCGCAGTTTTTAACATGGACAAGAGGAATAAGAAGGACACAACACTCTGTACACTCGCAACTGAAGTTATTTAAGAAAAAAGCTTCATATATATGCACCCATGCTGACACCCAGCGACACAGATGAGAAATGACAGACTCGCTCCTTGATCTCGTCTTTCTTGATCACTCTTTTTCTAATTACCATGTATCTGTCGAGCCTGGCCTATCTGACCATGATATTGTGTCTGTATACTTTTCGTTGAATGTTAAACATACACCTGACACGCATGCACCTTTGTTTGTGAAAGATTTTGCACGGGCTGACGATATCAGTGTAATAGAATATCTTGAATCTTGTTTTTGTAAATTTCGCACAAGTGACGTCCTTGAGCTTTGGACCAAGTCTGCATAGATCAGTTCATACCGAACAAACGTGTAAAACCAACTAAACACACACCTTGGATGAACAGGCGTATCATTCAGTTAAAACGTAAAGCCAAACGATTACAAAAAAAAAGGAGCTGCTGCCGTTAATTTATCCACTGTTCGTACAGCTCTGTCGGAATCTATTACAGAAACAAAGAAGTTTTATTTCAGCAACACTTTACCTAACTTTACAAGGGAAGATCCACAGAAGTTTTGGAACTTTATTAAGGAGCAAAAGAAATTGATAACAAGCATTACCCACGACGGTACTGCAATAACTGACCCCAAAAGCATTGCTAACCTTTTAAATGCCCACTTTCACAGTGTCTTCTCCCCGCCTACTCACCCTTCTTTTCAAACTTCACGGTCCTCCTTTTCAGATATCAATATTTCTCAACAAGGTGTGCTTAACATGCTTCTATGATTGAAGATGAAATCTTCCGTCGGTCCTGATGGCATTCCCAACTCCTTCCTTTGGCGTTACGCTGAACCACTAAGCAAATTTCTCGTTGCAATATTTCAGGTCTCTCTAGAATTCGTGATACTTCCACCCGACTGGAAAATTGCACGCATTGTACCAATTTTAAAAAAGGGCGATTCATCTTCAGTCTTAAATTACCGTCCGATTTCTATTTTATCATCTTCATGTAAAATGATTGAGCATATCGTTTCGAATTACATTAACAACTTCTTAAATGAGCATGACATTCTAACTCCTTTTGAACATGGCTTTAGGAAGGGTCTTTCGACAATCACTCAATTAAGTACGGTCATACATTCTTTCGCTTCTGTTCTTGACAGAGGTGGACAAATGAATGTTATCTTTCTACATTTTCAAAAGGCTTTTGATGTAGTCCCTCATGACAAATTAATCTGCAAATTACAGTTCCTTGGTTTTCCTGGCTTCGTCCTATCATGGTTATCTGCTTATTTAATGCATCGGAAACAGTGTGTTATCATTGACGGACAACAATCTGACTCTTTCTCGGTAACCTCAGGGGTCCCTCAGGGAAGTGTACTTGGCCCACTATTATTCCTTATTTATTGCAACGACATAACAGATGTCATACAAGCCCCAGTAAATATTCGTCTTTTCGCAGACGACTGCGTTATTTTTAACGAAATCAATAGTGTTGAAGACCAATTCTTGCTTAGTGCAGCCTTAAACAGTATTTTTAAGTGGAGCAATAAATGGGGCATGAAGCTAAATTCTTCTAAGTCTGTGCTCCTGCGTATAACTAAAATAACAGTACCCCTGATGTTTTCATACTCCATTGGCCAAGACACATTAATTGAAGTTAAGGAGTACAAATATCTTGGAGTTACCATTACTAACAACCTCAACTGGAGCACCCATATTTCTAACACCGCCTCTTCAGCTTTCACAAAATTATGTATACTTCGACACAAGCTTAAACATGCACCCCATGACGTGAAAACTTTAGCCTATACAACTTTTATCAGACCCAAGTTAGAATACTCCTCTATTATTTGGGATCCTTTCACCAAAACCAATATTAATTGTCTTGAAAGAATACAGAGAAAAGCCATGCGATTCATTTTTTCTAAATACAGCCGTGAGGATTCTGTAACGGATCTTATACGTTCTAACGGTTTTCACACACTTCAAATGAGGCGCAAAATATCCCGACTGAAGTTCCTCCATTCTTTGTTAAATCGTAAATTTTTTATAGATCCCAGTCCTTACATAACCCTTTCTGAGACTAGGAAAACCAGTCATTCCCATCGCCTCACACTCTCCCCTTATGTTGCCAGATCTAAACTCTTTAAATATTCTTTTTTTCCCCGCACCATAGAAGAATGGAACCTAATACCTATTGATCATCTGGTCTCGACTGAATCAATACAGAATTACTTCTTCACTATTTCCTAAATATATTTTATTTAGACGGTTGTTTTTTATCGTTACCTGACTTGTTTATGATATTCATTTGTGCTTTCTAGATGTATTTATGTTGTACCCTGCCCCTCCTGCATGGGTCTGTAGTATTTTGTAAATAAATAAATAAAATAAAAAAACTGGCACTGAAAACTTATCCAATATGAACTTTTTGAGCACTTAACGATAAAATAATCACAGCAAATATAGAGATGAGCTTAACAATACATGCGTTTTTGCTTGCAAAGCACAATATGCACAAACTCAAGCGATAAAGCAAAGCATGTGTGGCTCATACACTTAAAAAAAAAAAAAAAGGTGGGTGCATATATATGAAGCTTCTCTCAAAAATTTATTTGCGAGTGTAGCGAGTGTCGTGTCCTTCTTATCCTTGTTGTCCATGTTAAAAACTGTGCTACTTAACTTTGCGGTAAAATAAACAATTACCAACTAACCCAGTTATCAACCTTATTTAATTGGTATTTGTGCGGCAGTTGTCCAGTGCATCAGAGTTTCGTCAGTGCTTGTGTAGGGAGGCAACGCCTGCCTAACAATACAATTAACAAGCGACTGCAAAGCTCAACAAAAGGATAACATAGCAACAATGAACCTAACAGACTGCAGGGTGGTTGGAAGGGTGTTTACAGTTCTTGGTTTTGAGGCAAGCCAGCCCCTGGTAAGGAAATGACCGACTTCAACATGGTCTTTTTGGCTAGGAAGTAATGCAGCCAAGTGCAAAGAACAAATAAAACTGCGATTTATAACCATGATGTGCTTATTTATCATCGAAAAAGAAAAAATGAAGTGTGCTTTCAATTAACACTCTATTTCATGAGAGTATAAATTAAATGCTGCATCTAAATTTCTCTGGACATTCTCATTCTTTGAAGACACTGCTTCATACCTGCAATGCCGGGGGCACTGGCCAGCGGAGCAGAAGCTTCTTGCTTGTGATGACTGTCTCGTGCACACGCATCCTGGCTCGTGTTCCCTCAAGCACAACCATCTTTGAAATGGCATAGAAAGGAGGATGCGAGCAATAATGTAGATGGCGCGAAAAGTTGACAAGCTCTTCAACACATGCATACAATTGCAACCTCAATGTAAAATATCATAGAAAGGATAACACCCCAGTCTGAACACTGCTCCTCCCCCACCTGAACGAGTTCCCAGATTGCTTGCAGAGTTGCACATCTTAATACGAATGAACCTATTCCTGGTCTGTGGGCTATAATTATGAGAAAATGGGGCACACATCAAGTATTCCTTCCCAACATGGTAGAAACTAATGATGTGTATGCACCATTCTGTCAAAAGAAGTCTCTAATAAAAATATTTCTGCTGTTTGCAAAATAAATGGGCAGAAGACTGCTTGTTGGAGCATGGCAAGATATGACATGCGCCAGAATTCCCCGTCCAAGTCTCTTCTGTTCGAATCTAGCCAAGGAAATTTGTATATTTTACATAGCAAACAAGGAATTCAGAGCACTCACCACAGTGATAGGTATGAGAATGCCATAGGCATAGAGCATGGGAGAAGTGACCGTGGAATCACGGTACGGGTACCTCAACGATTCATCATCGCAGAAAAATCCACGCTTGAATGGCTTGCCAGCCAAGAAAAGGATGAGGACGGGTATGCCAACTGAAACAGGATGATTATTGTCACATTGAAATGGTGGTGAAAAACGACGCAATAGCTACAGTAGTCACAGTAAGTCATATCTGGGCCAGTTGGTTATTGATACTGAAGATAAACAGCACAAAAAGAAAGGCACGGCTATGAAAAGCAAACCAACAGGACAAGTGCCAATTTCCAACTGATTTTTATTGACATTAAACAAGAATAAAGCACACCGACATAAAAGCAGCTAAAACAGCATTAACAGTCGAAGTGACGTGCTGTGCACACCCCTGCATTGCAGAAAAGAGGGCTTCTGCCGGATAGCACAGCCGACGGTTTGCTCATGGATCTGTTCTTCCTCGCACCATCCGAGTAGCCTCCCTAATTATGTGCTCTCTGACAGGGGGCTCTGTTTCTTGAAGTGCGGGAGTTTACGCAGCAGGCCACTGTGATTGTTAATTACTGGTTTTGGTACTTTCGTGCTAGTGTATGTTTTCCTGTACCTTTTTGTAACTGCTCCCACAGATACTTATCTGACGCATTTAGGTCAATAAAGTTCAGTTCGAAGTCAGTGCTTGTCCTTTGTGTTTGCTTTTACAGACATTTCGTTTTGCATTGTATACCTTAAGTGAGTCACAAATAGCCGCAATAGTCACAAATACAACTATTGAGTAAGCTGGCACCCATAAAAAGAAGCCATGGAAAATCACTAATATAGTAGTGAGCACAGGCATCAGCGATTAAAAGGTGATGTATCGTTTAAGTGTGTTGGCTGTTTACACCTGAGTAATCACTAAACTATTGAGTAAGCTGGCACCCATAAAAAGAAGCCATGGAAAATCACTAATATAGTAGTGAGCACAGGCATCAGCGATTAAAAGGTGATGTATTGTTGAAGTGTGTTGGCTGTTTACAGCAGAGTAATCACTAGTGCACACATATTTTTTTTTTTTTTTATGTGACCAGTACTTGCATCGTACACACAAGCTGGTTGGACAACACTCTTCCACTGTAGAATAGAATACAAAATTGGACAAGGTTTCTACACATGTTGGCATGTTTTTCATTGTGTTTCATAACTATGGTTAGCCAGTAGAAACAATAAACAGAAGAAGATGAGCTACGTGGTCATGTCAACATGCAGCATTAAAATAGCTCGGCCTGCTACCGGGAAACTGGAGAGGAGCACCGGTGGAGCTCCCAGCAACATCCTTCATGCAACCATGGTTGATCATACGATTGCTCGTCTAGTTTGGACAGCTAGCAGGTATGCGCTTTAAAAACAATCACAACTATGCATACTGCATTATAAAACTGGCAACAGAAACGTCATTGCGTGCAGTGTGATCAGTCAAGGAAAAAACATATATAAACATGTGATATGTTGCAATCTGGATAACAGTTTTTCAAATAGCAGCCGAATACAATAGTAGTTGTCAGTAAATAAGTAATGTTAGAAATTTAAATGCATTATAAATTTTTATACTGTATTCTAATGCATAATATTCAATTTGTGCTGGACACTCTCTGTAGATTTCAGAATACTGCGATAGAAAGATTTTTTTATGCAGAGCGTTGGTGTGCAAGGCCATAACAAAAGTAGGTGGTTGACACAGGCTGTCATTCTTTTTGTTGTCCAGTATGCGAAAGAGCTATCTGTCTATTCTATAACTGTTTCAACATTACCCCATCAGACTAAATAACCGCTTGACTCAATCGTAGAATTACTCTGTCAATGTGGCTAAATCCTCAAATTAGATATGTAGCTACTATGGAAAATGAGTTAGTTCCTTTCACTTATTTGAGCTGTTCACGCTGACGCAAGGATCATTGAAAAGCAGTACAGTCCTTGCAGAGTTCTGGCTCGGGGGAGCCACAGTACACATGCAGGTAACAACATGTAGCCTTTGCATTCATTGAACATGACTAATGGCACATTCTGTAATGCTTATGAAACAAAGAGTCTCTGAGAAAGGCAATAAACTATGGGGAAGCCTTACAATGTGGACAGATGGCAAGCTTCACTATTTTTCGTGCTGAGTCAGCCCAATGTGTGACCTTCAAGAGCATGTATGCAAGCATGTAAAAAGGCAGGGCATACAAACAGACACAAGAGCATAGTCAAAGACTACAGAAACGCTAACAAATTAAAGAGAGCGTCTTATGTGCACTTGGGCATTTGCAGATAAGCTTTAGGCACCTTTCAGTTGTTAGTCACCATTTCTGTTGTCTTGACTTCGACCTTATGTCCATGTTTGACTACCCAGTTTTTTTGTTTTTTACATGAATACCTACCACATAGCGCAGCTCTATGCTATTCTAAACTTTGCAAGCGTCGATTTTCAGTCTTGTTGTAACGACATACTTCTTGCATCGTTTAGGGCAAGAAGATAGAGATGAAAGAATGCATTAGACAAGAAAAGAATGATTACTTGTGCATGTGTCTTATCCACATCTTGATTTACACATTCTACGCTAACCACTTAGAGAAATCAGTGTAGTTCGTTGAGAATGTTAATCTTTCAGTGATTGACCCTTGTTTGTCTTAGAATGCTGTGACTGACTTGGGGCTGATAAAACCCATCCTGGACTCCTGATAAGATTGTGATAAGACTCACTGGTCTTAAACCACGCTGCACAACGCTCTGTCCTACTAGACTGGGTGTTGCCTTTCTCCTCACCAATGGTAATATAAGACCTTTTAAATTCGCATGGAGATTTTAATTTTTTTTTCTTCACTTTTATTGAGGGGACTATTAGTAGCTCACAAAAAAATGCAAGCCCTCCAGCTGGTCACTGCAGGAGTGTCGTACTCAACAGAGGCCGACAAGTAAATGCACAATAGCTTTTCATAATGGATCTTGTTTGCTTGTTAGCACAGAGCTGCACCCCACTAAAGTGACTGCCTGCAGCTGTTTCTTTACAGAGCGTGTGAAAATAACAGACAAAATTCAGAGTTGCTAGAAATATACCAACCCTTGTCTGTGTACCCTTAAGAGTCAATGCATCTAACTACCGACATCAGTACATCTGTTACACTTGGACATTTTAACATTTGTTTTTGTGCTCTTGCAAAATAATTAGCTTACGTTCACATTTTGAATCAGTTACCTTATGAACAGGGTTTTTCTTTTTCTAAAAGCCACGAGTCAACAAAACAGGGCTTTTTTTTTTTTTTAATGTGATACGCTGATTGACTTCAATTTGCAATTTAAAAAAATTCATGCTTAGTTGCAGAAGGTTTTTAACAGAAGCTTCAAATTATTTACTTTTGAGAAACTCGTAATTCAAAACCACCTGTGAAGATGTACGATCGTGGTTTCTAAGGTAAACCTTTGTTTATAATAGCGTGTTACCCCACACTAAGCACTGTCGCACGAAAAGTAGCTAAGAAAGGCTTTCTTTTCTATTTCCTCTTTGATCTCAAATGCAGGTATACCACACCCCGCTCAGCACCTCTTACATATGGTGCACACAAAGGATTCAGAATAACATTAAGATGAGAAAGTTACATTTTTAAAATAAAATTATAAACACAGTGTTACACAAAATCACGATATGCATCGGTCTAATTTTTGTCGTTTTTTATTTTAAAAATGTTTTTTTTTTTTTTTCGTTGTACGCGCATGGGACCATTAGCACATAACAGTGATCAGAATTTGCGATTTGCTTCATTCAAAGGATAAGTTGCGTTTAGCCTCGACGTTAATTTCTTTATTCCAGTACGTGCCGAAATATCGACCTCTTTTCCAAGCAGCTACAAC
Source organism: Rhipicephalus microplus (assembly GCF_013339725.1). NCBI lineage: Eukaryota > Metazoa > Arthropoda > Arachnida > Ixodida > Ixodidae > Rhipicephalus > Rhipicephalus microplus. Next base: position 86,247,613 of record NC_051175.1, on the reverse strand, counting down.
GCGCCAGCGGATTGCTGCGCCGTGTTGACTTTTTCATGCCTCGCCGTACCCGTCCTTCCGCATTTATTTGTTATTTTTTGAATGACATGTTTTCTAACAGGCCAGGCGTTTAACGGACACTTCGAATCTGCTTCTGTCAACAGTGTTCCCGGTTGAACCGGCGGAGAGAGAGAGAAACAACATTTTTGTGCATCCGGCGTGCGGGAAGTCCGCGCAGGGCGCGGGTATTCCCGGCGGAGTACGCTAACAACCATAGGCGTGTCCCGAAAGCAGATGTCCCTGAAAGGATGCATTATATATGAATCGAACCGTTTTCCACGAGACGGAAGGTAGCGTAAGAGGTCACCCGAATGCGGCGCACCTCGTGGCGGTTTGACGGGTGTTCAAGCGCGTCCGCTTAACTATGCGAAACCGAAACAATCGTGAAATTTTCTTCCCATCAGACCGCTACCTGCGTATGCAACGCTGAACTTGCCTCACGCAACGTAATGCTCCACTTTTGCCAGTCCTTTATTATAACTGCCAAAACGGAACTGAAAGCCGGGACAAGCGTGCGATCGCGCGCAGAATGGCACGCAGTTGCGATCGCGTACGGGGAAAACTTGTCTCGAATCAAACATCCGTGATCTGAACAAACATCCCGTTATCACTTCTCTCAAGGCGTGGTGTCTTTCGGGACTTTTCAACTCACCTGCACAGAGGCACACGAAGTGAACTGCTACGGTGAACACAAGGTTATTGCTAAGAGGCATGGCTGGCTTCAATGCATTGACGAAAACAACAACACGTTGATCCAGCGGAAGGCACACTGCAGTTCCCAACTTCACTCAATTTACAGTACTTTTCACGCTGCACCGTCCCCACACTGCAATCCATAGCGCGCCAACTATGGCAACACTTGTGGCCTTTACAGCTGCTGTTTTTACCTTATATATGACGATGCGCCATAGTGCACGAAAGACATAGTCAGTCAGCAATACAATTTTAGACAGAAACGCGAGATACTATCAGTGCAAAGTCAGCAGATCGCCAACAACATCAACGTGATGTCACTAGCAATGCTGCCGTTTATGTAGTTTTGCGTTGGCGATGGCAGCGTTACGTAGTTTGCAGCGGATAGCACTGAACGCTATTTCTTTTCTTGCTGTTCGTGTGGATACACTGAGTCAACTGAGCAGACATATTTTTCGGCTCCTGTGGTTTGTGGTATCTTGGCTGTGGTGGAGTTTGCGTGCAGTGTTGTTGTGTTAGGTGCTCGGCCGCGGTTCGCGATAGAAAATTTCTTCCACCTTGTGCCTCGACCGGCCGATATTCGACCTGTCCCGGCTCAGACGCCTAGAGCGTTCCCCAAACGCTCTGTGCAATCGTCTTCTCGGTGTTTTTCCTTCGCCCACGGACCTCTCTCGAACGTTGGTTGGAGACGTGTGTGTGTTGTGTCGGCCGCAAGTAGTGCTTTTCACTACGTCGTCGCTGTTGCCGTGTTGGTATTCCGCCTGTACACCTTGTCGACGTGCGGGCAGGCTTCACGGTGCACCGCCTCGCAGAGTGATTCGACGTGCGTCGCCGATTGAATTATGATACAATCGCCGGTTTCAGTAGAGGTAAGCTGCTCGTCGAAGCAGTTCCATCTCGATACATTATTTTTTCCCGTTCTCTCTCCCTCCCTCTACAAGACTGTGAGCTCGTTTCCCGTTCGCTCTCCATACAACTTCTTTATTTAATTTCTTTTGCAGTGATCCGGAAGCGTGGCATGGATGCCAGGCAGCGATGGACAAGTTTGCAGTGGATCTAGACAAAGTGCTCGACGAGCTCGAGCAACGCGAAGGTGGGCGTTATGAGACGTGCCGTGACGTTCACGGGTTTGTTGATAGCGGGCAGAGGCGTCACTTGCGCTCAAGCTGGGGCAAGGTTCTGTTTGGCGTTGCGAAGAACGTTCCAGAGGTTTTTGGTTCTGCATGTTGCGAAATCGAAAGCCACTGTAAAATCACCGCGTCCTCTAATCCTTTGGCCAACAGACGTTATCTCGCCAACTGTCTCCGACTGGCGTCGGGCCACCTGACAAACCTCGGAGCTCTAAATCTTATCATCCAGTACTGGACCAAGGTTGAATGCTTAAGGATGCTTGTCTATCCTACGCCTCGGCCTAGGTGATTCATAAAGAATGATAAATTACAAGTGAAGGAGTTACACGAAGTTCTGCGACAGGGACCTTTGGCGTGTTTGTCACGTGTTGGGTTGACACACGACTTTTTCTGCTAACTCTTTTTCTTCTGCCTTGACAATAAACATCATCTGGCCCGTGCGCCCTTTTTTTTGCTTTTACGCTACGCGCCCGGTATTTCGACATTGTAAATGCTGTGCATGCTGTCACCATAACAAAACATTGACTGTAGACGTAGTGAGCGCCAAGGACTGTGTAGCCACTTAGACCTGATACTGTACGCCTATCGTATTGGCACACATCAATTTCACAAGTTTTATGCTTCTAAAGTCAATTTTCTAAAATATGTTATAAATGCCACGACACCACATTAGTTTCTGCACGACTTGTAGCGTTTCAGGGGAAATCTTCAGTGAGCTACAAAAAACAATTGGTCCATGCATCCTGTTTAACATTTTCAGAGACGTCATTTACTAGTGCTGGCAGCAGCCCTGTAGAAAAAGCTTTTATAGACTTACCCCCTTCTCATTTGTACTGTAACTTTTATTAGTATTCTGGTAGGTTAAGAACTCCATGTGTACTTGCCGTAAGAGTATGTCTAGCAGTAGTCTGGCAGCCACTTGAGTGTCTTGCAGCCACTCAAGAGTTCAAAACAAAGGTTTTCCAGCTCCCAGCTAGGACAGCAAATGTTGTGCAGGTAGTTGCAGGAAAACGTCTCAAGTGTTTGCGGCATGATTTATGTTTATGATGTGCTTCCTCCCCTCCAAGGTTGTTCGTGATAGTCATAAACAAACAAAGCAGGGCACTGACTCTGCTATGTATCGTCTTTGATCATACGCAGCATGTTTGAGAGCACTTCAATCATGGCATGCAAGTGGCGCTGTTGCTTGATTTCTGTAGAATGTGAAAAATGCCCGTCTGTAGAATTCTAAATTAGATATACTTTTCTTAGGACTCATTACAAAATTTTGGTGAGAAGTCTTGTCTAAGCGACCTTTGCACTTGCAGAGATGGTTATTTAATATTAACTAGATATCCACCTAAACAAGATACTGGATGTGACAGTTTGTTTTATGCAAATAGCAACAGCAGCTGCTATCTTAACTTGAGCTTTTTTTAAAGCTTTGGCTGACGCTATCGTAAACACCTCGTGTAGTCTTGATGGAAGGTTTGGGGTTTTTATCTTCTTATTCACGTTTGCAATAAGGCATTTGAGAAGAGCAATAAGGTGATGATTATTTTTTTTTCTTCTACGTTTAAGAGCTTGTGAACGTTATTTGGATGGTGCCTGTCTAATGTCATTGGGCATTTTCTGTAGTCTTAGGAACTTCCTTTGCGAAGCATTTCTTTGCCAGATCTAAAAGTAAATGTTACTGAAAACACAATGTGCTTTCAACTGTGTTTCAATTGCTACAAGTAATATAAACATCTGGTGTTGATTTGTATGATAATGCTGAAACAATTGGTCAGCATAGCAAAATTATTTAACATTCGTGTACAGTTTTTGACAAAGCTATATTTGCACTAATTCTATATTCTATAAAATTGATTGGAACCAACTTTTTATATTTATAAACTCTTAAGTTTACTTTTCACAAGTCAGTGTACTTCAAAGAATAAGCTTTGAATTGCTGTGGCAATAACATTCTGGTGTAAAGTAAAATTTATTCTAGATTACAGCAACCATATTCTCTGGGAACCTCTAATGCTGGGTCTATTTGAGCACTGTTGTGATGCTGTTTATGTTCTGAATTGCTAATAAACTACAGCTCTCATATCTTCAATGAATAAACAATGCAAAAGAAAACGTGGACGAGCAGAGAAATGGCAGACAATGGTGACTAGAAACTAAAATTTTATTTAGAGACGCGGAATGAGTAGCATCTGAAAAAAACATGAAAACAAAACAACCATCACGCATACACAAGGTGACAAAAAGTAGCAAAATAACTCTAAGTGGCTGATTAGACAACATAACACAAGTTATCCCCAAGGTATTATGCTCCTGTCTCTGGTAATGATGAAGACTGACTGATGCACATGTGACCTTCCAAGAACATGTAAAATGCCTTCGTGATTTCTTGTGTGTTTTGATCTCTGTGGTGATGCAAGATTTGGTCTTATCAAAACTTGATGAAATAGCCCCTGGAAAATTATGAAAACTTTCTTTTCATGCTTTTACAGATGCAATTTATTCTGATTCCACTTTTTTTTTTAAATTTACCTGCGAGTCTGTGCTGTTGTCTGTCATTCCTTTGCTTGTTCACATTTTCTTTCACGCTGTTTATTCGTTCAAGATGGAAGAACATCGATTCACCCAGTAACTGTTCTGAAGCTCCTACATTTTTTCGTGCGGGCCCATCAGTGAAATGAGAAAGCTGCACGATGTTTTACTGCAATTATCGTTAAAGAGCTCGTTCCGCATAAATTCCGGCGTCAGTGTTGGCATTGATGGTTGTGAGTGAAAAATCATTATCTTTATGTGATTGAAAAATCAAGCATCTTTGTGTGACCGAAAAGTGGAGAAAAAGTGTGAATAAATTTTTTAAAAATAATTCTGGGTCTGAGTGGGGATCGAGCCCAGGTCATTTGCATTGCAAGCGGGTGTTTTACCACACAGCCATGCGTCCGCTTGTGAGTACAGTCAAAATAACTTCCTCTGCTTGGAAATGTAGTGAAAGTAACTTTCATGCTTTACGAACATGCGCATCCTGTATACATGCTTTGCAATACAACATGAATTATTGCCGTACTAATTCGTGGTACAAGCGTAAATTGCCATCGGGCATCAGAACATGGGATTATTGTAACGACTTCATAGTTTAAAGCCAGTCACTCACTACAAAAGGCGCACACGTTACTACACCTTTAAAGGGACACTGAAGTCAACTATTAAGTTTAAGTTGATTGTTGAAATGGCGTTGCAGAAACCCCGTAGTGTTACTTTTGTGCCAGGAAAGGGCCTATTTTGAAATAAAATGGCGTTTTAGTGCTCAGAATCGGGTTAGCGCAATTCAAATTACCCGCCTCAAAAAACGGACTGACCGGACCGACTCATGTCACTGTTGCCATGCACAACGTTGCCCGGCTTTTTGTTGCGCTAGTAGCAGCAGACCGAAAGCAGCGGGAGCCACAGCAGCAAGAACAGCCATTGATCAATTTCCCGCCATCGTCTTTGAGATTGCAGATGCTTTTGTTTCAACTGCGCTCCACTAGATGGCATCACCTGTCCCGTGTAACTACGCAAATTAGATTTTTGAACCACTCGCGCCATTCCCCATGGTAACGTCTGGTGGTTTTTTTTTTTCCATGAATCAAACAGAAAAACACAAGTAGCATTTTATTGCGTCTCTTGATGCATGGAAGGTTCTTTATTTAGTGCAGTTAGCTCGAATGCTAGTGATTAATTGTAGGCGGTCCAGTCTGATGTTATCTGGATCATTTCGAAAATGTCCTACTGCGGCGCTTGTGTTCTTGTGCATGTACCTTAATTTCTTCGGTAAGTAGGGCACTGTTGTTGAAAATATTGTCATTTTAGATGTTGTCATACATTGAGCTTTCACTCTGACGTAAATTGTTATTTGACTTTCCCTTCAAGGCCACATACTGGGTGCATAGCAAGTTCGAAAAGATTTCACACACTAGCTTTTTGAAGTACAACTCTTAAAGGTGAAGCATAAGAGTCCCCCAATTTTTGTAATATGTGGCCAACAGCAGCTTCCAGAAAACAAACATAGGAAGCCTGCATTCACTCTTAACACACTACATCGGTCATCTTATAGTCACGAGAACAGCTGTCGACTGGATAAATTTCAGTGTAGACCATCTACTTGAATACATGTGGAAGAATTACTGGAGCATATACACAGCCCACTGCTATGCCTTCTAAGTTGCAAGTACTTCCAATTTTAGCAGGAAATTTATGCAGTTCTGTGCCCAACCTAGCTTATAAGTGACAAAATATGTTTCAAAAGAAATTGAATCTGGATTAGTTGATGTTGATTGCTTGACCGCTAACAAAAGATGGGCGCAATGAAAGAAGTGATGCCTTTAAGACAGACAGCAGTTCATTACTACCTTCTGAATGAGTATAATATTTTTACCATAGTTAGGGTGTTGAAATTATCGGCTTCATCAATCACTTCATGAAATCTCAGTGGAGAATAATAAATCACTGTTGTCTCATTCTTCAGGCTTGTTGTCGGAGAGGCTTCCAGAGACGCAGCATCATGCTTTTGAAGTGCCTAGACCAGCAGCAGCCCAGGCGATACCCAAGTGTCGTGGAGACGTGCCGCATCAAAATGGGGACCACAGTGGCATGCCTACGCCGGTGCTACCGTCGGCCAATGCCCAAGGAATAACAGACTCGAAGAAGCCAAATGGCAATGACACAACTAACAGCAAAGCTTCCTTTTGGGATGACGGCCCAGTGACTTTACTGAGTGCGCCCTCGGCATCGCTGTATTCTGAGAAAGGTGTCAGGGACACTTCTGTGCATGTGCCTACAAGTGCTGCGCCGTCCGCCCCTTCGACTGTGTCGGCCGGTCATCTAGAAGAATGCGCAGACTCTTCAGGTGCGCGTAGCAGTGGTCAAAATGCATCTGTTCCTGCTCAAGTCGACGTTCCCGATCGGACTGGCTGCGTAGGAGACTCATTTGAGGCACCTGTCTACTCTGCTGCAGAGCTGCCACCTTTAGTGGCTCCTAGCAGCAACAGTGTTTCAAGTGCCCTTGGCCTACCTGTTGTTTCCTCAGCTGATGGTTGTAGAAACAGTGATAACGGTGCACCGTACAATGGTCCAGTGAGTGGTTGTGGCAATGAAGTGAGATTGGCAACAAACTCTGCAGCTAGACAGTTACATGCGGATCCAAGAACGTTGCCCGCTGCATCTGAAGCAGTTGCAAATAGGGTATCTGATGACGGTGCTTTCAGTGAAGTGCTTCCAAAGAATTCAATTCCCCGAGACAGCTTTCAGTACCCTGATTTGCTTTCATCGAGCCCCATCAGAGAGTCTGCAGCAGACACCAGTACTGAGCCACTACAGAAGCTTATTAGCTTGTCTCCTGACGATGCCAAGGCCCCTGCTGCGAATGGCACGGAACTGCTCCCACATGATGGCTCAACAAAGAGCAATGAAACAAAATATGATGCTTCTTTATTGCTTGACAGTGAACATTGTCCTGCTGATGTTGACCCTGACAAGGTTTCTAGTAGTTCCAGAAAAGAAAACACTGACTTGGGATCTAGCAAACTGCCATATTTACAGGCAGTTTCCCCTTCTCTGGAAAGACCTAAATCTTTATTAGATGCAGCTGGAGATATTGCCACCAAGCGTGAAACAGCTGAAAGTACCACATGTCCCGCACAGCACACTTCTCAGGAACCTGCTCCAGAAGCTCAGGATCAAGCAGTTCATGCAATTGTGTCTGAAGGTCCCAGTAGTAATTTATGTGTGCAGGAGAACCACAAAACTGATAATGCTAGTTCCCTGCAGCCTTCAAGAGGAAATGAAGTGCCTGGCTGCGATGCAGAGTTGCTTGTCCCATCTACAGACCATGCCAACGCTCTTGCCCCTCACTGAGCCGCAAGTTTGCACGCAACCTTCCCCAGCACGAGACTCCATTAAAGATGCCGACACATCGTCAACATCACCATCCGAAACTTCATCCGCATTGCCTGCAACTCCACCTGCTTCCCCACCAAAGGTGCGCACACCCGATCCTGGGATGCTTTCCTACTCCCCGCCACGGTCGTCATCTGCTCCTCCCGGTGCATTGCCTGCGTCTCCGGTCAGAGTGTCGTCTGCCTCGTCGTCACCGGTGTCGTCTGCTTCGACGGGCCCGTCGACGGACGTGCCCGACGACGTCTCACAACCCGAGGGCGCCCCCGCGTATCCCTTTGGGGACGAGGCGACCGTGATAACGGAGGCCCGCTCCCTGGACGAAGACACCGTCGTTGGGTTCGACACTGCCCCCGACGTCACCGATGAGGAGCTCGACCGATTGCTGCAGGAAGAAGAAGGGGACGAAGGCGAGCGTAGCTTCCTGCCGCCGCTAAGCGAGGAGGAGCAGATGCTGGGCAAAGTGAAGCCCTTCTGGATCCCTGACGAGGAGGCACCCTCATGCATGCTGTGCTTCGGGCGCTTCACGGTGCTCAAGCGCCGGCACCACTGCCGAGCCTGCGGAAAGGTGCGTCGTTTTCCAGTGTAACTGGGTGTACTGCCAGTTTTCTGTATTTGTCTCTTACTTGGTTAGCCATGAAGAGCAGTGAGGCCGCAGAAATGTTACCCCGTGACGTTTGCCAGCATAGTTGTTTGCTGTAAGCTGTGTTTATTTGCGATGTAAATGTGGTGCATACTGCCAGTAGAAGGCAAGAGAAAACATAGCTGCATGGCACAAGATGGTATTATTCAGGCCATAAGAAAAACTCTTGGTTGAGCCTAAAAAACCTCTATTCAGCTTTCATGTGTGTCTTGGGAGTTGACAGCAACTTGATGGCACTTACCTTAATACTATTGCAATTCTTTTACGTAAACTTAACTAAATCTAAAATAGCATGTCACACACTCGGATACTGCAGTGGGGAACATGCTATGTTTGGTTATGACCATAAGTGGTGCACTATTGGCACTGGTTGGAAAAACATGCTTCTCCTCTAGCTTCATGCTTAACAGGTTTGGGTCTGTTACACTTTCCACAACCATTTCACGTTTTTGTGCAAAAATGTGAAATTTCACGTTATATCGAATTACATGCCCTTTGCTTGCACATTCTATGCGTAACACTTTTTTTAGTCATAAATTCAGATATTGAAGAGAGTTTCTTGTAGATTCTTCCTGCTTCATGTGAAAGAACAAAAGTCTAGTGCTTAACCTAGTCTTAATTCTAGCTAGCCTTAGCACATTAGTAAACATTGCAGATTACAGCATGGGCTTGCTGTCTTTTGTGTGAGCTATGAGCATGACAGCTTTTTTTGTAACTTGGTTTGCTTGACACAGAGCATTCTGAACATTTTCGGTCATCCACATTCACTGCTTCCTGCGTGCAGTGTAGGGTGCGACCATGAACATGCTCTTGACGTCAGATTTCACATTTTTCTGTATTCCTGTATAGTGAAATTCTTTTGACAAATTTTTATCAAGTGCATGGTACTCAATCTTTGGTGTCTGTAAATGATAGACTGTAGTCAGTGTTAGTAGATTATGTGGAATAGACACATCTGCAACTTTTGTTGCCATTTCATAGCTCATTTTGCCAAACTGGCAAGGCTATTCAAAGCAAAACACTGGCAGGGGTGCATAGCTAATGTGTAATACTAATAGAGTGGAAGAAAGCAATGTGTATTAGAAAAGCAACTGAAGAAACTAACATTCTAGTTAAAGCTATGTGAAATGTCTATGAGAAATGGCCCATCAGTTATCTGATGAGCCACGACCATCAGATAACTGATCTGTCAAGGTCGTCAAATAGTAACAAAGGTAAGGGAAGCCCTGTGAAAGATGACAAAAATCTACGCATAAGAACGAGATTGAGAAATTGGCAGGCGTAGGTGGGGTCAGCTAATGCAAGACGAGGGTAATGGGAGTACACTTGAAAAGACCTTCGTTCTGCAGTGTATATATACTCCTTATGATATTTTACAACAATATTTTTTTAACACCTCCTTCCTTCTCAAAAAGTGACTGTTACCTTTCAGAAATCGGCTTATGACAGAGATGTTTAAGCAGCGTGCATATTTAACAGCTGTTCCAATATCCTGTTATGGAAAAACTGAAAAGTGTGGTTCTGAAATGCAAATCAAGTTGCAACGCTGTTTGGAAAAACTCTAGTGTGGTCTTTCAATATTTGAATGTTGAAATTGAAATAAAACTTTATTTTTGTCACCTTTTATTTAGCTTAATGTTTGAACTTTCAAATGCTTTAGGTATTGTTTGCAGTTGATAAATAACATAAGTCGAGTGACTGACATGCAGCACAAAACACTTTCAGCTTTAACAGCACTGCCTTGGACATCATGCAAATGCATAGTTTCTACTTTGGCTGTTATCCCTCCGTGTATAACGGCCTCACCAAACAAGTAAAAGAGGCCTGACCTGGATGAACTGTAAAAACGCTTGGTCTGAGTGCCTATTAACCTATGCTGTTCAATGTGTGAGTTTGAAAAGCTCTCATTTTTTGCAGTACAGCACAGCTTGCACGGCTGATACCTGCCTATTTGGTGCAGAACAGAACCGGTGGCAACACAGAACTGCATGATGTCGCTACTGCAGTTGCATGATTCATGCATGGAAACCTGTTCCATTCATGAATGGAAACCTGTTCCCTTGCTCTCCTTTGACATTTGTTTTCATTGTGCTGTCATCTCAGGTGCGTTCAGTTAGGTCTAGTGTTAAGCTGGGAATATACTGCTAGAATAATGAGTCAGAACAGAAAAACAATGTAAAATGCTGTTGAATGGGAAGTGGCTTGAGGTCGGCAAAGTGGTTATCTCTTTATCTTGATTGTATATTTGCTTTGGTGCTTGGTATTTATTCCATCGTTTGCGTTGTTCTGAGTGGTGCTCGTTTTTGTTGTTTCACATGTGCGTAAACGTTTCTGCATGGTGGGTAATGGCTTTCTGTGCCTCGGAACATGTTACAGCCCCCAAAATACGTACTGAGGAATTCTGCAGCCACTGTTATTAGTTTACCTGAGCTAATGTTGCAATTACCTGTAGATGTGGACGATGGAGGCAGAATAAATTTGCTAGGACTGAACATGGCAACTGGCAGGGAGTTAACTAATCCATGTGCCCCATGAGCAAAAAATATGCAAAAAAAGATATTTTAGGATGCACAGTCTTTGATTCTTAGTAAATATGAAATACCATGCAGAACTACTGGAGGAACTTATGAAATGAAAATTCATGTCTGCATTTAATTTTCCTTTTTATTGACGTCTTAGTCGGTTGTCACAATATGTTAAAAACTGGACACTATAATATAATGTTTTTGTCTACAAAGTTTCAGTGCAGAACAGTAGACAGCTGCTTTGAATAATGTTTTTATTCTGCTTGAAAAAGTTGTTTCAAAGCAGTCACAGACAATCTTGTCCCACATTTGGTCCATAAGCCTTTAATGCGAAGTAAACGGGGGTTTTGAGTGTAGATTTCACGTTAAACTAAAGAACTCCAATTTCAGGACTTAAGCTGTAGAGAAAAAGAAGACACAGAGGTGAATCATGAAGGATCTAAAAATTATCTTATAAGGATATAATAAGAATGAAATATAAACTAGGAGATAAATTAATTTCAAAAGAAAAAAAGAAAGCTCCATCTAGAAGCCGCTAATAGTCTTCAATCAAGGTGTGAGAGGTTCCTGGATTCTTTCTACTGGCTCCGGCCAGTTTTGGCTCACTGTTAAATCATATTGTGGTTTTGGCATGTAAAACCCCAGCAATTTTTGGCTCACTGTTAAAATCATATTTTGCCCCGCCGCGGTGGTCTAGTGGCTGAGGTACTCGGCTGCTGACCCGCAGGTCGCGGGATTGAATTCCGGCTCCCTTTATTGCATGTCATTCACCTTCTATCACCGATTTCGACAAATCTGTAGGACCATTGTGAGCCTGAACTAACAGTATTTATGCTGTGAGGGGGTTCATGTGATAGTAGTAACTACTTGAAACAAGAGTCAGGACTGCCCCCCTCCTCCCTCTCCAGTTTTACTTCAAGTGACTGCCTCCCCTGTGTAAACAAGAGTGGCTGTGTACACCCCTGGCTCATGACTTTCTGCCCTCACACGAGTTGAACGCCAGTGTGCTGAACAGCTGCACAAAGAGATATGCAGCTGCTTTCTTTTGCTTATCTTTAGGGCACGCGTATCTCTTGTCAGTGAAAAGAATCAGCTGACTACTGAATTGACAGCACTGTGCATTCTGTTCTGTCAACAGTGATGACAAAGGATGTGGCTTCTTTCTTTTTTTTCTTTTCATATAGCTTTTTAAAGTTTAAACCATTTGTTTTTCTAGTCAAAGCCAAGGTCATATGCGAGACGATTCAAGGCCAAGAGTTTTGTCACTGACGTCTGCGTACGGCATCACTTCTTCTCTGAAGCCTCCACGCTTGCTTTTGCATTTGTGCACCACGCAACACATGCCTTAGCCACGCTGAATGCATGCTTTTATAGCGCACTCTAAAAAGCCGCACTCGTTAACACTTGTTGAACATCATATCCTAGCAGTTTATTTGCATGTTCATTTAAACAACCACTAGTGGTTATACTGACTAGTGGTTATGCTGCTCAGCTGCTGACCCGAAGGTCGTGAGAATCGAATCCTGGCGGGGTAATCGATTTAGGGGACGGCTGATAGGCAAAGCTGCTTGAGGCCCATGCACTTAGATCCAGGTGCCTGCTAAAGAACACCAGGTGGATGAAATTTCTGGAGCCCTCCACTACAGCATCCTTCGTAATCGCGTCCCGGTTTTCGGACGTTAAACCGCAGCAATTATTATCTTTCTAAGTAACTTCCACACATCTGCTGGTTGTTGACTCTAATGTAACGTCACATCTGCTGGTTGTTGAGCCTAATGTAATGTCATCAATATGGGGTCCCAAAGCAATACTAGGACACTTTGCACATTTCTGGAGTCTTACTTCCGAAAACCTTAGCATTATCATAAGGAACTTCATACTGAGGAAGCTCTGAATAAATTTTGGCTTCCTAGGTACCCATAATGTATACCTGAATCTAAGTATGTTGATGTTCTTACGTTTCACCCCCATCGGAAGGGGGTTACCGTGGCCAGGAGTCGAACCCACGTCCTCGAGCTCAGCGCTGGACACCTTATGTGCTCAGCTACCACGGTGTGTGCTGGACGCATCTATATTTACCACATACACACAGGGCTTCATCAACTTGTGTTAGAATCTCGGGCTTCAGCAAGCCACACAGCGCTTCCAGTTGTGTGCATATCAACTACACTTGTATTTCAAATATACTTTTCTTTTGTCAGCCTAGCCCCTCTGCGGTGGTCTAGTGGCTAAGGTACTCGGCTGCTGACCCGCAGGTCGCGGGATCGAATCCCGGCTGTGGCGGCTGCATTTCCGATGGAGGCGGAAATGTTGGAGGCCCGTGTGCTCAGATTTGGGTGCACGTTAAAGAACCCCAGGTGGTCGAAATTTTCAGAGCCCTCCACTACGCGTCTCTCATAATCATATATTGGTTTTGGGACGTTAAACCCCACAAATCAATCAATCAATTAGTCAGCCTAGCGTGGCTATCACATTCCACTGTGAGCTTGAGATATAGTGGTCTGATTCCAGTTTGTACAGCTGCAAGGAGATGACACTTAAACTCATGCTTTAATGCTCATTGCTGAAAACTAGATAGTCATAATAGATCAGGTATCTTTCATCATTTGTCAGTTCTTGCAATAATTTGCCTGTACTTGGAGCTGTACGTGGGTCATTAATTGAAGTCAGTGCAAGTAAAGTGTTGGTTATCTCAGTAAAGTTGAAAATAAGTTATGGTATTATATTATGTTTGAGCTCATGCGCTGTGAATACTTAGACGTTTTTGTTGTTTGGAGGTTAACCTGGCAAGTGTTTGGTTTGCTACCTTACCTATGGGTAAGAATATAGGAAAATAAAAGAGGGAGGCTGTGAGCACGCTTCACGCACACAGTCTGTCCCTGTGTTGTCATCAAATATAGCCAGGGTCTAAGAATCTTCACTTTAGAAGCTGCTCTATTAGTCTCCACTGTGTAGTCTGTGAAGAGGTTCACTAAACGACTTCGTTGTGTGTCCTTCATTCTTGTATGACATGCTTATCTCAGTTTGTCTTTACTGGGATTTAACTTTGTCATTGCTTTGGGTTGTGAAGGCTTCATGAGATGAGACTGTCAATTTTAGAGGTTCTGATTGGCGCAGCATTTGGTTTATTCCTTGGGGGACTTGATGTGGCAAGTTGTATAGATTCTGGAGAGCACATTTTATCAGCTGTATCGTTTTGACACTCATGCAGGTTACAAAGAATGTGGCATTGTTTCAGAATTGATAGGGATAAAGCCAGTGCACCTTGAAAGGATAGTTTTGGGTTCAGTAATCTTTCACAACGCTGCGGGTATTCACAGTTTGTGCTTAAAGGATCTCCAGGTTTCGGATAGGAACAATACAAGAGTAGCTGCTATGTTATGGATAAAACTCTTTTTTTCTAACAAAGGAAACAGAGAAGTTTTTTTTTTCTTTTTTTTCATGTTAGAAAAAGAAAGAAATTAAGAGAGGCTTTTTTCCAAGCTGTGTTGCAGATAATATGACAGTGACTTTAGGGGGTGCAGCTCTGGTATAGAAGTGCTTGTGATGTTTTTCTTTTTTTTTAAGCAATCACTTTATGCCTTGGGAATCACTGTAGAAGCAGTGCACTCTGCCAGGCAAGGGTAAAAATTTGTGATGTCCATATATATTTAGTAGCCGGCTTTTTGGTGAAAAGGCTGACTGTTTATCACTGTGAACTGTAGAACAGTCTTGTACAAAATGTTTTTTTTTAATAGAAAGCAAAAAGGAACCAGCAACGGACAGGTGTGCTTACAAACTCATGTTCAGCATAGCTTACAATAAACAAACCTACAATTGGTGAACATGGATAACATGTGTAACAGAATATTGCCTATGTGGAACCACTCATCCCAAGAACATAAGAACTGTGTCTTGAATACATAAACATTATGTCCAAATACTTTAATATGAATTCAAGTGCAGGTTGGAAATATGTTTGTGCTCACAAAAAAGCACCTATGCGTTCATCAGGAAGAGTTCAGGTCTAGTTCTTTGACAATGTGAACGTGTAATGCTGGGAATGGGTTTGGGTTAAAATGCAGCTGTTTTATTCTTTGTTTACCATTATTTATTTTGTTTTCGAAATTTGGCTGGCATAAAGCAGCACCCTCTTTGTTATTTAGAATGTCCTTTAAAGCAAAACATACATATGGAATCAATAAATTCAGGCAAATAGAGTTACATATTATTGCATCTGGTGTGTTATTATTATTGTTATTGTTCTTTTTAATGATTCCAGTGATGTTGGTGATCATTCAAATGATGGGATCCACACGTCTCCTGTTGCTTATTTGGAGCACATTTTAATTTTGTAGTCATGTAGCACAAGTGTTCTGTTGCATACTGGTTCTTCACACTTCTCATGTTGTCTGTCAAACAGTAAGCTTTTACAAACCAAACAATATAAAAGTAAAAAAAAGGTCCTGATGATTTGCCACTGTAGAACTTGAAGACTTGTTAACGATTTGGCTAATGGGAGCTTCATTTTGGCTGGTTGTCTATGTCAGGTATAGTCTTAGAATGAAGTTTTTGTGTACAGGTGCTGTGTTCCTCGTGTTGCAACCAGAAGGCACCACTTCCCTGCCTGGAGAACCGGGAAGGCCGTGTTTGCCTTCCCTGCCTCACCATTCTACAGAGGGGTAAGGAAGTCTCATTCTTTTGGCCTTCCATTTTTAGTTTCCTGTTGGGGTAGCATGGACTGCACTTGAGGAGGGGATGAGTTGTCAAGCAAGGTGTGCCACTAAAGCGGACGTTTCAACAAGAGAACTTGTTTTAACATTCGCTCCAGTGACAATCATTATTCAACCGCTCATTTTCATCTCAAGTATTGTTTTGTTTAGATTATGTATTTTTGTGCTATAATAAACATATCTTGACCATCACTGCTTCATTCTGTAGCATTGGTCCTATTTTAATGCACCACCAAATTTAATATTCCTGCCATATTTGCTAGCTAAAAATAAAAAAGCAATGCACACCCAATCGCAAGATCTATGCATTGAGTTGATCATCTCACTTCTCGGAAGCCAAAAGCAGAGGAATGATTACAATAAGAAACAGAACATATCTTTGTGACTCAGATGATGCTCAGTAACTTCTTCAGTAAATGATTTAGGTACTAGAGGGTCACTGCCACTTAACGGTGGCTAGGGTGTCTCACCTGAAGTATTTGGGCCTATTAGCGAATTTTACCAGCTTTGACTACACTTCTTTCATGCAACAATGCGACATGGAAGACAACAGGAATGATAAGTATGGGAAGCTATTAACAATTACTAAATAACAACCTGGTCTTTGCTTGTTGACTGTGTGTTGCAATTAGTCTGAATTGTGGTTGTCTTGCATGTCCACTTCACGTTACACATCTCACATTATTGCAATATAACCTGCCTCGTGAATATCCCTTTCAACATCGGCATGGCCAGCGGAACATGAAAATGTACCTCCCTTTACCCCAAAGAAATTTCTGGCAACACTCCTGTCTAAATTTCAACTCCTATGGGCCTCTAGGGCACTGCTGGGAGATATATTTAATAGACGTGTTCAAATGTTCAGCAGCTTCAAATATTGAATCGAATAGTATGATATCTGAATTGGTATTAAAATTGTATGTCTAGTATTTGTAAATATGAATACAGTCTAATTCATTGATAACGAATGCGAAAGTGCCGTCGTAAGTGACTGTTATATCAGTAGTTCGTTGTATATAGTCTCGCCCTTAAAAACGTGCACTTAGCGACCAAACCATTATTTTTTTGAGCACATAATTATTAATAACTGCACACAACCCGTCCGGTGACACGATAGGCCTTTTCAGGTGTTAAGCGATGCCCGCTGCGTGCTCACGAGTAAATTAAAACACCTTTGCAATAAACTGACGCTGTTTCACTGAAGTGCCGTGCCACCACGGGGAACCCACCATTCCTGTCTAGTTGCGTGCAGCGCGTTGCCCACTCGGTTCTCGCCGTCACATGCCAGGACGTTCATTGTTTAATGTATGCGCGCATTTGCACATTCTTAGTGCATGCTTTACCCGTGATTGTGCATTGGTGCGGCAAGTTGTCTGTTCGTTCAACACGATGAAAACAGGAACTTTGCAAGCAACGCTCAAGTGAGCGGCCTCTCACGATGCGGCGGCAGAAAACTTGCAGACGGCAGCACGACCTGCTTGTACCGCCGTCACTCCACGCCGTTCAAACCACAAGCGCAGTCGAAGAGATATCTTCAGATGGCTGAAATGAGATTGTCAGCGATTAATCAAAATGGAACATTCACAGCCAGCCGCCACCTAGCCTTTGCTCTTTTCTGATGCTTTTTCGCAACAGCAGCGTGTCGCAACTGGGCGGAAGTCATTATCAGTAATCGATGAGTCTCTGCCAATACTGAAATGCAAAAGACCTTTTGCTGCACATTGTGGCGTCGGTGAGTTGAGCGTCTTAGTCGTCTTTATGTGACGAAAAGTTATCACTTCTAGAAGTTATGGCTTGTTGCGTTTGAGGGCATTTATTGATTTATTGGCGGTGGCCGTAAATGCAGAGAACAGCACAAGAAAAGCTTGCCGTATGAGAGCTGACGGCTGGTCTTTATGCTGCCACCCGTTTATTTTAGGGCCGAAGCACCTAAGTGTCTTGGCTTGCTGGCATTATGTCGTCACGGTCTATTATAAGAAGGAGTGAACCACAAAATTGTTTAAATCCCACTGCTCGCCACTGTTCTATACTATGCATCCGGTCTGTACTATGCATATTTCATGAGTTAAACAGTTTGTTGTTACTGTTGAAAACATTCTTTAGCATAGCAGCAGCATCAGGATTCCCAACAAAATTTACCAAGGCTCTCAAGTTTTTTGTCCGAGACCAGAGACACAAATGTGCATCTCTGTGGGAAAGTAATCGATTTTGAACAGTACTCCTTGAAACATATCTGTTAAGTGGTGGTGTGTTAGTGGACCAGTGGTGAGTAAAGCAGTCAGGTTCATGCTATGCGTATTATAAGTTAGAGGTTCATTATTACTGCCTAAAACATTTTGTTTGGCTTGGCAGTGGTGCCAGGATACCCAACGAAATTTACCAAAACGCTCAAGTTTCTTATCTAAAACGAGAGGAACAAACATGTATCTTTGCGGTAAAGCCATCTATTTGAAATGCCACTTCTTGAAACATATTTGCAAAGTTATGGTGCGTTGATAGACCGCTGGCGAGTAAAGCTGTAAAGAGTAAAAGGTTTTTCTATGGGTTACCATTGGCGCACACTGCATGCTTCACCCCATCACCGGTTTTCAAATTAGTAGAGTTGGAACACCCTGTCTTTCTCATTGCATAGTGTCTTCGTACTTTGACAGTATGCAGTACGACGTCTACTGGTGAATTGGCTACATCTACTACTTCAGTATGCCTCTGGGCACAGTAAGTCTGAAAAATACTGCCCATACACAACACAGAAGCGGAGGCGTATCACTTTCAACATGCTAACGACTCATTTGCAGTATTGAAGTTTGACTAAATTCATAAGGAATAACGTGCGATTCCATTCGTGTTCAAATCGACAAATCACTCGGGAAGCATTTGCGAGATTGCAGATGGCAACTGGGGGCCCATAAGAATGTGGGGTTTCGAGAGGACAGAAGAGCCATTATGCACAACGGGAGGTCATCACAAACATGTCAAGGAAGAAGGGTTCGGGTGCGACTTACTTCATCCTTATCACTACACCACCATTTTTACCATTGTTTCCGCACTTCTAGACCTGCCAGTGAACATTTGCTCTGAAGGCACTTTGTAAAAGCCCACACAGAGAGCGAGATGGCCGAGCGAATTTCGACACATTGCAAAAACACACATACAGCTGATTGCGGCGGCCAATGTTGCCGCCTACGGTCTTCCAATAAAAGGTCCCCCCTTTCCCCTTTCTTTCATCATTGCTATTCTGCCATTTAAGAAATGCCTGTAAATGCAGCGATCTCGCTCGCAGCGTCCCAAATGTGCTTGCGGGGCTCACTGCGGTCTACGATATCTTCGTTGCAAGTAGACTGCAGCAGGGCACGCTCGAGCATGCACCTTTCTCATGCTTTCAGATGCCTGTCCTAAATTCTCTTTTTTGTTTTCCTTGCTTTGTATGCACCATATTTTTACCATGACCAAGTCAGCAGTGTTCGTTGTAAAAACAGGCTTTGAAAAATGTTTAAATGTTCACTACATGTGGGTGCGGTTTCAATGGGTAGCATAGGAGAATAACAGGTGCACCAAAGTATGATTGTTAGAGCCAAGGGATTATTATATCTGGGATCATTTAAGTGGTTTAGGTGTAGTCCGCAAATACCTTGAAATGCATCAAGATAAGCAATTAATTGGTGCAACAGTACTTTATCGTAATGGGCATGGCACGAGACCTTATAAAGTTGATTTATATGTGGGGTTTAACATCCCAAAACCACCATATGATTATGAGAGACGCTGTAGTGGAGGGCTCCGGAAATTTCGACCACCTGGGGTTCTTTAACGTGCACCCAAATCTGAGCACACGGCCTATAACATTTCTGCCTCCATAGGAAATGCAGCCACCGCAGCCGGGATTCGATCCCGCGATCTGCGGGACCTTATGACCTTATGAAGTTCAGCAGGCTACTTCACTGTTGGAGCTGGACTACACCAGCGGTGCAGCAATCATTTACTTTCCCATGAAGGCCCATGCATGCAAAAAATTTACATTTATTTTCGATACTCCACTTATGCATTTAGTGCCAGAATTGGAATAATTTACAGGAACTTGAGACATGGCTTTATTCTATACATGATATGATATGATTAGCTTCTAGCAGTCTTACATTCATTTTAAATTTTGTCTCAAAGATGACAACTCTGGGGAACTGGTATTTGACCACATTAACAATGCGTGCTCGTGGACATCCGCAGTGGCTGCTGTCGAGCGGCTTGGCGGTCCAAGCCCAGCCAATCCAGCGGCCTACTGTTCAAGGGGACCACCCCCACTGCATGGAGCAGCGCAGTCCCCACCCCTCACGGTCCTTGTTCCCGTGCTACGACGGGGACCGCGGCCAGATGGAGAGGCCCCCAAGCAGGTCAGTCAGCAGAAGCATGTGTCCCGCTGATATGTTTTGGGCAAAAGAGAGTGCAAAGAGGAGGACACGACGAGAGACACAAATTAGCAGCGAGTCAACCAGCTCGTGTCTGTTTATTTCTGTACAGCATTGTCGTTCCTAGACACTTGCAATATTCTAGTTTTTATGTATATTTTTTATGCATTTCCTTTTAGGTGACCAGCACGCTGGAACAATAATCATGGGCTCACAAAATGCGCATGTCTATGATTATCGTGCTGGTATCCCATTCCAGAAGGAACAGCACACGATGGCATGTGCAAGATATCAAGAAAATCTAAATTGAAGTCGAGAATTGGATGAAATCTTGTCTGGTCAGAAAGTAAGGGCATTGTTAGAAGAAGACAGAAAGCCGACCAAGAAGCTGTAAAAAATATAATAAAAGACGTTTCAGCTTCCACACGCAAGCCTTGTCCACTTAGCTGAGAGGTCGAAGCTTAGTGAACTTAGCTTAGTAAGCTTAGTGATAGTAATTATATGTGTTTCGTATATCACTGCCGGTGGGCGGCCCCAATTGATGCTGCTGTCATGACACAGTAGCCAAGTAGGAGCCAGAGATTCGAATTCAGAGTGTGAGCAGGAAAGTTCTTCAACGTCCCGTACCCGGCGTTGCTAGGTATAACTTTGTGCAGCGCTTGTAGTCTAGGTCTATAGTCTGATGCACTTGCAGCTAGCAAAGAGTGTCTTTTTCAAATGCTAAAAGGTCTCTGGTGGAGCTATAATCACAGTGCATATATTAAGCTTCAATATTGTGTGCTGTTCCTTCTATAATGGGCTACCAGCACAATAATCATGGATAGAGATCACAGCTTAGGGGTCCTGGTATCCAGGTGGCGCTGACTGAAGCCCTCATGTTTAAGTTCATATATATAACCTCTAAAGTAAACGGTGGGATGACCGCTATCGTAGCTCAGTGGTAGAGCATCGGACGCATTATTCGAAGGTCGCAGGTTTTGATCCTGTTGGTGGCAAATTATCTTTTCGTCCATTTTTTTTCTTCACATTTACATTAAAATTATTTCTAATAACACCCTCTATACTTTCTCTAACACTATTGTGTATTACAGTCGAACTTTGCTGCAACGAACGGCGCTTCAACGATATTTTCGCTGCAACAAAAAATTCACGATTCCCCGTCAACAGTTCATAGGAGTCAAAGCATAAATATTATCACCACAATGAACACTTTTTCTTCGATCGTCCCGCTTCAACAAAATTTTACGATGCAATTCCAGGCTCAGATGCTTATTTCTATGCAGTAAACTAAATCTTCAACATTCCTATGCTTTTTCAGAGCCTGAAAATGCATCAATGAAGTCTAAAACACGCGTTGGCACCACCAGAAACCACTGCTATACCGCCGCTGTTCAGCAAGCGTGGGTGCCATCATTGCTCGATAGTGATGGCAATGAGACTGCCCTGCTTTTGTTTTGACACTGGCTTGCTTTTGAGCCGCAGACGATTCGAAGCTGAAGCTGAAGCTCAGTCGCTTAGTTCATGGCTTCCGCCAAGGTTCATGGTTTCCTTGTCGCAGCTGCTGGGTGCAACCGCGGCACGATGCCTTTTCCGATTCCGATGCTTATCACTGTGTTTGCGCTTGGCCAGTGTGGTTACTAATTAGAGTGGCTGGTTGTCAGCATTATCAACAAAATCAGCTAGCCGCTAGTGATGGATGATAAGAATAGCATAGAATAATGCAAAAGTCGCTGCTCCATGAAACCCTGCCTCCATCTCGGCGTTGTCGGATACTTTTGACAGTGGACAGGTGCTGGTGTTAACGTAACGTGTTATTGCAACTGTTTGGTTCATTCTCGAAAGCAGTTTTAGGCGTTGTTTCAGCGTGATTTTCACCATGGCCTTGCTATGCATGGGTGACAATCGCGTCGTGACGCTGCTGGAAAAGAATAGGAAGCAGCGGACATTTTTTTTAATTTTGAGAATAAAGGTTCCATTGCTTTGCTAGCTCAGATCAGCTATATTTATTTTGGTTTCACTACAACAAAATTTTCCCTTCCAACGAAATTTTTTCCAAGCCTCGTCAGTTTCGTTGTAGCGGGATTCGACTTTAGTTCTCAATAATATTGTGCCTGAAGAAGAAAACTAGCCCTCAGATTTACACTTTCTTTCACTATTGTTGTGGGAATCTTGGTAGTCTCTGTGTGACTGGCGCCACATAAAATGTTTGAGTCCTCCTGTGTACTGTGCACCCTGTGCCTATTCATTGGCCTCTCAGAGAAGCTTCTGTCCTGTCGAAACGGTCCCTACCATGTGCTGCACCAGGTCACGTGGGACTAGTCAAAAAAGTCATTAGTTTGGGGAAAGATAGAAGCTTGGGACGAAAAATTTGTAAACGGGTAGTGTGCTAGAGCCAACGTTTGACAAGCGGGCTTGTCATCTCTGGTTGCAGGCCTGAAGAAGACTAGTGCACCTGTCTATATGCCAGCTCCAGCACACCACCTGTTAACAAATTTTTCATAAGACTTAGGGTTGCGCATGAGTTGTTGTCTAGTTGCCTAGCAAGAGGCGCTGGTCGTGTTATTTGACTTAAAGACATATGTAGTGGCCCGTGACATCGTATCGTAATGAGCAGCCGACTCCTATTTGTGAGGAGATGTGTCATAGGACGAAATATGAGAAAGATGTTCCTGGTGTTTTCTCCAGTGAAGAAGAGAAGTAAAAGCCGGGTAAATTATTTTTTGGTTTCAATTTGGCAGGTCTTATTTGATACACTTAATGAAAGTATCTTTGTGTTGGATGGGACCTAATTGTCATTGTCATCACCTTTCTTTTTTCTTTTTGGCACAGCCTGAATGCTTGTGCCGTCACTTCATATTTGACGTCAATGCACATTTGAGCAACGTCATGTCATGAGTTATGTCATCGAAATCCCTTCACTGCATGTGCAGGTGTGCATTAGCTTGTCTAATAGTCCACCGTATTTCTGCACAATGTTTATTTTGCTAAACATTTGACAAGTGCTACTTCGTACTAATGCCCGGTTTGCAGGTGATGTTCTCAGATGGAATACGACCCGGCGGTGACTTGTCTGATGAAGTGATGCCTTCGGCGATGCCGGCCCCACCTCGGGAGCTGGGCTGCCGGGATGGGCCTGCCGAAAGCCTGCTTCAAGAACGTCGAGTGGTGCTGTCAGACATTGAGGGCTCCCTACCGCCTGTGGCACTCAGCGGTGAGGCCTGTGCATTCGTTGCTGGGGTATAGAACTGATGATCACTGATTACACCTGCTTTCGTTTGGGATGAAGAGTGGAATGTACAGAAAGTGTTTTTTAATTGGGCTGTGGAACACAAAACTTGTTGCATACTCTAAAAAGTACTACACATGACTTGGTAATATATGCTCGGCTATATGTATTATGAAGTCTTGGTAGTCTTGGCTGCGACAGCGTTTATTTGAGGAAAGACCTCGCAAAACGAACGGGCAGAGCCAGCGCACAGACGAAGACGATGATGATGACCCAGAGTGGCAATGAGGGCGAAGAGACAAGCGGATGATGGTGATTGTGATTACGAAAGGATGAGGACGATGTAAGTTACAAATGCCCACACTAATTCCCCCCACTTGGAAGCGGACATCCTAGCCGCCGTAAGTCAAAGTGACGGGGAACGTCGCGTGAAAGGTTTCATGCGACAAACGTGGACAATCTCTGTCGGCGGTCTGTTGGGGCAACGAGTGGTGTCACACGATAATTAACCGGCGAAGTCTGTTCTAAAACAATGTATGGCCCGATGAAGCGTGGTTGGAATTTGTCACAGAGACCAGGAGTGCGAATAGGTGTCAAAAGCGGCACCTCGTCACCAGGTTGGAAAGACACAACGCGGTGGGATTCGTCATAGATGATCTTCCGCTCGTGCTGTCTCGCTTCAGTATTGATGCGAGCCTGATGGCGAGACTGGGCCAGGCGGGAAATGTATTCTTCGCTAGAAGACTGACATGAATTCCCATGGCTGCTAAAGAAGGAGACGTCGAGAAAGGTAGTCGGGGTGCGTCCGTACACGAGGTAAAACGGTGAGTAGCAAGTTGTTCGCTGAACGGCGGTGTTGTAATCGAATGTCAGGAATGGTAAAAGAGTATCCCAGTTTTCGTGGTCGGGTTGGACGTAAACGGCTATCATGTCTGCAAGGGTTCGGTGAAATCTTTCTGTGAGACCATTTGTCTGAGGGTGGTAGCTTGAAGCTGTCTTGTGAGTAGTTCCAGAAGCGCGCAGTACTTCATTTACAACTTGTGACAGGAACACTTTGCCGCGGTCACTAAGCAGTACACGAGGAGCCCCATGACGCAGTATTATTGCGTGAAGAATAAATTCTGCAACTTCCACAGCTGAGCCTGTAATAACAGAGGAAGTCTCAGCGTAGCATGTCAGGTGGTCCACGGCAGTCACTATCCATCGTTTGCCAGCAGATGTGACGGGGAGAGGCCCGTAAAGGTCAACACCTACAACCTCTAACGGCATTGAAGGGCACGGAAGTGGCTGTAGAGGTCCAGCAGGTGCCGACGTGGGGAGTTTACGACGCTGGCATGGGTAGCAGGAACCGACGTACCGAGCTACACTAGAAGAAAGGCCAGGCCAGTAATAACGACATCGAATGCGGTCAAGAGTTTTTTTAAAACCAAGATGACCAGCAGTCAAGTCGTCGTGGAAGGCTTCGAGCACCTGAAGTCGAAGAGAGCGTGGCAGTACAGGAACCCAGCGCTGACCGTCAGGGTGGTAGACGTGGCGGTAGACAACCCCATTGTCCAGCTTAAAGTGCAGGAGTTGACGACGGAGTCGCGCGTTTGGTGGATGAGAAACTCCCGAAAGGTGGTCCATCATGCGTCTGCAGTATGAATCGGACCACTGGCGGGAGATAAATGTTGGCTCGTCGTCCGAACAGGGTTGCGTTATTGATGCGAGCGTATGAACTTTGGTAGATGTGGCGGTTGAGTTCTCACCAACGCTCTTATGGGTAGTTGGAAGCGGGCAAGGAGATAAAGCATCGGCGTCTTTATGTTTTCTGCCTGACTTGTAGGTTATGTCAAAGTCGTACTCCTGTAAGCGTAGTATCCACCGACCCAAGCGTCCGGACAAGTTCTTCAGTGTAGAAAGCCAGCATAAGGCATGGTGGTCCGTAACGATTGTGAAGTGACGGCCGTGGAGATAGGGACGGAACTTCTGGACCGACCAAACCACAGCCAAACACTCTTGCTCAGTTATAGTGTAGTTCTTTTCAGCAGCGGTGAGTACGCGACTGGCATATGCAACAACTTTTTCTAGGGAAGACTTGTCGCGTTGTAGAAGAACGGCTCCTATACCAAGGCCACTAGCGTCAGTATGGAGGATAGTTGGTGCGGCTTCGTCAAAGTGGCAGAGCAGAGATTCAGACGTGAGTGCCCGCTTCAACAGGTCGAATGCCGTTTGACATTCTTGAGACCACAGAAAGGGGACGTTGGAAGCAAGTAGTTAGTGTAATGGAGCAGCAATAGAAGCGAAGTTCTGGATAAACCGGCGAAAGTAGGAGGCGAGGCCAAGGAAACTGCGAAGCTCCTTTGGTTTTTCGGGGCGCGGAAAGTGAAGGACTGCAGAAATCTTGTCAGGGTCGGGCCGGATGCCATCTTTGCTAACGACGTGTCCTAAGACCTTGATAGATTTGCTAGCGAAAGAGCATTTCTTCGTGTTTATTTGAAGCCCGGCGCCCGCAAGGCACGTCAAAACTTGATCCAATCGTTCTAGGTGCTCAGGAAACGTTGACGAAAATATAATAATGTCGTTCAGGTAGCATAGGCAACTTTTCCATTTCAGGCCACGCAGCACGGTATCTATCATGCGCTCAAAAGTCGCGGGTGCGTTGCAGAGCCCGAAAGGCATCACGTTGAATTCATATAGCCCGTCGGGGGTTGCGAATGCCGTTTTCTCCTTATCGTCTTCATGCATGGGGATCTGCCAGTACCCAGCACCTCCACCACGTATGAAGTCTTGGTAGTCTTGGCTGCGACAGCGTTTATTTGAGGAAAGACCTCGCAAAACGAACGGGCAGAGCCAGCGCACAGACGAAGACGATGATGATGACCCAGAGTGGCAATGAGGGCAAAGAGACAAGCGGATGATGGTGATTGTGATTATGAAAGGATGAGGACGATGTAAGTTACAAATGCCCACAGTATCATGTACTCTGTGCGCTAGTGTACACCGAAACATTAGTAATGTGTCTTGATGTGCACGAGTATATATTGCTGTAAGATGCAATGTATGTGCAACGTTTTCATGAATATAATCAACACCGAAAAATGAGAAGATTTGCTTAAAAAGTGGGCGAGCGGGTTATGTGCTAGAGGCTAGATGCACTTTTTATGTAGATATAGTTAGGGGGGCAGGCTATATGCAGAGGCAAGTTATATCCGAGAAAGTGCGGTGTTTGGTGTCACTTTGACAATGAAAGACCATTTCTTGTAACCTTAAAGGGGCCCTGAAACACTTTTGCAAGGAACCATGGAATCGAGTCACGAAATGAGCTTATTGCCTCACGAATTCAACGCCGCAAAAATTTTAACCATCTGTCCAGTGCGAGCGGAGTTGCAAAGATTTATCGCACAATGTAATCGTATTCTCTCGTCTCGACGAAAGCACTAGAAGCGAAGCAGGGAGGGATAGCATGGACAACGAAAATTTATCATGTGCCTCGTGACATTGAGCACTTTTTTTTTTCTTCTTCGAATATGCGACTTTTTCAGTGTGATCACGCGTGTGCGCGTGGACAATTCATGTCGTTGTTGGAAGCTATGTGCCTCTTTGCATTGTTTTGCATTCACTTCTTGTCATGTTTATTTGTGCTTTGATAATTATCTCAAGATGTACTGGAGAACCCAGTTACCACACCATAAACATCTTGCACTATCAACACTGCCGTTTTCTGCAGTCACGCAGGAAATCTAATAACCGTTTTATTCTCTTTTTCTGCACTGTAATGCCGCATCTACACGTAGCAGTAAAGAAGTGTTAAGCCTGATGGTAATCTTTAATCTTCTTATTCGCAGACAACTTTTGAAGCTTAGCAGTAATAACGTATTGTCGATTTGCAGTGTCACAGCGAGATCTGAAGCTTGAAAATGAGAATGACCTAATGATTGTACTCCAAGGTAAGCCAGAACGAACACTTGCAATATTTGCTTTGTATTTTACATAGGAAGCGATAATTCTTGATTGCCCTGTACAAGCTTATTTTGCAGTAATATGGCAAGTAAACTTTTGAAATGCTGTGATGAGTAGATTGTTCATTTTTTACACGCGTCGAGCTTCATAACACAACATTCCTTTCACCTAATTTTAATATTTGCTTACCAACTAGCATTCATGCCAGTGCACTCCTGGTGGTAAAGTGGGCAGGGCATTGCTTGGAGCACTGATCATGATGAAAATAAGTTTTATTAATAATATCAGTCTCAGGTTTGCCTCGGCTACTCATTGGCAGTGAAACGTATCGAAACGAGTGTGTCGCAATGCATAGTTGAACAACCTATTGTTGCCTAATGAAATGCCAGTTGATGAGTTTTTTTAGAAAATAGGCTTTACGGTGCCTTCACTTTATTCACTTGTGGGCTTAAAAAAGCCTTCGTTGCTAGGAGCAAGCTAAATAATCTGCATTTTCAGCCCAGTATTAAGATTCAAAATGATTGAGGCTCATTAAGTTTACCACAGCAGAATGAATGGATGTGTACTGGTTAGATGAACTGTTGCAAGGGTAGTATCTATTTTTTTATTATGATTAGTTCTTAATACTTTAATTGTGGAAAATAATCATTCAAGAAATCTAGCCTGTGATAGAATTTGTGCTGTATAAGTGGGCTGGTTAAGCTTTTGCACTTGCATACGCATCTTGCCGATGCAATCGGCCTGATAAGCCCATTGACTGAATCTCTGTTACATAGTGCTTGAAATGAAATGGTGTGCGGTCATTCTCTTTGATTTTTTTTTAGATCCCAATGTGGAGCCTGTGGCATTTGCACTTACCAGGAACTTGCACGTGCTGGTCAAGATTGTCACAGGTAGGCAGCATTCATACCGTTGGTGCTGACAGTATGCTGCTGTACATTGCTTACTGTATCCTGCCCGCAAAGCAGCACTTCTTAACTAAACCACTTACGATAATTCTGCTAGCATTTCAAGTGAACGTGCACGTTTAGTTCAGAATGCCGCCATGATCAACAGCGCAAAACGCAGAAGCGCTACAAGCCATGGATGTATGGCAAGTGGTAACAGTCCCTTGTACTCTTCAGAGCCTTTCGGTATCCCCAGGTTTGGATGGGCGTCTCTCATAATCATATGGTGGTTTTGGGACGTTAAACCCCACAAATCAATCAATCAGGTTTGGATGTGATGTCACCATTCACGCCTTGACACGTCATTCATAAGAAGAACGTGTCTGTCTGCTCGCACGTATGCATGCTCACCACTCTTCTTCGCATGGCAACAACCACTCGGACACAAGGAGAGACAAGCCGCCCAACGGAATGCGGTGAAAGAAAGAGCAAAACGAGCGAGGGCCTTATTTATATCATCACCTGCATGTAACTTTGCTATTGTGGCAGTGTTTGCAAAATTTGGAACATGTTTGTCGAAGACTCGTGCACAACTACAACACCACCTATAAATTTGGACCTCCAGGTGGGTAAGGTATGGTGTGTATTGTAAAAGATAAGACAGCAGATTGCCAACCTTCTAAGCTTGCGCTTTCACCTTTTTTTCTGTAAGAAAGTTGAAGTGAATGGCATTAGTGTCATGTAATTTTTGTGTAACGATGGGCAAAATTTTTGTAACACTTCAATACTGTGCAATCAATATGCCTGAAAAAAGTCGAGTCCTTGCTTGTTAAGATAAAAAGCTTTCATTATGAAAAAACTTTACTTTACAAGTGTCATTCTCAAAAATTTTTGCATGGAAATTTTTTTAAGTTCGACATATTTTGCAGTAGCAACAATATGGAGCTTGTTGCCTCGGTGCTTGCGATTCATTGCTCATCATTATGACAATGCATCATTGTGATGCTGCAGTGCACAGATGTGCTTATGACCTCCATCTCATTGCGCCAGTAGTTTAGGTGGTGTTACAGTTCAAGTGTCATGGGTCAGCCAATAAATTATTAGCGATGCACAGGAAAATGTGCAGAAGGAGGTCTCAAGGTTATAAAGCAAATAGTGATACCTTGTGGTAATAGTGAGATCTGCTTTAGCAGGCACACAAGAGCTTGAAAAAATAAATTCAAGACTTATTAGCTAAATAAAAAAAAAAACATCCTAGCATAGTCCACGCGATGAAAACTCATACAGCAAACCTGTCAGCACCTGAGCGCATGCATTTGGAAGCAATAGCATAGGCATCATCATGATCACTTAGCATCATCGTCAGCGTCGCCATTCTCCACTAGCCCCAGTGCTCTTGCGAACCATGTGACAGCAATGACGATGGCGGCGGCACAGTGCAAACATCTCGAAAATGAGTCGCAGCTTGCTCTGCAGTAGGCATGACGGCTCACTGAGGCACGCAGCTCTGTCGGCGGCGCTTTTCGCTTCATCGTTTCTTAACTTCCCATTTCTTTTCATGTCCAGTGGAGTGTGGCAGGAAGCGGCAGTGCTGGAACTTCAGCAGCCGCGGCCTGTGTGCCCTGGGCCTGGACGAGGTGGTGTTCCTGCTGGAGCGAAATCCGGGGGAATCGCAGCTCCCGCGGGACGCCCTGCGGCTCTTTGCAACCCTTCAAGGCATCGGCGCCACGGGCGGCCACCGGCCGGTGGGAGTGGTGCCCCCCGGAGTGACAACGCCGCCGACCGTGGGGGCGTTCCAGTGCCTGCCCTTTCCCGAAGGAGTGCTCGGCAGCAGTGACCATGGTGGATTCCTCCTGCTGCCCCACATGGGACAGGTGCGTGCACAATTGTCGATGCTGTCTAGTTATTCTGGGTGATGTAGCCTTTTTTTATGCTAGCAACGAGGTTTATCTACATAAGTTACCCGTAAGTGTCGCGAATCAAAGTTGCTCCCTCGCTCATCAATTTCGAGGCTACACGAGTGCCGAGGTGTTAGTTTCCTTTTCACGTACGACTGTCGCATTTTCGAGCGGAAATCGCGACAACATTGCGAACACGTCGTTAAAAGCAGTCTACCTGTTGCCAGTAGCCTCCATTGCGAGGGCCGCGAGCAAGTTCACTGCGAACGGATTGACTTTCGGTTGTTGGTCGACGCGCGGCGTACTCCACTCTGACGACCCGTCGCGCAGTTCAAGATCCTTTCGTCAGGCGGGGGAACCACAACATCGGCGGGTTTAGCAATAAGACTGCTCTTCCGTTCCGTTACTACAAAGATTGATATCTCTGGTAGCTTCACTTCTGCTTTTTATACTTTCCGTCCTCTAACTGATGAGGCTGCAAAACACAGCCGTTCTCAGTAAAGTTGTCGGCAACCAACGGGCTCGTACGTGAGTTAGGCCTACACCGGTGACTCGGCGACCGCCGTTGACCGCATCGAGTTCGTTATCCTCGTTGTCCTGAGCCATAGCGGGGATCTTTTCGAAGTTCACAGCGAACGAACGACCGCCACACCCGCTTCACAAATTACTGTAGCACGGAACTTCTTTACTGCAGCAAGCAGTCAGTAGCCCCGCCGCGGTGGTCTAAGTGTCTAAGGTACTCGGCTGCTAACCCGCAGGTCGTGGGTTCGAATCCCGGCTGCGGCGGTTGCATTTCCGATGGAGGCGGAAATGTTGTAGGCCCGTGTGCTCAGATTTGGGTGCACGTTAAAGAACCCCAGGTGGTCAAAATTTCCGGAACCCTCCACTATGGCATCTCTCATAATCATATGTTGGTTTTGGGATGTTAAACCCCACATATCAATCAATCATCAAGCAGTCAGTAGCACCATGACAAAATGGCGCATGTCCGTGCGCGTCGCGATGGTGAAGCAGACGCCGAAAGCGCCCCTTGGCCAATCGGATGCCTAAATTTGGTCACGTGCCCCAAGCAGCCAATTGAATCGCGCGCTAGTGCTTCTCGATGACGCGTTTTTGCTAAAAAATCAATGAGCAAGGTGAGCGAGCGGTGGCGGGAAATTGAAGATGAAGAACGACCCTTCCAAACGAGACCTAGATGAACACGATAGCTCGTGTGTAATGGCAACAGTTTGGCGCAGAAAAAGCGCGATTTTAGCGTCAATTTGCGCTCACATTCGTCTCACAGGGATGTTATAAATTGATTTTGCGCCAGAAATAATGACCCGAAAAGCTAGAAACTTCTCAGATAAATGCAAAAATAGGCGCAGATTTCGAAAATGTCAGCTTCAAAAAGTCGATTTTTTTGCGATTTTTGGCCTTCTAAGACCCGTGTCCCCCCTTAAGTGACAAAGCGAGTGAACTTCCAATACGTTTTGCTGCTTTCCGTCCCTTTGGTGCCAAGTGTGAATGCGCCTTAGTGCCAGCAGCATGAGCGAGGAAACCGCGGCACTTTATTGAGAGGTGATGAAAGCAGGAAAGTTCAAAAGAACATCGTGGACTTCTTTTCAACAAAAAGTAGTTGACCCCCATAAAGTTCTTGTTCATCTTCATGATTAGCTTTAACTTGTTTTTGGTTTTATACGAATTCAAGATGATACGAATATTTTGCATGCTCCCTTCGAATTCGGATAATTGAGATTATACTATACACGTTTTGGCAAAGTGGGGGAAATAGGCCACGGCCACATTGGAATGCTATCATAATGTTCCAGGGCAGCCATGAATTGGCACATTTGGTGCATAGGATCCAGATGGCTTAACCTGAACAAAAAGGAAACAACTAAGTCCTAAGTGAAAGCTTTGCCAAAATCTAAGAGCAAAGTGTAATGTCTGACAAAAAGGGCGACAACTTGACTGTCCGATGGTTTTTACACGGTGGAACTGCCTAGAATTTTCGGTGGGTTCCTCTGTCGCCTTTCCTTCGTCACATTGTCCCCTTCACACAAAAAATAGGAGGCAGGACTGGTTTAAAGGGGGGAACAACCACTTGACGAACTCTGCATCCGCCTGCAGAAAAAGGTGCAAGCTATTTCACATTGATTTGGCTCAATCTAGTTATTGAGTTATGGCAGTCTACTGCAGACACAATTTACAGGTGAAGTTATTCAAGGTTCTGGAAATTTTTAAACAGTGTGACAAACATAACGAAGGAAAAACTGATAGCTGGGACATACTTGTGGTCAGTAGCATTGAAGGGTAGGCTGAAGCAGCACAGTTTCTGAATGCATGCCAGCGCCCCAGGTATTCAGGCAGTGTTTGACAGCACTTTTGACTAGAGCTGTGTGAATAGCATAATTCCGGGGTGTAAAGTGATTTCGAATATTCAAGTGTGAGTGCGAATCAATTGAATCATTTTTTTAATATTTCTCAATATTTCAAGAATATCTTTAGAATACTTTGATGTACAATTGCAGAAAAAGCAGTTGGAGAGAATTCCTAAGCATATTTTTATGAGATAGCAACATGAAAGTGTTTTTTTTTTTGCTAGTTTGGTGGTAGGATAGTGTTTCATAGTTGTCTTATCAGGAACGAGCCAATGCGAAATGAGGCAAGATTTACACGTCAAAGGCAAGGATGCCATTTCCTCAGGCTTTCCTCTTCTTTCAACTTCTGTGGAAGCCCAACAGGTGGGGTGAACAAGGGTGTGCTCCCTCAGAGTCAGGAGTTCCGAATCTGCCTCATACACGTCAATATATAAGAACATCTTAAGTTTTGGAGGCTAAAAATTTTCGCCGTCCGATTTTTTGGACTTCCTGCCCAAATATCAGATCCAAAATAGCATTAATTGAGCCCCCACCTCTTTCACATCTCTATGTATGAACCAGCATTTTTTGAATCAATATATTTGCGACCGTAGCGGAGCCTGAAAGGGAGCTTTGCTGAAATACGTGTGTGTGTGACTAGATGAAGCATTAATAATTTGAAGGGACCACTTTTAATGAAACATTATATCTGTCTTTAGAAAATCGGACTGTAAATGACCCTGGAAGGTAGTTTTGCCACATTGCAAGAGTAATGAGAAGAAGCATGCTCAAAGTTTGAAGGGGTCATTTTTTATCGGACATAGACTGTATTTGTCTTCGGGAAGTTCGAATATAGTGAAAATTCCAGTGTGAAATGAATGGCAAACACTATTCGAATATATGCATACTCCTACATTTGAAAGTTCTTGGATCAGACACAGAACTAGCCTAAATTGAAATAGGGCGTTTTTGTTTTTTTGCTACATGGAGGATGGCAGCCCTTACTTTTGTGAAATGACTGATGACCTCGAGTGCAGAACCTAACACTGTGGAGATTGTGTCTAGCAACATGCTGGGTGGAACTGGTGAGGTAATCAATATCCACAGCGAAGAGATGATCAATGCATCTATTTTTTTTCTTACTTTTCTCTTTCTCATTTGTTCAGTGCTTGGACGGACTTGTCCTTCCCCGACCTCCGTGGCTGTGCGCCGTCCTGCTCCAGCGGATGGAACTGCCCTGGGCACGACTACTGCCGCTTCGGCTTCTGCTGAGGCTCGGAGCCGAATTTGAAGGTGAGTGCCCCTGCAAAAGCTAATGGTTTGCTTTCGATTCGTTTATGTGCGTACATATTTACAGAACTTGTATACAGCAGACTCTCATTTTATGGAACCTTAAGGGACCGGGAAAATCTGTTTCATTCAACAGGAGTTCTGTTTGTAGAGAGACGAGCTTAGGTTGTAGCATTCAAGTATGAAACAAGTTTATCAGAGGCAGTTTCATTTATGTAGCAGTACCGTTTAACAGATTTTTGTTTACTGAGAGTCCACTTATCTTTATTGCTTTGTGGCAACCAGCTTGTCTTTTTTTGTGTGTGTATGTGTTTCTCCTTTCAATGAAGAGAATTGAACAAACAGGCTAGGGATAGCACAGAAGATGCTAATTGTTGTCTTTAGCTATAGTCTGCTAATTAACTAGCATATTGATGCCAATAGAAATGAATTGGAAGTGGACAAAAAGTCACCGTTTTCGTCTGTTGGATTGCCACTGATGCGATTTCCCAGTTTCACTATAGCGAAATTCACTTCAGAATCGCAACAGCTTTGATGTGACAGGTTCCATGGGAGATTTTGGGCTTCGGATTCCACTTCTTGTGACCAATGTTACTGTGATCAATTGGAACATTCTAAACATGAGAGCAAACTTAACTAATGGCAGCATAGTATTATTAGTTCTACATTTCACTGTCTGTGAACGCAAATTAGAGTTGTTCTAAAATGCTGTTTATATTCTATTATTAGTTTATAATTGTGAACTTCAAAAGTAACTGTTATCGACGTCATCTGGTCAAGCACTGTTGTAATTAAACAAATTGCAGCTCTGCTGAAAAAAAAATGACATTCAGGAACTTAGTGCTTTAAATGCCGAATGTCATTTCTTGGGCCCATGTGGCACTGGTGTTTTCCTCTTCAGGTCTAAATTACGATTGGCTGTGCAAAAATGTGTCAAATTCACACAACACAATTTCAAGAAACTGGATATTACATCCTAATAAGAAAATGTGGCAATTTGTTTTTCTGCATCATTCAGTAATTAATAGTAAATAATAGCAAATAATCAAGTATCTAATTTGTATTGAATCAGTCAAGTTTAATTCTTCCTTAAAAGGAGTTAGATTTTAGGTTCAATATCTATGCCCTGTGTGCTTTTTGTCTGTGTTCATTTCGAGCAAAAAAAAAAAATTGCTGTTTGGCTTTGACTTCATCAGCGAATGACAGAGAACTGTTGTGCTTCCCAAGAAAGGAAAAATTGGTTTGAAAACGCTTTCCCTAAACTAGGTGTCGGACATGCACGTGGTATTCTGTACTGGCCAGTCTAACGCTGCGACACTGCACGAGAACAAGAGCGAGCATGTGTAAACACGGCTGACAGGAGGCGCTATGTGTCAAGTCAGAGTCTGGGAAAAAAATATAGCAACACAAATGGCTTCCACTATCGTTTTGCACGTTAAAAACTTACCGACGAGCTAACAACAATCTGAACATGATTTACACTTGCTTAAGATGTCGATCTTGTTCTATGAGTTCAGTGAACACATTTGATGGGTTAATGTCTTTAGGTGGGAATGTCATTCGCTGTGCCCGTGTAGAAGCAAAAAAGATGACATTAACGGCCTAGTGTCATCCACAAGAAATGATATTGCAGGTGCAGTGTGACAAAGGTATTATTCACTGTTTCATTGTTCTCATGCAGCGTACCCATACCCAATGGTCAGCGTTCGTGGACGTCGCTCTGTATATTCTGAAATCGGGCACACCATTATGACAGTCCTTCTGGTGAGTGAGGCTCACCTGCTTGCAGTTTTGGTAGCTATTGAAAACTCGCATAAGAGTTTCTTTTTTTCTAAAGTGTTTCTTTTCTTCTACACCACTGGCTTAGTCGTACACAAATTTTGCTCAGCAGTTCAAGTATCTGGATTCGTTTTAACAGCAAGTTTTATTGCATTACCTCCCTGTTCAATACACTCAAATAACAATATAATGAATGCAAATATAATGAAATATCAGTTATAACAAAGTAAACCGAGAATAGTCTTGCAACAGACATAGTGTTAGAAATATACCTTTATAACAAATTTTCGAATATAACAAACTTATATTCCTGTAAAATGTGACTTTGTTACAATGAGGTTTGAGTGGAATAAATAAATTATGGAATAAATAAATTAGTGCAAGACTAAACATAACCTTTATCAATCTGTAGTGTGATTGCATTTGTCAAACTAGTGACATTTCACTAATTTTGAAACAGTGCAAACACAACCACATCTCCTGTGTCTTTCGTCTTTTGCACTTTTTAATGTCAAACCAAAACAATTAGCCCAATTTTCGCTTTTGCTACGATTGACTTATAGATCGTGGTTTTGCCGATGCAACAATAGGGCATGCCGCCATTATGTATTTCCTAACTATACATTTTATGTTCGACATTGCCAAAGGCACTGCATAGCCTTGATTTATCGCACTCTTGACAAGGTGTGTGTTTTGTCACGTGTAGTTCAGTGAGCGCCAAAATTTTATGTGATCAGAGGAAAACAAGAATTTTCGGTAATTTCTGACCGTACACGGTAATCCTGCATAACATTAATGCTTGCGTGTACTATTATGGTGGAATTGGCAGCTCTTATACCAAGCTGCAGTTCTTAAGCCACTGCATTCCTTAGCCCTTATTACCATCGTTTTTTTTTTTTTCCTGCAGCCCAGTGACATTTGATGCAAACTGTAAACGTTCCTTCTCTTGTCAGTGCTTTTGCACCTAGTGGACTGCTGATTAGGTTATTGTGCAACAGCTTGTTTTTCACTTTCTGTCAGTGGCGTAGCCAGGCATTGGCCCACTAAGCCCGTGCCCCCCCCCCCCCCTCTCCCCCTGAAATTGTTTTCACAGTGGCATACAGAGTGAAAAATGACCATTTCAAGGTAGTGCCCATCCTCCTTCCCGAAATCAAAAAAATGCCCTCCCCCCCCCCCCCCAAAAAAAAAAGAATAATAATTCTGCCTACATTCCTGCTTTCTGTGCTTCGCTACTTTCTGAGGAAAGCCGTCGAAGTGTTTGCAGTTTCTCACGTCATGTGACTGGTGAGTTACGATAGTAAATGATGGACGGCAGTGCTTCACCTTGTGTTCTTCGACTGCTGTTACAAATGCCAGATGGCTTCCTTCAGCTTTTGTCACTTATTCAACTACGGCGCAAATCACACTTTATAGCTTGGCCGATCAGAACACAATCTCTCGAAGCTGCCAAATAGCTGGTAATCGTGAACAGCTTTTTTTAAAAACAGGAGCCCCAAAGGCAATGCAGACATTTTTTTCTTATCATCATCAAATAAAGTGCATTGGAGGCTAGTTGGTAGGACACTTAAAGTGAGCTAAAACTGCCCTGGCATAAGTAGGTGAAACTGCCAAGGCATAAGTATGAGAAGTGGACAGGACAAGCACTGGCAAGGCAGGACAAGCACGAACTTTCGCAATGTATTGAGAAGCAATCGTGAGGATAAACTGAGCTAAATCTATGTGGAGAACCGAACATAAGTAGAAGCAGAATGGACAAGCACTGGACTGCGCTAGGTTTTCTTTTTTCTTTGCAGTTTTAACTTGATTTATCATCAAGTTTGCTTTTCATTGCAGCTATGAAGTTAAAACTTTGCAAAGTCGTACATAGCGGTATGTGCAGTTATGTATAGCACGAAATATCCACACTGTGAACACTTTTTCAAGTTTCAAGCCTTCAGTGCGCTCCCTTTGCCTTCCTGTCGTCCTTCTCTCGCACCCTGCTAGGATTTCCGCAACTTCCAGTACCAGCTGGCCAACCTGTCGGGGCTTCTGGTGCACCTGGAGGGGCGGCAGACAATGGTGCGGGTTCCACGAAACCGATACGATGCCCTGGTGCGCGTCTTGGACGGCAACGAGCACGTGCTTGCCCTGGCGGCAAACATGAGCCCCAAGGCAGATGCCCACCTCGTCTGTGTACAGGCACCTGAAGGGGGCACTTACCACTCTCAGGCAATCCAGGTAAGCTGCCTGGAAAAGCTCGGCTCCCTGCCGCACTGTTCGCCTCGCTGCTTAAGGGCCCTGCAATAATGTTTTAGCACGGTCAGAAAATGGTGCCGTTCAGTAATCAGAACTCTTGAGAACAAGTGAGCCTAACATTATAGCATAGCATACAGCCTAGAACTTAAATTTAATTTTCAGTCAGCTGAAATCGCTCACTATTCCCTTGATAAAACCCAAATGACCATGTCATAAACCCTAAGTTTACGATCATTGCCCTCTAGTGGGCATGTGTTATAGCGGTGCAGAGAAGAGGTGCGATGCAAGGAGCACCTTTCCCCTAGTCCGATTTCCTGTACCACCGAGGGACCGCAAAAATGTCCAGAAAATCCGGCAGTCCGGAAAAACGAGTGCAAGCAAAAACTTTCTTCTTCTTTAATAGGTATTTTCACTAATGGAGAGGTTCACGGCAGGAGTACAAGGTTCTCACTGCAATTCAGCAAATCCATCATTTAGGTGCTTTATCTAAAAAGAGCTGTCATCATTTTGAAAAAAGCAAAATAAAATTAAATGTAATCGGCAGCTACCATATTTGTAAACACCTAAGCTCTGAAACAGAAAGTTGCATATTTTTGTTTGCACGGAATTCCCCTTGCCCACGATGATGTCTGCCTTAATTTTAGCTAACACTATGCTGTCGTTGAACACCGATGAGAGTGGGTCATTTCGGAATGGTATCCGATGTCGGGTTTCCAGAAACATATCTATACTGATCTCCGGAGTGACTGTAATCTGGATGCCGATATGATATATATGGAGCTCTTATTTATAGTTGTGTTTAAACTAGGCATGTGTGAATAGTAAAGTTAGGTGTTAAGTGAATTCGAAGCGAATAGGGATTTGGTATAATAACTTTGAATCAAGTTCGAATAGTATATATCACATATAGTAAAAAAAAAATGGGCATATCAGTCATTGCCGAGCTAACTAGAACTGGTGTATTCTTTAAAACTGAAACAAAGCATGTAATTTGTGAGTCTTTTTGTTTCAAAGGACAGTGGAAGCAACTTTGAATAGTAGCATGATATGGCATTCACTACAATGCTAGTAGTGACCTGTACTTTTTAAAGTTTTGCTACACTTAGAGCATATAAGCCGGTATAACAAGATGAAGAGAAGTGCGTGCCGGTGTGGTTATTGCATTTATATTGATGATAATTATCATTCACGACCAAGGTAGTTTTCTCTAAGCTTCAATAACTCCGCTGTTTAAATGAGAGCAAGTTGTCTGTTCGTTGAGCCTGTCCTTTTGTTGGCCAGGCACGTCCCTGGCAGCTCCGTGGAATGCACGGGGGCGTCGTTCGTGGTGTTCAGCGGGGCCCTCAAGGGTCCGGGGGAAGCCAAGCACAGCGTCGTGGAAGACGGCGTGCTGGTCCAGCTTTCGCCAGCCAGCATGGGAAGCCTGCGGACGGCACTGCGCGCCATGCGTGACTGGCACGTTCCGGCAGTTCCTGCGTCGCCTGGCGAAGACGCTGGCCACATCGCTGTCATCTGGACAGAGGACGACCAGCCGAAGAATACCGGGTTCGTGATGCTGGCTTCGTGGATTTGTGGACAGTTGTAGGATTTGTCTACTTTTGCCACTTGGCTTACCGTGATTTAAGTGCAACACTTCCTGTTGGTTGGCAGTATGGGAGAGTAGTGGAAGTTTGTGAGAGTTCAAATCTCTTAAAATTTTTAAGTTTAATCTCTGCATAAAATAATAATGTTGGATGGAATACTGGCTGATTTGGTATAAATTTATTGTGGCTAACATAGTGACTAATGTGGACGAAGAGACTTAGAAATACCAGGATTACAGTCAAACCCCTTTATAAGAGACACTGTATTAGAGACACCAGTGTGCTTGCCCTGAAATAAGGATTGATCAGAAAATGAAAACATAGTATCCTGCTTATAAGAAATGCTTCATGTTAAGGAAAAGGACTGGTGCTCTGTGCATGTTTCAAAGGGTTGTACTGAATTTGGAAGGCTTTGCACGTTTGCATTTGTCTGTGCATCATCTCGATTGTTAGTTTGCTGCTTTTCGATTAAGCAGACATACTCTTCGGGTGCCTTGGTAGGTTGTTGAGAGAGATCACGGAGACATTTTTTTCACAAATAAGGAAAGATCACAGCGTGTTAACCAGCAATCCATCGGCGTTCAGGGACAAAGAAGTCGTCTTGTTAAGATAGTGGATGAGTATCTGCAGATTCATGCCTGTTATCCTGGTTACATTTTAGTTCTGCCATCCGTATGTCTGCTCCAATGACAGTGCCTAGTTATGCCGAGTATTTTGAGTGTATTGGCTTAGAATGGCCAATGCAAGGAGCTATGTTTGTGTATATATGTTAAATTTTTTTTTTTTCAGTAAGCTTGTGTCGAGGGTCGTTGCTCCGTCAAATGTCCCCTTATTTTTTTTTTTGCATTAGTCACTGTTTTTACAATAATAAGACAATCAAAGTAGAACCTCATTGACGTGTTTCAAAAAAATGCAAAAAATAAACCTACCATCCGAATGCAGTAAAAATCGAGAATGACATACCCATATCGAGGTGTAAGGGCAAAAAACATTTATATCTTAAAAAAGAGAGTGGTACTCTGTATATTAGGAATATACAGAAGTGCCTGGAATGGAAACAAGGTTGTCACTCGGTGCTCACGGCAATAATATAAATTTTTTCACGTTTGCTTCATGCATTGGGATTCTGCTTGTAGTTAGGTTAAACTGTACAAATGCAGCCATGTTTGAAATGACAGTGATAGAGCAGATTTGCTTCTAATTCATTTTTACTGATTCTCTGTTGCAGGGTACGAAGCCCTATAGATGGTCGCAGCCTGGAGGGCGTTACTGGTGTGCGCCTGCGTGGTTTCTCCGACTTCTGCGCTCGGGGCCTGTGTCTTCGGTGGACGGAGTTCTTTCTCCTTTCCTGCGACAGCGGACCAACGTGGGGCGGGTAAGCAGCAGTACCAGCCTATTTCACATCTGCCATGGGACATTAGTTTTTCCCAAAGATCTCTGATATATATGATCACATACTTTGGGAATGTAGCATAGTGCCGCCGCCGGTGGATATTATGCATGATCCCTCTCTTGAGCACTGGGAGGCCGTGTTGACCAGCTCAGACCCAGTCGTCCAGTTAAGGGTCGTGGAGCGGGCCACACAGGTCGCCGCCAACCTTGGGTTGATGGCCATGTAACACGGAATCATCCGCAGTTGCTTTCTGATGAATAAAGTATTACCTTCCATCATCTGATCTATAGCCCTTATCTTACTTCAGGCATTACTAAACAGAAGGATGATTTCACTTTTATTTTAGCAAGTTACCTATTGCAATACTGAGAGCACCTTTCTCAAGAACACCGGTCATGCAAAAAGATGAAGCAGGTGGCTACAAAACCTCAGAAGTTTCAGAGCCACCTGATAACTTCACATTATGTCACACGATTCTTTACCCATGAGAATGAATTACGTGTTGATTGAGAGCCAGGGGCTTGGCATGGCGAGTTCAAGCCCTCCTTTGCAGCATGTCTCAAAACCATATTGCGGTTTTGGTACACGAAAGCCCCGACAAGCACTTGAAGTGTCACAGAAAGAAGTAAGTCATGAACTGGCTGCTTGTCACTGTCGCCTAAGGTTGTTTAAAGACGATAGTCTTTCTTGGGGACTTTCGACACCAAAATTTTGGTCTGTCCGTCTGTACGTTGTCTATTTGTCCACCATAACGATACCCCAAACGGTCACCCCCATCCACAGCGCCCACCAATATTGCTCAAGTTACAGTGTTCATACTTGCTACAATTGTCAATTAAAAAGCAATAATTGCGCATATCTGAGGCACCATAACAACACGTCGATATTTTGTATGTGTGTCTTTGTGCTAGAGAAGGCACACATAAGTAATTCTAAGGACCGTAGCGTTTATCACGTCGCGTTGACAGTGCAATGTGATGCACAGAAAGGCAAGTGTTTCCAACACTTTGCTAAGACGACACGGTGGTGGCACCTGCCCGTGGCTTTGCGTTCTACAACCTTATCGCCTCCGAGATAGGCACACATCTTTCTCCGTGGGCGCGCACGCCTTCTTTCTTTTTCGGTGATAACTGCCAGATAGCGCTCGTGCTTAACGTGCCTCGATGCGCTTGTTCGCCTTTCGCTGCGCGGATCGAGACTCTCTAACGCAGTGCTTCCAGAATACAATTCACTGATTTTCTCGCGCAGAACATCAAATAAATGTTTTGTTCACTCTCTCCACACACAAGACTATCGTCTTTCAACGACATTTGCAGTGATACATGCAGATATGGGCCAATTTTTTGTCTATAAGCAGTGCCTATTTATCTTGCTCTTAGGTTTTTCGCCAAAAACACTCATACCTCATCATTAACAATGTTGCATTTTATACGAGAATGCATTCGTTATATCCAAAAATTCATTATAAAAGTATATTCTTAACCAATAGTTTGTTACATCTGGGATCGTTATATCGAGGTTTGAGTGTAATAGCGATTCCTTGCCCCCTCCCCAACAATCTTTCTCACTTCACATTCCAGATGTGAGGACCCCCAGCGCGCTGCCGAAGGTCTGGCTCGAGCCTTCTGCGAGGCGCTGCTGCCGCACCTGACCCTGCTGCAACCCCTGTCTCCGCTTGGCCTTCGCGCGCAGCTGGGTCCCGATCAAGTCGGCTACGAAGCCGGTGCACAGAATCAGCCACTACCGGTTGTTTGCCAGGAGCCGTTGGACTGCGCTTTGGTGCCCTTGCTTACTGGCCCACAGGAGCCCATGCACCTCGAGATGCTTTTCCATGTCATCTACCAGTGAAGAGACTCGAAATGCTGGCAAGGACTCAACCATATGAGGAATATGCGCAAACCTACGTTTCTCTAACTCCATCAGCGAGCCCGTCCGTAGGGAACTGCATCAAGACCGTTACGGAACATACTGACTATGCAGGTAGTTTATGCTGTGCTGGTTTCGACAATGACCCACGGTGTCGAGCATGTGTGGCTTCCAGTTCGTCACCTGCATTCGGTTTCGCTTTCGTCGAGCCTCTGGAATTTCGTGAAGTCAGCCGTGCAGTGAGAAGCTTTCTGAGAAGTGCTGCGAAACGACTTTGCATCTGATCCTCGAGTGGAATCGAAACAGCTACGTTTGCGACACTTTTCCATAGCCCACTATTGCGGGAAAAGTTTTGCATGCCACTTTTCAGAAGCCTGGTCGTTCCTATGAACTGTTGCGAAGCTTGGAGAGCTTGTCGTCTGTGCCACTTTCTTCTTTTGCAGAGTGTGTGGTATTCTGATTTTATCCTGAGCGTTGCTTGCTACAAAGCTTTTGGAAACAAAGAGAGAGGGAGGATCCACTGCTGCCAAATCAGCATTGTAGTCCTCTTCGTTAACTCTTCAACTCTCTTGTGGCACATGACGGGGCTCTGTCGACTCAGCTTTCCTGGCCCAGACGCAGTGACACGAGCTTCTTATGTTCTCCACTGCGAGATAAGCACAGACAGACGCTGTTTGTCTTGGAGGCTTATGCCTCCATCAGTTAACTGGACCATGACCACTACACTCACTCTTGCTACACTTCAACAACCATGAGCATGTGCTGTAATAGATCGCTCAGTATCAAGCAGTCTGTTATGCCTTTTGCTGCGTGGTACTAACTACTTGTTTATGCGATTGTCTGCTGAGTTTACCAGTTGTACTCTCTTAAAGCTTGGCACATTTTTAAGGTGTTGGTGTTGCCGATATTGATTCTAATGCATGCAGCTTTAGGCTGTACTGTTCGCTTCGGTAACGGCTTCAGGTGTAATAATTGTAACAGAAAGGAGGGATCGGTGTCTGACGTGCTGTGTGTCAAGTTGCTT
Source organism: Rhipicephalus microplus (assembly GCF_013339725.1). Lineage (NCBI taxonomy): Eukaryota > Metazoa > Arthropoda > Arachnida > Ixodida > Ixodidae > Rhipicephalus > Rhipicephalus microplus. The sequence goes on along the minus strand of NC_051175.1, from coordinate 86,204,087 downwards.
CATCACATACTTTGTTTACAAGTAGCAACTGCCACAAAAATTAGGTGCTGTGCATCTATTTGCAGTCTTTGAACATGTTGACTATGGTATGAAGTGATGTGCCCTTACAAAAGCTTTCCAGGCTGTCATTGCTCAGTGATTTGTGGTAGACTAGATTGTACGGCACGAAAGCTGGCCTGGTAGAATATTAGTGACAGTCCGTGTCACTGTCTCCACGTCGATTTCGCCTTGCTCGCTTGAGTGGTTGTTTTTAAAAAGATCTTCATTTCTTTCTGTACAGAGTCGACCATAATTTTGGTTTGCTTTTGGTTTTGAGCATGTAGCAACTTTCTTAGTGCAGTTCCAGCTTGATTGTATCGTAACTGCTTGCAAGAAGGACTGAGGGAGCATTTTTATACTATTTTTTCTCCCATAAAGCTAAAAGCATGCACCATTCAGTGCTGCCAAATGATGGCAGAGAATCAGTGATAGCTGCTGAAAGACCTCTTAGGCACATTAGGCAGCCAGAGTTGCTGTGGCGCATAGTGCAAGGGATAGATAAACATCTCGTTTAGACATTATGACACCATGGTTATCCTGGTCGCTTGGACTGATGTATTTTGTATTTGTACAGGTATTGTGCATGCGTGCTTTTGCTACAGTGCAGTTTCACAATTCTGGCGACTTGCATTATAACCGGTTCACACTGTACAGAACCTGACATTTGCTTGATGTACTATACAGCGTTGTGGTTTGTACTCGACATGTCAAGGTACTACTGCTGAAAAGGTAACGAGGAAGATCGAACTTGCCAGTCTTTGTGATCGGCATCAAGGTGGTGCATTTGCTCGTTGGAAGCAGCTGCTTGATTTTCTCTCTGCTTTTACAATTGCAAAAGCTCTTTTACAACAAGTAACTCTTTACATCTGTGGCCTCGATGCCGGCGTCATTTCACGTTTGTATGGGTCCTGGCACGTAAAGTAAATGACCAATATTACTAGGAGTGCATTGCCTTTAACCTTCGGTTGATAATGTGTCTAGCGCGCTAACACAGAACTTACTTAGGCCGAACTTTGTGAACAACGGCATAGAGACAGCTGTGGTTCACGGGTGCCTATGGTTGCAATGAGTTGCCCTTTGCGTTATTCAGCTGATTTCTGGTGTGTGTGTGTCTGATTCATGTGTGCTGTTCCACACACATGAATCACTGCTGGGAAGCCACTGGAACAACCTGAATGTTAAGGTTACTGTACAAATTCAGTTTACTCTAGACACGTGTCACTGTCATGGGAATGAATACGAGCTGCTTGTCTGTAGTATCTATGTCAGTTGCATGCTGTGTAATTTAATGATGACTTTTATGCGAAGTTTAAACGGAACCCCGCCAGTTTGCGCTTATTCTACTTGGAGCTTATGTATAAACTGTTTTCAGCACTTGAAAAACAAAGCCGGCGTATGAGAGGTGTGTGCAATATCGCTCGCGTGTGTTGTTGCTTTGATGGAAAGAGTAACATTGTACATGTGTCTTAACTGTTTATAATTTCTCTCGTGATGGTATGTCTTCTCTTTCTACAAGAAGAATATTAGTGGCTAGCCAAAATTACTTATTAAGCTGCATGTAGATATGAAGGCATGCTCAACAGAGTGTTAAAGGTTGTGGTATGCCCAAGCATTTGTGTGTCTGTTCTAGGATTATTAATAAACTTTTAGGTGATCCTAAAAAATTGCTGTCTGTGCCTCTGTTTGAATCGGCGGCTGATAAGTGTTATGGTCGGCTCCATTTTTATCTTCTTAATTGTGTGCCTTGGTTATTTCATAGAGGAGTGTAGATGGTTGGTGCCTCATTGAGGATGTGTCGTTTAGAGTAAGTCATTAGTAATGTCCGTGCGACAGCGTGTTGCTGTTTGACCAGCCGCCTTTGAAAGGCACGGGCCTTTAGCATTGGCCTGTGGACTGTCACATTTGCTGGTGCTTTGCTTGCACGAGTTTGCATGAACGTGGACTTTAATGGCTATGCCATGATTGCCTCTCTTGTGAGGTGCGTCTGCGATATATATTCAGTGCAATTCAATATGGTGTCACGTGGTTTCAGAACCCCAATAAATGAGTTGCTTTTACTGTTATTGTGTCTATTGTTCGCTTGTTGCATGGTCCCATTCAAGGAGCACGCTCAGAACATCTTGTGCGTTTGAAGTTGCTGTTTCAAGATTGCATGAACATAAGTGGACACAAATTATCTCTCATGTTTTAGATAAAAATTATTTTTGTTTTCTTAAATGCCTAGGGTAAGTTGAACTTGCAATTCTCCTACTTCACTTTTCATTCTAAAAATCTGCATCTGGTAACACGTGTATTGTACAACAAATTTTTCACTGATGCAGGAGTACATGTGTAGCAAAAAGTATGCATTTCCTTGAAAACCATTCGCAGCATAATTGTTACACACTTGACATCGGGTGTTGCATGTATCTAGTTCCACATTAAACCAGATCACTTTATCTTATCACTACCACTATGAAAACAAAGCTGCTGTTCACAAGAGTGGGCACGGAATTGTGCTTTTCACAAGGGTGGGCACGGAGGGTTGCAATGCAAAGCCCCAATTTTTCAAGCAGTGAGAAATAACTAGGCAAGGAAATTTTAATGTGAACCATTCAGAACGTTCAGGACTTTTGCTGTTCAAAATTTGAACTTGTCATTGAGAGTGTACATGTGGCTATGTGACGTCTCAAACGAGCATGCCAGTCTGCCTGGGGCTGTGTTTCGAAACCAGTCACTTTCAACAACAGTGACGGCTTTCCATCAGAGGTGCGCACAAGAGGGCGGGGATTCAAACCACCTCGAAATTTTTCAATTTTTGTTATATATACACGGACGCATACAAACGTGCACATGAATATATACGTAAACTATAATTGAACCCTTCCCCCCCCCCCCCCCCCCCCCCAAAAAAAAGATGCCTATGCCCCTTTTTTGCATGACATATTTCATATGTTTAATGAGTGACTGATTTGCATGATGCTTACATACTTTTGCATGTTCACTCGTTTAAGTGCCTACTTGCCCCCCTTTCCTTAATTAGCTTGCACTGAGAGCGAGACCTTCAAGAATGATTGTCCTCGGATAAGGCCACTAACCGAAAACTTGCTTCATCTGTGGCCATGCCCCCCCTTTGGGATGGGCCACAAAATGCATGTAGTAAAGAGAAAGTTTTTGTACTGATACAGAATAAGTGCTATTGATATGGTAAGGTATACATGATAGCAATAATAACAAAAGAATCAATAATTCATTATTAAAAGCAGCAAGTTATCAGAGCAGTTGGGCTCTGAGAAGTTTCTAGACAGCAGAGCAAACATTCCCATTATTGTAGCCCCAAAAGAAAGCCTCTAAGGAAAGAAAAATAGATGCTGTTAGCTTCTGACTAGGATCACAAAAGCTGGTTCTAATACGTACTCTTATTTTTCTAGGTGAGTCAAGTGGTGAGAAGACAAAGTATTTAGAGGTGATTGAATGATAGAATGACAGTGACTCGTCTAATTGTGCACTTCTCTTGGCAAGCAGGAGAACCTCATAACCCATATTGTGTGCTGAAGGCACACTATTCAGTTGCGTTCATGGGACAGCTCTGGTACCAGCGTGATTATAGTATGCATGCGTGACGAACGCAAAATGAGAAGTTTACTTTGCAGTAACCCTTGCTTGCAGAGGTTTGTTCAATTTGAAATTTGTTGCTATAAGAATTGGTAAAAATGGATGACCACTGGCATGGCTATCTGTCAAAAACGGGGTTTTTAATTGAATCACACTGCTTGTAAGTTTAATAAAAAAAAACTACCTTGTGCATGCGTACACACATAGCACAAGGACTTTCTTATAACGTGCCACCTTTGCAAGGTAGGTCTGTTCTAGCAGGTCGTGGGCTTCCTTTATAACTTTATCGTGATGGCTCTGTGCGTTATTAACTGCTGCAAGGGTATTTTAGTGCACTATGTATTAGGTGAGGCTGAAGGCATTGTCGAAGTGTGCAGAAGCATCCTTTTGCAAGTAAACAAGCATCTTCACTTCTCTTGCATGATGTGTGCTTATCGTTTGTTGATCCCCTGTTTTCCATCTCGCCTCGAATATTGCAGTGGTACTTGGCAGAACATTTTGTTTTGTGGTATAGTGCCTAGAAAACATAAGCTAGTTTCTGTGCTTAAGACAAAGTACTCGTACACTGCAGTTCAGAAAGGCATCCCAGGAGCAATCTTGACTCTTTCGTGCCTATGGAGCTGACTACAGCCCTTGAGATCATCATTCGAAGAATCTGCTGCCTCTACTTTAAAAGTTTCTTCGCTTTAGTTGGAAGCTCGTTTTGAAACAAGGAAAAGAAAAAAAAACTTGTAAACGGTCGCCTCTTTCTATTTGAAAGACCTGATATGTTTCAGACGTTGTTACGTTACTTCAAAAGCCAAGTTTCTGCTAAAGATGTCCCCCTACCCCACCAGTCTGTTCCTGGAACACACGGCTAAAAACTTGGGAGGCGCTGGCTCACTCTATTAGCCTCACTGACGTTATTGTGCTGGCTCAACAAGAGAAGGCATTGTTGTGCTGATTGTCCCAGAGGGCGCTGCCTACATTTTTACTTCAAGAAACGTTTACTTGAGCACACAGTACCTCCATTTGTTTGTCAAAATGGCAGCCATTCGTCGTTTTTGAGCTGACCAGCGTGTGATGCGTTTTATTTTATACGGTTGACGCGTGAGACATGACGCTATTTCGCCGTGACTCTTATCGTCGGGAGGTTCTGTGCCGCTAACTTGCGCGAACCTCGCTACCGTCTCCAAAGCGCTCGACTTGGAGGGGTGCCCGCAAGCCAAGTGAACGCGGTGTGTCGCAGCGGTTTTTTTGTTTTTTTTTCTTCTTCAAACGTGGTGTGTGGAGTGTTGTGTGGAGGGGACGCCGTGAAACGAGCTTTGCTGCTTCCGCGTTCTATCCTGAAAGCCACTGTGACAGTACCGTGAGGGTGTGAAGTGCGCTCATGAAGGGCAAAGGCAAAGGTTCTGAGGAGTGTCCGTTGCAGTTTCCGGACGTGAGTCCTGTGGATCACGTGCAGGAATGCCCGCGCTACACGACGATCGCGCAGGGCGACGCTACGGTCTCTCTCGAGGACTTGGAGCCGCTGCAGCTGGAGCTCGAGACGCTACTGGTGTCGGTGTGCGAGAGACGAAGGCGCTTGGCGCACGAGACTCAGCTGTTGCTGTCGTGGCAGGAGAAAAAGATTCCCGTTGGTGGCAGCGGCACACCTTCGGCGCCAGGCAAGCGTAGCCGCGTTTCACCCGATGGCAAGCCTTCAAAAAAGTTCAGGGATGGTGGAAAAGTAAGCATTGTTCACTTTTCATGGAAATCTAGGAACGGCTCAGTTCCGGCAAGCTCTCTGACGGCTTTTCCAAATGCGCGCTTTGAGTATGGTGCGTCTTTAAGTGCGTAGCATTTCAGTCCGGCGTGTCGTCCACCGTGTCATGTCGCGTGGTGACTCGGTTGTCAATACATGCCTAACCGTACTATGCCGAAGAATTTCATTTCAAGACATGAAAATTCGCTATTATCGGCATTTTACTCTGCAAACGCTGACAAAATTTTCAGCATATTTCCCTGCACATTATTTGTAACATGCATGCGCGCCCCTTCACACACACACACACATGTCATGTATGTGTGTGCATGTATGTGACTTGTGTGTTTGCGACTATTAGCGCCTGTGCTCCTGCACAACAAAAGCGTGATTTTCTTAACTCGTGTGCTGTAATTACATCGCCAAAAGTGGGTTTCGAGTCCACACCAGCAGTGAACTACATGCTTAACATAAATATTACATACCTCAAGAGCTTGCATGCTGCATGTGTCAAAACCGATTGGAGAACCTGAAGGCGCACACTGAACGCAATAAATCGGTCCTCGTGGGTGAATTTAATCATTTTTTAAAATCCCTGCCATATCGCAGATTCCCCTTTTCTCCTTCATCCAAAATTATGTTTGAAAATTTCCCGAAAAGGAAAATTCCCTGCCCAGAACATCACTGGCCTAAAACAAGGCTCAAAACCAGTGTCAAATAAATTAACACCTAGAATTATATAAACTACAGATATAACAAAAAAAATTACAGCATATCCACGGAATGAATGATGATGAATGGGGCGAAGCGTCCCTCAGTACGTGCGCCCGTTCGTGTTTCTGTCTGGCCGTCCGTCCGTCCATCTAGTGAACACTCCAAGTACTGCCATCTCGCTTCTTTTTATCATATATTCATCGTATACAAGTACCGCCATTGAGCAGACAATCCAAGGACTAAACGAGAGTATGTACCACATTTCTGCTGCCAGCGCTTTAACACCGAGAGCATGATAACGATGCCATGCTACATTTTTCGTTACATGCCGATATGTTTCGAGGGCAGATATGCGCCACTGGTATGCGGGTATGTGCCACAGGCTACATACTACGACAATGGAATGCGCAAGCCACTTCATAAGGAGCTTTGCCCTCTAAAGATTAATCGCTGCGGCTGGTAACAGCACTGTGTAAGGAAGGACGCCATTGCTTCGGCAAGTGCACGATCACCACCAACGCGGTTGCAAGCGCCAAGAGAATCGCGCGGTTTCCCGTGCTGCTCACTTCCTCAGATTACACAGAAATTAGAAGTACACCAAGACCTTCACAAGAACAATATGTATTTTTGATTGTCGTCACTTCGGGGCTTGCATCTTGTGTACAAAAATGTGTGGTAAATATAGGGAATCCCAGTATTTTTCACAAGATTATCTCAAGTGCCTGTAAACCTGAAGCCTCAAATGATAGCTTTAGTTTTGATTCTCACATTAGCCTTAATTTCAAATTTAATGCAGGAACTAATGATGAAACTTTATTGTCGATTGCTTTGCAGTGTCATTTGGTTACCCTGATGGTCGGTCGTGTCACGTGCAATCTTGTTGTAGCCATTGCAGATACTCTTACACCAGTCTAGGAGGGGCTCAACATCTCGCCAAATTATTTCCGAAAGACATCTATACCTATTAAATCTGTTCAAATCATTTGCACCCTTGCATTTGTTTTGAGCAGGTAGCAATGGTGCTTCCTGGCACAATCGTTTACACGGCCACCTCTGCACTCTTCAATTTGTAACACATGTTTGAAACCAGAATGCTGGATAATCCCCCTGCTCTGAACCATGTAGCTTGTTCCAAAATATGCAAGAAACGAGCAGGGATAATTCACAATTTTTCTGCACACACCGCTGTGCTGACAGCAGTGCAGCTGTGATGCAGCACATGAACTTCGGCACTGTCTGGAAGGTGAGCAGTTCGGGATCTTTGTGGCACTGACGAAGCATATTAAAGGTACAAAGCATATGGCCTGCACTGCTGAACTCGAGCTGCGCAATGTCTGAGCTCCACAGGCACCACCTGATACTGTGTACAAGCTGCACACTGCCATTAGTTTCAGTGGTGAACTGTCCACATCCACTGAACTACACTGCTCTAGCAGAAGGAGCTTGATGTAACCGTCCAGTGGCAGCTGGTTTGCAATTTTCTTGCGACTCCTCAAGCTTCCTGTCAGGGTGCGGGTTTGAAGAAGCAGCACAGCACATGGGCATAGGTGCCGATTGAAGTTTGCTTACGTGCATTGGCTGCGTCTTTGCGATTAAAGGTGTGTGTATGTGTTGGCAATCAATCGTACATGCAATTCGTGGCCTCAGGAGCTTTAAGCGGATGAAGCGCGCTAAGTGGGCAAGACCTGCGCCTTGTTAGCACTTTACCTTTCATTTTTAGTGCTTTGTACCTGTACCACTGGACCAGTGCTGCAAAATTTCTGAACTTGTGCACCATCATGCACAAGTTGAGAATTGTGCAAGTGAATTGAATGAACCTGCAAATGATGCCTCCGAATGCAGTCAAGCGGCATGATGGAGAAATGAAAACAGATGTCAATAAGCTAAACAATCTGATTATTTAAGGGTATTCGTTTATGTGAGAGTCTTCTGGTGCATTGGTTTTTTTTTCTGCTTGTTGTTATTGTTACCACATGGTGGCTTGACGGCTGCAGATTAATCTTGCACTACATAACAGCAAGTGAAAAATGTGCTATACGATTATGAGAGATGCCGTAGTGGAGGACATCGGAATGGGGACCATCTGATGTATATTGTCATGCACTCGAATCACATGGTACATAGGATCTTAGCATTTCGCCTTCATCAAATTGCGACCGCCGCAGCCCTGTGCCCATAACCCCAAGTCAGCAGCTGAGTGCCATAACCACTGCTTCATTGCAATAAACAATCAAAAATTATTGAACTAGGAATGTAGCCAAGGCAAATGTTTCATCTACAGGATTTGTCTTCACCAGAACAGTAGCAAAAAGAAAAATTGTCATTCATTTTCTCCTGAACTTATCCTAATTGGATTTTTCTGGATTGCTTGAGCTAATATTGTGCTTCATTTTTAGATAAATATTGAATGCAGCTAACGTGTCGGAACTTGATGTACAGTATCAATGGAAAAAAGATTAGCACAAGCGAACTGTGGTTCCAGCCACAAATTGCTACACACGGCAGTGTTCACGAGCATGCCTATAGTGAGATTGCCTATGCACATTTCATTTTCCAAAGCAGCGATGGCTGGCTGGGGCGTGTCAAAAGCAGAGGCGCGATTCTCAATTCACCTCGGTCCATCTTGGCCTTCGCTGATTGGCTGGAGCTCGGCGAACGGTGTGCCCCCTGTTCCTACTCTTTCTTTTGCAACGTAATTTTGACTGAATGTAGGAACAGTGAAACATAGAAGTAGTTACTTCATAACTATGGAAGTGAAAAAACAGAGGACAGATAGAGCGCTTCCATAGTTACGAAGTAACTACTTCTAGGTTGCGCTGTTCCTACATTCAGTTATGTCTTACCAACTTGCCCAAGTTTCCACGCTTGCTAATTTTGACGCTACTGAAGCTTTCACAACTCTCGACACAAATGGAAAGACGGCATGCATTTCACCGCAATGAGTGCTGCACCCAGAGATGTGCTTTTGGACGCATTGTTCTAAAGCATCTGAATACGTTCATGCGAGAGTGCAGGCTTGTAAAGTTTGTTTAAATGTCCTGTTACTCTACATTTCATCTGCTTTCTTTCTCTTTACTCTGGGAATGTGCTGGCGGGTGCGATGAATCAATGTGGTCAAGAGTGCCACGACTTTATGACTCACCCCTTTTTCGAGTGCTTAGCTGAAGTGGACAGCTAGATGGACCCATTAATAATTTCGCCCCCTGCCATCTTCCAGTTGGCCTATCTGAAAGCTGCTTGTTGGAGTGCTCTCCACCGGCCATCCCTGAACTACAAAATGAAATGTGCTTCACACTCTCGATATCGGCGCCCTCTCTGGAAAAAATCAGCACTGTGTTTCATAACCCTGCTGCACTGGTAACCGGTCATTTGTGCCAGTCTTTTTCCATTGATGCTGTACATGACTGCTGCTGCAAATGTTGACTGTATTTTCTATCATGCTACAGGTTTTCACTGGTGGACGACCACCACGCAAGCAAGTGGCGTCGAGCTCATCCACGTTGGCCACGGGTGTCACCACTGAAGAAGGACCCTCAGTTGCTCGTAATGATGCACCAAAACCGCTTTTGGGCTTCGCTGGAACCTTACTGTGGCCATGTAAGCTTGTTTTTGTATTCTGTACTTATTATCGTAGGAGACAGTTCTTGGGACATTTAGTGCTCTTGTATACAGTTGACAGGTTTAGCAGAACATTCATTGCACTTCGCTATACTCGGCAACAACTTATCGTGACATTGGAGTGAAGGCTAGCATTCGGGTTACTCTGCAAGTAGTATGGCAGCTTGTGGATGATTTTGCTTTTACTCACTTGCATCATTTATGCAAAAAAATGTGAATGGGGAAACATTTGGATTGTTCAGTGTACATTGTAATGTCATATTGTAAGGATATCTTTTTTAGTGAACTAAACAGTGCGTTTGCAGCTGCACACTGGCCCACTACATTATGGACACCATGTTTACTTTGGAAAGCAAGCGTGCTGAAAAGGTGGTGCTGTTTAAGAATTGAAAAACACGGCATTCTTTCAAAGTGGACAATGACTGTATTTTAGCTACGACTTCCCACAACTGTTTGAGTCTCGTGATAAATATTGCAACATGCATTTCAGCAAGGCAAAAGAGAAAAGAAAATTAGTAAACTTAAGTAAAATTTTTTTGGCTCAGTAGCAGGAATGTGCTTTGATTCTGTAGCTTCCACAGTGCTTTCGAGAAAAGTTGTCGCCTAGTATAGTGAAGGTTGCACCAGTGTGTGTATTCACCAAGTGCTCTGAGGTGAATGCATGAGTTGATGGGTGCCTTGCTTAGCTGGAGACCTAGCTGAGGGGAGTATGCTGTTAGAGTGAGTGAGTAGATGCGAATATAAAATGGCTGCAGCCGTTGCTGCAAGCACAAAGTGCTACTGGTTGTGGGTCTGGCAATCCACTTTGGCTGTCTGGGCAAGGCCCTTTCGGAATTTTCAAGTTTTGTCTGACCATGGAAAGTGTTACAACGTGGTCCCACAAAGCTTCGATGCACACAGCCCTGCTTCAACTTCTCTCTCACACGAGCCCGAGCAGCCATCTAGATGCTTTTGACGCTCGCTGAAATTCTATGATAAAGAATTCAACTGTGTAATGTAGTACAGCATACGCAGAGAGGTGTTTGCAGAAAACTGGTTTACTAGATGGTGGCACTGACACCTTGTGAAGCTTTGTACAACATCTCAATTGTTGTACAATGACACTAGTTGTTTAATGACACTAGTTGTTTTCAACTAGTGTCAATAAAAGGTGTTTAGAAAGGCGATGCATCTGAATTTACACATCTGCTGAAAATTTACAACTGCAGGCAAACGGTATAGAATAGGTTTCCGCAATAAATTTCTGTGCTTGTCTGGTTTCTGAGCCCCACCAGAGGCCCCCCACATATTCGGCCTCTCATGTTTGTGGCTGAATTCACCCGATATCACAGTACTGCAAATCAGTTTGTGGACTGACTAAAATTGCATCATCTTGGCAAGTCTGCTTTGCAATACGAAGCACCTTGAAAAAAGTCAGCTAGCTCGGTTCTTTCGTCACCACGCCAAGAGAAATGAGCGAGTGTGGGTTAGCAGTCGATGCTGTCTAGGCTTGTACACAACAGTGGCTCTGGGGGTCACTGAGAAAAGTGATGTGCACCATGTCACTCCTTGCACGTCACTTTTTTAATGCAGTATGTTATCACTAAAAATTTCATTTCGCTTCCTACTTAGTGATGTAGTGTCGGTCGCACTATTGATGCGTGTCAATTGTGAGAAGGAGCATTTAGGCACACTTTGGTAGCGATATAAAACAAATTTTAAAGATTTGCTGTCTGCAACACTTCATGTAGAGTGCCTTTGCATATGGAGGAAGCCTATAGCAGGCTTTTTATCACCTCATAATTTGGTGTCTCAACAGGTTCTATTAGGCCTGTGTGAGTAGTGATTGATTGATTGATTGGTGGTGTTTAACGTCCCAAAACCACCATATGATTATGAGAGACGCCATAGTGGAGGGCTCCGGCAATATCAACCACCTGGGGGTCTTTAACGTGCACCCAAATCTGAGTACACGGGCCTACAACGTTTCCGCCTCCATCAGAAATGCAGCCGCCACAGCTGGGATTTGATCCCGCGACCTGCGGGTCACCAGCCGAATACCTTAGCCACTAGACCACTGTGTGAGTAGTGAATTTCAGGTTTGAAGAGAATAGTAATTTTGGTCGAATAATTTCAAATCAAATTCAAATAGTATATATAACCGATATTACAAAGAATAGGTATATTTGTTATGACCTAACTAAGCTGCACAATATCTATTTTTTTTTTCTAATATTGAGACAAGGCCTGTGCAAATGCCTTTTTTTTTGTTCAAAGGAAATGGGACCAACTTTGAATAGTAACAGGATTTAACTTTTGGTAGAATGCAAGTGATAACCTGTAAAATATATTACATTTTAATATTTACTATACTGAGGGCATATAAGCTGGTATAACAAGCTGTTAAATGTAAAAAAGTGATCAATCAATGTGAGGGTGACATGTTCATTAAATGGGGCTTTGCTGCAGCGCAGATTTCCAATGGGTAGGGGTTTTTGCAGCTGCGCACACCTTTACCGCAGTGAACCCACCTTTACAAAAAGTTATATGCATTTGAATAGGTGTTTTCAGGGCTTAGCATCACTTCACTGCAGGGAAGCCACCTTTACAAAGATTACACGCGGAGTAATGTGTTATGCTCATCAAATGAAACCCTAACAGCGGCAAGGCTTCACGGTGGTATATTGTGCACCGTACCGTCCAGTTATCATCATTGACAGGCGCACGCATTCTGTACGGCAGCCGTGCGCATATACGCCTGCCTGTTCATGGTGATAAGTGGACCACGCCTACTATACCATCATGAAGGTTTCATTTGACGTGAATAGTACACTTACTTGTTCATATTTAATACTTTGAAATTTTCAGTAACCTAAATTCGAATACTCTGATATTCGTTCAAACAATTGAAGCATTCGAATATAAGCACAAGCCTACCTCTAATGCAGGACACTTTGCATGCCCATCACATGTTTAGCATAGTGTGAGAAGACGAAGACGGAACAACAAAAGAATATATACCGTCTCATGCTACCTGTCTCCATGTCATCATCTTTTCGCCCAGCAGTAAACTTTTTGGTGTTCCAACTAGTCCAACTTTTGATTCTGCTGCAGGCCTATGTGTGGGCCCTTGCCCATATTCTGTTTTGGACCGTTTGGTATGGAAAGCCAGTTAGCTTGTGCAATGTGGGTTTCGGTGTCGTGGGGTTTTGCTGATGTCTGGCCACTCGACAGGTTACGGCTGACGATGTGCGTGCCCTGGAAGAGCTGATGCGTGCCCGTGAGGAAGAGGCCTCGGAGTACCAGCGGGTGCCGCCTCTAGGCCGCCACTACGCCCAGCGTTGGGCACAAGAGGACCTCCAGGAGGAGCAAACCCAGGGAGCTCGAGCTGCTGGTGGTGGAGCCCAGGGAGCAAGGTGCTCTTTCAGCCTTATTTTTAAACCCCTGCACTGTTGCGAGAACTAGCAACCAAGCCTTGTTATAATCTTTTATCTCACAGGAATACAATCTCACCACAGGCCAAATATGCTACAAAGATATATTTGTCGGATTAGGACGTATAAACAGCTTTACATGATTTCTTTTTTTTTTCTTGCTTGTTATGCCCGGGCCCTGCATTTCACTATCTAAATGCTGTTGTAAAGTTCTTATTACAAAGTTAAAGCTTTTTTCGTTCTTTGTACAATAAAAGTTCACTTTTTCCAAGGTCTGGAGCTGCTAATAGGCGCTTTCAGATTGAACGAGTGAATAATTGAGGTGCACGTACTTCTGTCCTAAGTTTCGGGGCTGTTGTCACAAGTTGTGTAGTGACAAATTTTTGTTTAATAAGATTGTGTGCCATACTAACTGTTGGTGTACTTTCTCAGTGAGTGCCATCACTGCCGATTGTACCTGATTGTGCACTGCCTATAAATAGCCGACGAATTCGCTTCCATCTATCACTGTGGCTTCAGTTTCACATCTCCCTGGCCTCCAGCTCGCGTAATAAAAGGTTACATTTATAACACACCGTCCGTTTAACAAACACTTCGTCTTGCTCTTTGCCACCTTTTTAAAGAGGCATTATTGTCTGGGCAGCATGGCCAGAGACTAGAAACTTACAGGCTGTAAACTTAAGTTTTGTTCACCGAGATGTATTGGCATAAAGCAGCTAAATATTGAACCATTTATTTTGTTTAGAGGGGCCCTGCAACACTTCTTCAATAGCCATCAAATGGTTTCATGGAATTCACTGCCTCACAAATAACGATATAACGGATATAACGAATGCCACAAAGGTTTTTAGAATCCGTCAAGTACAAGCGGAGTTACAGAGATTTGTCGTATGTTGTAATTGATTTCTGTTCTCTTGTCCCAACGAGCGCACCAAAAGTTAATCGGAAAGAGACGGCATGGGTAAAGAAGTTGCGCATATGCGTGTCATGACCTTCAGCTTTCTTTCTTTCCTTCTTTTTTTCTTTGACGACGTAGCTGACTTTTAATGTGACTGCCTGCATGCGGGCACGTGCCGACGTCTCACAGCGACCTTAGTCACTATGCAAATCACGATTCTCACATCACCCAATGGCTGTAAATTTGCATAAATAGTGCAGTCAGTGTGGTATACGGCATCATTTGTAGATAGGAGAGGAGGCAATTTCCAGTAGACTTTGAGAATCAATTTTAATTCCGGGCCACGCGATGTGTTAATACGTTTGGCTCGTGTGTTCTCCAGAGCCTCGACTATCGATCAGCTACATTTTCATGCACTGCCGAAAAAATGCTGTATAGCGCCTTTAAGTGATTTTTGTTTCATTGAGATTCAGCTGCAGCTCTCTGTGGAGGTTGTGGAGCTAGCACATGAAAGTAAAATTTAAGAAGCTTACATTAAGCGACCGAAAGGACATTGCAGATTGAAAGCGAAGGTGCTTCTGCCTAAAATACACGAGCGTGATTGACCAAGTAATCGCAGCTCTAATTTCGTCATCGCATGTCTTTCACAGCAAAATTATACTCGGACAACATCAGGAATTGACACTGCTTGCATCGTACTGAGACAATAGTATTTATATTGCCACGAATACTTGTTTATTTTTTTTGTTTCATCCACGAAAGTTTTTACCCCTGCTCGATACAGGCCGCAGCGTATTTGTGAGAAATCTTGAACATTTTAGACTTCACTGAAACCCCAATATAACGAACCTGGATATAACGAATTATCAGTTATAACAAAGTGAAGAATAGCTTTGTAGCAGATACAGTGTTAAGAACATACATTCATAACAAATTTTTCAATATATTGAAGTATTTTTGTGGCAGATCTGACTTTGTTATAATAAGGTTTGAGTGTACTTGAATATGATTGTGCACATGACACGAGCAGCCAAGTTCATTCCCGAGCTAGCGGGAACAGTTATGAAAATCCGGGATTTTTTTATCATTCATGTATAAAAGACAACGCTCCTGTGGATGATCAGATTACAAATCGCCGATGACTGTGATCACGTCTATCCGTGTACAGTGTACAAGGCTTGTGCTTTGGGTTACCTAGCTTTCTGGGCACAAGTTAGCCCAGTAGAAAGGTTTGTTCTTACCAGTCACCGTCCCTACCAGGTCATAAATATTGCCACACGCACATATTTCTTTTATTGTATTGTGTTATTCATTGGTGTATTCGAAGTGGCCGACGAACTCTGCGCTGGAGCACTCCACTCTGGTGGAGGACAACAAAAGGGAATCTACTTATGGAACGTGCACGGGCCCTCTGGAGCAAATTACAGGGTCAGAATGGAACCGATGCACGCGTCTTTCTTCTTGCATGAGCGGGCCAGCTAATCACAGCGACGCTATGCTAGTAAAACGCGAGCTCCGACGCAAGCCGCAACTGATGCGACTGGCCTTTGTTGGCATGCCCATAGCTGGCACCATTTCAGGCGCTTGCGACTTCTGGTTGAATATGTAGTGTGTTTTTTTAGTAGCAAATGTTGCTTTGTGGAGCAGATCTAGTGGCGGAGCTGCTCCAGATTTGCCACTGGAACGAAGATGGAGCTGCTTCACTTTGCCTATAGAACAGGCTTGCTCCGCATGTAGCAGAAAACGTCCTATTAGAATTGCTCCGAATATGCCAATGGATGTGTAATCGGGCTTCACCCACTGAATCCTGTTACCGCTAATCATTATAGACTGTGCTGCATTGTTTGGAAATTTCCCAATTTCTTTTGCTGTTTTGTTATAGTTACGCACAGTACACTAGGAAACATATTTATTTGACAGCTAACGGGGGCACCAGGAATAACGCTGGAATGTACGTTAAGGCATATATAAAAGCTGCCGCATTTCACAGATGAGCAGGTCAGTCGATGACTGACATCTGTGCTTATTGTACAGCAGTACACCCAAAAACACTTCTCATCTTTAATGACTGCATCTGCTTTCTTCGTTATCATCACGTGACAAGATCGGCGCTGGCGGTTGAAGTTTCGCGTTTGTTCTTCTTTGGATGCCCAACTCAGGTCCCCGCAGCAGACGAGGGGCAGCCTCAACTGCGACAATGCGTCATCTGGGGCCAACAACAGCAAGGGAGGAGGCGCCGGGGAGCCCCTTGGAAGCCTGACACAGAGGCTCGTCTCTTGTCTGCTGGAAGAGAACCTCTTGTGTCCTCCTCTGGAGGACAATCAGCTGGGCCCCCCACTAGGTCCGAGCCCTGGCCTTGCCCAGCAGCTGGAGCGACGCGTGCGCCGAGAGCTTCGCGAGCATGGCCTTCTCACGGAGACCGACAACCCGGATGATCAGGTTGGTTTCACACATGACCTGATTTGCATGGTCTCCAAATTTGATTGATTGATTGATATGTGGGGTTTAACATCCCAAAACCAGCATATGATTACGAGAGACACTGTAGTGGAGGGCTCCGGGAATTGCGATGGGGTTCTTTAACGTGCACCCCAATCTGAGCACACGGGCCTACAGCATTCTCGCCTCCTTCGAAAATCACGTGTTCCAAATTTACCGTCACGTCACGGCACTAACGTTCATCTTGCAGGACCAAAGCAAACTCAACAGCATTAGAAAAAGAAAATCTACGAAATCACCAAAGTACTTATTTGAAAACTGGGCTGTTCCTACGAGCAGGCTATTTTGTGTATTTTTTCAACAGTTTATTGAACTTTTTGAAAACTGTGAGTGCGCGTGGCCTCATACCAGCACGCTCAGAGCCAGGTGCTAACGGCCATGGCATCATGCGTCGCCGCAGGGGAAGCAGGGCGCACGTTGTCCTCCTGTACTGCTAATTCCCTTTTTCCTCCTCACCTGTGTGTCCTACTCTTCCTTGTCTACAAATGTGCTGTGACATGCCCCACCTGGGAGCATTGATCACTGTCAGTTGCGTTCATACCGGTGTTATGTTGAATTGATTGTTTTGATTTTTGGCCTGACGGCCTCCACGCATAACTTGAATATCAGAAGTTCAGAGCATGCCATGGCTCGAGTATTTGTGGCTCCTGTTTTCCTAATTCTCACTCCTCGTGCAGGCTCTGTGGCATAAACTATAAATGCACACTTTTCTCTCCCCTGCCTTATGCCATGAAACTTGCTTATCCAAGCATGCAAGCTAGATTGCACTGCAAGCTTTGTTCTGTCATTAGGCAATATTTAGCGCAAAGTGACGCAAGGACGAGAAGAGAGAATACAACACTTGCACGAACCTTCAAAAAAATTGTTAATTTCAACCAGTTCGCAAAAAAAAAAGGATGAGAAAAAAAGGTTGTGATCATAAACTGTGCACTTTTCTGTGCATGACATCTGGCTGTGGTGTGAGCTTTACCCATGTATATTCACTCAAATGTCGATATAACGAAGCCGGATATAATGAAATATCAGTTATGAAGAAGTGAATGAAAAATGGTCTTGCAATAAATGTTGTGTTAAAAATAAACCTTTATAACGAATTTTGGATATAAAAAACTTAATTTCATGTAAGATGCAATTTTGTTACATAATGAGGTTTGAGTGTAGCTTTGGCAGTTCATTGCCAGAGCTAATCGCAGAGACCACAACCTGCTGTTTATACTTCTAGTTGCAGTTGCTGCTAAACTCTCAGTTAAAAACCCCGAGCTGCTGCTCATAAGCATGGGATCATTGTACATGATGCGAAGGCGGTGCCACTGTTCTGCTCTGTATAAACAAAGGCTTATCACCATGTATTAAGTTAGAAAATATTATAATAAAAAGTGTGTTGTACTCAACACTAATAAAGAAACAACAGCATACACCAGCAAAACATCACATAATCGCCAACAAGTGCATCTCAATTTTTTTTTGTCGCGAAAGGTGCCAAAAGTAATTTTGTGGGTAATAAGAAATATGAAAGATGCTTAACGAGAAAAACAGGATGTGTTTTAGACAATACAGTAGACAGTCTTTCCTTTAATGTTATGCCAATTGATGTTCCGCACAGTTGTCCCGTCAGGAAGATTGGATGTAACTGTATCGCTGAGATTTAGTGCTAACTTTTCTTCTAGTGACAGAAGTCAGTGTGCTCACGCCTAAGGAAGAGCATGTGCGTCCTGTACATCCAGCAATCTATGTTGTTATCTGTTAAATAATAATTCAGCTACTGCTGTCAATGCCAATATGATGACAGGCCAGGAAGTGAGGCAGATGCTGAACATGACAGTTCCCAGAAAGTGCACTGTTCAGCCAGTAGAGCATGTCTTAGTTTGTTGAATTCACCTGCGAATGAAGCTCAGTGCAGTGCATTGGCAATGTCACTATCTCTTGGTAGATGGGAAGTGATGCGGGTCGGAATACAAATTTTTCTATTTTAATGCAGAAGCGTCCTGACAGGTTTTTCTGGCCACTATGGTAAAATGAAAGCACTGATCTTGTAGCAAATTGCCTTTTTTTTCTTGTGACTTCCAATAATATTGTGTAAAAGCTAGAAGCCATTGTGACATTGTAGTGAACACCTATAGCTCAATCTAAGATGAGTATCTGGAGAAGGGGTGTTGCTGGTGCAGATGTTTTGATAAGTAGTCTAGTTTTTTTCAAGTTGCTGCCTTGACAAAACGCTGGATCCAGCGACACCCGTCATTGAAGGATTTTGCATCTCTTCAAACTTCGTTTTTCCTTGAACTTATGCCTTATCGCTTATTTTTCTCTTTGTGTATTTGTTTCCTTGTTGCACTTAAGCAATCTGTGATTCACACTAATTCTGCATGGAACCGCCTTCCGTCACCTTAGGTCTTGGCTGAGCTACGGAGATGCCAAGCAGAGCTCCGGAGCATCAGCAACCGAAATGGAGCTCAGCTCAATGCGCTTCTGAGACGAGCGCGATGAGAGCCTCGCCCAGCAGGAACTGAACCGTCGCTTACGGGTGGCCGATCACGAGCTTCTCGAAGCCTGGCGACGGATTGCTCAGGCGCGACAACGCAAAAAGACACCGTCCAAAAAGGACCGTGACCTGGCTGCAAAGGCGCTGCGTGATCGACAAGCTCTCCTCAAGCAGCGGTCATCATCTTTGCAGCGATGACCTCCTGTCCAAAAGAAGTACCAGCGGATTATCGATCTATGTTTCTTGCAATTTGAACAGCCTCTGTTCATTAAGCTCCCTAGAATCTTTCATTGGCCTCGTGGACTTGAGGTTATAAGAAGGTACAAGAGTGGAGGACGCCATGTCTTCGTTGAGCAAAGCATCTATGAAAGATTGAAAGTTTTACCAGAGAGTGGTGTGAGTGCTATCTCAAATAGAAAGATAGTTTCCCCCACTTGTGCACCGGAGACAAGTCCTCAAGCTTCACCCACTGTCACAATTCAAGACACATGGCCAGTGGTACATTGTGCTGCAGCAAGAATTAAAGGCAGTGAACAAGTGTATCTGCAAAATATGGCGCTGGCATCAAAACATGACGTTCTGTAACTTTTGAGTTGCTACTAGGCAATTTTATGCCTCGTTTTCATGTGTCTGTGTGTGAGTGTGTGGGAAAGCTCATTTGCATGGAATAGACATAGTCATCATTTTATTTTCTGTTCAATTCCATCACACTATTGTGAAATGCACTTATTTGTTTGCGTGTGAAAGATCATTGGCACTTGGTAGATACGAGTGAAGCTTTTTCTCATCAGTGTTATTATTGGAAAACATAAAAGGCAGCATCACCATACACAGACTTGAATTTGTCATTATTTCTAGTTTGTACTCTATACTCTCATTTGGTCTCAAAAAGTTTGTGCCATGTAGCATTATAGAACTCTTAAATTCAATTGCCACTTTCGCACCAAAATCACGACCACACAAAAGAAGAAAACGCGTAAACAGGACGGGCACTCACTTGCAGCTGTTTATTCATTGAGGAAACAGGTTCTCCTCGATGCATGCGGAACGTACACGTGCTGTCGTTTACCTAATCACACTACAGGACACATGCATTCCGGATACCGTGCTTCCGACTCATTTGGAAGCCTTTTACATAAAGAAACGGGGTATCAATTGTGCTAGCGAAACTTCACACATCCTGTGCGAGTCTAAAGCATGGTATCTAGAATGAATCCGTCCTATAGCATGATTAGGTAAACAACAGTTCGAGTACGTTAAGTGTGCATTGACGAGAAGTGGGTTTATATTAGCCTGTTTTATCAAAAAATAAACAGTTGCAAACGAGCACCTGTCCTGTCTATGTGTTGTTTTTTTTTTCGTTTGTGTGGTCGTGATTTTCCACTCAGTGTTACATGTGTCAACAGGACTTTTCACACTCCCTGGAGGGCCACCACAGGAACCGGATCTCATCCCTGAGGTTGAAGATCTGCTTTTTCCTTCACTATGATTTATGGGTCTGTGCTGCAGGGCTGAACGTCTTTGACCAAGCCTGGTGCGAGTTTTCTGGCATACTTCATAACCAAAAAGCAGCATGATGTGTGATCGAAAAAGCTGGCAACGGGGAAGCAACCCACCATTCAATACCGCGTGTGTAGCAAGCACTTTCGCGGAGATCTTCTGTATTGTGTTAGAGCTATAATGTTCGGCGAGTATGACATGGGGTTTTCTTGTGCTGTAGACATAAGAATTTAGGACTCATTCACACTGGGCAGGACAGCTTATTCCAGCTGTTTGCAGAAAAACAGTGGCGAAAAAGATTTGGTTTTGATGCTGTTCATTTGTGTTGTATATTTGAACGTGGTCGACCTCGTACAGTGACTCGCTTTTTGTTTGCAGCTGCAATGGGCTCAGCTGCTGGTCCACGAAATAGTTGATGTGATGCACTGGTAGACGCACGGAAAAGGGCATATGGTAATTGTAATTAATCTAGCAAGCCACTTGCACGGATTGCAACGTCCTCAGCGTGATATCCCATCAATCAATACGTCCCGCGCAGAGTGGCACTTGCAGCAGAGGTGAGGATTGATCAGACAAAGGTATACGCGGTATAGTTCCTTCAATGTAAATATATCAGTTATAAATGATGGTTTGGCAATAATTTTGGTGAAAGTGGCCAGCTGCACAAATCACAGTTGTTGTGAACAGTACTTGTGGAAAGAAAGATCGGGTATACTTGAGCAGGTATCATGCGCTGTTGCACTGCCCAGATGCCACTTACCTGGAGCTTTCCCAGCACTTCAGTAGGTAAGTGTAGCGCATTGAAATGCTAGCATGGCGCTGCTACTTGTCTGTAATTTCCTTGACATTATGTCTATCGGTGCCTCCGTCGCCTGTCGTCACGTAAATGGCACGATCACCAAGTTAACCAAGGTTCACAAACAAGCTGGTGAATGTGGACACCTACTTGAAAACTGAATTGTTTTATAAGCAACTGCATTGAATCTGGTAAACACTGATGCACTTGTGAGCTGTGACATGACAAACCGCTCTTTTGAGAGTGTTTGCATTCCGTTCGATTCCGGAGAATAGTTTTGTTGCGTAGCCAGCTGCGCATGCTATTGAGAGATTTCAGCTTTTCTCAGCTTGGCGTTGAAACTTAATGATTCTCAGCTGCTGAAACTTTTCTAGAAGACTACTTTGCTCTGTGCAGTATGTGACGTCGCACCCGCCCCGCAAAATAGTGGTTGCTGGTAGTCTGGCAATTTCAGAGGTTTGTAGCCGGCTACTTCAAGGCTCCCAATAATCATCCATATACAATCGCATTTTCATATATGTACAGGCCCAATAGGCACTGTACTTCTGAAGACCATGAATTGTATAATGATAGCGACATAGGACTCGCTCGCAGGATTCCGTGCCGAACGGTTGTGCCCTCGCGATCTCCGACGACAGCGTAGCTCTGGCCGACCGGCTCGCCCTCCTGCCACCCCCTGATGTCGTGAAGCTCTCGCTGAGTGGTACCCCGTCCTCTGACTCCTTCGGCCGTATCCCCACCTTTCTCTATCCTTATCTTTACTTCCCTGTGTGGGTGTTCTCATTTCTATTCCTATCCCTTTTAATCCCCCTTCCTCGTGAGCCACTGTCGAGGTGTCGCACTCTGATGCTGACAGTTACGGGGCTCACTTTTATCTTCTTTTCTCTCATTTAAGAATCGCTCCCCTCCCCCTTTCAGACAATGGGGAACAGGTTTTACACCTTCATACAAATTTGGACTTGGTTCACATACGGCTGTGCTGACATGTGGGCTTTTTTGTGACACTTCCGCCCAGTGGCTTGGCGGCTACACGATTGCGCCCATCAGATTTAGGACCGAGGCCACAGTGGCTGCATTTAGCTAGGAGCAAAATGCAGACACATCCGTGGTTGTAAAGTTAGGTGCACAATAGGAACTTCATGTCCAATATGCATGTGATTGTGTCGTAGTTTTATAAAATAGAATCGTAAATTTTAATCTCTACTTGTCAACTACGAGACATGTCGATGCAGTTTCGCAAAGGACACAGGGACCATTGACTGAAAAACAGGGGGACCTTGCAAAGGTGCGCCGCCAGCAGTTCAGAAAGGAGCGACGATTGATGCGAGCTTCGTCAGTGGCACCAACTTGGCAGGTGACCTAAGATGGGCTCTCCAGGTCGGAGAATGTTCACGGTATATTACTACTCATCATGGTTTTCTAGTACTGCCAAACTTTTAAGTTTGCACGGTAAATTGAAGGAGCACTTACACAAAAATTTCATGTTTTCCATCCAAACAGAATTCAATTTTGTTGCAATGGTATCTTTTTATTCTTTATTCATCAGACACCCCACAGTGCCCAAAGGCGTTGCAGCCGGGGAATCAGATCAATGAATAAAGTACAACTTCGTTCGCTCATAAAAAAAAAAACAGCTTTGTCGGCGTTGCAGCACATTATTCTATAGGGTAGCTTATGACCCACTCATCACGGCGGGAAACATTGTGTATGTGAGCATGCAACGGTTTTCTATTTAAATATGCTGTTACATAGCCCTGTCATATGTTCAGTTAAAAAAAAAAACGCGGAGCTGGGTAGGAGTAGTTCCGGTGGCAAACGCAGCTGGCCCGCAGGACCACACAAGATTGTGACATATGCGCCGGGCGCTCGAGAGCTTACATGAGAACAAGCACAGCCTGCACATGCAAAGACATGGGCACGGAGGAAGAAATAAATGGCTGGTAGCACAAGGTCCGCACCAGCAACCAGCCAAAACAAACTCTTGACATGGGTCTGTTTACATTTCCATCGAGCTGATGGGAGATGCGGAGCCCCACACAACACAGAGGTTGCACGGCATGCATTTTAAAATTGGTTTTAAATATGTTCTAGGCTATATTTGCCCTTACTATTTCATTGACGTGTATGTCTTCGCATAAATCGATCTCTCTCACTACAATTGACTTTGAAATTTTATGTCAGTGCTCCATTATTGAGTAATTTGGTGCTTATAGTCTTCCCTTGCTTGAGCAGCTTATGCTCTGGTTACTTATGTGCACCATTACCTTAAACCTTTGTGAAATGTGCTAGTCTAGACTGTCTATGAAGGCTTCAAATTTCCGCAATTTAGTGCCAAGGTTCTGGAGACTAAACTTGAGACAGGTAGAAGTGTTAAAATAAATTACAGCATTTTGCAGCAAATATTGCTACGTGCCAGTGCATGGAGCTGAAGAAGACGAAGCAGATAGACTGGCACGAGCTAATCTGTGTGGCTGGCGCTGCTCGCCTAACCGTCTGTAAATACATTATCGACACCTAAACAAAATTACCAAAAAAGACGTCTACCCTCTGCCACGAATAGATGATGCGCTTGATTGCCTCTATGGGTCCCACTATTTTTCCTCCATAGACCTTCGTTCCGGCTACTGGCAGATAGAGGTAGATGAAATGGACCGTGAAAAGACGGCATTCATCACCCCCGATGGCCTATATCAGTTCAAGGTCATGCCCTTCGGCCTTTGTAACGCTCCAGCCACCTTCGAACGAATGATGGACTCCCTGCTCAGAGGATTCAAATGGTCCACATGTTGTGCTACTTGGACGACGTCATCGTCTTTTCACCAACGTTTGAAACTCACATAGAGCGCCTCTCAGCCATCCTGGGAATCTTCCGTCGCGCTGGCCTGCAGCTCAACTCGTCCAAATGTCACTTTGGACGCCATCAAATCACAGTGCTTGGCCATTTAGTAGACGCCAACGGTGTACAACCAGACCCGGCAAAAATCAGCGCCGTCAAAAACTTTCCTGTACCACGATCTGCGAAGGATGTACGCAGCTTTATCGGACTATGCTCCTACTTCCGACGCTTCGTGAAAATTTTGCGCACATAGCGAGGCCGCTTACGCAGCTCCTCAAGAAAGAAGTCCCGTTTTCATGGGGCTCCGAAGAGGCTTCTGCGTTCTCGACTCTCGTCGCTCTTCTCACTACCCCTCCGATTCTGGCACACTTCAACCCTGCTGCCCCTACGGAAATCCGTACAGATGCAAGTGGGCATGGCATTGGTGCAGTGCTGGCTCAGAAACAACATGGCCATGATTGCGTTATTGCATATGCCAGCCGCCTCCTATCCGCCCCTGAACGTAACTATTCGATAACAGAGCGTGAGTGCTTGGCTCTTGTATGGGCGGTAGCGAAATTTCGACCTTATCTATACGGACGCCCATTTTCGGTAGTTACCGACCACCACGCACTCTGCTGGCTTGAACTCTCTGAAAGATCCATCAGGCCGCCTTGGTCGCTGGGCTTTGCGCCTGCAAGAGTTTTCCTATTCGGTGGTCTACAAATCTGGCCACCTACACCGTGATGCCGATTGCCTCTCCCGGTACCCTGTTGACGATCCTGAGGACACTGACGAGCCCACGGAGAACTCTATCTTGTCAGTGTCCGACTTCCTTAATATTGGGGAAGAACAGAAGCGTGATCCAGAGCTGCTTGACATCATCAGCCGTATGGAATCCTCCACAAATGATGCTTCCGTCCGCTACTTTGTCATTCAAAAGGGTGTGCTATACCGTCGCAATTTCCGACTAGACGGGCCCGACCTTCTCATTGTTGTGCCTAAGCATTTGCGCCGCTGTGTTCTCACCGAACTTCACGACGCTCCCACGGCTGGACACCTTGGCGTATCCCGCACGTACGAGCGCGTCCGGCGCCGTTTTTTTCTGGCCAGGCCTTGCTCGTTCGGTACGCCGATACGTCGCCACATGTGACCTATGCCAACGTCGTAAGACACCATCGCTGCTACCCGCTGGCCATCTTCAACCAATTGACATACCCGCGGAACCATTTTACCGTGTTGGGTTAGACCTGCTTGGTCCTTTTCCCACATCAACATTGGGAAACAAATGGATAGCCGTTATCACAGACTACGCTACACGCTACGCTATTACGCGAGCTCTACCGACCAGCTGTGCAACCGACGTCGCTGACTTCTTGTTACGGGACGTTATATGATTCACGGTGCGCCGAGACAGCTTCTCACAGACCGTGGCCGTACATTTTTATCCCAAGTCATCGCCGACATTCTGCGTTCTTGTTCGACGCAACACACACTGACAACCGCTTACCACCCTCAAACAAACGGCCTTACGGAACGATTTAACCGCACTTTAACAAATATGCTCGCTATGTACGTGTCGCCCGACCACCGAGACTGGGACCTTGCCTTACCCTACGCAACTTTCGCGTATAATTCATCCCGTCACGACACAGCGGGCTTTTCGGCCGTTCTACTTATTGTACGGAAGAGAGCCGACTTTACCACTGGACACAGTCATCTCAGCTCACACCTCGTCCACCAGCGAGTATGCCCGCGACGCGATTGCGCGAGCCGATCATGCCCGTCAGCTCGCTCGCGCTCGGCTGATGGCGTCGCAAACCAACCAATGCCGTCGGTACGATGCGGAACATAGAGACGTACATTTCGCTCCCGGTACCCTCGTTTTACTCTGGTCCCCTCATCGTCGGCTGGGCCTATCCGAAAAACTTCTGTCTCATTACACGGGACCCTATCGTATATTGCGTCAAGTAACACCTGTCACCTACGAGATCAGCCCCATCTGCCCATCATCATCTACTATGCGGCCCAGTGATATCGTACACGTCTCGCGGATCAAGCCCTACAATAATGCGTCAGATAACGACCTTTAAAGCACCGGGACGGTGCCTCCGCCGCCGGGGGTCATGCTACGTGCCAGTGCATGGAGCTGAAGAAGACGAAGCAGATAGACTGGCACGAGCTAATCTGTGTGGCTGGCGCTGCTCGCCTAACCGTCTGTAAATACATCGGTGACTACCCCTCTGAGTCAGTCTCCTTCACGTAACAATATTTTCAATTAGTCTAATCTAATTATTGGGCATTCAGAAAGTCTAAGATTTTTCTCCTAAACTGAATTCAACATACCATTCAAATAATATGCAATAATCATCTGCTGACAGTGAGCATTTCCAAGAAAGGTGAAAAACGTTTTCGAAATTTTCCAATCTTTAAATCTTTATTATCTAGGAGTGTTGGCCAGCTCTGTTAGTAGTGAAGGTGGCGAGTGTGAAACTTTTCACTAGAGGTTGGCACATGCCCTTAGCTCAAGGCTGCTGCTGAACAAGAAATAAACTCCCATATGCTAGCCTAAGGTATGAACTCTGCCAGGTGATGCCCTCGCTATAAACAAAAGGAAAAATGTCATAGCCTCATCTTTTTTTAGGGCACTACCAAATAAATCAGTCAGCTGAAGGAAAGCATAGGGAGCACAGTAGTATTTCACTGTAGTGTAGTAATTATGATGCAACCTCAAAGTGAGTGAAAAATCAGGCTCTTTATGCTACAATTAAATCCAAAACCTTTGAATATTATATAGAATGCTCTACCAGTTGGAGAATAAGTGGAATCACATTCTGTTGTCCATTCCTATAGGAATGGACAATATAATGTAATTGCATATAGGCCAAGCCATTCCTATAGGAATGGACAATAAAATGTGATTCCATATCGGTTAAGCAACAGTTTGGGATTTTCAAATATTTTGTCAGTTTTGGGCGTGGTGGAGGGTATACTCGTTGCTCCAGCCTGCAAAGCAGCACATACACATGGGGCCCTAATGCACCGTCTCTACCCAACGAGATATAGCTCTATGTGCCCGTTTTGCAACGTACCGGACACCCTGGCACACTTGCTTCTTGCATGCCAGTGTATTGCCAGACGCAATCTGCAACAACACGCGACTGGCAATAAAGCAGGACGGACGAACGAAGACCTAACCGAAACGTGGGAGGTGAAGCTCGCCCTCGAGGACCTGGAAGACCAACAACAACTCGTCGCCAGGGCCAAGAGGGTAGAGAAGCCAGAGGGTTCCTGGACTAAGAAGCCCTCCCACCTCAGGGTGACACGGGTATTGCTCGGGGCACTGTTTCAAAATAAACGTTTACTTCTCTCTCTTTCTCCAAATATTTTGTACCACCGTGAACCATATCATCGCTGTGCGTAGCCTGTGTATCTGAAACAAATTGTGAAGTCTTCGTGTTCTTACAGCTTTCCGACCTTTGAACTCATCCAGTGGATGCTGTGTCCAAACCCATACTGCCTGCCACGACCGGTCTGTGCCTCTTGGACGCACAAAGCAATCTGCGAGATACCCCTGTCCTGTGGCCATGGTGTCTCTGCGCCCACGAGGATTCGCCTCCTCGTTCGTGCGTCTTGCTTGCCAAACAGGCATTGCCTTCCACGTCTCGCCTGTTCCTCTTGAATGGGCTAGGCAGTCGTCCAGATACCCGAGGCTTACGGGCGTGGCATCTCTTCGTCCGCAGGGGTTTGCCTTCTGGTTTCCCGCCCTAGCTTGCCTTCTGGGGAGTGCATTGTACAGGAAATTCCATTGCTGTACAAGAAAGCCCATCTATCTTCACTCCGTGTAGGGACTCTATTAGGTGTTGTTTCTCATCATCACTCCACTGTGACCAAGAGGTAATGAAGATTCGGCGACAGACTGCACCATGCGTTGCACCTCCGCGAAATGTGCCAGTGATCTTTCAATTCACTGTGGGCTATGAGCTGGCTGCTGCGCAACACCTCCTCGTCGGTGATCTACAACCCATTGTGGTAAAGAGCTGTTTGAAAGATAGTCCAAAGGTTTAGAAAATCTATTGCTCCTCAAAGGGGTATGCTGTTCAGAGGCCATACAGTGAATCTAGTGTTCTTAGCGACTGCTTCAGATATATTTGACCCATATTGTCTACCTCATCATACAGGCAAAACATTTGGCACAATGTTTCATCATCATGTAGAAGTTTGATTAAAGGTGCTGTACTCTTTTGTCCACTGACGCTGAGGCCACGGAAGAACGCCCTGCGTCGTTCTTGTGTAAACTGTGCGTCAGCGAATGACCCAACCGCTACGCCGCTTGGAGGTCGCTTAGGCAGGGGTATATATAGCTGATAGCAAGTCTAAATTTTTCACTCTTTTGTCCTCTGACGCTAAGCCTAACGTGGTTTTGCCACTTTTTGAGCTTGAAGTGAAAAGTGTTAAAAGGTATACACTTGCGATAGGTTATATATAGCCCTCATAAAGCAACTTCTGAGGGGTGCCGGTTTGAAGCTAATGTACAGCAAGCTTACGCAATGAATATACAAGGTGTATAATAATGGCCCAGCCGCTATTAATCAACGCGATATTGAGCACAGCACCTTTAATTAAACCAACTTCCAAAAAGCTACTTTGATGAACATTTCTAGGTATTTTCTTGGCCGAGTGGACATGTAAGCGGGAAATTCAAACTGCACTACGCTATCTTCTTCATTTTTTGTCCCAAAAGTGTCATAAATAGGCAAAAATTTTTTCCCACGGTCTGTAATGAGAAGAAGCCAACCACTTGCGGTGTAATGCTTTATGGGTGTGGTGGCGCGAAATTTAAAATGATTTCACACTTATCCGATATGTATCGCACCAAGAATACGAACAAAATATGCAGTTAACTCAGGCAGCGCATGATGTGCACTAAGACAAAAGCTTGGGCTTATCGGGCTGATAAGAGCATCAATATTTCCAAATTGTTTCTGTCGTCCATTTCGGAGTTGGTGGGATGTTTACCGGATGAGTGTAAGGTATGTTTAAATTTCGCGCCACCACACCCATAATGCAACACACTGCAAGTAGTTGGCTTCATCTCAATACAGACCGTGGTAAAATTTTTTTGCCCAATTTTGACACCCTCGGACGAAAAATGAACAACATAGGGCCGTGCAGTTTAAATTTCCCGCTTCAAAGTTCGCTCTGCGGCAATTTTCACAAAAAAATTCAAGAAAATCAGGGGCATGTAGAGGCCTGTCGAATTAAAGGTACTGAGCTCATAATCGCGCAAATAATCGTGGCTAGCCAATTAGGAGATACATTGTATATAATTTGCATAGGCTTGCTGTACAATGGCTTCAAACCGGCACTACTTGGAGGTCGCATTATGCGGGCTATATATAGCCAATCAAGGGTATATACCTTTTACCACTTTTAAATTCAAGCTCAAAAAGTGGCAAAACTGCGTTAGGCTTAGCGCCACAGGACAAAAGAGTAAAAGGTTACACTCTTTATCGGCTATATATACCGACCTCGAAGCGTCGTCGGTTGGGTCAATCGTAGACACACACTTTCCACAGGAACGACACAAGGTATTTTTCAACAGTCTCAACATCGCTGATCTATACGACAACGAGCGTAGTACCTTTAAACAAAGAAACCTCTATGTGCACCGTTTCGTGGAGTTTCTGGCAAAGTGAGTCCAGCGAAGCACGTGATCGTTGCCTTAAGAACGAGATACTTAACTGCTGACCTGGCCAAATGGCGGGGTTCCGATGAGACTGAGTGTCCCCACCTTCGTTCAATTGCCGACCGTCGGTGCCGCCACTGATAGGCACCAATGTTCATAGGTAGCATAGTGACAATACTTGAGTTTAGGGCTGGGTGACGTGAGCCGCCGCCCAATACATCCAGGGCACAGCCGGTACATCCATTGGTCCACCCATCCACGTTGGCGGCCCTACCTAGCGCCACCTTCGGCGAGTGGTGAAACGAAAGCGGACACTCGCTCCCATAGGAGCCCCACCATCTCGACAGGTCAGGAGTACAGTAGGTCGTGTTTATGGCAGTGATCACGCACTTTGGTGGACTCACTTTGCAAAAAACACCACGAAACGGGGCACAGAGAAGTTTGTTTGTTAAAAGGTACTACGCTCGTTATCGTATAGGTTAGCTACACTGATGCCATTTAATCATATCTTGCTTGGTTCTGGTGTAGACTGTCAGTCAGCGAATGACCCAACCAATGCCACTAAGAGGTCGCTTAGGCCGCTGTATATATAGCAGATAGCAAGTATAACTTTTTCACTATTTTGTCCTCTGACGCTAAGCCTAACGTGCTTTTGCAACTTTTTTGAGCTTGAAGTGAAAAGTGTTAAAAGGTATACACTTGCGATAGCCTTTATATAGCCCTCATAAAGCGACCTCCGAGGGCTGCAAGTTTGAAGCCAATGTACAGCAAGCTTACGCAATGAATTAACAAGGTAAATGTTAATGGCCCAGCCGAAATTAATTCACGCGATATTGAGCACAGCACCTTTAATTAAACCAACTTCCACAAAGCTACTTTGATGAACATTTCTGTGTATTTCTTGGCCGAGTGGACTTTGAAGCGGGAAATTCAAACTGCACTACGCTATCTTCTTCATTTTTCGTCCCAAGAGTGTCATAAATAGGCCAAAATTTTTTCCCATGGTCTGTAATGAGGAGAAGCCAACCACTTGCGCTGTATAGCCCAAACTCCATAAGCGCGAAAATGCACGCGACAGCGGCGAGCGACGCGACGTAGATCGTCTTCGCGCGATCAGTCGCTAGCGCAGGCAAACCTCATTCACGCGACGGCTTCGGCGAGCGAATTCCACTGTTGCTGGCATGAGGCCGTCTACTCGCACCAAAAAAACCGCGTAGCGAGCGGTATGCAACTTAAAAATAAGATATATTGTTGTGTAATGAAAGAGAAAGTGTTTATTATTTCCTTGCAGCACTTTTTTATATGCACATGCGTAATAAACATTGCGTTATTTCTTGTTGCGCATACTTGACTCGGGCAGGGTCACGTGCACCTATGTAGTCTTCGTCTTTTCCGGTTTTTCGCTATTGGCTGCTTGAGCCCGGCACTTCCGGGCGATGAGCGACGGTTTCCAAATCTGGAGAACCGAGCGATCGCGCGAAAACGAGCTCGTGACACGTCGCGCGAACGCCCTGTTTCGTCGCTCATAGCGTCGCTCGTCGCTGTCGCGTGCATTTTCGCGCTTATGGAGTTTGGGCTTAATGCTTTATGGGTGCGGTGGCGCGAAATTTAAAATGACCTCACACTTATCCGATATGTATCGCACACAGAATAAGAACAAAGTATGCAGTTAACTCAGTCAGCGCATGGTGTGCACTAAGACAAAAGATTGGGCTTATCGGGCTGATAAGAGCATCAATATTTCCAAATTGTTTCTGTCGTTCATTTCGGAGTTGGTGGGATGTTTACCGGATGAGTGTAAGGTATGTTTAAATTTCGCGCCACCACACCCATAATGCAACACACTGCAAGTAGTTGGCTTCGCCTCAATACAGACCGTGGGAAAATTTTTGTGCCCATTTTTGACACCCTTGGACGAAAAATGAACAAGATAGGGCCGTGCAGTTTAAATTTCCCGCTGCAATGTGCGCTGTGCGGAAATGTTCACA
Source organism: Rhipicephalus microplus (assembly GCF_013339725.1). Lineage (NCBI taxonomy): Eukaryota > Metazoa > Arthropoda > Arachnida > Ixodida > Ixodidae > Rhipicephalus > Rhipicephalus microplus. Next base: position 86,172,322 of record NC_051175.1, on the reverse strand, counting down.
AAAAAACTTCAAGAAAATCAGGGGAATGTAGAGGCTTGTCTGATTGAAGGTACTGAGCTGATAATCGCGCAAATTAATCGCGGCTGGCCAATTAAGAGATACATTGTATATAATTTGAATAGGCTTGCTGTACAATGGCTTCGAACCGGCACTACATGGAGGTCGCCTTTTGGGGGCTATATATAGCCATTCAAGGGTATATACCTTTTACCACTTTTAAATTCAAGCTCAAAAAGTGGCAAAACTGCGTTAGGCTTAGCGTCACAGGACAAAATAGTAAAAGGTTACACTCTTTATCGGCTATATATACCCCTGCCTTAGTGACCTCGAAGCGTCGTCGGTTGGGTCAATCGTGGACACACACTTTCCACAGGAACGACACAAGGTATTTTTCAACAGTCTCAACATCGCTGATCTATACGACAACGAGCGTAGTACCTTTAAACAAAGAAACCTCTATGTGCACCGTTTCGTGGAGTTTCTGGCAAAGTGAGTCCAGCGAAGCACGTGATCGTTGCCTTAAGAACGAGATACTTAACTGCTGACCTGGCCAAATGGCGGGGTTCCGATGAGACTGAGTGTCCCCACCTTCGTTCAATTGCCGACCGTCGGTGCCGCCACTGATAGGCACCAATGTTCATAGGTAGCATAGTGACAATACTTGAGTTTAGGGCTGGGTGACGTGAGCCGCCGCCCAATACATCCAGGGCACAGCCGGTACATCCATTGGTCCACCCATCCACGTTGGCGGCCCTACCTAGCGCCACCATCGGCGAGCGGTGAAACGAAAGCGGACACTCGCTCCCATAGGAGCCCCGCCATCCCGACTGGTCAGGAGTACAGTAGGTCGTGTTTATGGCAGCGATCACGCACTTTGGTGGACTCACTTTGCAAAAAACGCCACGAAACGGGGCACATAGAGGTTTGTTTGTTGAAAGGTACTACGCTCGTTATTGTGTAGGTTAGCTACGCTGATGCCATTAAAGTATCCCTTGTTTCGTTCTTGTCTAAACTGTGAGTCAGCTAATGGCCTAACCAACGCCGCTAAGACGTCGCTTAGGCAGCGGTATATATATAGCAGATGGCACGTATAATTTTTTCACTCTTTTGTCCACTGATGCTAAGCCTAACGTAGTTTTGCCTTTTTGAACTTGAAGTAAAAAGTGTTTTTTAAAAGGTATATACTTGTGATAGGCTATATATAGCCCTCATAAAGCGACCTCCGAGGGCTGCAAGTTTGAAGCCAATGCACAGCAAGCTTACGCAAAAAATATACAAGATGGATGGTTATGGCCCAGCCACAATTAATCCACGCGATTATCAGCACACCACCTTTCATGAAACCAACTTGTACAAGGCCTTTACTTTCATGAACATTTCTGTGTAATTTTTGGCCGAGTGGACATGGAATCGGGAAATTCAGACCTCCGAGGGCTGCAAGTTTGAAGCCAATGCACAGCAAGCTTACGCAAAAAATATGCAAGATGGATGGTTATGGCCCAGCCACAATTAATCCACGCGATTATCAGCACAGCACCTTTCATGAAACCAACTTGTACAAGGCCTTTACTTTCATGAACATTTCTGTGTAATTTTTGGCCGAGTGGACATGGAATCGGTAAATTCAAACTGCACTACGCTATCGTCTTCATTTTTCGTCCCAAAAGTGTCAGAAATGGGCAAAAATTTTTTCCCATGGTCTCTAATGAGGAGAAGCCAACCACTTGCGGTGTATAGCTTTATGAATGTGGTGGCGCGAAATTTAAAATGACCTCACACTTATCCGATGTGTATCGCACACAGAATAAGAACAAAGTATGCAGTTAACTCAGTCAGCGCATGATGTGCACTAAGACAAAAGATTGGGCTTATCGGGCTGATAAGAGCATCAATATTTCCAAATTGTTTCTGTCGTTCATTTCGGAGTTGGTGGGATGTTTACTGGATGAGTGTAAGGTATGTTTAAATTTCGCGCACCACACCCATAATGCAACACACTGCAAGTAGTTGGCTTCGCCTCAATACAGACCGTGGGAAAATTTTTGTGCCCATTTTTGACACCCTTGAACGAAAAATGAACAAGATAGGGCCGTGCAGTTTAAATTTCCCGCTGCAATGTGCGCTGCTGCGGAAATTTACACAAAAAACTTCAAGAAAATCAGGGGCATGTAGAGTCTTGTCTGATTAAAGGTACTGAGCTGATAATCGCGCAAATTATACGCGGCTAGCCAATTAAGATATACGTTGTATATCATTTGCGGAAGCTCTGTACAATGGCTTCAAACCGGCAATACTTGGAGGTCGCTTTATGGGGGCTATATATAGCTAATCGAGGGTTTATACCTTTTACCACTTTTAAATTCGAGCTCAAAAAGTGGCAAAACTGCGTTAAACTTAGCGTCACAAGACAAAAAAGTAAAAGGTTATACTCTCTATCGGCTATATATACCCCTGCCTTAGTGACCTCGAAGTGGTGTCGGTTGGATCAATCGTACACACACACTTTCCACAGGACCGACACAAGGTATTTCTCAACAGTCTCAACATAGCTAATCTATACGATAACGAGCGTAGTACCTTTAAACAAAGAAACCTCTATATGCTCCGTTTCGTGAAGTTTCTGGCAAAGTGAGTCTAGCAAAGCGCGTGATCGTTGCCATAAGAACGACATAGTTTACTGCTGGCCAAATGGCGGGGTTCCGATGAGAGCGAGTGTCCCCACCTTCGTTCAATCGCTGACCGTTGGAGCCGCCACTGATAGGCACCAATGTTCATAGGTAGCATCAACGTAAGTATATATCTATAAACGTTGGGTAGCATAGTGACAGTACTTGAGTTTAGGGCTAGGTGGCGTGAGCCGCCGCCCGATCTAAAGGGCACAACTCATACATCCATTGGTCCATCCATCCACGTGGATGAATGGATGGATGGATGGATATGGCTGTACCCTTTAGATTGGGCGGTGGCTAGCGCCACCAAGCCGTAATACCTAATGAACCAGAAATTATATTTTTTTCCTTAAAAAAAGAGTTTGAGGATTCGTACTTTGCAGTCAAGAGTTTAATTTTCACTCGTGCCTTGACTTTAGCCACCAATCAGATAACCTCCTTCTAGTTAAGTCTACCCGCTTAACGTTTATTTTGCCCTCCCGGTCCCTAAACCCCAGTGCTTTGAAAAACTCTGCGCCATCATCCTATCCTGAACTATAGGGTGAAGCCCTTTACAGAACATTATCAAGTGTTCGGCAGTTTCTTCTTCCTCTCCACACGCACTGCATACTGTGTCTACCCCTTCGTATTTGGCCCGATATGTCTTGGTTCGCAGTACTCCCGTTCTGGCCTCAAACAGTAGAGAACTACCCCGAGTATTATCATAGATCCTTTCCTTGGCAATTTCCTGCTTAAACGTTCGATAGATCTCTAGTGCGGACTTCTTTATCATGCCCATTCTCCACATGTCAGTCTCCGTTTCCTTCACTTTCTTCTTAACCGATAGTTCTTTTTGGTTTGGCCACCTGCTGTTTTCTAAGTATTTACCAGTCAACTTCCTGGTTCGCTTCCTCCATTTTGTATCGACATTCTTCATGTACAAGTAGCTGAAAACCTTCCTAGCCCAACGCTTCACCACTCGCCGTTGGTGGCGACCCTACTTTGCGCCACCAACGGCGAGTGGTGAAACGCAATTGGGTACTCGCTCGCATAGGATCCCTGCCATCTGGGCAGGTGAGGAGTTCTGTAGGTCGTGTTTATGGCAACGATCATGCACTTTGGTGGACTCACTTTGCAGGAAACGCCACGAAACGGGGCACATTGAGGTTTGTTTGGTAAAAGATACTACGCTCGTCGTTGTATAGATTAGCTACGCTGAGGCCGTTAAAGTATACCTTGCGTCGTTCTTGTGTAAACTGTGTGCCAGCGAATTACCCAACCGACGCCGCTTGGAGGTCGCTTAGGCAGGGGTATATATAGCTGATAGCTAGTACAACTTTTTCACTGTTTCCAAACTGCGCTACGCTATCTTCTTTGTTTTTCGTCCCAAAAGTGTCAGAAATGGGAGAAAATTTTTTCCCACGGTCTGTAATGAGGAGACGCCAACCACTTCCGGTGTAATGCTTTATGGGTGTGGTAGCGCGAAATTTAAAATGACCTTACACTTATCCGATATGTATCGCACCAGGAATACAAACAAAGTATGCAGTTAACTCCATCAGCGCATGGTGTGCACTAAGACAAAGGTTTGGGCTGATCAGACTGATAAGAGCACCAACAATTCCGACTTGTTGTCCACGTCCATTGCGGACTTTGTGAGATATATATATATAGGACAAAGATAAGGTACCTTCAAACTTCGCGCCACCACATCTTTAATGCAACACCCTCGAAGTGGTTGGCTTCCCCTCAATACAGACCGTTGGAAATTTTTTTTTGCCCATTTTTGACACCCTTGCACGAAGAATGAACAAGATTGCGCCGTGCAGTTTAAATTTCGCGCTGCAACGTCCGCTCAGCGGAATTTTATACAGAAAACTTCAACAAAATCAGGGGCACGTAGAGGCTTGTATGATTAAAGGTACTGTGCTGATAATCGCGCAGATTAATCGCGGCTAGCCGATTAAGATATACGTTCTTTATTATTTGCGTAACTTGCTGTAAAATGGCTTCAAACCGGCACCATTTAGAGGTTGCTCTATGGGGGCTATACATAGTGGATCGCAAGTATATACCTTTTGCCCCATTTCACTTCGAGGTCCTGCGTTATGCTGAGCGTCACAGGACAAAAAAAGTGAAAGGGTTACACTCTCTATCGGATATATATACCCCTGCCTTAGCGACCTCCAAGCGGCGACGGTTGGGTCATTCGTGGACACACACTTGACACAGGAAGGACACAAGGAATTTCTCAACAGTCTCAGCATAGCTAATCTATACGACAACGAGCGTAGTACCTTTAAAACAAACAAACCTCTATGTGCCCCATTTCGTGGTGTTTCTGACAAAGTTAGTCCAGCAAAGCGCGTGATCGTGGCCATAAGAACGACCTATTATTTACTGCTGACCCGCCCAAATGGCGGAGTTCCGATGAAAGCGAGTGTCCCCACATTCGTTCAACCGCTGACCATTGGTGGCGCCACCTATAGCCACCAACGGTCATAGGTAGCATCATACAATTTATTAATATACACTAGAGGGAACTCTGGCACTAGTGTCTATGGGAGCTGCGACACACGGCGCTTCGGCGAGCATGGGAATGATGGGTAGTACACACATCTGTTAATTTTCGTACTTCTGGCCTGCTTCTAGCTCTGTGCGTGTTCGTGTGGCTTGGATCTGTTTTTTCACGAAAACATCAATTAGCAGATGTTTACCGTTTGCGCTTCACAACCTTACTTTTTTAGGCTTACCATTTCGAATGAAATCATTAAGTTCAAAAGGGTTCGTTCTTTTTTTTTTTAAACAAAACTGAAACACAGCAATAAAGCCGCAAGTGCGATTCGCCGCCCGCAAGCACGAAGACTAGGCAAATGTGTGTACTACCCATCATTCCTATGGTTGCTGAACGATCGCAGTGCCAGAGTGCCCTCTGGTTAATTTTGGGAAACTCTATGGGTAGCTAGTGACAGTACCTGACTATAAGGCTAGATGGCGTGAGCCGCCACCTAATCTAAAGGGCGCAGCCGGTATATCCATTAGTCCGTCCATCCAGTTTGGCGGTCTTACATAGCGCCACCAATGGCGAAAGGTGAAACGAAAGCGGACACTTGCTCCCATAGGAGCACCGCCATCTGGACAGTTCAGGAGTGCAGTAGGTCGTGTTTATGGCAGCGATCACGCACTTTGGTGGACTCACTTTGCAGGAAATGCCACGAAACGGGGCCCATAGAGCTTGGTTTATTAAAAGGTTCTCCACACACGACACGTTACTCGGGTGGATGTGCGAGTGTTCGTGTGAGTATTTGCGATAGTTAAGGTTGCGCTAAATTTTTACAATATGACGAATAATGAACTAGCCCAACAACAAGTGTTATTTAGCTCAATTTTTTCGACTTGTTTTCAACGTGAGTTGCGGTGAAGCCAATCCTTAGGGTGAATTTTCGGCTTGGAAGCTGGCTGTTCGTGGTTTCGATCGCGCACTAATTTGCACTGGTCCTGCCAGAAACACCATGAAAATGGGCACATAGAGGGTTGGTTGATTATTAAAGGAACTGGGCTTATTATCGCCAACATTAACTTTGCCGAGGCCACTGACGCATACCTTGTCTTTACTGTACCATCCGTGAGTGAGAAACTGGCGCCATTTCAAGATCATATATTTAGGGCTACATACGTCCAATGCCAGGTATACGCAGGCTTTTTTTGGCTCCCAGTCAATTAAATGGCTTGTTTTATTGCTCGAAGGGAAAAAACAACAACAAAACAGTCCAGATATACTGGCTTTTATATGTATCCCTTCTAAAACGCCTTTCAAGTTGTGCTGGTTCCAAACGGTTGTACAGCCCTTTTATGTAATGAATATGCAAGGTACTATCAGCGTCAAATGGAACGCGAACAGCGGCAAGCTTTAGTGGTGGGGCAGTGCGTGATGTGCAGCTATTACCGCGGGCAAGCACGCATATACGCGCAGAGCTGCCGAATTGTATGCGCGCGCCTATCAATGGTCATAACTGGACGGCGTGCACTAAACTATCGCGAAGGCTTGCCAATGATCAGCTTTCATTGGACGCTGGTAGTGCATGGAGAGGTATAACGGTATAAATACCTATATGTAGAGAGGTACGCATGTACTTGGGAATATACAGTGGTTGCGCAAGGATTTTTGTATGAGAACACCCACCCTAGTGCTCCTTCAAATGGTCATGTAGTCTGCAAATTTATGCACAGCTTGGAAAATTTACGTTTCTATGGGGGGGGGGGGGCGAGAGAGAGTGCCAAGCAGGCAAGCTGTGATAAGTGGGCAAGTGCTAATTTGCTGCTGGCACCCTCGATTGGTAATGGTCAGCATATCTATGGGCGACCAAACTCACCTTTGTAAAAGCTTCCCCGTGGAGTCTCCAATGTATTTGAGTAATTATAGGACCAGGCTCGTAGCCAGAAATTTTTCTCGTGGGGAGGGGGGGCACCACCCTAATTTCGGGAGGGGCAATCCCTTAAAAAGGCTTCTTGCCCTCTATGCCATGGCGAAAAAATTTCGGGGGGGGGGGGGGGGGGGGGGAGGAGCACGTGCCCAGTGTGCCACCCCCTGGCTGGGCACCTCTCTGGGACAGTGATTCTGGGACACTCTTGAGTGATTCTGGGACGTGCAAGGCCAGGAAACAAACTTCCAGCACCTTATTTGCGTGTCAGCTTTCTACACCACCAGCTTACCTCAATGATCTCTATTCAATTTTTTTCATAATAACCTTCATTCACTTTAGTCTCGAACTAAAGCTGCTCAGTTTTAGAATGATCCGAGCAGGTATGTAAGAGCCGTACGGCATCAATCATGGCCCGCATGAGTAAACATTAAGGTGCGTCCTGTCACAAAAGGCAGATGCTCTTTCAACGCTTTGCAAGTGAGCATTGTGGCACACCAGGCAGAATCATGCAACGCATACTGTGACAGAGCAGAGATTCATATTAAAAGTAGTGAGATCGTATCTGTAACTTTAGTTATGGACTTGCCAACTGAATATCAGTGTGACATTTTACAGTTAGAACTTGAAGCAATAGGTAGAGAAATTGACACTTCTACATAAGGGGGCGGCTTAGGAGAAGCGATACGTTGTGCTCAGGCTGTGGGTATCTCGCCATGAAGACATGCTTGTCGAAACGACTCTAGCAACGCCTCGTGTTTAATATTTATCTCTTATAGCCTCTGTTTTCTGAAGTTTAGTTTGCATTTCAATTTTGTTTATGTATCGTTGAGTCTTAGCATGTATCGTTCCAATGTCTAACAAACTATTCTATTAACAATATTTATAAAAGGTCACACTGTTTGCAACCTTATGGCGAGTCCGATTGTTCAGAGAAGTGCTCTACCAGTTTAACGCCAAAGAGCACTTATTAATAATAATAACAATGGACATTTTATTTGATCGCATCTCGGCAACCCCAATTTATAGAGCACAAACGACACAAACTATCGCCGCTGCCGAAACCCTTGAAAAATTGCTGTTTAGGAAGCTCCAAGTGTAGTCTGAATATATATGGTAGCTACATGGGAATTCACACTTCACTGGGCAAAGATGACATATGTTGGCGCTATGGATTAACATGGACAAAATATTTGCATACTGATGCATAATTTCAATCCAACAAACCATGTAGTGACAATAAAGGCCAAACCTCATCAGCGCGAAAATGCACGTGACAGCGACAAGCGACGCGACGTAGATCGGCTTCGCGCGATCAGTCGCTAGCGCAGGCAAACCTCATTATCGCGACGGCTTCGGCGAGCGAATTCCACTGTTGCTGGCATGAGGCCGTCTACTTGCACCAAGAAAACCGCGTAGCGAGCGGTATGCAATTCAAAAATAAGATATATTATTGTGTAATGAAACGGAAAGTGTTTATTATTGCCTTGCAGCACTTTTTTATATGCACATGCGTATTAAACGCTGCGTTATTTCCTGTTGCGCATACGTGACTCGGGCAGGATCACGTGCACCTATGTAGTCTTTGTCTCTTCCGGTATTTCGCTATTGGCTGCTTGAGCCCAGCACTTCCGGGCGATTAGCGACGGTTTCCAAATCTGAAGAACCGAGCGATCGCGCGAAAACGAGCACGCGACACGTCGCGCGAACGCCCTGTTTCGTCGCTCATAGCGTCCCTCGTTGCTGTCGCGTGCATTTTCGCGCTTATGAGGTTTGGCCCTAAGTCTTGGCCAATAGAAGAGAGAGAGAGAGAAAAACCACAAGCACGGAAGCCTAAAGGTACTTAGTAAACCAGGAAAGATACAAAAAAGGGATAATGAAGATGAGCACATGTGCAGAGCAGAAAATAAAATAAAATTTAACACAAACAACACTTCTAAACACTTTAATTGAACGATATACAACTATGAATGGCTTCAAATAATCTCTGCACACTACTAGACTGAATGATACAACTTTAGAAGACAGCAGCATTTCCTCCTCAAAGGAAAGTTGGAGCTTTTTTCTAAAAAAATGACTTAGGAGCATGTAAGGACACTTTTCTCACTGCTGAATTAGACAAGCGATGTGAGAGTTCTGAAAAAAAAAACGAACGCTAATAGCACTTTTTGGTGAAAAAAAAAAAAACTGGCTGTGGCCGCAGGGCTTCTTGAGATGCCGAGCGAACACGGCGACGTCGTTTTCGGTATGCCGCGTCATTTGCAGCAGCAGCACTGCTGAAGTGTGGCCTCTTCGATTTTTTCCGGCAACGGCACGTCATGGGTTAGTCACGGAGGCCATGGTTGAAGATAAGAAAGAACACTTGCACCCGGCCAGAGGAAACGAAGATGACGTATGTTTCCACGCCCGCACTTTCAGCACGCTCACGGGGACGGAGCAAGGGAAGCTTTTATTTCGCCTGTTCTAAAGCTCCTGCGGCTACAACCGCGAAAACAATCATGGCATATTGAACAATAATGCCTGTCGTTACTAAACACGACGTTTGATTTATTTCTAAAATCCCTTCAGTTTACTTCAAGGGTAGATACATAAAAGTCGGCACCAACGTGTATGCCTTCAAGGCTGAGGGACACACGAATGGCCGGTGACCTCACCTATTGGAGAACATTGACGAGTACACAAACAGGACTATTGCACTAGTCACCAAGGCGACTGGCTGCTGTACTTGAGTTATCTCGACAGGCAAGTACAATTCGCCGATGTGAACCTATCCACATTTTAGAGCTTGAAGACGCAAAAAGTCTTCACTCAAAGAGCAAGAAGCCTGCCTTGCTGCCACATTGTCCATATAATCTCCGACCTCTGTATATATTTTTATAAAAATCACATAAGGAAATATAGCACAGACTAAATAAAACTGAGAATTACGAATCAAACATGTTGAAACACTTCCAGCAGACCAAGTCTTTTCGATGATTATGGTCACCCCCTATCCCCTCTAGTTGCACTGTGCTTTTGGGCGCAAGACTAAAATATTCAGTGTTGACTGAAGAGCTGGAAAGCATATACCAGCAGACACATGAGGGAAAGATGCAATGGGTGCTTGGATGAAGTTCTGGACCATAAGGAGCTGACTAAATGTTGGCACTGGTCCATATATCAATGTTCCGGATGCCCTTCAACCAGGACGCCCGAAGCAAATTGATTTCAAAGAAGCGAAGAGTCGACAGCTTGCCCCTTAAAGATTGGAGATGCTCCAGCTGAAACACCTCATTGTACTAAGAACAGGCAGGGAGGGCCCGCACATGGATCTCAAGAGTGAACCAAAAGCGCACCGAGTTGAGCCGTGAATGGTTGAAACTAAAGTGCTGCCCAAGACTAGCCAATTGCACGTGCACACGCAGAAGGTCGAAAAGGTTGCCCCGCTTTTCGTGCAATTTAATGCAACAGATAATTTATACGCCACTGCATTGCACAATGTGAAGGGATTCCTCTATCATGGCTTAAAACATGCACGTATGGGTCTATCAATCGCAGTGCAGTCATGTATATGGTGAAATGTGAGCATGGTTGTGAAACATCAAATGTAACGCTTGAGCCATAAAGTCTATCATACGGGTCAAATATATTTGGCATAGCCGCTAAAAAACACTAGATTCAGTGTATGGCAACTGAACAGGAAACCATGCTGAGGTGTAATAGATTGTGTAAACCTTAGGACTGTTGAACCACCTCTTAAAGCCAGGTCTAGGCCACTTTGAACAGCATTTAAAGAGGAGTTGGTAGCTCAGGGGGATCTAGAGATCACTGGAATGTCTCATGGAGACAACAAAAGATGTACTTTGTCACCCACTTTTCCACTAGTGGTTGCAGCGGAGTGATGACGAGCAGCAACGCCGAAGAGAGTCCTGAAACGGAGTGAAGACGGAAGGGCAGGCTACAGGAATGGGCTTTCTTATACGATGCATTCCCCATAAGGCAAGCTAGATGCTGGAACCAGGAGGCACACCCTTGTGGGTGAAGAGACGCCATGGCTGCAGGACAGAGTACCCTTTGCTGTTTAAGAGGCACAGGCCCGATGTGAAAGGAAATATGTTTACGTAAGCATGTTTGTTTTGCACGAAAGTAAAAATAAATAAACTGAAACTGAATGCAGGTCTGGCAAGCTAGAGGCAGGAACGAGAAGGTGAATTTTCCTGGAGGAAGAGACCCCATGGCTGCTTGACCGGGGTATCTGGAAGATTGCCTAGCCCATCCAAGAGGCACAGGCCGGATGTTGAAGGCAATGCAGGTTTGTCAAGCAAGAGGCAGGAACCAGGAGGCCAATCCTTGTGGACGCAGAGACACCATGGCCACAGGGCAGGGGTATTTCAAAGATTGCCGTGTGCATCCAAGAGGCACAGACCAGTCGTGGCAGGCAATATGGGTTTGGACGTAGCATCCACTGGATAGGGTCAAAGGTCGAAAAGCTGTAAGAACAAGATTTCATGATTAAGCCTGGTCGTCGGACAGGAGTCCACACCCACACTCGTTCACCCGGTGGTATGCGACGTTTCGACGGCGAAGGTTGTAACGTCGTGCATCTGCGTCTTGTTGGTGACCGATGTTCACGCGAGCCAGTTGACGAGCCTCTTCGGCGTACTGCGTGTATTGCTCGGCTTCTGGAGAAAGAGCATCGCTATTATCGTACGGCAGCATAGCGTCAAGCATCGTTTGTACGTTGCGTCCATAAACAAGGTGGAAAGGTGAAAATCGGGTTGTTTCCTGCATTGCCGTATTGTATGCGAACGTGACGTATGGGAGGATATCGTCCCAGGTTTTGTGCTGCACGTCCACGTACATTGACAGCATGTCCGCTATGGTCTTGTTGAGCCTTTCCGTCAGTCCATTACTTTGTGGGTGGTAAGCCGTTGTTTTTCGGTGACTCGTGCAGCTCAGTCTGAAAATGTCCTCTAGCATTTGTGCCGTAAATGATGTTCCTCTATCCGTAATCACACATGACGGCGCGCCGTGCCGGAGGACGATGTGCTGCACGAAGAACTTCGCCACTTCAGACGCCGTGCCGCGGGGTAATGCCTTTGTCTCAGCATACCGGGTCAAGTAATCGGTTGCCACTATAATCCATTTGTTACCAGTGGCCGACAAAGGGAAGGGTCCTAGAAGGTCCATTCCCACGAGGTCGAAAGGTGTCCGTGGTGGTGTAATAGGGTGGAGAAGGCCCGCAGGTTTCACGGGTGGCGTCTTGCGACGCTGGCACTCGCGGCAGCCTTGCACGTAGCGGTGTACACTGGTCGAAAGTCGTGGCCAATAGTACTGCTGGCGCACTCTGGCGAGAGTCCGCGAGTAGCCCAAGTGTCCCGACGTGGGCTCGTCATGGCACGCGAGGAGGATGTCATCCCGCATGTCGGCTGGTACAACGAGGAGGAAGGCTTTGTTGCTACCTCGAGCATTTTTCTTGTAAAGAATGCCCCTCCTTAGACAAAGGATGACAATTCGCGAGCGATGCGCCGAGGAGTGTGAGAATTTCGGCCTTCTAAGGAATCAATAATAGGGCGCAATTCCTGATCGGCTCTCTGTCTAGACATAAAGTCAGAATCACTGAGGGCTCCGAGAAAACCATCAGCATATTCCGAGTCCATATCAGGATGTCCCACGGGTGCTCGAGAAAGTGCGTCGGCATCTTCGTGCTTGCGCCCAGACCTATACACAATCATGATGTCAAACTCTTGCAAGCGCAAACTCCACCGAGCGAGACGACCAGACGGGTCACGGAGATTGGCCAGCCAACACAGCGAATGGTGATCGGTCACCACCTTGAAGGGACGGCCGTAGAGGTAAGGTCGAAACTTTGCCGTTGCCCACACGACTGCGAGGCATTCCTTCTCTGAAGTGGAGTAGTTGGCCTCGGCTCGAGAGAGAGTACGACTGGCGTAAGCTATGACATGTTCTACGCCGTTGTGCCGTTGTACAAGGACAGCGCCAAGTCCGACGTTGCTTGCATCCGTGTGAACTTCGGTATCAGCGTCCTCATCAAAATGCGCAAGAACAGGTGCCTCTTGCATTCGCTGCCGTAACTCTGTGAAAGCTGCTTCTTGCTCTGTAGTCCAGGCAAACGGTACATCATCTCGGGTGAGTCGCGTGAGCGGTTCGGCTATCGTCGAGAAGTTGGTAATGAATCGGCGATAATAAGCACACAAGCCGAGAAAACGCCGTACCGCTTTTTTGTCTGACGGCACAGGAAAGGTGGCGACTGCTGCAGTTTTTTTCTGGGTCAGGCCGCACTCCATCCGCACTCACAACATGTCCCAGAAATTTCAGCTCATCGTAGCCGAAATGGCACTTCTGGGGTTTTAGCGTGAGTTCGGCCGTCTACTTGCACCAAGAAAACCGCGTAGCGAGCGGTATGCAATTCAAAAATAAGATATATTATTGTGTAATGAAACGGAAAGTGTTTATTATTGCCTTGCAGCACTTTTTTATATGCACATGCGTATTAAACGCTGCGTTATTTCCTGTTGCGCATACGTGACTCGGGCAGGATCACGTGCACCTATGTAGTCTTTGTCTCTTCCGGTATTTCGCTATTGGCTGCTTGAGCCCAGCACTTCCGGGCGATTAGCGACGGTTTCCAAATCTGAAGAACCGAGCGATCGCGCGAAAACGAGCACGCGACACGTCGCGCGAACGCCCTGTTTCGTCGCTCATAGCGTCCCTCGTTGCTGTCGCGTGCATTTTCGCGCTTATGAGGTTTGGCCTAAGTCTTGGCCAATAGAAGAGAGAGAGAGAGGAAAAACCACAAGCACGGAAGCCTAAAGGTACTTAGTAAACCAGGAAAGATACAAAAAAGGGATAATGAAGATGAGCACATGTGCCGAGCAGAAAATAAAATAAAATTTAACACAAACAACACTTCTAAACACTTTAATTGAACGATATACAACTATGAATGGCTTCAAATTAATCTCTGCACACTACTAGACTGAATGATACAACTTTAGAAGACAGCAGCATTTCCTCCTCAAAGGAAAGTTGGAGCTTTTTTCTAAAAAAATGACTTAGGAGCATGTAAGGACACTTTTCTCACTGCTGAATTAGACAAGCGATGTGAGAGTTCTAGAAAAAAAAAACGAACGCTAATAGCACTTTTTGGTGAAAAAAAAAAAAAACTGGCTGTGGCCGCAGGGCTTCTTGAGATGCCGAGCGAACACGGCGACGTCGTTTTCGGTATGCCGCGTCATTTGCAGCAGCAGCACTGCTGAAGTGTGGCCTCTTCGATTTTTTCCGGCAACGGCACGTCATGGGTTAGTCACGGAGGCCATGGTTGAAGATAAGAAAGAACACTTGCACCCGGCCAGAGGAAACGAAGATGACGTATGTTTCCACGCCCGCACTTTCAGCACGCTCACGGGGACGGAGCAAGGGAAGCTTTTATTTCGCCTGTTCTAAGCTCCTGCGGCTACAACCGCGAAAACAATCATGGCATATTGAACAATAATGCCTGTCGTTACTAAACACGACGTTTGATTTATTTCTAAAATCCCTTCAGTTTACTTCAAGGGTAGATTACATAAAAGTCGGCACCAACGTGTATGCCTTCAAGGCTGAGGGACACACGAATGGCCGGTGACCTCACCTATTGGAGAACATTGACGAGTACACAAACAGGACTATTGCACTAGTCACCAAGGCGACTGGCCTGCTGTACTTGAGTTATCTCGACAGGCAAGTACAATTCGCCGATGTGAACCTATCCACCATTTTAGAGCTTGAAGACGCAAAAAGTCTTCACTCAAAGAGCAAGAAGCCTGCCTTGCTGCACACATTGTCCATATAATCTCCGACCTCTGTATATATTTTTATAAAATCACATAAGGAAATATAGCACAGACTAAATAAAACTGAGAATTACGAATCAAACATGTTGAAACACTTCCAGCAGACCAAGTCTTTTTCGATGATTATGGTCACCCCCTATCCCCTCTAGTTGCACTGTGCTTTTGGGCGCAAGACTAAAATATTCAGTGTTGACTGAAGAGCTGGAAAGCATATACCAGCAGACACATGAGGGAAAGATGCAATGGGTGCTTGGATGAAGTTCTGGACCATAAGGAGCTGACTAAATGTTGGCACTGGTCCATATATCATGTTCCGGATGCCCTTCAACCAGGACGCCCGAAGCAAATTGATTTCAAAGAAGCGAAGAGTCGACAGCTTGCCCCTTAAAGATTGGAGATGCTCCAGCTGAAACACCTCATTGTACTAAGAACAGGCAGGGAGGGCCCGCACATGGATCTCAAGAGTGAACCAAAAGCGCACCGAGTTGAGCCGTGAATGTTGAAACTAAAGTTGCTGCCCAAGACTAGCCAATTGCACGTGCACACGCAGAAGGTCGAAAAGGTTGCCCCGCTTTTCGTGCAATTTAATGCAACAGATAATTTATACGCCACTGCATTGCACAATGTGAAGGGATTCCTCTATCATGGCTTAAAACATGCACGTATGGGTCTATCAATCGCAGTGCAGTCATGTATATGGTGAAATGTGAGCATGGTTGTGAAACATCAATGTAACGCTTGAGCCATAAAGTCTATCATACGGGGTCAAATATATTTGGCATAGCCGCTAAAAAACACTAGATTCAGTGTATGGCAACTGAACAGGAAACCATGCTGAGGTGTAATAGATTGTGTAAACCTTAGGACTGTTGAACCACCTCTTAAAGCCAGGTCTAGGCCACTTTTGAACAGCATTTAAAGAGGAGTTGGTAGTCAGGGGGATCTAGAGATCACTGGAATGTCTCATGGAGACAACAAAAGATGTACTTTGTCACCCACTTTTCCACTAGTGGTTGCAGCGGAGTGATGACGAGCAGCAACGCCGAAGAGAGTCCTGAAACGGAGTGAAGACGGAAGGGCAGGCTACAGGAATGGGCTTTCTTATACGATGCATTCCCCATAAGGCAAGCTAGATGCTGGAACCAGGAGGGCACCCCCTTGTGGGTGAAGAGACGCCATGGCTGCAGGACAGCGTACCCTTTGCTGTTTAAGAGGCACAGGCCCGATGTGAAAGGAAATATGTTTACGTAAGATGTTTGTTTTGCACGAAAGTAAAAATAATGCAGGTCTGGCAAGCTAGAGGCAGGAACGAGAATTCGCTCGCGGAGATTTATGATCGCGCCATTCTCTCGAAGGAAGTCCATTCCAAGGATGAGCTGACGAGAACAGTCGCGTAGTACGAGGCAGGTTACCACAAACGTTGACTCGCGTATTTCCACTCTTGCGGTACAGCGACCCAATGGAGTAATAACGTGGCCTCCAGCAGTGCGAATACGCGTCCCATTCCAAGGTGTCATCACTTTCTTAAGACTGGTTGCCAATTTTCCGCTCATAATAGAATAATCTGCACCTGTGTCCACCAATGCGCTGACCTGAAGACCGTCTATCAGCACGGGAATGTCGAGTGAGACTCGGCCACTGGGTTCAGACGCACAATCCGGCATTTCTCTCGCACTGCACTCAGACGTCAATTCAATGTCTGCAGCGTTTTGTGGAAGCGTCGATAGGAGGTCTTCCGCACTTTTAGTCCCAGCGACCTCGCCCCCGAAGGTCGCTGCCTTCAGTTTTCCCGACGAAAGCTTGGGAACGTCCCCGTGCCATCGTACTGAGACGTGGTCCAATAGCTGCGGGTCGTCGTGGAGATGGAGACCGCGATTGACGCCGTGGGAAAGGCAGACGTTGCTGCGCGAGGTAGTCCTCAATTTCTCTTGGCCTCTGACCAACTAGGGGACGAGGCGAATGAATAGAGAAACCGCGCAGTCCAAGTTGTCGGTATGGACATTCCCGGTAGATGTGACCGGCTTCACCGCAATGGAAGCAGAGGGGTCTTCTATCCGACGTACGCCAAATATCGGACTTCCGCGGAGGGGCACGGCGACCGTCGATGTCCAAACCAGCATGCGCAGATTGAATTGAAACTGGCGGCATCGTCTGGATTGGGACTGCAGGGCTTGAGACCGGCATGGAAGTGCGCAGAGCTTCGGCATATGTGCGGTTCCCAACATCAGTGGACGCAGGAGGTGGTCTAGATTTGTAACCGTTGGTTGAGGGCGACGGCTGTGAAGCACCTGCTGGACCTCGTCCCGAATAATATTGGTGATGCTGCTTACTCCGGCTGTCCTCGCCCCGTGTAGTTTTCGCGATTTCCTCTGCGGACGACGGAGCGGACGATTTCGCGAATCCACTCAATGCTGTTGCTCCCGAAGCTGGCGGAAAATTCAGTAGGTGATGCAGAATTCACTTGCCGGTTGAGTAGGGCTGACCGCTGATGAAGTACCCTCTCCATCGTAGTGGCTTCGGCTCAGGAATTCTGCTACACTCTTCGGAGGACTCCGCACTAGACCAGCAAAAAGCTGCTCCTTCACGCCTCGCATCAGATAGCGTAGCTTTTTTTCTTCTGGCATTGCCGGATCCGCTCGCCTGAAAAGCTGCCGTCATGTCCTCCACGTACATGGTGACGGTCTCATTAGGCATCTGGATGCGTGAATGCAATGCACGTTCAGCACGATCGCGGCGGTCGGGGCTCCGTAGGTCTCCAAGAGGCGATGCTGGAACTCGCGCCAGGATGTCAAGACATCACTTCTGTTCATGAACCACGTTCGGGCGCCGTCTTTCAAACACGCGTAGACGTTGCGGAGTTTGGCGGCTTCGTCCCAGTAGTTGATCGCTGCGACGTGTTCGAACTCGCTCAGCCAGTCGTCCACATCCTCAAACAGCTCTCCGTGAAAGGGACTAGGCATCAGCGGGTTCTGGACAGTGCAATAAATTGGTGCCGACGACGTAGGAGTTTCCATGACGCCTTGAGGCGAAGTCATAGTCGCTCTATGGATAAGCTGTGCCGGTGTCTCTGGTGGTAGGCCTCGTTGGCGGCGGCTTGTTCTGTGAACTGGCGTGTCCACGGGCACAGGGCTTGTGTTCCGGCTCCTGGATGGGCTCTTGTGCATGGGGTGCGTCGTCAGTTGTCGTACCCAGCAGCTCCACCAATCTTGTCACCAATCTTGTCTCACTCAAGGAAACCTTCCGCAGAACTGCTCGTCAAGCTAGGACAAAAAGAAAAACTGCTCCAACCCAACCTCTTCGTCCTCTTCCACACGAAAACCACGCGAATTCATGCGGCATTAAAAAGCGGCTCAATCCCAACCTCTTCGTCCTCTTCCACACGAAAACCACGCGAATTCATGCGGCAATATATTTTGTATAAAAAATCACATAAAGAAATATAGCACAGACTAAATAAAACTGAGCTTTACGAGTCAAACATGTTGAAACAGACTTTCAGCAGACCAAGTCTTTTCGATGATTATGGTTACCCCCTATCCCCTCTAGTTGCACTGTGCTTTTTGGCGCAAGACCAAAACATTCACTGTTAACTGAAGAGCTGGAAAGCGCATACCAGCAGAAACATGAGCGAAATGGGCAATGGGCGCTTGGATGAAGTTGTGGACCATAAGGAGCTGACTAAATGGACCATATACCAATGTTTCGGATGCCCTCCAACCAGGACGCCCGAAGCAAACTGATTTCAAAGAAGCGAAGAGTCAGCAGCTCGTCCCCCCCCCCCCCCCCCCAAGATTGGCGATGCTCCAGCTGAACCACCTCATAAATCGCGTTCAGCCGAGCACCCTAAGCATGACAGCACTTAGTTAACAGCTCGGTTTATAGCGCGTCTTGCAAAGACGTTACACCAGGGTGAAAGTTGCACACTCGCACCTCGTAGCTTATGTGCAGGCGACAGACTAGGGACACTGAAAGTAATAAACAGTTGGAGGATGGCCAACACACAGGGTAGAGGAAAGGACCGAGGCTAAATGAAGGTCGCTGGTTCAGATCTCGAGTAAAGTGTGGGATTGGGCTAGTTGGTGATCCATATGAAACTTCTAGGCGCGTAAAACTTCAGACAACTAACATAAGAGACAAGGACGAGCGCAGACTTTCAACTGATTTTATTACTACTACGACACACATATATATATTAGAAAGAAGATAAGCAACACACAAAATCAAAAGGCGAAAAGAGAGATTGCAAAAACATCACGTGCTCACCCTGGGCCCTCACGTGCCGAATTCAAAAACGCCAATTCTTTCCCAGATAATGCTATCGATGGTTTGCTGATACAGCTACCTCGAGCAATTGCTGCAGCTTCAATTACAAGTCTTGTGCCTTCATTAGGGTGGGACGCGAGAACCCTTGTCTGTTCGAACAAAGGCTGGCATCCACATTCGGAACAATGAGCGGCCAAAAAACCGTCCCGTCCTGCATTTCTTACTTTCTGGCAATGTTCTTGAAGTCTTACATTGAGGCACCTGCCCGACTGACCGACGTACTCAAGTCCACAAGACAAAGGTACGCCATAAACAATCCCTGTTGCACACTCAACAAACTTCTTTCGGTGCTTAATTTTGCAGCTACTCGTAGTGGTTCCTACGGGGCTTGTTTGGACAGATAATTTTGACAATTTATTCGGTGCGGAAAAAACCACTGACACGCCCGCTCTCTGGCCTATTTTCTTGAGTTTATGCGAGATACCATGTAGATACGGTATCACCGCCACCCTCTTGGGAGTTGCTTCTTGTAAAACGTCCCCATCGTTACCGGCCCTTGATTGTCTGCGCAGCTTCTCACACACAGAAACTAGCAACGAACCGGGATAGCCCGCTGCCTCTAGACGGAGAATCTGCCTGTCGAAACTTCGCTGGACTGAGTGGAAGCAAGATTTTGTTAAAGCGTTATATAAACATGCCTTTACAATTCCACGCTTCACCAGTTTGCTGTGAGAAGACGCGTACGGTAAAAGGGGTTTTTTCCCCCGTGGCTCATACGTCCAACACACGTGCCCAGCTGAAAAAGTTAGTATTAACTCTAAAAACCTCAGGGAACCATTTTCCGGCAACTCATACGTGAGAGACAGTGGTTCAAGGCATTCCTGGAACACTTGCAAGACTTGCTGAAAGCACTCACTAAGGACCTCAAGATCGCAATCAAACAAAATTAAGTAATCATCGACAAACCGGAAGCACTTACTGACATTCATTTGTACCAACCGTTGATGAATCTTTCTATCCAAATGAGCGAGATATAAATCGCTCAACACTGGGGCGATGCATGAGCCAATGCACACGCCTGTTTTTTGCAGAAAAACTTCACCATTCCACTCCGCAAAGGTGGAGGCAAGGTAAAGCTTCAGCACATCCAGGAAGCCAGAAACAGAAATACCACACTCGTTTTGAAAGGCAACAGCACCAAAATCAGAAATTGCTTTTTCAATGACATCAACAAGTGGTTTTTGAGGCAGAGAATAGTAGAGATCCTTTATGTCGATGGAAACACCCACTCGACGAGTGGACACGTGTTGACGGAGGAAGCCAACAATCTGCGAAGAATTGTTCACTAGAAAAGGATCATTAATCGGCAACAGTTTTTGCCTCTTGTGTGTTGCCTCTTGGCTTCAGAGGTACCTAAAACTGTTGCCGATTAATGATCCTTTTCTAGTGAACAATTCTTCGCAGATTGTTGGCTTCCTCCGTCAACACGTGTCCACTCGTCGAGTGGGTGTTTCCATCGACATAAAGGATCTCTACTATTCTCTGCCTCAAAAACCACTTGTTGATGTCATTGAAAAAGCAATTTCTGATTTTGGTGCTGTTGCCTTTCAAAACGAGTGTGGTATTTCTGTTTCTGGCTTCCTGGATGTGCTGAAGCTTTACCTTGCCTCCACCTTTGCGGAGTGGAATGGTGAAGTTTTTCTGCAAAAAACAGGCGTGTGCATTGGCTCATGCATCGCCCCAGTGTTGAGCGATTTATATCTCGCTCATTTGGATAGAAAGATTCATCAACGGTTGGTACAAATGAATGTCAGTAAGTGCTTCCGGTTTGTCGATGATTACTTAATTTTGTTTGATTGCGATCTTGAGGTCCTTAGTGAGTGCTTTCAGCAAGTCTTGCAAGTGTTCCAGGAATGCCTTGAACCACTGTCTCTCACGTATGAGTTGCCGGAAAATGGTTCCCTGAGGTTTTTAGAGTTAATACTAACTTTTTCAGCTGGGCACGTGTGTTGGACGTATGAGCCACGGGGGAAAAAACCCCTTTTACCGTACGCGTCTTCTCACAGCAAACTGGTGAAGCGTGGAATTGTAAAGGCATGTTTATATAACGCTTTAACAAAATCTTGCTTCCACTCAGTCCAGCGAAGTTTCGACAGGCAGATTCTCCGTCTAGAGGCAGCGGGCTATCCCGGTTCGTTGCTAGTTTCTGTGTGTGAGAAGCTGCGCAGACAATCAAGGGCCGGTAACGATGGGGACGTTTTACAAGAAGCAACTCCCAAGAGGGTGGCGGTGATACCGTATCTACATGGTATCTCGCATAAACTCAAGAAAATAGGCCAGAGAGCGGGCGTGTCAGTGGTTTTTTCCGCACCGAATAAATTGTCAAAATTATCTGTCCAAACAAGCCCCGTAGGAACCACTACGAGTAGCTGCAAAATTAAGCACCGAAAGAAGTTTGTTGAGTGTGCAACAGGGATTGTTTATGGCGTACCTTTGTCTTGTGGACTTGAGTACGTCGGTCAGTCGGGCAGGTGCCTCAATGTAAGACTTCAAGAACATTGCCAGAAAGTAAGAAATGCAGGACGGGACGGTTTTTTGGCCGCTCATTGTTCCGAATGTGGATGCCAGCCTTTGTTCGAACAGACAAGGGTTCTCGCGTCCCACCCTAATGAAGGCACAAGACTTGTAATTGAAGCTGCAGCAATTGCTCGAGGTAGCTGTATCAGCAAACCATCGATAGCATTATCTGGGAAAGAATTGGCGTTTTTGAATTCGGCACGTGAGGGCCCAGGGTGAGCACGTGATGTTTTTGCAATCTCTCTTTTCGCCTTTTGATTTTGTGTGTTGCTTATCTTCTTTCTAATATATATATGTGTGTCGTAGTAGTAATAAAATCAGTTGAAAGTCTGCGCTCGTCCTTGTCTCTTATGTTAGTTGTCTGAAGTTTTACGCGCCTAGAAGTTTCAGATCTCGACGTTGAAAAGACTGCTTTTCCGTCCACTGACTCCTTTCATTTGATATTAGGCTACAATTGAGAGCATATGACTCCTCTTATGCTTTTTTTCCTTAATTGACTATTAGATTCATTTGGTAAGGTCACATAGCAACACGTTTATGGGGAGCACTATACGACAAAGCCAGATGCCTACTCAGCCCAGAGAGAGTAACATGTCAGCCTTTGGAACCTTTTGAGACCTGCACAAAACCGTGTAGTAGCAGAAAAGCGGCATCATAGGGAAATTTTTGTCCCGTAAGCATATGTTGGTCCGCAGGGGAGTTATTCTTGTGTCCTGCTAGTGGACATGTCCTCATGTTTTAAATACTTCTGATATAGTTCGATCGGGGTGAAATTTTCCCCACACATTCCTTAACAAGTGAAAGCTGCAAGTACTTTCTTTGAGATTTGGTATTCACGTATCATTATTAACCGAATATAGGCAATGAATATGGGCTGATCATTCTCAAAATTTTCTTATCACAATTTCTCTTGTCAACTAATGTCGCATACTCACTTTCTTGATAGTTATTTGAATTCCACAGTTATTGTGGAGCAAAATGAGCCATCAATGGCTCATAATCATATGATCCATTGATGGCTCATATGATTGATAGTTCATAATTATGAGCCAATGGTCCATAAGATGAAGTAAACAGTGGAAAAAAGCCTTTCGGACTTCTCGTCGTCAGCTTTCAGGCTTTCTTGATCTCTTGATTGTATCACGGCTGATGCACTCCTTATTCAAACCCGGCAATCTCCCTGTACATCAATTAGGTTTAATTTCCTGTCAATTATGGTTATTAGCTCATCAGCTCTTGAAATAGTTAAACGCGGTTCCTAGCGCACCTGAAAAGTCGGTGAGCATTACCTGAATCGTTCTTCAAACAGCTCCATACGTTCACACGCAAGTTTGGACTTGTCAAGCTAAGAGTTCTGTTAACATACAATTCATTCTTTCGCTTGAAGTCTCTTTACGCTAGAAATGTGCGTGCGAGTTCGGTGCATTAAGGTGGTCAAGAGTGCCGTGACGTCGCGGCTTGCAGCTTTTTAGAGTAACTGAATGTTACTCTAATGAAGTTTAGTTAAGGAGTGCATCAGCCGTGATACAATCAAGAGATCAAGAAAGCCTGAAAGCTGACGACGAGAAGTCCGAAAGGCTTTTTTCCACTGTTTACTTCATCTTATGGGCCATTGGCTCATAATTATGAACTATCAATCATATGAGCCATCAATGAATCATATGATTATGAACCATTGATGGCTCATTTCGCTCCACAATAACTGTGGAATTCAAATAACTATCAAGAAAGTGAGTATGCGACATTAGTTGACAAGAGAAATTGTGATAAGAAAATTTTGAGAATGGTCAGCCCATATTAATTGCCTATATTCGGTTAATAATGATACGTGAATACCAAATTTCAAAGAAAGTACTTGCAGCTTTCACTTGTTAAGGAATGTGTGGGGAAAATTTCACCCCGATCGAACTATCAGAAGTATTTAAAACATGAGGTCCAAACGTAAAAAGTTGCCCAAAAATGAATCTTAGGAAACTAATTCCAAAAGTGTAAGTGAAAACTCATCTATGCGGAAGAGATACGTTTTTTTAGGATTTATTCCATCATGAGATATTGGCAGTCATATGGTTATTAAGAGCATGTGGCTTTAGTGAACTGATGCGAAATGCAATGACAAGCCGCCAGTTGGTGACGATTTCCAGGGGACTCTAGACAACGAGTTTTTCGTTTCAGTAGCCACCTTGTGCTCTTTAAAGGGGACTTGAACGTATTTCGAGTTTATTTACAAATGTATCTTTTCGTCATAAAAGTAGATGAATTGAACTTGTGAAAGTGAATAGAAAAAAAATATGCAATTTTGGAATACACTTGTGTTTTTAGACTCATGTCCCGCTACGTTTGGTTTCCAAAACCTTGGCACGAAATCGTGTCAAATACAAGCTTTTATAAACAGTCTATACCAATGCATCCTAAAAGAAAATGTGTTGGTGGACTTCGTACAGAAGTAGCCAAGGGATAAATGAAAGCTCCTTGAGCAAGGGGAGGCTATAGACACTCTGCAACACATTAAAGGAGCACTGACAACAAATTTCAAAGGTGAAATAATGAGCGGAAGATTTAGGCGAAGACATACAGAACATCGAAATATCAAGGGCAAATGAAGCCCAGAACACACATAAAATCAACTGTAAAGTTAATGCCACGTGACAAAGTGACATGCGGAGCCCTTCGCGACGCCGGCATCAATGCGATGGCATTGTAAACCGACTTGCGTAATTAGTTCGTGTTGCTGAAACGTGCCCCGTGCTTGGCTCTGCCCGCTTTTGCGCGCGTGGTGCATACGTCACAACTTTGCGTGGCTACGTGGCAATTAAGCTGCGTTTATTTTGCCACCACAACTGCTCCTGCCTTGCTCGGTGCTCCTCGAAATCGAAACTATGACTGGGCTCTATAAATGAGCGTCTAAATAAATAAACGTCGCGGAAATGAGGTTTCCAGCCGTTATAAGTGCGTCATAAGATACCTACATCAAAAGAGAGTTACACACTTTATGTAAGTGCTCCTTTATAAAGTTACCTTGCATACTTGAATGTTTAGCACTGCTAGGATCGAAACTATGACGGGTGGCTATATACCCTGAACATACTCCAGCCTCGCTGTGTTTACCTGCCAAGTTGGTGCGGCCAACGAAGCTCCCAGCAACGATGGACGATTCAGTGGTCTCTGCCGAATCGCTGGTGGTGCGCCTCTGCGAGGTTCCCCGCCTTGCTGTCTATAGTCCAGGTTTTCTGTGCGAAGCTGCATCGACACGTCTCATCGTTGACAAGTTGAAATGAACACTTGAGATTGTCTTTTCCGAAACAACGGCAAGATTACATGCATGTTTGACATCGACTTTCCAATGTGCACATAAGTTCACAACCACAGGTGTCTGCACTTGGTTCCCAGTCAAATCCCGCAGCTGCTAAGCCACTGGGTGCAAGCGTGACAAAAAGCCCACATGCTTAGCACAGCCGTATGTGACAAAGTCCGAGGTTGTACGAAGCTTTGAAACTTGTTTCCGATTGTCCAAGAGGGGCTATGTAACGATAACCAAAATTCGTGGTTTTTAGCAACTCGGCAAAAGATAGAAGCAGAGGGTCTATTGTGCCTGCAAGTATATAAAAATTGGTAAAAGGATGCTCTAGTGCAAGATAAACCCTGAAGTCACTGGCTATAAACCTCTAAGACTACCAACAAACACCATTCGGTCATATTGGGTGTGACGCCATGTGCTGCACGAAGCAAAGTAATTATCTAGCAAAATTTCAGCAGCTGAGAATTCATTAGCTTGATTGCTAAGCTGAATAAGGCTAAAATATTTCGATAGGATGCGCTGCTGCACACTGAACGAAACAGCCTACCGGAATTGGCCAGAATGCAGACGCTCGCAAAGCAAGCAGCTTGTCAGGTCTCAGCTCACGAGCGCATCAGTGTTGTCTCACTCTCAGTACACTTGTTTGATCAAGTGGGTGTTCGACCAAATTCACCAATTTCGTCTATTTGTGAACGTACAAGTATTAACCTACATAGCACAGAATATGATCAAAAATTAGGTGTCATGGCCTCTTCAATGAAATGTTGGTGGTTCAAACTGAGGAGGGAGAAATAATACTGGCTAGAATACTGGCATTTTCGTATGTCTTCGCTTTTGTCGTTCTCAATTCGCCCCACAAATCATGTTAAGCTGGGCACCAGCTTGCCCAATATACACTGTCAATTAAATGATATTCACATTGTCATTTCCCACATTGTTCAAGGTATGAGAGACTCACACGAGGCACTGCTGAGATGTCAACCAGAGAGACCTTTCAGTTCCAGCAGGGAATTGCTATGCGGGTGGGCCGACGTCTGCTCTCCTTGTACAAACGAAGACTGTAGCAGGTAGCGTAAGTCGAGAAGCTGTAATGACATAAAAACCAGTTTGGAGTACAGAATACGCACAATGCAGCACTACAGGGAACACACGAGCATGTGGCGAATAGCCTTCGACATACTCGGATAGCAATGTCAAAAAAATATAAGCGATAAGGACCATGGTTTTCTGTGAATTATCGCTCTTAACACACGTCCATATATACAATGTATGAATTGTGACGATAGCTGTTTATTGCGCCACCCTACTGCAGCACTCATGAGCTGCAAACTGCAGCTCTTAAAAATCGATTTCGCCGCATCCCAATTTTTTGTTGGACACACACAAAGACGCACAAGCGAATGGAAGAGCGGCGCTTTGCACAGAACGATTTAACAGCCCACATATGTTTCATTTGGCATACCTGCCTTATACTTGAGAGTTGGAGGCAATATGTAATCAGTTCAGTTTTTTTTTTCTCAGCAACGGAGGGGCGGGCGTGCTGTCATTTAGCGGCACCGCAGCACAATTTACAGTGTTTCCAACAGTGGCTACCATTAATCTGCGTGCATCGATCCAGTTCGACAATGACCTGTTCCCACTTGCACTGCTCCCGATAGAAC
Source organism: Rhipicephalus microplus (assembly GCF_013339725.1). Taxonomy (NCBI): domain Eukaryota; kingdom Metazoa; phylum Arthropoda; class Arachnida; order Ixodida; family Ixodidae; genus Rhipicephalus; species Rhipicephalus microplus. Next base: position 86,145,622 of record NC_051175.1, on the reverse strand, counting down.
TTCTATTAGTAAAAGTTTGCAGCATACACTCGCAAGATGTTACCAAGAAGCCAATGAAGGTCAGATGTCTTGCCTTAACAGTTTATGAACTCTCTCTTATTATGGCGCACGAACTTTCTCGACAGCACTTGAACACCTATACGGGACTTGCACGGACCCCCACAGCAACTTCATAGCAGCCACCTTGCGTTGAGCGTACCAATATGACCGCCGAACTGAAAGGCAGATGAGGGAAACTCGTGGAATAAGATAAATAGAAAAAGACTGCACACCACGTACCAATCCATACTACAAGGCCCACAGGTGATCCATGCACAATCTCCAAGGTCAGGATCATTGCAGACCAGACTTGACGGAAACTGGTGGGGAAGCATCACCATAGAAGTGGAACGTGGAAGCACGAGGACTGCAACAAAGTAAGAGGAACTGTTAGTAGTAGACTCGAGAGTTGCAGAATATTAAAAAAAAAAAACATCATCTCCCGCTAAAGGGAAGCATGTGTAGACGCGAAGCGGCGAGCGCTAAAGCTTACTCTGGCGTTGACACAGGTACTCATCGCCACGTTGCACAGGAGAGAAACCTGGAGAGGCGCAAAGCACGCAGCGAGTCTGACAGACCAGTGTTTCTTAGTGGAACATGCCAATTGCTGCTAATGGACATTGAGAGACATAAAACTCCGATTGTACACAGATACCCGCAGTCCGCCTTTAGTTAACGTGCACGCTGCGAATTCATAGTGTTGAACACAGGAGAAATCTCCCGTGCACCACATTGGAGGCCAATATCTAGTGCCTATATTAATACGGGGTGGACATGAATGGTAGCACGTGCAACGCGAGAAGTCTGTTTTCTAAATCAAGAAACTCGCCAACGGACGCTGCCTGCATGGGCATCGGGAGGCGAGAGAGGTGAGCGAGCGTAGACTACGTAGCAGACGATGCCTGCCTCGGCGTTGTGAAGCGAGGGAGAGGAAGCATAGGAAAGGGAGGGGGTGGTCGCGAGCATGCGCAATCGGGGTGTGCGTGTTCTGTGAGTGCGTGTTCTGCTGCTTGTCCGTTTGCTGCAGCCACGACCTGCCGCTGAAGACACCGTTTAGAGAAAGACTCATATGACTTACGGTTTCTGAAACCTGATGCAATAAGCGCCATCTCCCCCCACCAGTTAGTTCCCTTTTGGTTTAAATATAAATTCAGAACAACCTAGAGTGTCATCACTACCAACGTAATCTCTCAATAAAGCTCATTGGAAGAAACCGTCAATAGTAAGCTTTTAGCAAACACTAAACATAGCGAACGAATTGTGAACTGACTAGTAAAGCATCGTTAACAAAGTTTGCAACAATAATGCGATTTAGTCGGGCATTCGTTCACCAATGTTAACCAAACTACTTCGTGACTATGATCACCAACATGAGTTAACTAATGATCCAAACATACTAAAAGGACCATTTGGTTTGTACGTTTCGTTTCCATATCGAGTTTGTTCTAGCCAAACCGCGGGTTCCAGGTTGAGCCTCTTGGTTGAAATTTACGTTTAACGAGCTTACAGCGCAAAAGTAGACAAGGACAAAAGTAAAAAAAAAAGAACACTGTGCTGAGTGCACCATGTTCGTTTCTTTCCTTTTCTTTTTCTGTTGCTGCATTGTTAGCCAAGTTCAAAATCAAGTGTTTCATCGCAAGAGCATCGGGTCAGGTTTAAAAGTGACGGTAATTGATCACTCCCACTAAATGCAAACTCCATATCAGACTGATAATTTAAATGTTCGCTGTAACAATTGCTACCTCGTTATGGTTTCTAATGAGTTAAATGCAATTAACTAAAGACATGTCTGAACTGGTGCTTCCTTCGGTGTTGCAGTTAACTTGGACAACTGCTCTAGCACTTCCATGCAAAAGCCAGGAGATATATTGCAGATTTTGTTCATTGCCGTGCTGTATACAGTGCTTCACTACCTACGACGATTGCAAAATAAAAACAGCGCTCACGCATTGATAAACGTGGTGCAGCCAGTCGCGAGTACGAAGAAGAGTTGAGATTTGTGAGCATAGGAATTCGTTGCAAAGCGGGAGAGCACATTTTGTTATAAAAAGGTAAGAACTCAATTTTGTTGGCATAGATTCATTGTAAAGAACAGTGCGGGTATACACGAGAGAAGAAGCGACAAGAATGAGAAATGCACAGTCTTACAAGAGGACAGTCTTAAAACAGGACAACGCTTTGTCCTGTTGTCTTCTGTCGTATACCCATGCTGTTTTTTTTTAAGGATGCACATCTTTTTTTGGACAAACCTTGTTTTGCCAGTAGGAACCTGTCTAAACTTAAAGCCATGCTAAGTGCTGGATGAGATGTTTTTGACTTAATATCTGTGCCAGCCAAGCAACGAAGACCATTGGAGCGTCTGACATCGTAAAAATGCGACGAATGCAGCCATGCAGTGGCGTAGCCAGGGCGCCCCAGACCGTGCCCGGTGTACCATTGTCAGCGGCCTGTTGGCGTATGCCACTGTCACTTGCCCAATACTGCCCGTTCCTGAATTATTGATTTACAAAACGCCCCAGCTAAATGCACGCGTACACTTGCCGACTACTTAGTGAACGTTGTCAAAGAGCTAGCTTTGCTTAATGTGCTGCCTATATTGGATTACACGGGTGCTTCTCCCTTCGTAAAAAATGTACATACCACTGATGGCAATGATAACCGTAGTTTTAGTTCATATCCGTGCAAACGCCATCACCGCCAAGTCACTATGGTGGGTGGTATAAGAGCACACACTACGACATGCCCAAGATAACTTTTACAGCGAAAGCTGTTATGCGATGACAAATCTGGTCAAGCGCTGTTGTCCGCAACCACATCGCGCGAAATTAGAAAAAAAATGGCAGCATATTCACAGGGTGAATGATGGATAGTGGGGTGAAGCATCTGTCCGTCCATGCGTTCGTCTGTGTGACCATCCGTGCGTTTATCCACCCGTCTGTTTGTGCGTCCACACTTCCATTCGTACATTCGTCCCTGCGTTCGTCCATGCATCCGCCTATATGCGTCCATCCGTCCGTCTATCAGTCCATGTAGCCATCCGTGCGTCCGTCCATGCATCTGTCTGTGTGTCCGTACCAGCGAGTATAACGTAGCAACCCTTTCTTGTCAGCTAGTGCTCAATGTACATGCCAATGGCTGCTAATGGGGAATGAGAGACAGGAGAATGCGGCTATTAGTTAACGCGCACACTGAGATTTTTTTATTGTTCAACAATGCACAGGAGAAATCTTCCCCCGGCACCACCTTGCAGGTAAAAACGTAAGAGTGGTTACGCACTACGACTACGACGTGGGCAAACTGGTGCCGCTAGTAAGGTGCTTCGCCACTAAAAGATTGGGACTGTACCTGAAACGCTAACTGGCGTTTGCGTTACAAAACACTGATGGTGTGCCCCCGTCTTCCACAGCGTTACGAGGCGTGCGCTAACTACTTCGCGTAGTACTACGTCTGTAGAAGCTCCGCCCCCGTAGCTCTCTCTTAGGTGCTAAGAAACGTTATCGACGAGTATAACTATGGTCCCTAGAGTATACCATAGTATAACAACCGCGCTTCGCGGCGAAAAGGTGCAGACGACGGGGACGGGATGACGAACACAGCGCTGACTAATTAACTAATTTATTGAAAAAGTCAGAGGCACCACATGCGCCCGCACGCAAATAAATTGCAGCAAAATACCCACTCCGAACATGGCCGCGGCAATGATAATTGCAGAGCTTTAATGTTAGTTCATCAACGCAACGAGTAAAACGCCAAGTCAGTATACAACGGCGTCACCCTTTGAGTACCACACTTTTCGACAAACCCGTATTAACCCGCAAAAGAACGATCACTGCGATGAAGACAGCTCGAAGAGGCAAGGCAGCCCTTCACGTTTAATGTATGTAGCACTGTTCTACTCAAGGAAAAGGGAGAGTCGTGCTTACTCAGATGCAATGCCGGCAGCAAGTACGCCATAAAGACTATCGGTGATAGCGTAGCGCGGAAGATACGCCGACGGGGAGTGGGGCCTGTCAGTACGTACGGCATGCAGCGCTCCTGGAACAAAGCAAAACTGGTGTTAGACGATTAAATCGCCTGTCAAATTATAAACGCAGCCGCACGAGTAACTCTTGAGCGCGATGCCACAGCTGACCGGTCCATGTGAATGCTCTGGTCCAGCAGCGAAGTAGAAGCTACGAAGAAAAAAAAAATTGCCCGCAGCTTCCCTCGGGGGAACACTGAGGAGGATGCGGAGCATATAATTGGTTAACGGGGTGTTAAAGTGCGACTTACTTGGGTCGATGGCTAAATTGGTTAACGTGGTTGTGAAATGGGGTGTTAAATTGCGACTTACTTGGGTCGATGGCTAAATTGGTTAACGTGGTTGTAGGAGGGGGTGTTAAATGAATGAACACGTACACACGTATGCGAAAGGGCGGCGCTGGTCGAAGGGACGTCGATCATTGTGTTTGTGGATTCGTTGGAATTCATTTCACCGCGACCTTGGACGTCGACGCGCCGTACAAACCAACCGACGAGCGGCAACTGAGCGAGCGAGCGCCGACCTTGAGTATATATACAGCGCGACGGCGCATGCACTGTCAGCTGTCGAATGTTCGAGAAGGGGGAGAAGCGCAACGGCGCATGCGCGCGCGTCAGCTGCCGTTGTTCTCGAAGCGCGACGGCGCATGCGCGCGCGTCAGCTGCCGATGTTCTCGAAGCGTGACGGCGCATGCGCGCTACATTATACAGCTAGCGAATGTTCGTGAAGAGGAGAAGCGCACGCGGTGTGTAGAGGAGGAAGGGTGCACAGATGGTGGAGGAGTGAAGCGCGCGCGGTGTGTAGAGGAGGAAGGGATGCACAGATGGTGGAAGAAGGAGGAGGAAGCTTGCGGACGGCGCCGCACTACAAGCCTCGAGTATTAGATGCTCCGCATCTAAAAAAGAGGACTAGGGTTAACACGGCAAACGGGAACGGAAAAATATCCTGGAACGAGTAGTACAAGCTCTAACCCCCCTACACTCCGCTCGTTACAGGCAACCCGACGCGACGCGTTCTGCAGACTTGGAAGTTCAGTCGTTAGCAGTTTCTTGAACTGCTGGAACAAGCCGACGCGAGGCAAAACCTCAGGGGCGCGCACCGTATCGCGGTCCACAAAAATCGCATTACGCACTAGAAAAGGCAGGCACGAAATGCGGCCAGCAGGAGCTCTACGGACATTCAAAGTCGCGGCCTCTTCTCCTGGACAAAGCCCTATAAGCTATAGACCTACCTGCCCAACTGTAAGTTAAGCTAAGCCTGACCACTGTACGCGCGTCTGTGTCACGAGCAGGTAGACCCGAAGTGGCGGCATTGTTCAAGAAACGCGCTCAGTCGAGTTACACGCAACCTTGCTTCAACTTCGGTTGAGAACACGTCCCCACCTTTCACTGGGCTTTCAAGTTAGGGGGCTCACGAATTTGAAGATGACGCTCGTAGTGGTCTGAATTCCAGACGACGTGGTTCCTACGTAGTTCCACAAGTCCAGGCACACACACAAAAACAAAAGTTGAAACGCGACTCGTACAGTACACGTATACTAACACTATCGTACGCACAACACCTGAACATCGCGGCCAGCCATTCGATGGCGCCGAAGAGCTGATTGATTGATTTGTGGGGTTTAACGTCCCAAAACCACCATATGATCATGAAAGACGCCGTAATGGAGGGCTCCGGAAATTTTGGCCACCTGGGGTTCCTTAACGTGCGCCCAAATGGCGCCAAAGCGCCGCCGTCTGCAAAATGTGCAGCATGACGAGCAGCAAACAATAAAAACAAAAATGGAGGCCCACCGCCGTCGCGCTACACTCACGACGATGCTGCACTATTCGCGCATGCGTTGTTGCAGCCAAATCTGGTCCGCCATTATATGTCACGATATGGTTCGTCGCCGTCTTATCGGTGAGATCTGCGAGTGGCATAAGTATGTTTCTCTATATGCGCGCGGTGCATTGTGGTGGAAATAAATCGCAGAAAAGATGTGCACAAACAAAGTCGACGGATGGCTGTCGGGCACGGATTGTTTTAGAAGCGAGATGAAGCGGTCCAGATCGATTCCGTGCGTTCGCCTTTTCACGCATACTTTGTGCTCTTGAATCGCAACCCAATTAGCGACATGACTTGCAATTATGTGACGAACACGTTAGCGAATAATGAAGCTACATATATTCATATTTGCAGTGATGTGATTTCTGTAGCTCTTGCTGCCGTTTTTCTCGAATTCATTGTAATATGCGGCAAGGGAGTATACTCTGTTCCTTGATTGAATGATATGTGGAGTTTAACGTCCCAGTACCACCATATGATTATGAGAGATGTCGTAGTGGAGGACTCCAGAAATTTAGACCACCTGGGGTTTTTTAACGTGCATACTCTGTTTCTGTCTCCTACGTAAACATATATATCAGTCAGACCAGTCACTGTATTAATGCAAAATTGAATGACCCCAGTTTATCAATGAAAGGACAGCCTTCAACAAACATGCCATTGCACTACCATGATTGTTAGTGCAGCCTGGTTTTCTGAGAAGCGAGAGTTCTGGCACGGCACATTTAAGGAACGTACTACATAGGCGTTACATTATGCAAGCTTATTTTATCTTCAAAGCCGGAGATAGTTGTGCTGCCAAGCTATCTTTATAATTACAAAAAACTGAGATTGGGTATCATGATGCGCACACGTACGTTTTTTTTTGTGGTTAATCTCGCGCACGTTGTCTTATTGCTTCTTATATTATGCGTTTTTTTTCTCAATAAATTTTCAGTCGTTAGAACGTGCCTATATATAGTTGTGTTGTTCGTTTATTCCTTGGTTTACGTTTTTATCGCAGTTCTTTGAATGAAGAAACCGCGTTCCGTTTGTTTTAATATCTTACCCCAAGTCCACTGCTGTGGATCAGGGCGGTAAGCTGATGTCCCGAAGATTGCGGCTTCGATCCAGGCTTCGACGTAGATAAAGGAGCAATGACAGAGGCCCGTGGATACATGCGTGCGCTAAACACCAATGCTCAAACTGCCAGAGCACCCCACTATACGGTAGGCCTCATATCATAGATATGGCTCCTAAAACCAAATATCTATATATAATAGTTCAAATCATGACTCGAGCTTACTAGAAAGATATCACATATGCCATAGAAAAAAAAACAGTGTTCCACAGCGTATGTTTTGTTCTGTTCTGTTCTAACTGTTTTGCTGTTGAGAGGTTGAGGTCAGTATTGCTTCGACTAATCCACATCGATAAGTCCCGCAGCGAAAAAAAAAGAATAATACTGAATGTTATCAAATAAACAATCAGCAAAATAAAAACATATTAGCACACGGAAACCAGTTGAAATAACAGATCAATATATACAGTACGCTAGCAGCAGTGAACACTGTCATAAAATGTTCACACGTACGCTTTTATATTTCTACTCTCAGTGTATGCACTAACACAACATTTCATACATATCAACCCCTAGCTGTATATCACAAGCGCTTATCCAGCCCGGTCTACACTAAGAAGTCTGTCAGGAAGATGTTCGCCTTTTTTCTGAAGATCCATCTCAGGACAGCATTTTATTTGTAATGGTTCTTAATAATTACGTGGCCACTGCCGTTGGATAAAAAGTGGTTTTGACATCAGGGCGAGAAGGTCGCTTGAGTCTTGCGCTTAAATAAATGAAATACTTCTGGAAGGTCTTAAATCGTACCAGTAGGCGCTGACAGCGGCCCCATGAAGTGGCGGATCTAGAGGGGGGTGGGGGGCTTTGAGGGCGATAATCCCCCCCCCCCCCCTCACCGAAAGCCTTTGCCTGTACCCCCTTCTTTTCGCTTACGGACGTAGCCTTGGATACCATTGCGCAAAGCCTGAGTTGTAGCCGAGACATTAGAGCATTGGTTTTCAATTCATAAAGTATACTGTCGGACAGCCACTGGTTTTTCTAATGGGTACAGAAATTGCGCAGATCTGGTGCACCAGTCCAGTGTATCTCTTTTTCGTCCCTGATTTTCTTTCACGCTTTACGGATGCCTTGACGTATGCATATGTAAATCGGGGGGAGGGGGTGTTATCCCGCTATGGCTATATACTGCATGTACACAGCGAAAAGATACCGAAGCAGGGCGGAATGCGACTTGCCAATGAAATGTGGCGCTTGTGCAGATTTTGTGCAATCTGGTGGCAACACACGCTACCAAAAAAAAAAAAAGTACGAGCCGTAATCGAAGGGTGCTGCGCCGGTTTGGAGTATACGCCCGTTGACGTGTCCTTTCATGGCGCAGTCACCGTCATAGTCTTAGAGTGTATTATACCCCGAACAATTGATGAATGATTTGTGGGGGTTTAACGTCCCAAAACCACTACATGATTATGAGAGACGCCGTAGTGGAGGGCTCCGGAAATTTCGACTACCTGGAACCCCGAACAAACAAGCAAGCAAACAAATAAACGAGTTACCTCGATTCCTATAACGTTTAACACGACGTGCCGTATTTTGCAAGGCACTGTAATACGCACGAAGCCGGTGTCCGTCTCGGTGGATCATGCAGTGGCTATACGGTGCTCAGATGCTAACCCGAAGGTCGCGGGTTCGATGCCGGCCGCGATGGTCGCATTTCGACGGATGCGAAACGGTAGAGACCCGTGTCCTGCGCGATTTCAGCGCACGCTAAAAGAACACCAAATGGACTATCTTTCCGGAGACCTGCACTATACGGCGTCTCTCATAGAAGCACCATATCGTGCTTTTGGAACGTAGAACCAGAGATATTACTATGTCACGAAGCCGGTGTCCAGTGGCGTGTTAATGCATTCGACTCCAGGACACGTGACGTGCCAGCCAACAGGTTTGCTCGTAGTAAGGGTGAAGAGGGACAGTTTTTGAGAAAGCCGAAGTTCCCGCAGCAAGCAAGCACATAATACAGTCGGAACGACAGATAAATATTAGAAAAATACAGCCAGCTAAGAAAGTCGGACAGTCTATAGTTGCTGCAGCAAGTAACCATTGCACGCACATAGGGCATAAAGAATCTGATATTAATGACATCTGGTGTTTTACGTACGGGAATGAGAGACACCATACAGGAGGTCTCCCGAAACATGCGGAGGGGCACGTTTGTGAAGCTGAAACACCTTTTACTTTTTTTTGTCAGTTTTCAGTTTCAGTTTTATTGAGTATTTTCTTCACAGAGTTGCGAAAAAGAAAACGCAAGGATAAGAGCAAAAAGCTGCTATGTTAGCAGCTTGACGAGGCTCCTGCCCCTTTTCACTTGGTATTACAAAAATCCGCAGATCACATACATGAAAAAACAATTTGACGTCGATTTTCAAAACTTCAAGAAGTTAGGAAATAAAAAGAAAATGCATCAAAATTACATCAGTTTCAGGTTTACATAAAATAAGAAAACCACAAAGAGAGAAAACAACAAATAAAACAAGAAAATAGCATATGGTCAATCATGAAACAATGCACACGTTGCTAAACGGCTAACAAAGTATTACAAAATGATTATACGACGTTTACAACACTGGGTATGCGAAAAGCACTTTTCATTGCGTAGTGCTTTCTCTTAATTTTTTTTTTAGCCATACGCCATCTTTTTTTGTGTGACTTTGAAAATGAAGTAAATTGAAAGACGTGGCGCAAGGTTACAACCGAAAAGGAACAAAAACAGTCAGAAAAAAAAAAACGCTGTTGGCGTTCTTTCTGTCTGTTCTTGTTTCTCCGTCTCTTTCTGTCTCTTCGCTGACAGTCCCCGAAGCAACCTGTTCGGTACTAATTTTATACGCATGACGTCACTAATTTGGTTTCGCTTCGAAGGGGCGCCAACGTACAGCCACGACGATTGAAGTGCGAGCATGTTATAGGAGTAAATAAAACGCGTTCTTCGTACTTCACTGTTTCCAGCCAGTGCACGCAGTGTCAACGTCATTTCGGATAGCACATATAATTTGAGCCCTAAACGATCCGCTACAGCGTTGTAATTGTCAATCCGAAACAGTTCTTTCAGGTACATGCCGTTCGCTAAGCCTATTTTACTGTGTAACGTATTCGCGTTTCACTTGTCCACGATTGCTCTTCCGCTGTCTCGGATTTGTTGCATATAGAAACAACTGGTTAGAATTCAAGCATCGTCGCAAATGCGTAGACGAAATGACTGCCTTTTTTTATTTCCTTTCGCACTTTGGCACACACGTGAACGCGCGTACTCATCGACGGGATCCTCTTGCGCGGTGATGTCGTACCGGGCATCGATTTTTTCATCTGGCTGCCTTGATGGGGGGGGGGGGGGGGGGGGCACAGACACACTACCAAACAGAGCATAACGCACAATGTGGGCGTGTCCGGTGCGCACACAAAAGCCAACCCCGCGCGGGAACGCCTACGCTGCCCCCGCTCTCCGCGCCGTCGCTTCACAATCGTCATCGCGAGCGTCGTCGGCAAAACACTCACCGGTCGTGTTACGAGAGTGAAGACCACCGAGTTGAGCAAAAAAATAATAAAAAATCTCTCTGATTTTTGCATCGTATCTTCCCGTTGCGCGACCACACACTGCCTGCCTGCATATGCGCACATCGGTGCGCATTTGTGCGAGAACTGCGTCGCACAAAAGAACCCGGCGCTTTTCTCTTTCTTGCCATACCTGGTTTCTGCCTCATGTTCCTCTTTGTTTTTTCAAGACTTTTTTGTCCGCGCATCAATTCAGGTTGCCACGCGCATACACGTAATCTCGGATTTGCCTTTTATGCAGATGACTCGCGCGCCAGCAAATGAGAAATGGCCAGGTCCCGCGTGGGCGTGGCTGGACCCTGTGCCGAGATAAGAGGGCGATCGCCTCAACGCTTGCGTATACTTGCGTGTCTATGCATCTATATGCGTGTATAGCTACATCCATCTATTTCGTTTCGAAGCAGCAGCCGCGTACCCTGATCAGCGACACACGTGGCCTATTATAGCCAGCCTCGTGTTCGACGGGTGACGCGGGGTTCGGGGAGCTTGAGTCTGCAAAACCAGCGTGCTATAGCGAAGGGTGTAAAAGACACCGAAGTTGCCGCTTGGGAACGTGCACGGGAGGCGGTACACCCGTAGTGGGGAGATTCGGAATCTAGGGAGCCTCAGTGTCAATCGACGTATCGCGATACCGCTTCACCGATATCCTTGAAACGAAAAACAAAAAAGTAAAGCCAACATTCGATAACGCAGACAAAAAAAAAGTGCTGCCATATCCACGAAGTGAATGATTATGAGTGGGCGAAGCTCCGGAGGTAACCCTAGTAAAACATGAATCCTCCGTACATTTTGCCCACTCGATTTTATTGCAACGCTCCTCCTTGCGTACGTCGCCGCACTAAATCGAACGATTGCCTTCCACCAATGACACGCGCCATATGTGACATCATTCCTATTTCATAACATCTCGCATCTTTCATTGTCAACTACAAGTACCTCCGTCTAGTTTATAACATCTTGCATCTTTTCATCATCAGCTACAAGTACCGTCATATAGTGAACACTGAAAAAACTAAACGAGAGGTGGCTACTTACAGGGGACGCACAGCCCATCCCTTAAGGAGCTTCACCCCTAAAAAATATACTTTTTTTTTAACGTAAGGTCATATCACCACGGCTGGTGCTGCACTGGGTGAAGAAACCTGCACAGTGGCCGAACGTCGCGTGTGAAACCGAAGGATATACACAACCTTATGCACTGTGCTAATAATGAATAAGCATTCGTAAAAACCGATTGCACATCAATTAGTAACATGAATGCGGCGTTACTTTCAATATATCGTTTCGATATTTTTCTGGAGCAGCACTGAAAATTTGTTATGATCAAAAGGATAACACACTTCGTTGTGCTAAGTCTCCAAGCGCGTTACGTTCTAATGGGCATGAAGTTCTGAAAAATGAAATATTTAATTCGTTATATCGAGAATTCGGTTATGTTGAAGTTCGTTATATGAAGGCCCAGAGCTATGTATACTACTGCTTGACGGAAGGACAAGCGGATAATACAAGAAAGAACATGGACAGATGGCACGTTAAAATCGATATGGATATAGCGTAAGTGAAATTGTGCGATATCGCAGTATACATATCTCATCAATCAATGAAACAGGGCATGATAGCTCTCGTTAATTTGTCGTGCATTTCGCAGAACGAATAACGGTTGTCGGCTCGGCTATGCAAATCTTCCCGCCACTGCGTTGCGACTTGACAAAAGAACAGTCGAAGGCGCTTTCCCGAAGATGGCGTCGTATGTGCTCAGTAGCATCCGCGGAAGATAATCTTTGTTTATTGATACAATTTGAAAATGCGAACACGTTTCAACTGCGACGTACAACGCTAATGAACTGCGGCCAGAAGCGCAAGTTCATGTCGCATATACCTACTTGAGCATTTACCTGTGTGTATGGCGACGAACTGTCACAAATACACATACGATATCGATGAAATACAGTAAGTGCCTATATATGTAATTTGGCGAACGAGTTATGTGGGAATCCGAAAGGTCTGCGTATATATAGTTGATTTTAAGCAAAACTTTTCTTATGCGCAAACTGTAAGAAAGAACACGTCCTATCTCACAAGGTCTAATCGTTAGTTTTTTTTCTGCCTTAAGTTTACGAATGTGAAAGTGTGACAATTGTCCTTCGCTGCTATTTAATGCTGCCGTGTTCCCACAAACCACTGTCGACAGTTCAAAAGACAGCTCTATCGGGGACTGTACCATTGCATCGAACCATGAGCAATAGTAGTCCGGCGCGAACTTGATATAAATTGAAGGCCGTTTTCGCAGACAAGTATTCTTGAACTGTGGTCTCATGCCTTCAGATATGCAAGATAATCTTGTTATAACGAATGTCTAAAGGTGGAATGTCTAAACTCAATGACTGATGGCATATTTACACGTATACATTGTCATTGCCTGCCCCTTTCTTTCTTTCCTTTTTATTTCCTTCTTTCCTTCCTTCTTTCTTTCTTCCTTTGTCTTCCTTTCTTTCATTCCTTATTTCCCCCTTTCCATCTTTCTTTCTTTCTTTCTTTTCTTCTTTCCTTTCTTCCTTCCCTCTATCTTTCTTTCTCCATTCCTTTCCATTTTTCTTTCCTTCTTCATTTCCTCTTCCTTCCTTGCTCCTTTCCTTCTCCCTTCCTTTTCTCCTACTTTCCTCCTTTCTTCTCTTCTTTCCTTCTTTCTTTCTTTCTTTTTTCTTTCTTGTTGCTTTCGTTATTTCCTTTCTTCTTTCTTCCTTTCTTTGCTTCTTCCTTCCTTCTTTCCTTATTTCCCTTTCTTTCTTTCTTTCTTTCTTTCTTTCTTTCTTTCTTTCTTATTTATTTATTTATTCCATTCTTTCCTTCTTTCTTTCCTTATTTTTATTTCTTTCTTTGAAATCTTTTTATACAACGCAGAAGCACTTGCCAAGATGCACAAGTTATTTTTGTCCCTATCCCCTTGTCTAATGCAGCGAACGCCGAAAGCTTGCATGATGGCGGAGCTCCCAATTTGTCCTTTACTTTATTCCAGAGCTTTAGAAAAGAAAAAAAAGGAGGGCCCAAAGCTGAGACATAGGGATGGGCGTCTGTTTACGTGACGAAAGGACGCAGTGCGAGGTACTCACTGCGCCTGCCCGAAGCTCGTTGCAGCCGCTGGCCGGGGATGGCGCCGAGTGGCCGCCATACGCGCTCCGATGGTCCCGCTAACAGTGGACCACTTTGTACGTTGAACCAGAGTCATTGAAGGACTCTGGTTGAACTTTGGGCCGCTTTGTAGGTGAAGCAGACGCTCCGTACAGGGGACACTGCCGCTTCGCTTGGACTGGCTTCCATATCATCATGTTGTATAGTACATGCGCTCAGGTAATTTGCGTTGGGGGTTACAGTTGGTCAAATAAGAATGCGCGGGTGACGGAACACGGGTATAGAGTTTTTTAGCAAGCTGCGTAAACATATAAGGGAAAGGCGGCAATACGGAACCAGCTGACGAGTGCGTATGCGCGACCATTGTACCATACGAAAAGGATCCGTGTCGTATTTCCTTAACGTGTTTTCACAGCTTGCTAAAAACCTCTATTGGCAGGGCGGGCGCAGACTGATGCTTGCGGTTGTTAGTTCTTATTCTGCGGCCGTTCTTTTAACTTCTGCTCGTGTTCGGTCGGTCGGTCGGTCGGTCGGTCAGTAGGTCGGTCGGTCGGTCGGTCGGTCGGTCGGTCGGTCGGTCGGTCGGTCGGTCGGTCGGTCGGTCGGTCGGTCGGTCGGTCGGTCAACGAACTTTATTTTGAATCTTATTTCTGTTTCAATAGATGTGACTGCGATTTCTTCGCCAACAACATCCACAGTATTAATGAGTTACTGTTCCGGCTTTCTATTCCCCAACCTACGCACATTGCCTCTGTGGGCATAATATATTGTTACGCTACCTCGCTTTTCCGGTTCACATTCATAAGGATAAAAAAAGAGTAGCAAATGCACTTCAGCGGGGACAAGAATTAATTATGTAGTGCTGGCAGACAAACAAGGTACAAAAAAAAGCACACGAGAAAGTGACGCATATGCTTTGTGGATGTGTGCTTTGAGTAGAGAAAATGAAGACGACATCGTTACATCAAATAATCAATTCCCACTAGAAATTTCAATAAGAAAGTCTTCCAAGGTTCATGGATGACTTCCCTTGCGCGTCTTTATGTTCTTTTGCACATTCTTTTCCTCCTTCTTTGAGCGGTCCCGTGTAAGTGAGCCCTCAAACGCGTCTATAAGATGTTACGCTCTTTACACGTTAATATTCATGCCTACGCATTCTGCCTTTCGGAGGAGAGCAAAAACGGGAGTATATGTGACAGTCACTTTAGGCCCCGAGTCTACTGTAAGCTCCAGCGCGAAGAACACCATCGACAACATCAGCAGCAAACAGCAGCAGCCAAGTCAACAAAGCACGCTACGCGACCAACAAGGGAACCACCCGGCCTACGCTGCTCGTCGTGAATACACGCAGTATAGTCCGTTACTAACGGCGCGCGATAATCGGCGGGTTTGCACACGCTAATTACGGCGCCAAAGGCACGCAAGCACCAAAAAGGACTGGCACGGGGCTGCTGCGTTCGTTCGATGTTGGCGCAAATGATACGCCGCGCTTCCGAGGGATGCGAGGGAACAACCTCGTTTGCGGCTCTGTTTACTGCTGTTGCTGCTTGTTGCTGCTGCTGCTGGGTGGCGGTGGTGTTACAACCGATTCTCGCTTTGCTTTTCCAAAGAGCTGCAACCTCTCTCCGCGTCGGTATAGAGCTGTTCATCGACGCTCAATCGTGGATTTGCCCTCGGCAAAGTGCGGCCGGAGTGAAAGAAGGGGTTTGGGGGGAGAGGCGAAAGGAGGAAGATTGCCCTAGACGTCCTTCCTGGCGCTTCGTGGAAACGCATTGGCGCGCTTGGAGCAGAGGAAAGTTTGTATGTGAATGAGAGAAGTGTTTCTTCTGTTCTATCTTTTCACAGACGCTCATCCGCCGTCCCAACTCTCAAACCGCAGATTGCACTTACAATTAGACAGAACTCGAGAGAACCCCAAACGCCTCATCTTCTTTCTTTCGGTACATACAATGCCTCTTTGGGATCACAAAGAGCAGAGCGTTGGCTTTACCCCACAAACAGGAGCATCTCACAGTGTCTTCCCGGCAGCTTTAATTTACTAACTGCCATGGCCTCCGGCCTCCCCATGTGGGGGACGGCAACGGCAACAACTGAACTTGCCAACAAAATAAGCGTGATTCTTCTGCTGCAGCTATATCAACAAACGCCCTCTATGTTAGAAGCACACTTCCTGGCTGTTATAGCAAAACGATGGAGATAAGGCTTTGAAGAGGAACCCGGCCCGCCTCTGATACTTCGCGTATTTGTTTTCCTTGCCCCGTTCGACGCCCATACAGTGCTGATCTATAAATGCATGCATGCATCGTACGTCTGACTCTGTACAGAGGAAGAAGAGGCGAAAATTATGCTGCTGCACCTCAACATAGCGCGTGGTTTGAAGCCCTATAGTACGTATAGTAAGGCGACTCCAGAAAAGCTGGCTCAAGTCACGTGTGCCCTTGTTCTTGCCCACTGCTCCTCCCTCTTTTTCTTACACAGATGAATGTGGCGCGTCACTGAATTGCAGAGGCAGCGAAGAATAATGAGTCGCTATAGGGTCGGCTGAAATCGGAAGCCGGAAAAATGGAACAAAGAAAGCAGATTGTGTGGCGTAGTTAGGTTACATGATTACCCGATATGAATTTCAGTGCCATCGAAAGTAATCTAGCGATGCTTATGGGTAAAGAGAGCTGCACGATGAAGCATGTATACATGTACATCATGTATATTGTATACATTAGGAATGTATATTGTACATGCTTAAACTGTATGGCCATAGAATATATATGTCAGGGGTTCACGTGCTCAGTTTCATAAGGGACCACCCTGTACGGCTATGTCCTCCTTGCGTCCACAGCCTTTTCACTGGTCTTTACCTTTTGAGCTTCAGCGTTTGGGCGTTGGGACAAAAACATTCGCGATGGCACCTGTGACAGTGATATCTAGGAGTCTTACGGGTTATAACCACGATACAATTCATGAGGCACGCCTTAGTGGAAGACCTCAGTGATTTCTTTAAACATCTAGGTACACTGAGCCTCTATTAGCATTTCGCTTTCATTGAAACACGACCATTGTGGCAGGGGGTCGAACCATTTTCAATGCTCGGTGCGAGACAAGGAATATCAAGTCTTGAAATATTTCATAAAATTTTGAATCCGTAATCAAAATTTTAGTACAGGCGCTTGTCGAGTAAGAGTTAGCATATCTTCATCTCACTATTAAAATTCACCAATTGTATTCAAGCATAACTTACTCTCTGTAAACCATCGGATCAACCGATTTATGGCCGATCCTCCAGAGAGCGTCGCAACTGCGCTGAAAACCTCTTGCCTTTGCATCCATGTTCCGGACGTGTCTCGTGGCAAGGAAGAAGAAGAACAAACGAATCGCGATCGCCAGCCTCAGTGAATTCGCATCTCGTCGAGGATTCACCTTCTTCGTTCCTTTACCGTTCGCTTATTGGCCCGACCCGTCGAGTAGCTCAAGCTCGCTCAAGCGCCGTTAAGTTGGAGTGGATAGGCTTAGAAACAGGGCAGGCAGCAGTATACCAGTCGCAATGAAGGCCGTCGACGGCATCCTCAAGCCCCTGGTTGGTGGCGGCAGCCCGTCGGAGGTGCTGGGCTACACGGAGTTCTCGCACCCGGCGCTGCCCGTGCTGCCTACGCCGTCGACGGTGACGCCCTCGATGCACGCCCCCGCGTCCCCGTACCCGGCCGAAGCAGCCTTGGTCGAAACCTCCGGCAATACCAAGTCGTCGCCGGCTGGCTCGCCCTTTCGCTACTCACCGGTGGGTTGCTGCAGCCGTCGTTGCTTCAAGTTTGTTGACTTGTTATTGCACGGAGCAGAAATGGCCTCGCAAATTATATGAAACATCGGGATAGAGGTTGCAAAGTTAGAAGCTATGATGTGGAATCAGGGATCGCCAATGATTAGTAGGCAGGGGCGCAGGCAGAAATTTTTTTCAATTGGAGTATTTCCGTTCATCTCAAGGGGAGACTGGGAAGGCAGATGATGTCGAGTGAGATTTTGCGAAGCTTGTCGTTGTGTCATCGAGTGGCGTTTTCGGGAGGGGATGGGGGGAGGAGCAAGCGCACGGTTTGCCACCCTCTGGCCACGCCCATGTTAAGGGGTACATACGATCGGGTGTTGGAACAGCGCAAATGAGGAAACAAGAAAAAAAACAGCACACGTAGAGAGAAAACAGTTAACCTGAACTTATAACTACACATTACAGTTACAATAAGTGTTCAGGAAACAAAAGACTCATAGTGTGTTGCTGCTGGGACGAATAGTGAGCATCATTAGTGCACCCGGCGTACTCCCGTAGCACACAATCTCGCTTTGCGTGATTTCCGCGAGCCTTCTTTTGGAAACAAAAGTAAACATAGCTAGCGCTACCTATAACCATACTCACCGCAACAAAATCAATGCAGTAATGACTCACATACGTCATATAATAAAGTAGGTAGATTTCCATGTTCTTATAGCCGTCGATGTCTTCCGCGCAGGGCTTGAAAGTGCTAGGTGTGAGGTGATGAGCATTGGCAAGCTTCTCTGTGGGGCTGGCCTTCGCTGAATAACCCGTACATACTAAAAACTCAAGCAAGTATTAGAAAGAAAATTATGAGGAAAGAAAATTTCACAGCCACTGTAGACACACAAACCAAATGACCACAAGCAGATATATACTCTGCCACTTTACAATAAGACATATTGACAAATGTGGGAAACCTGGTGCTATCAACCATTACAGCGAGCACTGCGCATCGTAGAGCATAACAGAACGTAGACGGGAGTCCATGTGTCAGTGTTCTTGCTTTCCTTGCATGATAGCAATATAAAGTGGGTTAAAGAGGGTGGGTATTCTAACACAAACAAAGGTTGAAGGCAGGACAACAGAAATCATTGACGGTGTCACCGACAACGAGAAAGTGTTCGTTATACCTTGGGTTCGTGGTGGTGGGTTATATCCTAAATTTCGCCAACCTAACCTTCCGCAATCCGCCATGGTGGTCTAGCACTTATAGTGCTCAATTGCTGATCCGGTGATCACAAAATCGAATTTCGGCCGCCGCATTTTTTCGATGGAGGCGAGGATGCTTTAGACTCACGTACTTAGATTTAGGTCCACGGGTGGCCAATTTGCGGAGCCCTTCACTATGGTGTATCTCGTAATCACACCGTATATTTTTGGGATGGTGAACCTTATCACTTGTTGTATAATAAAGCTTTCGTATATGGCCCGAAACCGCGCGTGTGGACAAATTCCACGCCCGTCCGTATCGACGATTGTCTTAGAGCGAACCGAGAAACGGCCACAAAGGAATGAAAAAGACGAGCGCTAACTTTCAACTGAGTCTATTGTGCTGAGCGCGAAAACACATAGCCCAAATATAGCCCAAACCGGCCGTCCATATGTCCGTGTATTCAAGTGTCTGTGTAAATGTGCGCAATGCAGGGTGCAATCAGCACCTCTCGAGACGCGACTGAAGCCTTCTACTTTGCGGTCATCTGCTCGATCTTCGTCGTTCTGGCATTCGCGCTCATGGCGCTGTACTTCGTGAACGCCGTCCGACACCGGGACCGAAGTGAGCGCCGAGTGGCGAGGCGCACAACGTGCGACAGCCGCGACTGCCAGCGTCACGCCCTCCTGCTTACCGTGGGTCTCAATCGAAGCGCGGACCCTTGCCACGACTTCAGCGCCTACGTCTGTTCGGCCTGGACGTCCGGCGTAAGCCACGCGAATGGCTCCATGGAGACCATCAAGTCTCAGCTGAACGACGTCCTCATCGCGTGGCTCAGGGGTCTGGAGGACCTGCTGATCAGCGGTCTCGACTTGCAGAAGGTCGCCAGCAAGCCGCTCGCACTGCTACGCAGCTGCCAAGCACCGGGACGTCGCACGAGTGCTGAAGACCTAGACGACTTCCGAAAGTTGATACCCCTGCTGGGCCTTAGCTGGCCGGGCGACGACTGCTGCGACGTTAGCGCGCTGGGCGTCCTCTTGGGGCTCGTGTACAGGTGTGTATGGTCTCCCTTGCGTGCGGTGCCGCAGAGGCCTCTAGGCTCGCTAGGCCTTGTATAGCTGTTACTTTCATAAGGTGAAACCTTATGAAAGACTTTCATTGGGGGACGCACAGACACTGCGCTGACACGTAGACCCGGCTATTTCTTCCTGGGAGTTCTGTCTTTTAACGCTGTTAATGTCTTTCATAAGTATGTACCAACTTTCCCAACTTACATTAAGGCTTTTGCAAACGCGGATGTACCCTACTTTGAAAATGTTACACATCATGTACCCTGACCTATACCCAAGTAATCTTTGTCCACATTGTGGGGAAATAGCTTCATTAGAACACATGCTCTGGCAGTGCACCAAATTCGCTCATTTATCGCACATCACCTCTGCCAGATGGGAGGCGGCAATCCGCAGCTCGTCCTTGGCAGATCAGCTCTGGGCTGTCCACCAAGCCCGCGAGGCGGCTGAGGAGCTTGGCATTTCAGTCCCCACGTGGGAGCTGCCCGCAACACAGTGATCTGTGTTTTGGGGGACCAAATAAAAGTTTATCCAATCCAATCCAATCCCAACTTACCAGCTGTTTTAGCCAAACCCATTACAGGGACCGAGATTAGGTTCTCTATAACCATGCGTGTGGCGGCGAGCGAAAAAACAATTAAGGAGCCTGTTCAGGCCGACGACAGGAGCAGAACTAAGTTTTATTCTCTTCTAACCGCGCAGTACGCCGCACAAGGAACAAAGCGCATGGGAATGCACTTGCACCTGAGCGCGCCATAATTAACAGGTGGGACGATGAAGATGGTGATGGCCGCTAGAGTCATGTTTCGGGAGCTAATATACTTTGCGAGATTTAAAGAGACCTGAAGATATCTTGATAGATCTACTGAGGCACTGAGAAATGTGGCAAAACCTGAGGCAAGACCTCATGAAACCGGGGCAAGATGAGATCTGGCAGCAACAGAAGAGGTGCTGAAAACTTCGGGGCAAGGTTGTGTGAAAAAATTGGGTAGGAAGATGCGATTGATCGGGAACGTCGAACTAAGTGAGTTTCGTGAGAACACACACATTCGCCTTTGCTCTTCTTCAGTGTCAGGTAAACGCACTGTCGATTTTATATTTAATAGAGTGTTCTATCGAATGAATCTGTGGCCACCTGTGAATGCATGGCGAGTGGCGACCACCGAATGGTTGTGTCCTAACTTACCGCACTTACTCGCATTTGCTCAGCAGGTTTGTCAGCAAAGGCAATTTCTGAGTATATGCATGGTTGTGCCATGAATCATGGATAACGTTGGCTTGCGTTTGTTAACATTAGCTAAATGGCTTATTTGAGCTAAGTATATCTAACTAATCATGTTAGTGTTGTCTTAGCATTAGGAAGTGAGCAGCGTACGTTGCTGCGCGTTGCGTAAAGGACAACTACCTTTATCCTAATGTCAGCCATTGTGGGCTATCTGTTGTTATAGCAGCAAATATAAATTGCACTCAGTGTTCATTGTGCATATGTAAATAGTCTTCCTCCATCCTTTCCCTCTCTTCTTAAAGGATTAACTTCATCATCTGATGTTCAGTGTTAGCTGCTCGAGCTAGAAGGTTACAGAGGCCACCATTACTTTTTCTCTACTCCATTTACGCCAGTCATCACGTCATTTTAATATCTCAGGTGGGACCTGTGCTTCTGGTTGCGAATTCGGCTACTGCTGAAGTCTAACGGGAAGCACCTGGCTCTCTACCCTGCTCCGAGGGTTCTCGTGGAGCGATTCGCGGCCAGGCACACTTACTTGGTGACGCAGAACGCCTACGTCGCGTACTGGATGCACCACCGTGACATGCTTCTCTCGACGAATAGCGCCTCCAACGACACCTCGTCGCGGAATACCCCACAAGATACCATCGAGCGCATGATCAAGACCGAGTTCTTGATTGCAAGGGCATTACTGCACAGTGCGACAAAAGAAACTTTGCAGCCCATGAGCATCCCGGTTTCGGACATTGGCTACTACACGGCTAACGTGTCCTCGAACGAATGGCTCGACAAGCTCAACGTCAACGTCGCGGACGAGTCGACACCGTTCACCTTGGGAGACCAGATCCTGGTTGCCGATGCGTCAGTGCTAGGGTCTATCGGCATGATCTTCAGCGCACACACGGACCGCGAGATCCTGTCTCAACTGTCCTGGCAATTCGTTCAGATTACGGAGCCGTGGTCGACTCGGGTCTGGAACGCCTTTTCGGGGACCGCTGGGACGCGTTGTTCTGCGCCAGGCAGGTCGCGGAGATATACGCCCCGCTCGTCGCGGTTTTGCAGTGGAAGCTGCATGCCAGCGACGCCGAGAGGACACTCCTGGAAGCCAAGCTGCGCAGCCTGGTATACCGAACTGCGATGGCTGTCAGTTCTCAGTGGTGGCTCGCTGAGCATGGACAAGCGCGTAGGCCGAGGAAAAGCTTCGAGCCCTGACCGTCCGGCTGTGGCCACCGACGCAGCTGGAGCGGGAGCTCGGACAGCTTTATAATGACTTCCCAAACGGCACGGCAGCGGATGAGTCCTTCGTGAAGACCTGGATCAAGAGCCGAATTGCCCTCACTCGTCGAGCTACCAGCCCCTCTCGAGAGTTGGTAGCGAGCTACAGTCCTACGCTGTCGCCGTTGATGATCAGGTACGACTACCTGGACAATGCCGTGGACCTGGCCGCGCCGTCACTGACGGATCCGCTGTTCTACGTCAATGCCACTCCCTCCATGTTCTACGGTGGTATCGGCTTTTACTTCGCTGCCGAGATAATGCGGTCGCTGGACTGGACGGGACTCAAGGTGGATGCTGGCGGCCGCATCATCTCACCATCGTGGATGACCGAGATCAGCCGCAAGACCGTCGGAAGTCGCCTGAGCTGTCCCACAGCGGGCGTGACGAACAAAGCGCTGCTGCCTTATCTTCCGGCCCTGGAGGTGGTCTGGCAAGTGTTATCGAAGAAGCAACGACGTCAGAGATCCGACTGGACGTCGGCGGCGAGCTCACCGAGCCGAGACATTCTTTATGACGCTGTGTCGCATGGCCTGCTCCACTAATCCGTGGGCGGGGGCTGTCGTGGACTGCAACGCTGTTCTGAAAAACTCTCGCGAGTTCGCGACGACCTACCGCTGCAAGATTGATTCTCCGATGAATCCATCGAAGAAGTGCGTCTTCTTCAGCTAGGATGTTTCCGACTTCAGCTGCTTTTCTTTTTATGCGTCTACTGTCGTTTGAGTTTGGTTGTGTAAATGGTTCATTCGAAAACCTTACTTGTATCCTGGGCCACCATAACTGAGTATAACTGTTGTGCGGGCCTGTTGGCATGATGTATTTTATTGTGAGATGTTTACTATCATACTGATGCTTTACCTGCACTGCCTACTATCTCAATAAATGGCCTTTTATGGTTTGCGAACATTCTACTAATCTATACAAAGAGCCATCTTTTTAGCGAGCGTGCTTATTGAAACCCACACTCGACGTGACATAGTTTCATAGACATTGAGTCAACGAAAAACCTTTTTCAGTGCCCAGAGTACTTGACCTCAGAAAGAATAAACTAGGACAGAGTGCCCTGCCCTTCGTTGTGCGCCCTGCTTTTTCTTGTCCCTTTCCTTCAAGCAATCTGTACACTGAGAAAGGTGTTCCTTGTCAGAGATGTAGTACCAATCAGCCCAAGCCGTCACCTTGTTGAGTCCATGGGAGCGTCTTGAAAGCCGTTCAGTGCATGGCGTTCATTTTGGTTTCAATGCTTTGCAAACTGAAGCTGTCGCACCTTTATTGCGGACTGCTTATTCAGAATAAACTTGGTGACGATGCCAGTACGTGCATCATCGATTTGCATGTCCACTCTGGCGCCTTGCAAGTACGAACGTAGGGCGTAAATAACCGCTTGCTCCAAGTACAATTCAGTTTCCAAATTTAATGCAGGGTCGACATCTCGTCGTGTGTACAAATCACCTGCGTTTCATTTTGTTCGCCATGTCGCATTCGCAAGCGCTCAGCGCTGGTGATTGGATGTCACTTCAAAAGTGTCCTAGGATCGCTGATCAATCGATGCCGGGTTTAGTACTAATACGAGTCCGATGACCTTGTAAAAAGCTGTGCTTTGTTGCCTAACTTCTTAGAATAAATTATTCTCTCTTCGGGCTGAAAAACAAACGGTAATGTGCCGCATATAGCCGTCCCTCATTCGTGCTTGCTATTTTGACGCTGCAAAGCATTTAGGCAGTACGTAGCTTGCCGATACTTGCACCATCGTTGCTGGAGTGGCGATTTCTATAGAACGATTAGAAACAGCACTTATTGTATTGTGTCACCTTTTTAATGTATTGTTACGGATGTGATGAGTTTATTTACACTGAAAAAGATGTCAGTGCTCTACCGTCACTGCCGAATCGCCATTCCTCGAGAGCGTCCGATCTCTTCTTCTTCCTCCCTCGTCCAGTCCGCGTTACATTCCCCTCCGGGCAGACGAAGCTCACCGAGTGAGTAGAAGCGATCAGTTATTGTAGGGCTTCAATCGGGAAATGTGCACAATTTGCGTCTTGCGCGAACGCCGGTTCTGAGCTGTCACTTTCGCAACAGCGTAAGTGATGTCACTTAAGCACTGTGTAATGACGAATGGACCTGAGTACTTAGAAAGAAACTTCTGGCAAAGTCCCTTCTTTTGAACGGGCGTCCACAGCCAGACCAAATCACCTGTAGCGAAATTCACGGGCGGGTGTTTTGCGTCGTAACGGTCTTTCGCGCGAGCGTGGGCGGAAAGAGTTCGGAGCCGAGCAAGTCAGCGAGCTTCTTCGGCGCGACACAAAGTCTGCGCGACACTGGCGTTTTCGTTCGTGGAAAAAGGAAGTATGGTGTCAAGAAAACTTTGGGGATGACGAGCATAGAGAAGTAAGAAAGGCGTATAACCCGTGACTTCGTGTTTCGCGGTATTAAAGGCGTATGTAACAAAAGGTAATACGGCATCCCAGTTCTTGTGATCCGCTGCGACGTACATTGAAAGCATGTTGATGATGGTACGATTGGTGCGCTCAGTGAGGCCGTTGGTCTGAGGGTGGTATGGCGTGGAATGGCGATACTGACACCCACAAAACCGTAGCAACTCTTCGATAACGTCAGCGGTAAACTCTCGGCCGCGATCACTTATCACCACACGAGGGGCCCCGTGACGAAGTATGATCGAGTGTAGAAGAAACCATGACACATCAGATGATATGGCTGAAGCAACCGCCATCGTTTCAGTATACCGTGTCAGGTAATCTACGCACACAATAATCCAGCGGCGGCCGGTGGTAGACTTGGGGAAAGGGCCCAGTAAATCTATGCCGACTTTTTCGAATGGTGATGTCGATGGCTTAACTGGCTGCATTGGGCCGGCCAATGGTGTGGTAAGTTGTTCGTGGTGTTGGCAGACATCACAACTTGCGACGTAGTGCTTGGTGGTCTTCCAGAGTCGAGGCCAGTAAAAACGTTGTCGGATACGGTGAAGCGTTCGGGCAAATCCAAGGTGCCCAGACGTGATGTCATCGTGCATGGCTTGGAATACCGCAAGACGCAGGCATTCTGGCACGACGAAAAGTAGTGTGGAGCCATGGCTGGAGTAATTCTTGCGATATAGTAGGGCGTCATGAATCACGAATGGCGTGGTGCGTTTAGAGCTACGAGCCACATCAATCATTGGTTTCAGCAAAGGGTCACGCTGTTGCTCGTGACGGAAGACGTCCAAATTTGGGAAGTTTGAGGATTGTGGCCAGGTAGTTGTCGAAATCATCATCATCAGCATCCACAGTCGGAGATGGAAGACGAGATAAGCAGTCGGCATCGGCGTGACATCGACCGCTCTTGTAGGTCACAGAATAATTATATTCTTGAAGCTGTAAGGCCCAGTGAGCCAACCGACCAGCTGGGTCACGTAGTCCGACAAGCCAACAAAGCGAATGATGTTCTGTGACGATCTTGAACTGCTGGCCGTACAAATAAGTTCTGAACTTTTGGGCGGCGAAAACAACTGCAAGACATTCCAGTTCGGTGACCGTATAATTCCTCTCCGCCTTAGTCAAATTACGACTTGCGTACGCCACGACGTGCTGGCGGCTGTCGTGATATTGAACTAGCCCGGCACCAACACCAATACCACTGTATGCAGTTCCGTGAGTGCCTCCGGGTCTAAATGGCGCAAGAGGGGCCCGGAAGTAAGCAAATACTTCAGCTGCTCGAAAGCAGCCTCACACTCAACGGTCCATCGGAATGGGGCGTTTTTGCGGAGCAACTCTGTCAGGGGATGAGCCAGCTGGGCGAAGTCTTTGATAAACCGACGAAAATAAGAACACAGGCCCACGAAGCTACGGAGATCCTTCACAGATGTCGATTGCTTGAAGCCTCGGACAGCACTGATTTTGCGCGGGTCTGGTCGTATACCGTCCCTGTCGACTATAGATATCCAAGCACAAGGGCTTGACGCTCACCAAAATGACACTTCTTTGCGTTTAAAACGAGACCAGCTTGTTTGACGCAATCTAGAACAACGCTAAGCCGATGGTTGTGCTCGTGGAATGTCTTGCCAAAAATAATTACATCATCGAGATAACACATACATATCTCTTATTTGAAGCCGCGAAGGATGAAGTCCATGAATCGCTCGAAGGTAGCTGGGGCATTGCATAAGCCAAACGGCATAACGTTGAATTCAAATAACCCATCAGGCGTGACAAAAGCAGTCTTCTCTTTTTCAGACGGATGCATTGGTATTTGCCAGTATCCAGACCTTAGGTCGACGGACGAAAAGTATGCGGCCGAGTGCAGACAATCAACAGCATCGTCGATGCATGGTAGCGGATACACGTCTTTCTTTGTGACGGCGTTGAGACGGCGGTAGTCTACACAAAATCGCCAAGAGTTGTCTTTCTTTTTTACCAATATAACAGGAGCTGCCCAGGGACTGCTTGACTCCTGAATAACGCCTTTCTGCAGCATGTCGTTGACCTGATCGGCGATCACTTGCCTCTCTGACGGGGATACGTGATAGGGTTTCTGGCGTATCGTTGTAGCATCTCACGTGTTGATGCGGTGTGCATACGGGATTCGGGCAACATGGAACAACGCTTGTTTTGAGCGAAATCAAAGACTCCCGCGTAGCGTGTAAGTACCTCCTCAAGGACATTCTGCTCGGAAGAAGGCAACGACTTATTGATCATACGTTTAATCTCAGCTGAGTAGTTGGGCGCAGTCTGACTGATGACTGGAGACTCTGAGACCACTCTGACGTCAATTGTGGCCTGCTCCTCGAACGTTCCCAGTTTGAATCCGGCTGGTAGAACAACAAGCTCCGAGGCTGCGTTGAGCGCCCACAAGCAAGCATGTCCATCGATGGCTGTAAGGACAGACCGTGGGACCAGCACATTCTTCTTGATGGCGTTTGCATGATCAGGCTCCACAAGTCCAGTGCAGGGTCTTGAGCGGACATGAGAATAGCATACGGGTACAAACACTGCTGTCCAACCAGGGATCGTCACATCTTCAGACAACGAAAGAGCATCGATGGGCAGAGTGGGAAAATCGTCAACTATTGCAGCGGGCAACGAACTTTGTAGAAGAATCTCTCCAGTTCCACAGTCAAGCGTAGCGCCGCATTCATGAAGGAGGTCTATCCGTAAAATGACGTCATGAGTTGCGCGAGCCAGTACAGTGAATTCAACTCGGAAATTTTGTCCACCAATCGTGAGTACAACTGAACAAATACCAACAGGGCATAACGCTTCACTTCCAACTCCACGAAAAGTTTCTTTACGATTCCACGCGAACATAACTTTGTGACCCAAGAAACGATGTTTGAAACGAAGGCTCATAACCGAAACAGCAGCACCAGTGTCTACAAGAGCAAGAGTATCTACACCATCTATACACACACGCACTTTGTTCATCAACATCACAGCAGAAGGAGAAATTGGCGAAACTGACCGTCCCGCGACCGCACCTCCATCGGTCGCACCAGTTAGTTTCCCAGCCGATGCGGGGAAGGTGACCGACGACGCGGAGACGGCGACAGGCGGGACCATGTCGGAGGCGGCGTCAGGCTTCGCTCGGAGGCGGGAGACTCGCTGCGAAATTCGTTAAGCCATTGCTGTCGGGGACGGTGGTCGGCCGGGTGAGAGGTCCAGGTTTCGTGCATACGGGGCGGGTGCGTCGAAAAACGTGGCGGCACAGGCGTTTCGTACATACGAGCCGGATACGTCAAAAAACGTGGCGGTGCAGGCAGCCTTCTGGGACAGAAGCGCGAAATATGCCCTGGGAGACCACATGTGTAGCAAACGGGGACTTGTCGGCTTACATTAGCAGGAGCAGAGGTGGCAGAAGTACGCGGAGACGGGTCGTGCTCCACAGGAACATTTTGTGTGACGCATAGTAATCTTCTGGTAGAGGCCTGGTTGACGACGGTCGGAGGTCCGCAGCGGCACGCCGAGATGATGACATCCGGTGGTGGCCACGACCCGTCGGGGAAAACGGAAGCCGCGGGGTAAAACCTGCAGTTTCTGTGCGTGGTCGGTTTTCGACGTGGCGCTCTCGCATCCAGTAGGGAGGTGGTTCGGGGCACGCGGCGAATGAGCATTGGTGGTGAACGTCACCTGCTTGAAGTCGTACGAGCTCTTCTCAAACTACCCGACGTACGAGGAAGGGAATGTCTTCGCAGGTGGCGACGTCCATACTTGTGACAGTCGGAACATTGTCCAAGCGCCCGAACTTGAATAGAATTCTCCGGGTCTTCAACGCCTCGAATGCGCGACACTGCTGCCTGAAAATCAAAGGAGTGTTCAAGTTTTCTTTTGTTATCATAAAATTGTACACGTCCTCGGCGATGCCTTTTAACAAATGACCGACTTTGTCTTCGTCAGACACATTTGCGTTGACAACCCCGCAAAGCTTCAATACTTCTTCAATGTAGGTTGTGCACGTCTCGCCGGGCAACTGAGCCCTAAGTGAAAGGGTTTGCTCAGCTTTCTTTTTCATGGAACTCGTGTCCCCAAAGCAGGCCTTCAGTTCTTTAACAATTATATCCCAAGTGGGGAGGACATGTTCATGGTTCTCAAACCAAAGCAAGGCTGTCCCAGCAAGGAAGAATACGTTCACGAGCTTCGCCGGTGCGCCCCATTCGCAGTAGCGGCTCACTCTGTCGAATTGTTTTAGCCAGGCGTCCACGTCTTCGTCAGTTTTATCTGAGAAAATTCGTGGCTCGGGTGCCCAGTAGTCTGGTTGTCGAGGTCGACGGCCACCTTGTGCCGCGTCGGTGGCACTGGTGGATGCAGCAGCGTAGTGCGTCAATGGGATTGCTGTGTCGTCGTTCATGCTGATGCTGTCCGGGGGTAGGCCAGGTAAGCGTCTGCTTCTTCGAAGAACTTCTGCTGCGGGGTCCAGGATGGCAAGTTACCCAGCACCGCTCCAGCAAAGCTGTAACGGATGTGATGGGTGTATTTACACTGAAAAAGATGTCAGTGCTCTACCGTCACTGCCGAATCACCATTCTTGTCTTGTCTCCTAGGAGATCTTCGCTCATACCCACATGGGGGATTGGCCACACTGTACCTCATAATAGATCATTCCTCAATCACCATTCCTCGAAAGCGTCCGATCTCTTCTTTTTCCTCGCTCTAGCAGTTCGCGTTACAGTATAAAACAGTTTATAATTGATTGATTGTGTGGTTTTTGCCACCAGAGAGGTGGTTTTAAACAAGACCTTTAAGATAGGCAGCGTATAAAAAATTAAAACGAAGAATGATTGACCAATATGTCTCAAATAAGTCTATCACGCCGGCACTCATAACTACCAATCCTACCACGTGAAAAGAAAACGGACTGGGAGCACTGTAGTTGTGCATATATGCTGTGAAAAAAAAAAAACGGAGATACTCGTGCCATGGTGATGGTAAGAATTATCTGACAACCTAAAAAAAAAAAAAAAACTAAGGAAAGTAAAAATTCAAGGGCTCGTATTACAGCGAAAGCTGTTATGAGACCAAAACTCGGGTCACGCGTGGCGCCGTAGTTGTCCACCGCCACCAGTGTCCGTAACCACTGCCGCGCGAAATAAGAGGAATCCCAGCATATCCACGGAGTGCATGATGAGTGGGGCGAAACATCCGTAAGTCCGTCCGCACTTCCGTCCGCCCGTTCGTTCTTGCTTCTGTCCGTCCATGCGTCCGTCTTTGCGTCCGTCTTCGCGTCCGTCTGTGCGTCCGTCTGTGCGTCTATCCGTGCGTACTTGACTGCGTTCGCCCATTCGTCCATCCCGGCGTCCGTCCATCCATTCGTGCGTCCGTCCGTACGTGCATCTGTTTGTCTGTCCGCCCTAGTGTCTGTCGATCCGTCTATGCATCTTGTGAACACTCCAAGTGCCACCATCTCGCATCTCTTTACCATATATTCATCATATATTCATCATATAGAAGGGCCGCCATCCAGCGGACATTCCAAGGACTAAACGGGAGGAGGCACGGCCGGACTAGAGGAGCAGCACGCGCGCACTTTCTTACGGCCTGCGATTCGTGTCTAGTTCCCAGCTTTCGCCACCTCCAGTTCATGAAACTGCGGCCCAACCCTCGCTAAACCTTGCTAAAACCAAGGAGGTTACGCCCAGCGAGTTTAAAATGGCAACCTTTCCTGGTCAGATAGAGTGCGAAGTGCGTCCTTCTGTTATAGGTTTTTTTTAGTAAGCATAAAATTCAAGGCAGTTTTTTTTTTAGATTAAGTCACCGATACTTGTATCTGTAAGTAATTTCCTCAGAAACAACTATATTTATGATTTACGTGCGTGGGTGTCTTCCTCAATTCAAAAGGGTGCGCGCGTGCCACTCTTCTAGCCCGGCCGTAGAGGTGGCTACCTACTACTACAACGACAACAACAACAACAACAACAACTACTACTACTACTACTACTACTACTACTACTACTACTACTACTACTACTACTACTACTACTACTACTACTACTACATACATCGTGGACGCATGACCCATAGCTTACGAAGCTTCGCCCCCCAAAAGTACAAAGGACACAGTGGAGCTCGAACCTATAGATGCGCTCCATGCCAACCGAGTGTTCTACCACCGATCCACGCCGGTGATTGGGACTTGTTCGTAAACTTGCCTTAGGCAGGCTTGATGTCGGGAAAGGAATCGCGTTTATATGAGTGATATAGCGTTTTAGAACAGCAAGAGAACGACCAGGCGTCACACAATGCGAAGAAGGTAACGAGTGGGTCATCCAACGATCCAACCCATTACAAAAGCTTGTTCTTGATCACCTATCAACTGTGGCGCATACCCGCTTCAGGCATATATGCCCGAAGTGGGTTGTTGTTGTTGTTGTTGTTCTCCTATTGTTAGTGGCGCATACCCACTGTGGGGGATTGGCCAAGAATCAAGTGGTTTTAAAATTTACTGTTCAGATTTGGAATGATGGAGGTATAACAGAAAGATTACCGATAGCCTAGGAAAGTGTGGTGCTTAATGTAATGCATACAAATATTTACATGAACGAATTTATTCTTAGAATAGAGCAATAATCTGATTTTATACTTATACAATTATGTTGACATGTTAGGATAATAAAACTGGTTAATTAGTCAACCTATTAGTTTCATCAATATAGTCCCGGACGGCCGCGCATACTGTCTGTCGCATTAGAGAAACCAGAAATGGAAGCTCCAAAAGACAAAATGACAGGCAGAGATAAGTCCATACCAATACCACGTAAGGGTATTTCTAATGGGGTTTTTCGCAATGTGTTAAACTGCCTGCAGGTCAAAAAGAAATGGTCTATTGTTTCCAGTTCATCACAGAATGCGCACAGTGGTGAAGGTGCCTGAGCAGACTTCTGTTTATAGAAATTTAGATTTGGTACCCGGCAACGCAGCCTTGTGATAGCTACTTCTCGTTTTCGAGTGCGGCAAAAGACTCTTCGCCAATAAATGGCGATATTCTGTAGAGTTTGTTTCTGCGGAACCTTTAAAGACTTGCATAAGCGTACGTCTGCGGAATCGAGCAGCAGTCACATAAGCGGGTGATGGACAGAGGGGTAGAATTGGTTCGCTGATTGACGACTTAGCTAAGGAATCGGCTATTTCATTTAGAAACAAACCTTTATGTCCAGGCACCCAAACTAATCGTACTTTTCTCAAATGCGCAGGTACTAGTGCACGGAACGCCTTTGTTACGTGATTACCAGCACCAACAGAAAGTGCCGCACAGAGAGATAGGGAATCTGTTATTATGACAGCTGATGTAATTGCTGTATCTAACTTGTGTAAGGCGAGCACTACTGTCAGAAACTCAGCCACAAAAACGGGTATGAAATCGGGTAGTCGAAGGGAATAAATCCAATTTAAAATTGGGCTGAAAATACCAACCCCTGACTTTTCGTCGTATTGCGATGCGTCTGTAGCAATAATAACGTTCGTTGTATTACGGCGCAGGTGATCGTGTAGTAAACGATCCAAAATATTATGAGGTAGTAATTTGGCATTATTAAGAAAAATGTCGTCGAATTGAATTACCACCGGGGCTGAATTATCACGACTCGGCATGATGTCGCATATACGTACGTTTAGACGCTCCAGTAAATTTTGCACAAATATAATTTGTGGGGTGTGAAATCGCGGCCATCTAGCAGCATAAAATGATTCCGGGGTGGAAATAAAGGCTGTTTCTGAATGTCGTAACGGTGATTTATAAATTCTTAAGAATGTCTGAACAGTCAGAAGGCGAATTCTACAAGAAAGCGGATGGACCCTCGATTCGATATACAACAAATTGTTGGCAACTGTTTTGGGAAGGCCAAGGCATAAGCGCAAAGCTTCTCTTTTCAGAAGAATTTGAGGCCGCAACTTGTAAGCTGGAACTTTAGAGAAAAGTACACAACCAAATTCCAAAATGACACGAACGCACATGCGATATATCATTACCAATGTGTCTCTTTTCATACCTATGCGGTAGTTGCTTAGCCTACGTAATATGCCAATGGTCCGCACACCTTTCCGGGGATATATTCGATATGAGGTCGTTAGTTAAGCGATGTGTGATAAATTACTCCAAGGTATTTAACAGATTCCACCTGTGGTATATCCTCATGATGGTAAGACAGAGAGATGTTCACAGGGTATTGCAGCGGGAAAACAAGGAGGGCACATTTACTCGGATTAAGTAAAAAGCTGTAGCCATCGAGCCAGCTCTCCAATATATTAAGGTAAGTCTGCAGCCGTTCATGTAAGGTCTGAGTGTTATCTGCCATTGCAAAAAATGCGATATCGTTTGCATAAACATAAGTTGTTATATCCTGTTTACGTGGAATGGTGCTCATTAGTAAATTAAATAGCACCGGCAAAAGCACCGAGCCTTGCGGTACTCCCCTCGTTTGGGTATGAGTAGATGATGAAAACCCATCTTTAAAACAATAAAATTTCCGGTCTGCAAGAAAATTGTGAACCCACGCTACTATGTATGATGTAAAATCAAGGTATTCTAATTGATCTATCAAAATACAGTGCTCCACGGTATCATATGCTTTAGCGATGTCTAAGGTAACTAAAGCTGCATATTTTTTATGTAGCCGAGCTAATTGAAGCCAACTTTATAAATCAACGTGGGCATTCCAAATTGAACAACCAGCCCTGAACCCAATTTGACAGAGACTTAGAATTGACCTCATGGTAATAAGTTCATTAATTCGTATATTGATGATTCTCTCAACTAATTTCACTAAGTTTGATGTCAGTGCGATCGGCCTTATGTTATTCAACGTGTATGCATCATTTTCATTTTTTAGCAACAATACAATTTTGGCAAGTTTCAATTCTGGAGGTATCCATGCGTTCCCTAACGAATAATTCACTGGTTCTAGCAAAAGATTAGGCTATTCCTGGCGTAAACATTTAAACATAGCGTTCGTAATCCCATCTGGTCCGGGAGCCGTCCTCGGTAAGCATAATACTGTCTGACTCAATTTAGCTGAAGAAACTTCTGGAAATTCATGCAAGTTTACCAGAACGAACTGAATAGCCAAAGAATTAGCAGTGAAGCGGCGTTCTAAACCTTGCGTTATGTCTTCTAGAGAGGTGTTCATTTCTTCCGGCGTCAAGACACATGACTGCAACGTTAAAGGTGCTGGCAGTACTTTTCTTGTCCAAAGATAAGCGAACAAAGCATGCTTATTTTTTTATTTAGAAAGATAATCAAAATGTCTACTGTCGCATTCTTCTTTCGCGCGGTTCACTGTACGCTTAAATACGCCAGCAAGGAATCGATAGTCCTTCCAGTTTGTTGGGCTCTGATTATGAAGAAATTTTTTCCAAGCGGCTTTTCGTCTTCTATAATCGCGCGTACACTCATCGTTGCACCAACGAGAGGAGGATCGTTTATTGAATGGAACAGAAAATTCGGAATTTTTTCTAGATCCCTCCTGCGCTGAGGTATTCGATGAGAAATTCCTCATTTTCGTCATCAACATCGGCACAAAATTCCTTGCAAGTGGTCAGCGTATACCACGCCTCTAAAATATAGCATGGCGTATTTGGGCCTGCTACACAGAAATTATTATTATTATTTCTGCCGTAGTAGGTACCCGGCAAGTGTGCTTGCAGCAGTTACCCAATAAGTTTTAGAAAATGTTCTGAAATGGGGCTCTTCTAGCTTTCTCTATGACTGTGCAGTGCTTTGCTCGCAGGCCTGGCGTTTTTTTTTTCTCTGAAGATGCATCTCAGGCGGACGGACTTACGGTAATTTCATTAATGTAACGGGCCGTCTGCCCAAACTTGCTAGTTTCTTCCTTAATATTTCTGTTTCATTTGAATACAGTACGTACTCCAAAATAATGTGACTAGCATTATCATCTGCTCGCAAGTCCCAAACAATGTTAGCCTAAGGCAGGGCGCTCGTGTGTCTCAAGCATTTTCTCATGTCTCGTCATGTGCACATTTACATTCTCTCAGGCTCGGAATCACGCGTGCGTTGCATATTGCGTCTCCTTCGCACTCAATCTCAAACAACTGACGCCTGTGCCTCGTATACGCTCTTCAAATACTGTAGCCCACACTTTGTTTTAAACTGCATCAAAAAAAAAAAAAGAAAACGCATATCTTTGTTTAAGTACACTTCTCAAGGGGGTAAATGTATGTAGATTAAGGCGCCGTTTCCCTGGCTCGCATCGGCAAACAGCGAAAAACAGCGAGAACTGAGCTATACACATCCCTGAAGCAAGTGTAGGTAACACGACAATGCGTCGCCGGCATACGTTCTCCCGCTGATTAGAAAACGCAAGTGTGTCGATGGTGGATGTGATTGAACTGGGAGGCCACAATCGTCTCCGCTCAATTAACCGGAAGTGCGACGATCAGTGAGAAAAGAAGGCCCAGGTTCCCGGGAGGGTCACACCGCAAGGATCGCAATTTTACCAGCCGCGAAAGGGATAATTAGCCAAGGGAGTTTGGCATGCTCTGCGGCAAATGATTGTTCGCGCGCGTACAGGTTGGACACTCGCGGAGACATTCATTGGCGAACGAAGCAGGAGTTCTCGACGCAGAAACCGTCAAGTCGGAGCGTCCTACGCTTTCGTGCCGTGCTAACCGCGTAGCCTCTCTTGCTTACTTCAGCGCCCCCTCTCGACGCGTGCAGTCGAAAAAGAAATGCAAAGAGGGCCACCCTCCGCGTCTTGAATAAAATTGCGAGTCGCGATATAAGCTCGTCAAAGACTAAAAACACCGAAGGAGATATTTTTTTTTCGATTAGAGGCGTTTGTGCAGTGACAAACATGTTCCCAATTAGGGAGATATTTTTCTTGTAGCAATTCGAGAGAGAGAAAAAGCTCATTTTACGCCATTACTTTTGCCTATTGCACGAATAAAGAAAGAAATGTGTATATAGGTCACTTTTTTATTTTTTCAGGCGCATAAACGATGAAACTCCAATACTTTAACAACGGAGTCGATTTGCCTAACATTTTTTCTCGTGTTAAACTCGTTTGACTGTCCGACAATATTTGTTGCTGGTCTTTTTAGTTTTGCGCCCTTATCTAAAGCAAAGTTACGTGAAAACATAAATGCGTTCTACTTAGGCACACGTATTCTTTTTACCCTAGCACACAGCTCTCCTTTTTCTGACGGCTAATATTTTAAGATAAACGCAATAAAAACATCAGATGGAAGTCAAGTACACGATGACCAGTCCTTTTTATTGTATGCACTACAGCAATAAGTAGGCTCATCTCTTTGTCCGTTATTCTAGTCATCTGAAATATTTGGCTTTGGTCTTCATGAGCACTATTTACTTAATCTTTTGCAGGAGAGTACAACCATAAAAAGGTGACAAATTCTTCACTCTGTAATCATGGTTGCCGGACACTTGTGAAACAATGTTGTCGTTTAGCTTGCACTAATCGACAAAAGAAAAATTACCAAACACTGTCACACCTTTCGGTCAAACACTAATAAAATATCATCTTGAAGGGGCACTAAAGAAATTATTTTTCTCGCGTAATAATAACTCTGGCTTTCGAAAAGACCGATATTATCACGCTCTCCGCGTGCGGACGCTTTGTAAACGACAAAACGTCAAAACGGGAAGTGCGCGTGGGGACGCTACCCCAGAGATTTCGCGCTAATAGCCATGGCGTCACGGATTTTGACGATGTCAACGGCATCCTATGTTGTTCCTAATCGTGAAAACGTCATGTACATCGTCATATGTGAGGCCCAAAAGTTTAACATGTCAAGTTACAGAAAATTTAGGAGAGCCATTGTAAAATAACAACATAAGGAACCCTGAAATTCGGGGCACCGAGCACAGCGATTTCGGGGGGGGAAAATTAAAAACAAAAACAAACTTTAATCTTGATTTTTACTTCCTACATAAACTAGTAGTTGTGGAATCAATGAGAGTGGAATTTTCCGAGATTCTTTAATCAATCTAAATTGGTTCCTCATTTCATTTTAATGTTCCTTTCAAGCTCACCAGTGAAAGCCTGGGCTCTGATAGCAGAACAACAGCTTGTGACAGTCCACGCCCTTGTTTTCACGAAAAGCTGTTTTAATAGCTTGACGGCAAGTTGACGCTACGCAAAAAGATGTCACTGTTTTGAAAAATACTCGTGTAGTAGTAGGTTTACAGATTGATATGATTGATATGTGGGGTTTAACCTCCCAAAACCACCATTTTATTATGAGAAACACCGTGGTGGAGGGCTCCGAGAATTTCGACCCCCAGGGGTTTTTTATCGTGCACCCAAATCTGAGCACACAATAGTAGGTTGAAACCTGTGTCAGCTTCTGAGAATTCGCTGCTTATATCACGATGACAAGGCATGTTGCGGCTGTATTACCTGAGAGCGGGTGTATTTGTGAGTGCTGCGGCGCTCAACAAGCTGCCATGATGGCCTCCTAGGGATGTTGAAGATTCTTACTGCTGCACAGAACTAAGTGCACCCAGCGGCATCACTCCCGAGTCTTCACTCTGCAAGAAGGGGCGATGTCGTGTCCCAAATTAATGGATAGAATCTTCAATTTTGTGCAGCGCGACGAATAACCCCATATAAACAAGCTTCTGATGTGGGGTTTTTAATGGAAATTGCGGATGCCGTTTCTCGGTAAGAATTAAAAACACAATTTTCCCATATAAAATTAAAAAACAACAACAACAGAGGAACATAGTGACAAATACAACAAAGAAACACAGTGACAAATATAAAAAAGAGTAGTAAACGTGCGTGTCTTGTGATTTCTGTGTAAACCTAGCGTATATTTAGCTTATAATATCAGCTAACTTTATTGAATAACTGGTTGGCTACTGTAGGCGACTTGTCTCAATGCTTCGGGCGTCGACGCGACTGATTGACGAAGTGCCTTTACACCTTCTTCCTCACAGTATCACAATACCCTTACTTTTCTTTCGATTGAGATAACTTTTCATTGCTGATAATCATGGGCAAATTATGTGCGATAAGAGTAATCTTAACGTTGAGTAGTATCAGTTTGAGGAAGGAGGCTATAGTGCGCCTCATATTCACATCGTGGTTTTGTTACATAGCACATCTGCAAAGATTGGTAGCAATTAGCTTGTAGTCTGCACACATGCATGTCACGATGTACTTCAACCGTTCAAGAATGTCACTGTGACGTTATTTTTGCACAAGATAGCTGATATTTCTTGAAAACCAATATTTATTAGGCACGTCTTAAATGAAAAAAAAAGTGTTACCATTGATTTTTCATTTTTATGGGTCACAACGAGTGCGGCCGTAGTGAAATACTTTTGGGTTCAGTGCCTTGAATTTGAGCGGCATACACATTGAGTGGAAGGTAGTACCGTGTTCGTGCGAATGTTAGCCACAACGCTTCAAGGCTGCTATGGTGCATAACGCTTATGGTGCATTCAGACGACGGACCGAATCCGGATTTGTCGTGGACGCGGACGGCTAATCCGCGGATGATCCGCTTGCAGACGCATCCACACGACGGACAGTGTCCTGGGAGAAAACAGCCGGATTACCCTCGACAGCAGGTTCGCCGCTCACCTGCGCCCGCTGAAAGCAGACCGGTTTGAGAGTATTCAACATGGATGCCCGCAAGAAGCGACGCTTGACTGCGATGTCTGTCGCATTGTGACAAATGAACGAGGAGTGTTATTGTGTCAGGAGAAAAGGGAGTTGCTGGCAGAATGTTCTTTCAACTACACTTTTCCCCACTTGTAGAACTTCTGAACGCGTCTCCCATCTTTTTTTAGAAGTGGCACGTCACCGGTTGCAGAAGTTGGAATATTTCACCATCATGACGGCTAAGAATCTCGCGTGTCAGACGACGGCGGCGACATTTCCCGAACCACCAAAAGTGATTTCTGCGTATTTAATAATCTGAGAACAAAGTCTCCGGAAACTAAGTGAACAATGCTCAAGCGTAGATGATGCCGACCAGTCATGCAGCTGTCCGCGAGCCATGGAGGACATGCCGCGAGCCATGGAGGACATGCCGCGAGCAGACGAAAAGTGTACTGGTTGCCAGAAACCCCGAGCTAATCCGCTGAAGTATCGGCTTTCTCCCGCCAGAATCCCGATGTGAGAAACAGGTTGGGTTCATCCGTCCGCGAGCCGCACGGACGAGTCGCGGACGAGGGAAATCGCTGATGTGAGGTCACGTGACGCTCCGTCCGTCCCGCCACATCCGGATTCGGTCCGTCGTCTGAATGCACCATTACAGTGACGATTTGAGGCAAAATGCATAACCGATGGTTTCCGCTGCGAAGACCACGTGCGCGAAATTGAATTCGCAGAGACAGAAGCGGCACGTAACAGGGGGTGGTGGTGGTGGTGGTGGTGGTGGTGGTGGTGGTGGTGGTGGTGGTGGTGGTGGTGGTGGTAGTAGTAGTAGTAGTAGTAGTAGTAGTAGTAGTAGTAGTAGTAGTAGTAGCAGTAGTAGTAGCAGTAGTAATACCGACCCTCAATGTTTGGTATATTAGGCTTACTCTCACTTTTGATTTACGTTAACGACGTTTATTCAGCAATTCATTGTTTCTCTTTTCTCTTGTAGGCCGATGAAATCTAGATATTTAGGGCGATTCATGGAGTTAACGATTGTCGCTTGTCACAGTCAGACATGCGTTCATTCTCTGAATGGTGTGACAACAATAACTTTTCCCTGAATACCCCAAAGACTAAGTGCATGAGTGAATCTCGCAAAACGTCCATCATGTCATTTCCGTACCTTGTCCATATCGTGTCGTTATGTAAGGTTTATGAGTTTAGTGATCTTGGTGTTCTTTTTGATAGCATGGTCAACTTTTCTGCTCCCACTAAACGTATTGTCACGCGAGTCCTTCGTTTTCGCGGCTGTGTTTGCAGGATCTTTCGAGAATTCAGTTCTCATACAGCCTTCCATAAATTGTACACCGCAGTATGTCTTCTTTATCTTGAATATGCATTCGTAATCTGGAATGACATCGCTAAATCTGGCAGTGACGCCATTGGCGAAGTGCAGAAAAAGTTGATAAGCATTTACAACCATCACTTCAATAGCAAAGACTCGATGTCATTCTAACACTGCCAGATTATTATCACTACCCCCACTTCTCTGCTGACGAAATCGCACTGACCTCTTATTGCTTTTGAAACTATAGTTCACGATATGATATCCTGCCCCTTGCTTCTCAATTGTGCAAGTTTTCGGATTCCGTGTAAGTTAACCAGAGAGAATCAACCATTTCATGTACTCGCCAACGTCTTTCGACACTCTACTGTTCATAGAATACAAATCATATATAATGTTAACTTTCATGATCGTGATGTTTTTCACAGTCCACTGTCATTGTTTTTATATCAACCTTGCACCATCTTAAGCTAGCTTCATACAATGTACAGATTTTTCTATTTTCGGTTTTTCAAGAAGCTTTCCACATAGTTGTTTATATTCCACTTTATTTCTCAGTGCCATTCCACGTTCCTCGTTTTGTATTTTATTCTTCCCATTGTGCGCTTATTTCTTTTTGTCTGTGCGTTTTCGCTCTTTTTATTTGATTTTCTGTAGATTGCATTGTTTTTATTGTTTTATTTTGCGTGCGCCTGCACGAAGACCTTATAGTTGTTCCTGGGCATGTTAAATGAATTATTATTATTATTATTATTATGATTATTATGATTATTATTATTATTATTAATTTGTGAGAGACAATTTTACACTTGTGAAAGAGCTGGACAACTGAGGGCTTAATGTCAAAGGCTGTTTGTATCTTCTGCCAACCCCTCCCCTCTTGCGTAGTACACACACACACACACACACACACACACACACACACACACACACACACACACACACACACACACACACACACACACACACACACACACACACACACACACACACACACACACACACACACACACACACACACAAGTACATACAACCAAGTACATACACACACACAAGTACATACGTGTGTGGCCGTAGTCCGTCCCCTCCTCCATCCTAGCGCAAAAGCAAAACACCTGCGTCCTTTATCTGTCGAGTGCTTGTATAGCACACGCAGCACATTCAGGGAATTCCCCATATCTCTAGGCAACACCTTATATGTTACTAGTGATAATGGCTTTGACAATGAGCCGTTTGTACGATAAGCTTCTTTCCCTTGTTTCTCCCCAATGTGAATCCCGGCTCGTCCTGCATAGCATGCCCTTATTAATGGCTATGACTCATGGGGCTGTACGCTCGTTTTGTTTTTCCCTCGAGCTAGCGCGTAGACACGGCTGGCCTTTTCTGCGAAAGCGATATTGCGGCACCGCGCCCCAGGAAAAAGTCACCGTTACTTGTCCTGGCAAGCAGTGTTTTGGAGTACGACTACGCAACGCTGTCCGCATCCGCACGGTTTGCCCTCGGAGAAAACGTCGAGGACACGGCTCCCTCCCATTTTCTCCCCCAGCGCGAAGAAGGGAGAAAAACGGGACGGCGCTCATTGTTTGGGTTGCAAAGGCCGTCGCTCCGGTAACCCGGCCAAGCGGATCCCGAAACCAGGAAGGAGAGCGTTTCTGTAGAGAGAAAGAGAGAGAGGGAGAGTGATCGCGTTTGAGGCAGAAGAGACAGCCCACTTATTTGGCGTCATCGCACCTAGATGGCGCTACAGTAGCGAGTGACTTCTGATCTAGTTTGCCATCGCCGCAAGAGGTGGCTCTGCGTTGATTCCGCGTTTGCTGCTGAAAAAACGAATAAGTTCTGTTAGTGTTTCCTCAAATGAAAACATTACGGTGCCTGAGACTAAAATTACCGAGGTTCTGATAAGAACAAAATGGGGAGAAATGTTGGGCGTATATATGCCGCGGCAAAGAGTCGCGTACCGCGTAAGTAACGGTTGCAGTCCAGCGTAAAAGCATCGAACAAGCAAAACTCGAGTGCGGACCTCAAGACAGAACACGAAAGAAAGGTTAAAGAATGAAATAGCGCACTTTCAGCGGCAGGAGTACGGTATTTCTGGAGCCCCAGGCGCGCCGTGGCTGGGCGGCAGGCCTAGCGCCCCCGTCGTCGTGGCTGCTCCTGGAAGGTCGACTTCTCCCGGAAGCGATGCTCCGTGCGGAGCGTCTTGAGAAGTCGCCTCGACCGTCGCTCGCGTGGCTCTGCGGCGGTGCACGCTTTACAGGGGCGGCTCTCGCTCCACGTATTGACGTGCGTCCCTGACCTTGCCTCGGTTCGAAGTGAAAGGGGGGAATGTGAGGCGAGGTTTGTCCGCGGCAGATCGGCGGGCGCGGGGCGCTCATAATTAGGAGATCGATGGCCGTTCGAAGAGTAGGAGGGATCGGCGACCGCGTGGTTTCGGAAGACCGCGTGTCGCGCGTAAACACAGCGGCGGCCGTGTCGGGCTATCCCCGTCGCAGCGCGCGATGTTTGGACGGACACGTACCGTGGCGGCGGCGGTCGGGGTGCTCGCGCCTGCCTGCGTTCATGGGTGGCGATGCCAGCAGTGGCAGCACCGCACGGGTTGCAACCCCGCGGCGCATGCGCAGACGGGGCGCGCTGCGCCGCGGCGCTGCGTTCGGCGTCGCGGCGGAACACAGAGGCAAGATGGCGCCGGAGCTCAGGCCACCCGTCTGTCGAGGACACAAGTGAGTCGTCCCGGAATCGCTGTACCCCGGGCTTCCAGCGGCAACCGGCAGCACCGTGGGAGGAACGCGAAACGAGTGAGCTACCAGCGGCGTCGATGGCGGTCTGATTGGCAGCGGGCCCGGGCCCACCGCGAGAGGCGAAGAGCATGGACGAAAACAGCGGTGGTTGCCTGTCCCCGGAGGAGGCGGCAGCCGCGGCTGCTGGGACCGACGAGGAGGAGGGGGCGGAGGAGGCGGTTCGTGACGGCGGCGAAGAGGTGGTCTCCTCTCCCTCTACGGTGGCCGTGGTGGTAGCGGCGTCCCCCGTCAGCCCCCAAGAAGCTGTGGTGGTCGCCGAGGAGGAGGATGACGACATAGAAGAGGGTGAGGAGGACGCGGAGCGGCATGCTGCTCGCTCGCCGCTCGACGCCGAGCAGTCGCCCGAGCTGCTGCAGGCGGCCGACCTCTCGGTGCGCGACGACTCGCCGTGCGGCGAAGTCGGCGCCGACGAAGACGACCTCGACGACCCCGTGAGTCCCGCCTCGTCGACGGGCATGATCGACGCGTCCGAGTTCCGCGGGCTCGACCCGGGTTCCTACCCGGGTCGCATGTCGCCCGGCGGTTTCTCGAGCAGCAGTTACGCGACGCTGACGCCGCTGCAGCCGCTGCCTCCGATCTCGACCATGTCGGACAAGTTCTCCCACTACGGTCACCACCACCAACACCACCCGGGGGCCAACGGCGGCTTCGCGCCGCTCGCCATGGGCATGGGAGGCTATTCGCAATACGACAAACTTGGTGCCACCATGTCCGGAGCGATGAACATGAGCCCGCCGCACGGCACAGCGCCCATGCTGGGCGCCGGCTCCGCTCTGCCGTCGCCGCCTCCTTACTCGCAGAACGGCCTGAGCGTCGACAAGGGACTGAACGGATACGAAGCGGCAGCAGCGGCGTCCTACGGTGGATCCTCGGCGCCACAGAGAGAGCTCACGCGGCTCGGATCGCCCCAGTCGCCGACGAGCCTGCACTCGCCCATGCTGCCGGCCCTCAACGGCCTGTCACCCCACACGCCTCCCCAGGCGCACTTGGCTGCACCT
The DNA here is from genome assembly GCF_013339725.1 of Rhipicephalus microplus. Lineage (NCBI taxonomy): Eukaryota > Metazoa > Arthropoda > Arachnida > Ixodida > Ixodidae > Rhipicephalus > Rhipicephalus microplus. The sequence goes on along the minus strand of NC_051175.1, from coordinate 86,102,235 downwards.
GCCACGCCGCCGCAGCCGCCACAGCCGCCGCCCGCGCCGCAACCGGAACCGAAACCGGCGCGGGTGTTGTTGCCCGTGGTGAGCAGCAACGCTCTGGGACAAGTGGTCGTGTGCGGAGCCAGGGCGTCCGTGGTGTCGTCCAGCCTGGTGCTCAGTCCGACCAAGGCGATCCACCCGGCCGCGGTGGTCACTCAGCAGGTCGCCCACCCTCAACAGCAGCAGCAACAGCAGCAGCAACAGGCGCAACAGCAACATGCGGCCCAAGTGAGCGGCGGTGCGTCCAGTCCCGCCGACGAGGCTGAGGAGATCAACACCAAGGAACTGGCGCAGCGCATCAGCGCCGAACTGAAGCGCTACAGCATTCCACAGGCCATCTTCGCGCATCGTGTGTTGTGCCGCTCGCAGGGGACTCTGTCGGACTTGCTGCGCAACCCGAAACCCTGGAGCAAGCTGAAGTCGGGCAGGGAGACCTTCCGCCGCATGTACAAGTGGCTCGAGGAACCCGAGTTCCAGAGGATGTCGGCGCTCAGGCTCGCAGGTGAGTAACTGTGGTGAAATGCGTTCTCTCAGCTGAGCACTTCGTGTGACGCGTCAAGTTGCATTCGATGATTCGTTGTTATTTTCGTACGTCCACGTTGCGCAGTCGTCGGTGATGAACGTCTGGAGCCAGCATACCGAGTCATAGACGACTGTGGTTGATTGTGCTTGGAGTTTGTTGAACCTATAGTCCTGCCCGTCTCGTCGAGAACCCGCGCGCTGTGGAGAAGTCTTCGTGCCACGCAGAGCCGAGAAGAGCACGTGGACTGGAGCTGCTGCTGGTCGAGAGGCGAAGGCTCACCAGGCGGGAATCAATCCATCATTGATTTGCACGTGCGGGCGTGACCTCCCCTTCCGCGTGTGGTGCGTCCTCCCCTTTGGGTCGAACTCGTCGATGATTCCTGTTCCTTTCTCTGGAGCACTTCTTCCGTCTTTTTTTTTTACTTTGCCCAACCCGCCGCCACCCCCGCTCGCACACATCGAAAATCAGCCGGTCAACGTAGTGCTGACGTGCCACCCGGCACTTCTAGATCCATGCTCGCGTGTTTCCGCTTGACACACACGTGTGTACGTACAGTATGGATCTGAGTCCTCCTTGTTCCTGGGTGAATGGAGCTTTGCGTCAGATGGGAGGCGTGTCGAGAGCGGACAGTCGATCGGTTTGTTGTTGTTGTTGTTTATGAATGAAGTTTGGCGCTCACATTGGTTAGTACCCAGTAAGGTTCCCGACTGTTAGTCGGTATGCGTACGCGAGTTGATTGTTATTGTTGTGACGCTCGTTCGTTGTTGTCCCCGATGTCACACAGTGTTACGTAAACATCGCGGCGACAGTACACGTGCTTCAGCGACACACGGCATTAGGATTACAGGCCACACGACAACTATCTAACGCTCCTCAAAGACGCGACGCACCCACTGTTTAACAAGAATAACGCAGTTTCTAGCTTAAATCGAGCGTCGCTTATGCGTCCTCCAGCGAACGTTTCGATTCTCGTTTCGAATCTCCCGCGCCGACAGGACGGAATCCCAGGCAGACGCTGTCGCGCCTTTCAAAAAGCGCGCGCTCTCGCGACCCACCACGTGTCCGTTTTCCCGCGTTTACGCGAGCGAAAGTAAAAGATAGACACGACGCTTCCAGCAAGAAAGCGCGCGAACAGTTCGCCACTGCCGGGAGAGCGCGCGTTTTCTCTTTGCTGCCAACGGTTCCCTTTTTTTCACCCCTCACTGCCGGAGCGCATCCCGGTTTTCCTTCCTTCCTGCCTTCGGTCGCGAGCTCTAGCGGGCGACGTGCTGCTGCGCTGAGGCAAAGCCCGCTTCCCGGGAATGCCCCGCGCTCCGACCGCTAAAACTGGGGCGCCTGCGAGCGAGCGAGCGAGCTGGGCGGGCGTATCACACACACACACACTCTTTTTCCGTGACTCACAACCGGGTGCTCCCTCCGAAGCCCGCTACGAGAGCTTCGAGGTCTTCATTTTCTCTTTATATCGGTCCCTCGTCGAGCGAACAAGTGCGCCTCGAATGCGCGTCGCGTCGGTGGGGCGAACGAAACAACAACGGATGCGCGCGGTAGGAGCGTTAAAGAAAAGGGGTTTGTATACTCCTAACGGGGGCTATAAAAAAGTAAAAGGCGCTTCTTCGAACGAGGAGTACCGAGATTTTTCGCCGCTAAACTGCGCTGTTTTTCCTGATAAAGAGGCGCACGCTGAGAGCTTAAGGAGGTTGCTTAGATATGCTTGACTGTGGAGCAAGAGAAAGAGGAAGAATAGAGGAAAGGCGGGGAGGTTAACTCAACTACACGCATTTTGCTACCCCACACCCGGGAAGGGGAATAAGGGAGTAAAATAGAAGGAAAGAGAAAAATTATCAGTGCGCACAACGTTTCACAACACACACATAGTACACCTTCTCACAGGTGATTGTTTAATCTTGTATCATTCAAAAACTGCAGAAAGACTTGTTCGGTTGCAAGCACGTTTAGTGAAAAGGGGGACAGTAAAGGGGAAAATGGTTCTGGGAGTGTCATTAAATGTTGGCGGTTGGCGCTTCATTATCATACCTTTTCCACTACCCTTTTCGCGAAATCTATTACGTGCCACGGCCAAACATACGTAAGCTAAAGTAATTTTTGGTGCGTAAACAGAGTATTAGGTTGGGTGTCATATGGTGCGTAGCTCAACGAACGATTAGTACCAGAAAGGATTAAAGAAAAAAACGCATACGACGACTCTATACCACACATTTATCGTTAATCTATGCTACCAGCTCACCCAAGTTAATACATCGTCTAAGCACGTTTCTTCAACCCTGGGCCCGGTTGTATGCCCTCTTTATTTCAACCAACAACCATCCTATGCTGGTGTCCTATGCTGTCTTTTCCTATTTTACTTGGACTACAGTTTGCGCCTCATATCTTTCGTAAACAGCGGGGCTCTACAAACCCGAATAATTTCATTGCACCATTGTTGAACCATTGCTGAACCATTGAAGTTGCACTATTGCTGAAAGAAAAATTGAATAATTACTACATTTTTTCACCCAGTACAAGCTGTTCATGGCACAAAATGACCTATAGTGGGAACCGGGAGCTTTTGCGTTAATTCGGTAGCGCCTTTCGAAGTTGAAAAGAACCCTTTCTCTGCATAAAGAACCCGTTTTCTGCATTTGGTTTGCTAATCGCAGTACAGTGAAGCGTGTTTTGAATATAGGTTCTATAATAACGTACGCGTGTTTATTTGATTGAAGGCACGTTACACGTGACAGCGGGATGTTGACAGTTTTACCTGAAGCGGACCCACACTTGTCTCGCACAGGTACACTCGTACAATAGACGTTGCGTGAACCGAACCACGTGGCACACGTGGGTGCAGTTTTGACATATGTAAGTAACGCAAAACCTACAGAGAAGTAACGGGACAATTTTGCCTCTTTTAACGTGCAAAACAATGGTGACCTATACGCAGTATTGCGTTTTTCAGTTGTTGTAGGAACCTCTTTACGTGACACCCGGCGAGTTAACCAGGGCGTTTCGGGTTAAATTAGTCGGCTGTGTATGTCGTAACACGTCTCCCGACCAGCGAGGTACACTTGCCTAGAGGAAGGTATAGTGCAAGGTATAATAGTTAGTGTTTACATTGAACTATAAGTGTCCGAGTTGACAATTCCGTCCTTACTGAGTTTAAATGGCTACTTTCGCATATGTGCCGAGGTGGATAATCGTTGTGTAAACCAGCGCGAAAAGACACCACACAAGTAGGAAGGAATAATTGTACTCGTTAATTAGTCAGTAGCTGTTGTCTTTTCGATTTGTCCTTCATTTATTGCACCCTATATAAGTGCGCTGATTTGCACGTAAAGATTTTTAGTTGTTGAGTTGTCCAGGGACTGAAGAAAGTTCATCATGCAGTCTCACTCGGAAACACAGATTCGGATAAATTTGAGGAATTAGCGTACTAGACAACCATTCTCTTTACACGCGGCATTTCATTATACCTTTGAAAAATCTGCCACTGCCCCACAAAAAGACGCTCTGCGAAACATGCTGCTTCCAGGGAGCGCATGTCGCTGGAAACGAGATTTTACCAGCCGACAGCCGTAGCGTTCGGTTCAGTTTCAAATTGTATAACTGTTTTTAATGTCTAAGAAAAAGACTGTTGCATTCGGTTGATATTGGAGCTGGCGCTTCGAATACAAATGTGTCCGTTCGTAATTTACTTGTAGATGATCTCGTGCGTCATCATCTCCGTCAAAGTTCGTAGAACCATAAGTAAACATACACGCTTCGGACACACATTCTATTTGTGCCATTTACTTACCTAGTCTGTAGAAAATACCAGAAAACGAATGTTCAAGTTGCATTTCAGGAAATTTTCTCGTCATCTGCTTCCTGGCGTCTACATCGCCAATTCGCTGAATGCTAGACTACAAAACCCTTAACCTCAAAATCTTCTTGAGCTGAATATTTTTGTCAGAGAATATATCCGCCGATCACGATGCGAAACTTCTAGTTAGTGAAATCGGCTGACCAATGGGAAAACGCACTCACGATGAATGAGTATTCTGAATTCACCCCCTAGACGAGTGTCTATCGTCTCAAACACAATATGCATGAAAGGAGATGATTTATTCGTGTCGTACGGTCGTCTATAGGCTCCTTCACATTTTCGTCGAGAGCTAGTGTTATGGACAGTATCACTACGTCACGGCTGTGCCGACTGTTTTTTTTTCTCTCTCTGATTTGACGTAGTAACTTAGGCGTCCCGCTGTTAACCTCGAGGACGTGGGCTTGATTCCCGACCATGGCGACCGCTTTTCGGCGAGGTTTCAGTGCGAGAACACCAGTATACGCGTTGATTGAAGTGCACCTTACAGAACCGTAGGTGGTCGAAGCTAATCCGGAGATTACACTATTGTGTTTTTCTCAATTTCATCGTTGTTTTAGCACACGAGGAACCACATACTTGCAATAAATTGCACGTATTTTTTTTTTCGGGGTACAGTCTGCGGCCGTGCAACGTGTCGTTGCGTTAACAACGCTTTTTAATTCTCCCAGGAATGACAAGCGTTCATTTTTGCACTTTGCCACCGTTTGCTTCCTGATACGGATTATTAGTCTGCGTTGTCAGCATCCATGGCTTGGGAAAGTCACGAACTTCTTTATTACCGCCCAGTTGTACTCCCCACGCGCAAATCTACAGGTTACCATTGCCCTATTCGCTTTGCAGCAGACGTTTGCTGAAATCAATGCCGCATGCAGCAAACTATGGCTGCTCCACTAATCCGCGTTGTGACAGCGCTGCGCGCACGCACAGACGGAAAGTGACGCGAAAATGATTCTATCTTTAGGCGCTGATAATGCCTGCCCCGCCACGGTGGCCTAGTGGCTAAGGTACTCGGCTGCTGATCCGCAGGTCGCGGGATCGAATCCCGGCTGCGGCGGCTGCATTTCCGATGGAGGTGGAAATGTTGCAGGCCCGTGTGCTCAGATCTGGGTGCACGCTAAGGAATCTCAGGTGGTCGAAATTTCCGCAGTCCTCCACTATGGCGTCTCTCATAACCACATGGTTGTTTTGGGACGTTAAACACCACATATCAATCAATCAATCAATCAATCAATCAATCAATCAATCAATCAATCAATCAATCAATCAATCAATCAGCACTGATAATGCCAAGAAGCGGTGTAATTCAATGACGTGTACCGTACGGCACTGATCGACACTCCCAAGTTTAAATGCGCAGCAACACTCAGTGAAACGGACGGGATCAGGACCGCTTCTGTAGCTAGTGCATCGGACGCGTTATTCGAAGGTCGCATGTTCGGTACCCGCCGGCGGCAAGTTGCCTTTTCGACCGCTTTCAATTTCTCAACATATATGTTATAGTTACTACGAGTAGCGTCCCTGTACTCTCATTGGCTTGGCTGTCTGTTTATTCTCATTAGGCAAGCGTGATAGCAATTTACGACGTATATGCCACATATAAGTGGCAGACTGCTTGTACCCCGCTCCGGTGTGTCGATGGCTGCGATGCTCCGCTGTTGTCCCGAAAGAACGTGGTTTCTGTCCCGGTCGCGGCGGTCTCGTTTCGATAGACGCGAAACGCTCAAATCTCGTGTACTGGGCTATGTTATAGGTGCGCGTTAAGGAACCGCCCGAGTGGTCGGAATCATGCGGAGCTCTTCATTACGTAATATGTTCACAGTCCGAGTTCGCTTTGGGACGTTAAACCTAGTACATGTACAGAACAACCAACCAAACCACATCCCACCGAATTCCTTTACCTGCAGTCTCAGCACTCACTGTCAAATGTGTGAATCTGGTCGATCTTCGCAGTGTTCTTAACCGAGTTGTCCGGAAACTTTCGGTGCCCCGCCGCGGTGGCCTAGTGGCTAAGGTACTCGGCTGCTGACCCGCAGGTCGCGGGATCGAATCCCGGCAGCGGCGGCTGCATTTCCGATGGAGATGGAGATGTTGTAGGCCCGTGTGCTCAGATTTGGGTGCACGTTAAAGAAACCCCAGGTGGTCGAAATTTCCGAAGCCCTCCACTACGGCGTCTCTCATAATCATATGGTGGTTTTGGGACGTTAAAGCCAACATATCAATCAATCAATCAATCAATCAATCAATCAATCAATCAATCAATCAATCAATAGGAAACTTTCGGTGTGCACGTACAGTGCACGGAGACGAGTAATCCTGCAGTTCTCGTGGATTAATGATTATTGACAGACGTAAGGCGCGAAGGCACGTATCAGTGCTACGGGTTGTATAATTTCTGTTTGAATATGACGCAAACGAGTAACGCGTTCCTGATTGGGTTTTTCCCGCCTTCGACAACGGCATATGCTTCGAAAAGAAGCTCTTTCAGATTTATACGCTCCGTTACACGTGCCTGAAACTGAGAAAACGAAGGTACATCAAATAGTAACAGACCATTGTTTACTAAAAACAGCTTAATTAATAGTACTCCATAACAGCTGGAGCGAATGGCTTACTATTTCACCACATGCCACAAAATTGATAGACATCATACTTTTAACCAGCCATATAAACAACTTGTCAAACTTGTCAAACAAATGTCAGATTATGCTCGCGTTTCTTTTGCGCCTGATGCGGATGGTGTTGAGCAAGAATGATTGACTATGTCCATTTCAGAATAAACCTAGTTCTGCGGTTTCGCCCCCCCCCCCCCCCGTCCCCGCTCTTATTTTTTGTAACAATAATGAGGCGAATGAGGGCGCGAACTGCATTGGAAACTGATTTGCATGGTGTTGTCGGTGCACCACTGAAAAACTCCTATCGCCACTCCAAGGTTTTGGCCCTCAGCAGCTTGGCAGAGCCTATATACTGTGCGCGGCTGCTCCTGCAGAGGCGAACCTGGCAGAAGACTCAAATACTAGCGATATGCAAAAAAAACCCCTCTATATTTCATGTTCTGGTACTGTGTGATACTCACATGATCAGCAAAGCACTCAGCTCAAGGCTTTAGACTGTAGGGGGGAGGACAAGAACCACAAGAGAGAAGGCAGGAAGTTTAACCAGTCACATGCCCGGTTTGCTACCCTACGCTGGGGGAATCGGAAGGGGGCATAAAGATGAAAGAGAGGGAGGAAAGAGAAGAGAAAGAGACTGTAAATGCACCAATGTGCGAGTTACGAGCAGCTCTGTTCCAGCGGCGGCTGAATGCAGCGGCATTTTCCTCCATCTCCGTATGCTCTTGCGATGACCCGATTCTTTCACTCGGAGCAAATCACTGCTAGTAGTGTAAAATCACTTAGAGTGGTAATTCGCAACGACGCATGCAATCTAGTCAGTCGAGATGGGTACGAATCGTAGAAGCGCCACGATTTCTTTTGAAATAATTGAGCGCTAAAATTTAAACACGGGCACACAGAAAGATATGACATGACAGGCGCATCACTCGTACTGATTCATCGAAAGGACACATCCGCTGCGCACGACGTGAAAGATCCTGACTGCATGTGCGCTAAACGCAGATGACTAAAAGATAACAACACGTAAATTGCCTAGAATTGCCAATCGAGTATTCTGTATTCACTTGCGCGTAAGGAGACAGAATTGGTGCTGACATACTCATCACCACTTTCATTAATTATAAGGCTTCCGAAAGCTTACGAGTAAGTCCGTCCTTACTTTTAGATTGCAGACGGGCTCGCGAATCCGACGTCACTACGTAGCGCTACCCGTATAAGCTGACACATGTATAAGAGTCCTCCTTATTCGTTTGTACAGTTTATGCTCGCTTTCATAGCGGGATTGTAGACGAACAAATGAAAGAGGATTGGGTCACATGTTCACAAATTTTTCGTTATGTCCCGAGAAAAATAAAATTTAGAAGGTCACCTCCACACTATATATACGACTCCCGAGTATTCGAAAACGTTTATGAACTCGGTTGGCTTGTCGATGTAGTTGGTTAGGGTTGTTTGCACGAGATATGCGTAACTGTTACACAGGTGATGAGCATAGCTACGCCCTGCCTTCGAACGAGCGTGTCTTGGCTTCTACCATTGCGGTGGTTAGTTTTAACAAAAAAAAATACTACGTTAAATTATTCAGACAGACAGAGAGCATTATTTAGCTCCCGGGAACGCTATACCATTCAATGCAGTATAACAGCGGGCCGCTCCCTATGGCCGAGCTTCACCGCCAAGTCGCGGGCCCTGTGAATTCCCTGAGTTAACACAGAAGTTCCGAGCTCCTAAGCGCGCAGTTCCATTCCTCTTCGGTGTCTCTTGTACATTTGGACATCGGTTTTTCTTATTCAATTATTCGATGTTCGAACAATTGACCGACGTTGCTGTTGCTTTTTAGCAACGTTTTACGCGTGTTCTGTAAGTGTGTGAGCGTGCGCTGATAGGTGACAGCATTTATTGATGCGCGGAATGCTGTCAGTCGAGGTCAACTAGAGTTCGTGCAACCCCCTTGAGATGCTTAAAAAAAGAAATGACGGCAGGCAAAATTCGACACGGTTGATGAAACAAGACAAAGAGAACTGATGACCACTGATTTATAGGCTGGTATCGAACCCGCTCGATTTTGAAATCGATACCGCGGTTGCGATTTCAACTAAGCCGCATAGTCATAAGAACGATTACATGTACCACCACGAGAAATACAGTCAAGAAAAACCGATAGCGAGCAATGTGGACTAGTTTCTCAACGTGCCATTGTGTATAGTTCGATAAGGACTATGTTGCTTCAAATTTGTCGTAATATAAAAAACAAAACATTTACATAGGTACTTTACCGGACATTGTTTTACATAGATGTGATTAACTTAGAGAAAACGTGCGCTGATACGCAAATGCTGATTTAAGAATGTGCCGACGTTTGCGGGAGCATTACACGCAATATTAATAGAAATACGTGTGCGTTCGACATGGAAGAACCGTTTTACACACGGCAAGCTTTTATCGCGTCAGCTGGGACGTATATATAGGATACTTCCGTCCACAGCTATCTTTGATCGCAGCTATAGATGCAGCGTGTAAAGTGCAGATAATGTGCTTCCAGAAAGGTTATATAAATATCGGGGCTTTGTAATGCCATAAAACGACACGAGTTGTGGGTTCATACGTTACAAAGATAGCACTTCACTAGGCACGCTTTTTCCCCGCGACTAACAACCTATAGTTGTACTGAACTATTTCAATGTTTGACAGCCTTCGTCATTGCAGCAGTATACATATAGGTGCTTTGAACCGGACCGTATTTGGGTCATCGGATAATAACGCGTACACGAAAATCTGCATTCGTCATCTGCATTCGTCGGAGGGTCCTATGGTCAGAGGGCACTGAACATAAAGAGATTACATCGTTTTCCCCCCAATGGAGGTTAAGCGACGAAGTATGTCTATTCGATCACCGTTAGTGTCCACAGAACATCGAGGCTTCTTCAGGCGCTTCGAATGTTGTGATCAGCCCCTTTGATCGTCAGCGTTTGCGTGATAAGTCACGAATTTCAGTTTTGAGGGCGAGATAGAAACATGCAAGGAGGGACGGATAGGCGGAGCGGGATATTCGTCGCGCCAGATTGCATGCACTACACTTGGGAAAGAACGAGAGAAAGATTGGGACGAGAGAACGGAATGAGTGTATACGTACACTTGCAGGTAATGAATGAAACAGAAATTCAGAAGGTAGAGATCGATGGATTAAAAAAACTCCGGCATGTATCCGGCATGTTAGTGGGCTGGGCTCTCGCCTATGTGTCGGCTAGAAGGTCTTAATCGTCCAGGGCTGAGATGAGCAGCATGGCCAGCTGACGCGCGCGGGGGCTGTAGGTGGAGGCCGCGTTCTCATTACTGTGTTTTAATTCCTGGCATTTCCATAGTATATGATCTAAGGAACCTCGTGCCTCACAATCTTCACATTGAGCGGTCGCATAGATCTCTGGATACATAGCATGTAGTAGCGCTGAATTCCTTCAAAAGATAGTGAAGTTTCATAAAGTTTAATGAAAAAGTGTTAAGGACATTTTAGTCAAAATTCAGAAGAAAAAATGGGCACGAATAGGGCATCTAGCGTGAAGACAAGACAATCGCGGGTCATTAAGAGTGACAGACTGGATTCCAGGCAAGTGTGCGTGCAGAGGCAGCAGATTTGGTAGGCAGGTGAGATCAAGAACTTTGCGGGTATATCGTGGCCGCAGGTAGCACAAGACCGGGTTGATTGATGAAACATGGCAGATGCCTTTGCCCTGCCGTGGGCGTAGTAAGGCTGATGATAGTGCGTTCGAGAGACCGATCTTGGCCCGTTGTGGTTTTGTATGTATGATTAACTAACAAACGTCACTGTACCTAAATAACATACTTTAGAATGACTGGTTGTATGCATTCTCCCCTTTAAAACTTTGTTAGTTCGAAGTCATGACCAGTTCGACGTCAAAACTGAGAAGCCATTCGTGCAAAATCCCAGAAATGGAGTAACCCATGAATCAAATGTATTACTGTCTTATGTGCGCTGTTGTAGCCAAGTTACTGTTTAAGGAGGTGCAGGTGAAATAGGCGATGAAGTAGACGCATACGCTTGCATATTTATGTTTTACTGCCTGTTGACATGTTTTGAAAATGCGATAACTCATATATTGGGCATCGATTGGTACGTCGCAATGTTTGCGATAACTGATATCTTAGATTATCGATCTATGGCAGGCCTTATTCGATGCCCCTGTACTTCTAATATTCGCGTCAATATCGTCTCTGCACCAGTTCACAATTCACGAAACTCGTTTTTTTTACTTAATTATTTTCAAACTTGGTGACTGACTGACTATGCGGCTCACTGTCCGCGCCGCCGACACACCTGGCCAGCAGGCGTCGCGACGGGAGGCGCAAAATGAACGCGATATCGAATGAACCAAAAATTTACACAGACCATGTCACCGCCATTGTCACCTACTTATGCATTCTCGGCGTCTGTATCACGTCTTAGCGCGCGCCAACTTCCCAAGTAAACACTCGCGACCGTGATCATACGAAACGGGCCACCCGACAGGAGCGAGTGGAAGGGCGGGAGCTATAGGGTCACACCTTCCGGCCGCGCGAACTGACCCTGGCAGTGTTTTCGAGCACGGCGGTGTAACACCCGCCTCGGCGCGCGTGACACTGCCGTATATACACTCGAAGCCAGCGGAGGGTGACGACGCCAGCACCTCCGTCCGTCGAGTTAGCGGCCGGCCGCACGATTGCGTACGTTCGAGCCGGGCGAGAGCAGGCGCGGTGGTATATACGCAACTACGCACACCCCAAACTCTCCCCTTTCGGATACCCCCCCCCCCCCCTTTCGCGCGCCAGGTGTCCCGCGGCGGTGTGCACCCGCCGGACGCAGCTGGCTTCTCGAGGTGCGCCGTCGGCCGTGTCGCGTGGCTTCGGCGGCGCGGGACACACCCCTCCCAAAGGGGCCCGGCTGACGTGTTGGCTGGTGGGCACTGGGGGGGAAACCTGGATGCGGGAAGCTAAAAAGGGGAAAGAGGTGGTAGTCCACTCACTTCTCTCTCAGGGAAACCCTTCTGGCACGCTCCCACTCTGTACCTTTCCTCTCTTTCATCTTTGTTCCTTACAATTTTTTTTTGTGTGCGAGTGCGTTCATTTCGTTTGTTCTTGCGTAGTCTTTTTTGTAATCGCTTTCTCTTTAAACCGTGCTCTTTCCCGCGTGGTAATGGAACGTGCTCTTTCGGCGCTGCAATAGCGCACCGCTTTGTAGTCGGCCGGCCGACTCGACGCCGTGCGAGAAATAAATAAATAAGCGAAACGAAAAAAAGAAGTCCGGCGATTCAGACATGCGAAGAGGAGCGCAGTTCGAAGTGTGTTTCGTGCTATTTGCTCTTAACGCTTTTCGACAAAGCGAGTGCCCCGCAAACACGGCTTTCTTTCTTCGGGGAGTCTTCGGTCGTTGACCCGCTTGCCGACGACGTAGTGGTTCGCGTGTCTCTGAGCGCGAGTTCATGCCCGACACTGTACGGAGAAAGCGCCGACGTAAACGGTCACTGTTGATGCGAAGCGCTGCTGCCGGAACAGTTGACCCACTACTCTCGATCACACGCGGTGTAATCGCCTGTTTAGCAATTTCCACGCTAGCACGTGTTGCCCCGCCGCGGTGGTCTAGTGGCTAAGCTACTCGGCTGCTGACCCGCAGGTCGCGGATTGGAATCCCGGCTGCGCCAGCTGCATTTCCAATGGAGGCGGGAATGTTGTAGGCCCGCGTGCTCAGACTTGGGTGCACGTAAAGAACCCCAGGAGGTCGAAATTTCCGGAGCACTCCACTACGGCGTCTCTCATAATCATATGGTGGTTTTGGGACGTTAAACTCCACATATCAATCAATCGCTAGCACGTGAAGCTCGCTCCGTTCCCTAGCTTCAAAGCTGTGCATTATAACGTAATCAAAGGTTTTACGGCCCGAAACCACGATATGACTACGATGGACGTCGTAGTGGAGTTTTGACGATTTAGCGCTCCTCAAATCGCATTGGCGTAACACAGTACACGGGCCTCCACACTTTCACTTCCATCTAAATGCGACCGTCTCAACCGGGATCGAACCCATGACATTCGAGTCCGCACTCGAGCACCCTTTAGCCGCTGTTCCGAAAAGCCGCGTCGATGTTTTTGTATTGCGACGAGAATCACTCGATGTGTACCGATGGGCGAGTTAGCGAGCCAGGTTACCGACGAAGCAACGCGCAAAGAGACAAGAGCACGCACGCGTAAGAATGAATCCACAAACTGGTGTTTGCGTCACTTCGCGGTTAAAGCACGAGGTAAAACGTGTGACGGGCAATAACAATCATCATCACAAACAGGTACATGGGCCACAGAAAAGGGTGAAATCCGCTACTCACCACTAGTTCACTAAAGGTAAAGAAGGAAACGTTTAGTCCAAGAAATGGTAATAAGGCGGCAATAGGGGTTAGTCGGTACGTCTTCATGCTTGTGATCTGCTGCAAGGTAAAGCCTGGACCAGAAAAACAAGAAACAACACAGGGTGATTAGCAAACTAATCTCTATAGTTTATTTCAACCATGCACAGTCTCGTGTACGAGAAAAAAAGGAACGTGAAAGGAGGAGGGGAGGGGAGAATTCAGTGGTAAAAACAGCTACAAAAAAAAGAAAAAAAAGACATAAGCACGTCAAATGATGTCACGGAAACGTGTCAAGAAATACGGATGCGGTGATACGGTTTCCTTCAAAAAGATAATATCGTTTTAAAAGGGCGACAAGGGAGTGCTGACGCACCCTTGACTAATACGAATGTAAAATGCTTCTATAATTTCCCTCTTTGTCTGATCAAAAGAAACCCAAGATGTGGGCGCGAATCGACTGCGGCGAGAGTCCTTTAGTTGGGCGCACGTAACCAGCCTACGTACGCGGCACGGCTACTGGAGAGAAGTGTGAATGCGCATCTCACGGATGCGCGCGTAGACCCGAAAGAAAGAACTGGTGCACGCAAACCTGACAGAAAGAAATGGCAGCATATCCACGGAGTGAATGATGGAGAGTGGGGCGAAGCATTCGTCCGTTCATTCGTTCTTGCTTCTGTCCGTCCATGCGTCCATCTGTGTGGCCGTCCATGCGTCCATCCGCCCGTCCGTGCGTGCGTCTGTTCATGCGTACGTCCCTGTG